>OX382318.1:11200000-11875565 GCA_947507805.1 Aporophyla nigra
ATACATAGAACTGAAACACAAATTTTTTTTTTAATCAAACCCTTACGTGTGGGGTATCTATGGATAGGTCCTTAAAAATGAAATTGAGGTTTCTAATATCATTTTTTTCTAAACTGAATAGTTTGCGCGAGAGACACTTCCAAAGTGGTAAAATGTGTGTCCCCCCCCCCCCGTAACTTCTAAAATAAGGGAATGATAAAACTAAAAAAAATATATGATGTACATTACCATGAAAACTACCAACGAAAATTGGTTTGAACGAGATCTAGTAAGTAGTTTTTTTTTAATACGTCATAAATCGTAAACCACAATTTACCTTTCATTCAGTCAACTCAAATATAAAAATTTAAAAAAAAACATTTAATTTCATAAACGATGATGACGAATGATGATGATGATGACCTGCAGGTTTATACGGAACCCTCGGTGCGCGAGTCCGACTCGCACTTGGCCGGTTTTTTCTTTCTTTCGGTTACAAACATAAAGGTGAAGCTAATAAAATCGTGTTAAAAACCGCAGTATCTAATGCAAGATTAGAGTCAGAGGGGTAATTGCGGAACTTTTTATCGGTAGGAATTGTTTTAACATTCATAGTTAAACAACATTCATTGCGTTATTTACGTTGCTGAGCCGACAATTTATTCGAACAAATGACGCAATGGTTTAGAACTAATCTTCAATTCCATTCAGATTCTGATAAATTGTGCGTTTCGCAATTAGGGTGCAGGTTAGCACACCAAGGGTTCCCAGCCTAAAATATTTTACCACCAATTTGGGACCACTTACCTACTAAGTTTGTTTTGAAATTGTGATAGTCAACTGTATTATGTAGAAATTTTTCATTCGAGTCGCACGCGATCCGAGCACTTTTTAGGGTTCCGTAGTCAAATGGCAAAAAACGGAACCCTTATGGATTCGTCAGTAGATGTATTCTGTAAACCGCATTAACATTTTCACACAAAAATAGAAAAAAAATAACAATAAATTTTGGGGTTCCCCATACTTAGAACTGAAACTCAATTTTTTTTTTCATCAAACCTATACGTGTGGCGGTATCTATGGATATGTCTTCAAAAATTATATTGAGGTTTCTAATATCATTTTTTTCTAAACTGTATGGTTTGCGCGAGACACTTCCAAAGTGGTAAAATGTGTCCCCCCTCCCCCCCTGTAACTATCTAAAATAAGAGAATGATAAAACTAAAAAAAAAATATGATGTACCTACATTACCATGTTAACTTCCACCGAAAATTTGTTTGAACGAGATCTAGTCTCGTCGTATCATATTTTTTTTTTAGTTTTATCATTTTCTTATGTCACAGCCACTTTTTTCCGAAACTATAAGAGCTATGCTGTTGAAAGTTGGTAAGTAGATATATTCTGTGAACTGCATTAAGATTTTCATACAAAAATAGAAAAAAAAAAACAATAATATTTGGGGTTCCCCATACATGGAACTGAAACTCTAAAAATTTTTTTTCATCACACCCATACATGTGGGGTAATAATGGATAGGTCTTCAAAAATGATATTGAGGTTTCTAATATCATTTTTTTCTAAACTGAATAGTTTGCGCGAGAGACACTTCCAAAGTGGTAAAATATGTGTCCCCCCCCCCCCGTAACTTCTAAAATAAGGGAATGATAAAACTAAAAAAAATATATGATGTACATTACCATGTAAACTTCCACCGAAAATTGGTTTGAACGAGATCTAGTAAGTCGTTTTTTTTTTTAATACCTTATAAATCGTAAACCGCAATTTACCTTTCATTCAATCAACTCAAATATAAAAAAAAAAAAAAAATTAATTTCATAAATATAAACCTTATGCATACACCGTGAATACCTACAGGTTTGTACGGAACCCTCGGTGCGCGAGTCGCACTTGGCCGGTTTTTATAATAGAACTTATAAGACACTTACAAGGCAAAATTTTGTTGGTCAATATTTAAAAGCTATGTTTTCCGTCACCGTTTTGAGAGCAGTGGCGATGAAATAATTTACACAAAGTAATGCGCCTGCTTTGGTTTGAACTCACGACCTACTACTCGTAAGTCGCGGCCGATACCACTGGGCCACCACTGCTCTCAATATAAAATATATAGATTAGTAAACATAACGTAACGTAAAGGAGAAAGTTAGATTTTACTCCCCATACATTTTCATAACCCGGCCTTATACAGGGTGTGGCGTAAGTAGTATTCACTATAACAATTACAAATTTTAAACATTTTTACCCAAGGGTTCCGAAAATATTTCAATTTTGTCTTTTATTTGCGAAATTTCTACCTTTTATTACATATTTGTTTGTAGTTTCAACAAAAACCATTATTTTTTCATTTTGATTTCTGTTCATTACTGCTGAATACTCGAGCTATCATGATAAATTATGATTTTTTATGTAAATTCAGCTCTTTTGAAGAAAAAGTTGGTTCTTCACTAATTTTAACCCCAATTTTGAACACAGGATCAAGTCCAAGAGCAATTACTGTAAAAAAAAATTGGGTAAAAATTGTTAAAATTTTTAATTGTCATAGTTCATTATCTGGTTCATCGAATCCTGAACGGTGGACCATTACTTACGCCACACCCTGTATATGAAAATCAATTTTAAAAGGAGTAAACCCCTCTGCCAGGATCGCGAGATTGTTCGAAAGAGACACCGTGACCCTGGCACAGGCAATTGAAGGAACACAGATGGGTTTTAGTCAGTAAAAGTCTGACACGCCTTCCCGCTTCGCAGAGCGGGAGACGTCATTCCATGATTTCCAATCCAAAAAAAACAGCCCAAGAGCGGAAGACGTCATTAGATGATTTCCCATCCAAAAAAAAAACTGACGAAGTGCGAGTCGGACTCGCGCACCGAGGGTTCCGTACAAACCTACAAACGTACTAAACCAAACGTAAAAACAGGTATTCACGGTTTATGCATAAGGTTTATAATGTTTATGAAATTAAATGTTTTTTTTTTAATTTTATATTTGAGTTGACTGAATGAAAGGTAAATTGTGGTTTACTATTTATGACGTATTAAAAAAAATTACTTACTAGATCTCGTTCAAAACCAATTTTCGGTGGAAGTTTACATGGTAATGTAGGTACATCATATTTTTTTTTTAGTTTTATCATTCCCTTATTTTAGAAGTTACGGGGGGGGGGGGAGACACATATTTTACCACTTTGGAAGTGTCTCTCGCGCAAACTATTCAGTTTAGAAAAAAATTATATTAGAAACCTCAATATCATTTTTGAAGACCTATCCATAAATACCCCACATGTATGGGTGTGATGAAAAAAAATTTTTAGAGTTTCAGTTCCATGTATGGGGAACCCCAAATATTATTGTTTTTTTTTTCTATTTTTGTGTGAAAATCTTAATGCAGTTCACAGAATACATCTACTTACCAACTTTCAACAGCATAGCTCTTATAGTTTCGGAAAAAAGTGGCTGTGACATACTCGGACAGACAGACAGACATGACGAATCTATAAGGGTTCCGTTTTTTGCCATTTGGCAACGGAACGCTAAAAAGGAGACACTTTGATTTTACTCCCCATAAATTTTCATACCCCGGGCTTATACACCGTGACATTTTAGTCGTCTCACAAAGGTTGTCCACTCAATCCGACATAATATACCTCTAGGCGTGATTAAAAATTGTGACCATTAATTAATATAATAGGTACTAAGAAAAATAAATAATGCATTAGAGTTATGAACAGTGATCGGAATGGTAGACTGAAATGGGATCAATGAACTGGCTTGTATATATTAGTATGGCTATGCCTCCGGGATTTCGGGATTTTGAAATTCATTTCAAATGTTGTAATGCGTAGAATAAAAAATACATCAACATGAATAAGAAATGTTTAACCCTTTTGCTGTCTTTTGAATAGTATATGTATAGGTGATAGGTCTTCTACAGTAAGAAAAAAACAATTTTAAATGTTTATTTATCGCTTTCTATAAATTTCTAATGTAATACCTAATTTAAAAACCCTTACTTTCACAACATTTCATACAATCTCGTAAGTACCAAAATGAAATCCCGGAAAAAAGGCTTATCCATGTTGTGATTTCTATACTATTCATGATGCGAGTACGTAAAATCAATCTACCTACTCCGATCACTGATTATGAAACATCCTGTTAATAATGTTTACGTATCATACGGTAGAGAACATACCTACCCAATGCACGAGTCGGCTAGATCATTTCATCTCCATTTTCCATGAGACAAAATATCAAATTTCAAACTACGTCATGCGTCATCATAATGAATAATATTTTTATTTTTTAGTTCATCATCATCATCATCATCATTTCAGCCGTAAGACGTCCACTGCTGGACTTAGGCCTCCCCCAATTTGGTTGGCTTTGCCATAATCGCCACGCTTGGCAGGCGGGTTGGCGATCGCAGTATGGTGGTAAAATGCATAGAGAACGCTGCTGCCTATTCTCTAGTAAGTCCCTTAGTCGCCTTTTACGGCACCCACGGGAAGAAATGGGGTGGTGTTATTCTTTATTCAAATGTTAATATTTTTCTTATGGATGTGTAGTTGTCATTGGATACATGAAGTGGGCTGCCGTTGTAAGACGATAAAAATGTCACGGTATATATGATAAAAACTTTTTTACAAAAAAAAAAAACAACCGACTTCCTTAAAAACACTACAAAGTGAAAAATAACTTTAATTTCGGAAGTCGGTGTCTTAGGATCTGTATTTATGGTTTTTTTGCCACCGACTTCCGAAATTAAAGTTATTTTTCACTTTGTAGTGTTTTTAAGGAAGTCGGTTGTTTTTTTTTTTTTGTAAAAAAGTTTTTATTTTTAAATTTTTAGTTGTGGTATTCACCCTGCACTAATTCCAAACAAACAATGCATAATTATTTATGCGATAGCAGAAATCGCGGTGTATTTGCTGTCATTTTTTAAAGAGTTCCGGTGTCTCTCTCCCGAACTCATCATCAGATCTATATGAAAATTATATGGGACCATTTCGGAATAAACCCCTTTCGAACAAAAAAAGAATTTTGCAAATCCGTCTATATATGACGGAGTTATGGCCGAACATACATAAAAAAAAAAACATATAAACATCCGAATTGAGAACCTCCTCCTTTTTGAAGTCGGTTAGAAATCAATAATAATTTTTTTTTTTTTTTTTCAACTCCTCTGTCAGGATCGCGAGATTGTTCGAAAGAGACACCGTGACCCACAGGCAACTGAAGGAACACGGGTGAGTTTTAGTCAGTAAAAGTATGACACGCCTTCCCGCTCCGCCCAGAGCGGGAGACGTCAGTCCATGATTTCCCAACCATAAAACAAAAAAATAATAGTTTAAAAAAACTAAAAACACGCTTCCATAGAAAACCAAACTAAAAAGTAGAAAGTAATGGAAAAAAAGCGTGGGGTGCTTTTTAAGGTATTTTTTCATTGATATCAGGCACCCCACGCTTTTTTCCATTACTTTCTACTTTTTAGTTTGGTTTTCTATGGAAGCGTGTTTTTTAGTTTTTTTAAACTATTATTTATTTTCTATTTTATAGGGTGTTTCGAATTTTGAGACGTATGTCAGCGTAGTTTCCAACGTATGTCAGCGTAGTTTTCGAAGAAAGTTTTTTTGCTGTCCTGGTAACCTTGGCAAGGATAATGGCACAAATTTATAAATTATAGTATTGTCATCCGTCCTCGATAAGTCTACGGAGTTTAAATGAAATCTGGTCGTTTAAAATGGGTCAAAATCGCGCTATAAGGAGTCGGTTACAAACAAACGTACAAATATACAAACAAGTGAAGCTAATATAAAGCGTGTAAAAAGGAGTAAATTCCAAAATGTGTGATGTATTTTGTTTACTTTTCATTGCCAAATCGCCTATATTTCAGGGCAATAAGTGCAGTTTTCGTCAAGTGTTCAGTCTGACGTGGTGACCGTGCTTGTCAACTCAATCAAGGCATCATTGTCGTCGGGTGTATGTCAATGGCACACAGCTCTCAGGTACGTGACCGACAGTTTAAGGTACTAGGCAGAGGTTACAGCATTATACAAGGTGTCATAATAGACTTCTGAATCGATTGAATTTTTTGCTAAATGTATTTTGCCTTACCTATCGCCGATTGAGGCAAAGGAAATTTAGTATCATTTCAAAGCAATAAGACTCAATTTTGACATGCATAAAGTCATATTTTTATTAATAATAACGTTAACTACTTTACGTATAAAAGAAAAATGTGGAACAGAATAGACGCAAGTCCTGAAACTAGTTTGTTCATAATCGAATTCTGAATAGATTTCAGTCATTTTTAAAATAGGAATTATCTTCAAAAATTGTTTAGCCATACCTACCGTGAGCCAAAGAAAATGTAATCTTATTTCAAGGATATAAAACTTTTTTTTAAATGCATGCAAGTCATGATTTTCTTACTATTAACAGTTATCTATAAAGAAATAGTTTTGGTCATTATATTATGCTTCTAATTGAGGTGTTTTTTTTAATAACCGCCGAGAAATGCCAACACGGGTTGGTTCAGATTCATGTACTGAATTCATAGATTCCTGCCTATAAAATTGACCTACTCATTACAAAAAGAAATCTACGAGTAGTAATATTTTGCCTGAAGCCCGAACTGGGAATTTAACCCCGCTTTGTGATGCCTCCATCTCGTGTCTGTCGGCGGGCGTTGCAAGTATTTAACGTGAAAGCAGAACGCAAACGTCTAGGAATTTTGAAAAAAAAAAAGGTTTCTATTTATGAAAAAAAAAACTACACATACAACTAAACTACAACTTAACTAAACTACAACTTTACATTGATTCAGGTTTCTTTTACATCTTTACTTTAGGTTTACCAAAAAAAAAACTTTTCAAAATTCCTGAGACGATGTAGTTACTTTCCTCGCTACATGAATTAAATAGTTAGTTTCTTAAAAAATCAAAAAAAAAAGTAAGAACTTACCAAATTAAAAATGCGTCAAGAATAACCGAAACACTTTGTAAATCCGACAACACAATTTGATAATGTAAACAAATAAATGTAAATACTTAGTTGTTACAATAATTATTATTTTTCCTTATTTATTTCCGAAAATAAATCGTGACAGAAAAGTTTGTCTTATGTGCGTTGAGTTTGCGCGCCAAAGTTGAACTGGCACATTCAACGGTCACGCAGAAATCACAGACGTACTTAAATCTGCGCACGAGTTGTTAGAATCAGTGGAGCAGTGTTTAAGTAACCAATTTAACGTATAACGTAATTGTTTTAGATACTTGTAGAATACGTTATCTATATATGTATACAGGGTGTCAAGTACTTAATGGGTAACCTTGAAACGGGCCATGATTACTAGTGGCCTTTCAGAAAAAAACACTAAGAAGTATAGAATAGAATAGAATAACGTTTATTTATCTAGCCACAAATTACACCTTAAAGTTAAATCAGTCTACAGGTACAGTTTTATAATTAATTTGTGGAAGACTGGTGCCTAAACTAGGTTTTTTCCAAAACCTGTAAGTCAGGTCACCAGGCCCCCTTTACAATTTATGTAATGCAATTATTTGTACTGGAGACATTTTGTTTAGATTCGCAGTTTTATTCATTCACTTCTTAGAAAATTATTGTTACAAATAAGATTTTATTTATTTAAATTAGAAAACATGCAAAGAATTTGTGAGATTGCGGGATAAGTGTGTGTGTATGTTGGGTGTGTGGTGTGTGTATGTGTATGTGTAGATGATTGTATGAGGTTGTGTTGTCAGAACACTAAAATTAGGAAATGGTAGTGAAAAGACCTAGTAATTACTAAAGTTTAGTTTTGTTTTATAATAATCGATGTTTTTGTTACCATATTTAACATTCTTGTTCACATCTTCATCATCATCATCAGCAGACCACTGCTGAACATAGGCTTCTCAAATTGCACTCCATTCAGCTAAATTCTCGGCAACTCTCATCCAGCTGCCTTGCGAAGATCGTCCCTCCACCTAGCCTGAGGGCGTCCTACCTTTTTTTTTGTATGGGATATCATCAAATGTCTTCTCCCGCTCTGGGCGGAGCGGGAGGGCATGTCAGACTTTTACTGATTAAAACCCACCCGTGTTCCTTCAGTTGCCCATGTGCCAGGGTCACGGTATCTCTTTCGAACAATCTCGCGACCCCGGCAGGCATCGGTCCTAGCAGACCCCTTCAATTTGCTGACATCTCTTTGAGGCGCGCGTGGAACACTACGCGCCGTCGACCCGAGCTTGGTCCTTACCGGGCGGCGAGCTACCCATTGCTCACCGCCCGCAAGCTCGCGCCTACGGTGGCCGGGAGTCCGCTATCGACTCCCGGGCGTCCTACCTTACGTTTGCCGATTCACGGTCTCCACTCAAGAACACGTCATCGGTCATCGGTTCTACGGCTAATGTGGCTGACCTATTGCCACTGCAGCCTGCTAATCCTATGAGGTATGTCGACAACTTTGGTTCTCTGCCGGATCAGCTCATTCCGGATTCTATCCCTCAGAAACTTAGAACCTCTCAGTATACAACGACCACAAATTAATGAGTTATATCAGTTTTTCATTGTTACGGTAATTTACGTGAACTGAGCTGACAGATAAGCAATAAATACGATTACTGCTAAGACTCGATTTAAAAGAAAATACTTGAGTTATTGCTCAAGTGACAAATTAGTATTTTATTATTGGATTTGACAAATTCAAGACATCCATCGCATGAAAAAGTATCGAAAGAAAAGTGAGCAATATAATAAAAAAATTATATGTGCTCAAGCCGATTTCAAAATGGTTTTATTTATTATTGTGTCTAATGTAAATTATTGCTATCCGTGTTCATAAGGACTGAAATTAACTAGAAACTGAAAAACAACACCAACACAATAAAAAAAACACTATAATCTGAAAAATTACGTAAATTTCGGAAATCTTTGCATCTGTGTTTTAGTTTATTCCACCGAGTTTCGATATTGAGGTTATTTTTCTCTTTTGTAGTGGTTTTTTGGAATTTGGTAAATTCGTATAAAAGTATTTATTTATCTACCATTTTTTAGTTATTTATTTAGATTATATTGTCACCTATGCGTGGTATTATCTGTGTATCTAATTAAGTATGTTTATTATTTGCACCATCAAACCGGTACCGTGTGGTGCCGGACGTAAAAAATAACACCACCCCATTTATTCCCGTGGGTGTCGTAAAAGGCGACTAAGAGACTTACTAGAGAATGGCCAGCAGCGTTCTCTATGCATTTTACCACCATACTGCGATCGCCAACCCGCCTGCCAAGCGTGGCGATTATAACAAAGCCCCCCAAATTGCGGGAGGCCTAAGTCCAGCAGTGGACGTCTTACGGCTGAAATGATGATGATGATTATTTGCACCAAAGACATCCCCATTTTATATCCAGGCTAATCACAGTCCATTCCTAGGTTGCCTGGAAGAGATCACAAAAAGCGATAAGGCCGCCTTTTGTTTTGAGCAGTGGTAGCCCAGTGGTAACGGCCGCTATTTACGGTTTGTAGGTCGTGAATTCGAACCCAAGCAGGCGTTTTACTTTGTGTAAATTATTTCATCACCACTGCTCTCAAAACGGTGAAGGAAAACATCGTGAGGAAACCGGCATGTCCTAGAACCAAAAATTCGAAGACATGTGACATCTACCAACCCGCACTGGGCACGCGTGGTGGATTATGGCCAACTCCCTCTCACCGAGAGGAGGCCTGTGTCCCAGCAGTGGGAACATTATAGGCTGCTGATGTATATTGTATATTTTGTTGTGTAATGTATTTTTGTGGTGTACAATAAGGTAAATATATTGTTGATCCCACTTAAGTGATGCTGCGGCAGGTTATACAGAAGGCCGAAGAGTATAACCTGCCTCTCTGCTTAGCGTTTGTGAACTACGAAAAAGCCTTCGATTCGATCGAAACCTGGGCTGTACTGCAGTCTCTTCAAAACGGTGCCAGATTGACTATCGGTACATCGAAGTGCTGAAGTGTTTGTATGAAAACGCCACTATGTCAGTTCGGCTCCAGGACAGAGCCTCGAAACCTATCCTTCTGCAGCGAGGGGTGAGACAGGGAGATGTAATCTCTCCGAAACTGTTCACCGCCGCACTGGAGAATGTCTTCAAGGTTCTGGACTGGAAAGGGGCTGGCATCAACATCAATGGCGAGTACATCACTCACCTTCGATTTGCCGACGATATAGTAGTCATGGCTGAGACTATGGAGGACCTCAGTACAATGCTCGATGACCTCAGTAGAGCTTCCGAAAGAGTGGGTCTTAGAATGAACATGGACAAGACAAAGGTCATGTCCAATGCTCGTGTGATACCCACTCCAATCAAGATCGGAAGCGCTACACTAGAAGTTGTGGACGAATATGTGTACCTAGGACAGACTGTTCAGTTAGGTAGGTCCAACTTCGAGAAAGAGGTCAATCGTCGAATCCGACTCGGCTGGGCAGCGTTCGGGAAGCTACGCAGTATCTTCTCGTCCCACTTACCGCATTATCTCAAGACAAAGTCAAAAAGTCTTTGACCAGTGTGTGTTGCCAGTGATGACATATGGTACTGAGACGTGGTCGCTCACAATGGGCCTCATAAGAAGGCTCAAAGTCACCCAAAGAGCAATGGGGAGGGCTATGCTTGGAGTTTCCCTACGTGATCGAATCAGAAATGATGAGATCCGTAGGAGAACCAAGGTTACCGACATAGCCCGAAGAAATGCCAAACTTAAGTGGCAGTGGGCAGGGCACATTGCTCGCAGAACAGATGGCCGATGGGGTCGAAAGGTTCTGGTGTGGCAGCCGCGTACTGGAAGACGTAGCGTTGGAAGGCCTCCCACAAGATGGACCGATGACCTAGTGAAGGCCGCAGGAATAGGTTGGATGCGAGAAGCACAGAACAGGTCGAAGTGCTTGGGGGAGGCCTATGTCCAGCAGTGGACGTCTTTCGGCTAAAATGATGATGATGACTTAAGTGAGCCCCATTACCTACATCTCCCCTATACTTTCTTACAAATTAATATTGGAGCAAAATAAATTTGTACCTTTAGAATTAGAGAAAATAAGAAATGTTAAGATATCAACTTTGATTTGGCTCATTTTTTAAATTCACATTTATTTTTTATTTTTTTTTGGATGGGAAATCATCAAATGACTTCTCCCGCTCTGGGCGGAGCGGGCGGGCGTGTCAGACTTTTACTGACTAAAACTCACCCGTGTTCCTTCAGTTGCCCATGTGCCAGGGTCACGGTATCTCTTTTGAACAATCACGCGACCCCGGCAGGCATCGGTCCTAGCAGACCCCTTCAGTGTGGCTGACATCTCTTTGAGGCGCGCGTGGAACACTACGCGCCGTCGACCCGAGCTTGGTCCTTACCGGGCGGCGAGCTACCCATTGCTCGCCACCCGCAAGCTCGCGCCTACGGTGGCCGGGAGTCCGCAATCGACTCCCGGCGCCCGGGGCGTCTCCTCCTGCGGCGGCTAGGGACGTGAGGGCGCAGAGACTGCAACTCCCTCACGCACCCCGCCTCCTCCTTCGCGAGCATTACTGCTTCGCAGAAGGAGGTGACGGCTTCCCATGCCCTCTCGCTCCGTACCATGGCTCGCACCAGGGCCGGACGCGAGAGATCGCCGCCGCCGATCGCCTCCACGAGGACACGGCGGTGCTCCGCCCAGGCAGGGCACACTTCCACCGTATGCTCCACCGTGTCCTCTAGACGATCCTCACAATGGAAACACCCGGGCGTTTCCTCCCGCTTTATCCTGAACAGGAACCCACCGAAGCACCCATGCCCGGTGAGAACCTGCGTCAGGCGGAAGGTGAGGACGCCGTGGCGCCTCTCTATCCACTCCTCAAAGAGGGGACTTACCGCCGCAATTGTGGCGTGCCCTGCGCTGGGTTGCGACAATCGTACCCGCCATGTCGCCATGAGATCCTGCCGGAGCTCTGTCCGCCGTGCCGCGATTTGTCGCGGCAGCGGAGTTTCGCCCCGGCGTTTCGCATCCTCGCGCCACTCCCACATGTGGGCGAGGACCTTTGCCTCCAGATCCCATGGCGGCACTCCGGCAAGGAGGCTCGCCGCCTCGCAGGAGACCGTGCGGTATCCCCGGATTAACCGGATGGCCATGACCCTCTGGGCCGCACTCAACCGGCGCGCTGGGCGCAGCCTCAATGAGGGCGCCCACACCGGTGCCCCGTAGAGGGCCATGGACCGCACGACCCCCGTGTAGAGCCTCCGGCAGGAGGCGTTTGGACCCCCCAGATTGGGCAGGAGCCGCTTTAACGCAGCCCCAGCCCGCTCCAGTCTGGGGGCCAAACGTCGGAAATGCTCGACGAAGTTCCACCGGCTGTCGAGGACAAGTTCCAGGTACTTCATCGTCGACTCGACGCCGATGTGAACCCCTCCTACCGTGAGTTGGGAACCCGCAGGTGGCGCGTTCCGAGGACCATGAAAACCCATGACCTCGGACTTGTGCAAGGCCACCTCAAGTCCCAATTGCCGGATCCTATCGACGATTGTCGCAACCCCGCGTGTCATTAGTTCGGCCGCCGCCTCGTGCGACCTCCCCTGCGCCAGGACCAGCGTGTCGTCAGCGTAGCAAACTACGCTGACGCCGCTAGGGAGGTCGGCGCGCAGCACCCAGTCGTACCCGATGTCCCACAGATGCGGCCCAACGACCGATCCCTGTGGGACACCGCACGACATCTCTCGCCGGTTCCAGTCTCCCTGGTGACCGGGGTAGATGACGGCCCTATCCGTCAGGTAAGCCTCGACCACTCGACAGAGGTAGGTCGGCATCCGGTGATACCGGAGTGCCTCCCTGATGCAACTCCAGGGTAGGGTATTAAAGGCGTTGGCGATGTCTAGAGACACCGCCAAGACGACCCCACCCCGGGCCACTGCATCCCCCGTCGTGAGGGCTCGCACGCGCATGATGGCGTCCACCGTAGAGCGCCCCTTGCGGAAGCCGTACTGGCCGTCCGACAAGTCCGGCCCCTCCCGCACCAGCCACCCGACGAGGCGGTCTGCAATCACTCTTTCAAAGAGCTTGCCCACCTCGTCGAGCAGCACGATGGGCCGGTAAGCGGACGGAGAGTCCGCTGGGCTTTAAATTCACATTGACATTGCTAATTTTTATATATACAATGACATGAAAATTACCTTTGTAAAGTATCATATTGTTTTAATTATATAGACCTCCAGACCGCATTTCGGCCACGGCGGCCAACCTCAGCAGAGACTAGCCATCGGCGCCGGAGATATTATAGTGGTCAAGTGTGTGCGCAGACACAGGAGCACTCACTCTTCCCTCACTCTTATAGTCCGATGGGACGGCAATCCGACACGACCGAAGAGAGATCAGGCGCAGGACCAACGGCTTAACGTGTTTCCCGAGGCACGGGGGTATCACACCGCCAACTTCCAAACTCCGGGCTGCTACTAAGAAATTCCTAATGGAAAAATAATAGTTTATTTTTCCATTAGGAATAATAGTTTAAAAAAAACTAAAAAACACGCTTCCATTGAAAACCAAAATAAAAAGTACAAAATAATGGAAAAAAAAGCGTAGGGTGCCTGATATCAATAAAAAAATACTTTAAAAAGCACCCCACGCTTTTTTTCCATTATTTTGTACTTTTTAGTTTGGTTTTCAATGGAAGCGTGTTTTTTAGTTTTTTTTTTTAACTATTATTTTATTTTCTATTTTTTAGGGTGTTTCGAATTTTGAGACGTATGTCAGCGTAGTATGTGACGTATGTCAGCGTAGTATTCGAAGACAGTTTTTTTTCTGTCCTGGTAACCCTGGCAAGGATAATGGCACAAATTAGGTTGTGACGTTTGTCAGCGTAGTTTTCGAAGACAGTTTTTTTGCTGTCCTGGTAACCCTGGCAAGGATAATGGCACAAATTTATGAAATTATTGCATTGTCATCGGTCCTTGACAGGTGTGCAAAGTTTGAATGAAATCTGGTTGTTTAAAGTGGGTCAAAATCGCGCTATGAGGAGTCGGTTACAAACAAACATACAAGTGAAGCTAATATAAAGCGTGTAAAAACCCAGTCACACTTTGCCCGACCCGGGAATCGAACCCAGGACCCCACACTCAGCAGTCGCGCTTGCGACCACGAGACCAACGGGGCAGTTAAAACGGGGCTGTTTTAATTATTGTGAATGTGAAGACTATGTGGGTCCTTTTTAGGGTTCCGTTGCCAAATGGCAAAAAACGGAACCCTTATAGATTCGTCATGTCTGTCTGTCTGTCTGTCCGAGTATGTCACAGCCATTTTTTTCCGAAACTATAAGAGCTATGCTGTTGAAACTTGGTTAGTAGATGGATTCTGTGAACCGCATTAAGATTTTCACACAAAAATAGAAAAAAAAAAAACAATAATATTTGGGGTTCCCCATACATAGAACTGAAACTCAATTTTTTTTTTTTTTCATCAAACCCATACGTGTGGGGTATTTATGGATAGGTCTTCAAAAATGATATTGAGGTTTCTAATATCATTTTTTTCTAAACTGAATAGTTTGCGCGAGAGACACTTCCAAAGTGGTAAAATATGATTATGATATGTTTATGATTATGATATGTTTATGATTATGATTATAAAATGTGTGTCCCCCCTCCCCCGTAACTTCTAAAATAAGGTAATGATAAAACTAAAAAAAAAATATGATGTACATTACCATGTAAACTTCCACCGAAAATTGGTTTGAACGAGATCTAGTAAGTAGTTTTTTTTTAATACGTCATAAATCGTAACCCACAATTTACCTTTCATTCAGTCAACTCAAATATAAAAATTAAAAAAAAAAACACCATTTAATTTCATAAACATAAACCTTATGCATAAACCGTGAATTCCTGCAGGTTTGTACGGAACCCTCGGTGCGCGAGTCCGACTCGCACTTGGCCAGTTTTTTTATTTTTTGTTTTCTTTCTTTCCCAGTAATTGTAATCATGATCTGTCAGTTTGAATAATTAATTTGCCCTACCCAAATGTCCTTTATTTGGTATTGGTACCGATTCCCTTGTTCACAAACTAAATTAAATTTAAGTACAGTGCATCTCTTTCTTTGTATTTCATTAAGAAGAGGACAAAAGAAAAATTTTGGTTTAGTCCTGTCAAATTAATCAGCACCTGTCACTACTCCATACAAGTTTAGACGTGATTAAAAACTTGCCTACTAAAATTACGTCAATTTACGTCAACCGCTGATTAATTTGACAGGACTAAACTAAAATTTATCTTCTGTCCTTTCCTTAATGAAATAGAAAGAAAAAGATGCACTGAACTTAAATTTAGTTTAGTTTGTGAATAAGAGAATCGGCACCATTGTTCGTCAAAGTGTTGAGCTCTTTAAGTTCTGAGTTGAGCTACACGATTACTGACAAATGCGTGCACTAACTGGACAGGTCCACTCAATCCGTGTGGTTCTTTCTTCAAAAGACCATTTTAGTCACCAATCTACATGGTCTTCACATGAGACTGTGACCTCTGAGTTTGTTCCGGCCTTTCTTCTCAGAGTAGTCAGTTAGGAAACACCGACCTCATCTAGTTTAAAAAAATATCATTGACATGTAAAAGTGTTTGCATAAACCTACGTAGATAGATAGATTATTTAAAAATAAAATAAGCAAAAACAAATAAAATCATTTATCATTCATAAAATCATAAAACTCTTATTAAAATAGGGGCTTTATTTTAATAAGAGTTTTATGATTTTATGAATGATAAATGATTTTATTTCTTATTATTGTGATAAAATGATAAATATCTTATTAAAACAGAGCCTTATCTGTTTTAATAAGATATTTATCATTTTATGAGTTCAAATTGAAACTTAGAATACCTACCAAGCGCTTCAGAGTTATCGTCGGTTCTATGCCCAGATAAGTTATATATTAATTACACGATTTGTTCATTATTCGCGCAACATGAGCAGTTTTTTGGGCAAAACAGTTTTCGACAAACTTCCGAAACTATTTCACACATTTGTAATGTTAAATTAGGTTTCACAACCGTGTGTTATGTTTAGATAAAGATTATTCTTGTGCAAAAATAATTTCATGAGTTCTTTCACCCCCAATTTTTTAACGGTCTCCCAAAAAAGGCGGCGGTTTTTTTGGTATGTATTTTCCGCGATATCTCCGGCAATTGTAGGGGTGGTCCGATAAAATTGTTGTCAGGGGTGGTCCGATAATTGTTGTTAGGGGTCGTCCGATAATTGTTGTCAGGGGTGGTCCGATATAAATTTTATTGCTTTGGGTAGTCTTTGCGTTAGCTTCAATAGTACGCTTTTAATCCACTTTATTTATTTGATGATATTGTAATGCCACTGTTGTCTACATACCAAGTAGTGGTTCCGTGTAGTGTCGGATGTAAAGAATAGCACCGTCCTATTTCTTCCCGTAGGTGTCGTAAAAGACGACTAAAGGACTTATTAGAGAATGAGTAGCAGTGTTCTCTATACATTTTACAACCATACTGCGATCGCCAATCCGCCTGCCAAGCGCGTAAACATGGCGATTATTTTTGCTTTTGTAAAAAGTTTTTATTGACTGATAATCAGAGGCAGGAATTAGATTGAGTTATTTATGTACTAACATTCATACAACGAAAGAATAAAGTGGATATGCCCCAAATCCCGGGATTAATTTTGAAGAGCAGAAAAATCCCGCGATCTATTTATAAAAAAAATAGTTTTAAAAAACTAAAAAAACACGCTTCCATTGAAAACCAAACTAAAAAATACAAAATAATGGAAAAAAAGCGTGGGGTGCTTTTTAAGGTATTTTTTTATTGATATCAGGCACCCCACGCTTTTTTTCATTATTTTGTACTTTTTAGTTTGGTTTTCAATGGAAGCGTATTTTTTAGTTTTTTAAAACAATTTTTATTTTCTATTTTTTAGAGTGTTTCGAATTTTGAGACGTATGTCAGCGTAGTTTGTGACGTATGTCAGCGTAGTTTGTGTCGTATGTCAGTCATGTTCTGGTGGATCGCAGGCTCGTTTGACTTCTCTAGCCCAATCACCTTCGATGTGACTGACAGGCACCAACCAGATACTGCGCTAAAATTATTTGGTGCAGTATTAATAAATAATTATTAAATTATTTGTATTATTGTTGGTCACACGGGTTTGTCTATTAGAAATCCCGGGAAGATCCACATTAATATCAACATTTCGATGCAAGTATACAAATAACTCTACCTAATTCCGACCTCTGCTGATAATTATTGCTGGCACAGTAGCGTATTGATTCACACAAGAAAAGAAAGGCATTTTGTTCAGGAGTTGCTGAAATCAGGCTGTGTATGATGATGATGAAATACGATTCACGGATAGATGAATCTGAATTGCGAATCTGCTCCAACACTCTAATTTCATCATTTTGAAGTATAATTCATATCCATTACTTCATCTGTCCGACAAAAATGTCTGCTCATTAACGTCAATAATGCAACGTAGTCCTTATAGACTGTAGACAATTTTGCTACCTGCCATTCAGTACCTAGTACTTGTTGATAGGCCTACACCGTCCTCCCATACCTATTAACACTGTAATTTGTTGTATTTCCGCTTCTATAACAAGTGTCCAAAGTCGGTTATTGAACTTAGCTACGGAAAGTTCAATCAAAATGTCTATTAACTGCTCCCAAATGACGATGTACATTTTTTATTTAAGATTTTTTTTACATTCTTCTTTGACATACTCTACTCATAATTTGACATTATATACATACAATTCTAATTTGACCTCTTTAAAATTGGTTATCATATCAACAATGACATTTGGTTTAAATAGGTTATTATGTTTTATTTATGAAATACTATCATTTAAGTAGATTCTTTTATATTTGTGAATGTGAGAATGTTGTAGGCCTTGTAGACTGTAGACAATTTTCTATTTTATTCAGTACCTGGTACTTGTTGACAGTCCTACACCGTCCTCCCATACCTATTAACAATGTAATTTGAAACCATTGTAAAAACCAATTATTTTTAAAAGAGTAACCGTGCAGTTTCTTGCCGGTTCTTCTCCATAGGAATCAACAATTTGGAACCGTGCACCTAGCTTCTGACGTTTCATAAGTGCCCATGTAGGTTTATGTGCAATAAAAATATTTTGATTTGATTTGATTGAATGAATGTTGTCGAACTGTGAACAGGATAGCTATTCCTACGGTTAGTGACTCGAACGCATGTTGAATGGTTCAGATCCAGCCCACCCCTTGCTGCCATCGCCCGAAGCCTAGGTCCGTACCTCACAGGGAGTACCCTTGGCGTGTAGTCGCTTAAATTTTTAAGTATATTAGCCATGGCTTTAGAAGGCCTTTATTTATTAAGGTAGCCTTATGCAAGTCCGGTTAAGTAGCCGACTACCTCATAGTTTGACTTATCATCATCATCATCATCATCATCAGCCTATAGCAGTCCACCGCTGGACATAGGCCTCTCCAATTGCACGCCATTCAGCTCGATTCTCAGCAACTCTCATCCAGCTGCTACCAGCCACCCTGCGAAGATCGTCGCTCCACCTAGCCTGAGGGCGTTCTACCTTACGTTTGCCGATTCGCGGTGTAATATAATTAGACTTGTTAGATGTCATATACAAAATGCGCTAGATGAAAGCCTTCAGGAACTACAAATAACAATACACCCCTTGTTTCCTGGAATTGTTGAACAGAAGTGTACCTATAGTACAGCCACATTTCACCTGTTACGTTCAGGTCCCATGTAATAGGGGGCAAGCTTATTGCCATCAACCGAGCACACATCCAGGCTCCTGGATGCTTCTGTGAAATTCCAGATCATCATTTCAGATGTAAGACGTCCACTGCTGGACTTAGGCCTCCCCCAATTTGGGGTTCTTTGCCATAATCGCCACGCTTGGCAGACGGGTTGGCGATCGCAGTATGGTGGTAAAATGCATAGAGAACGCTGCTGCCCATTCTCTAGTAAGTCCCTTAGTCGCCTTTAAATTCCAGATAGAAAAAGCCAATAACACTTTGCCCAACCTGGGAATTGAACCCAGGGCCCCTTGGAAATGGTTGACCACTAGACCACCGAGGCAGTTCAGATACTACGTATCTACTTAACACGGAGTTAATCGTGTTCTATGTCAGAAGATATTTAATTTACCACAGTTACAAATTCCGTGTGGTCCCGGACGTAAAGAATAGCACTATCATATTTCTTCCCGTGGAGAGGTGACTAAGGGACCTACTCAGGCGCGGTCGCAGCCTAACATTTTGGGGGGGGTCACCATGAGCACTGAAGAATATTTTTAGGAAGTTACATCCTCTTTGGTCTAGTAGTCGCAAGCGCTACTGATCAGCATGATGTCCCGGGTTATGATCTTTTTGCAAATATCCATCGGAGTCTCTGTGGCTCAATTGAGAACAATTTTAAGATAGTAAGACAGGCAAATCGTTCAGGGTTTCGACAGCATGACTGTCTTTGGGGGGGGGGTCATGACCCCCAGGACCCCCCTCGGACCGCGCCTGGACCTACTAGAGAATGGGCAGCAGCGTTGTATATACATTTTATCACTGTGGCGTCACGCATTGTGCATCTGTGACGCACCTTACATTACGTAGCGTCGCCTGTACTATGTTTAGTTGTATAAGTTTTTGTAAAGTTGTTAAGTGGCAACACCAAGCCACGACCCGGGACGCTACCCATGGTCTCTCTCATGCTCCAACCGTAACGGGACGCGGACTAAATTTTAAGTCATTATTCTGTCCCTATGAGTTTAAATACTTATATAACTGTGTTAAATAGTGTATGTAATTCCAAACTGTACTACGTGTGTGATAATTATATTATTATTACCTACAAGCAAGATTTTTACTTCCGGCTTCCACAACCTCACTAACAATACGCGTAAGAGGACACAGGTAGAATATCTTTCACCTATGTCCCCAAACCACCATACTGCGATCACCAGCCCGTCTGCGAAGCGTGGCGATTGTGGCGAACCCCCCAAATTGGGGGAGGCCTATAGGCCTATGTCCAGCAGTGGACGTCTGTCGGCTGAAATGATGACCATAAAGTTACAACGAACAAAGTCAGCTAACGCAGAACTAAACCGGATGTAGTTGAAGAGGAAGATCAATATTGTTACGTAGATCGTAAAGTCCAGAAACATCGCGCTAAATCCATCTCAGAAAGAGACAGCGTTATGTAGATCGAAAAGTCTAGAATCGTCACGCTAATTCCATCTAAGTATGGGGCAGTGTTCGAAACTTCTAGATACGACACGCTAACGCCATCTGTTATCAAGTAGCAAGTACTACGAACAATTGTACGTAGACGCCACCGCCATCTATTGTCGAATAGCGGGATTAAACAGTAAATAGATGTCTGTGGAAGTTACTGGAAGTTTCGACGCTACTTGTAAACTGTGGAAAAGTGTTGAATGTTCGCGAATGTTCTGCTTGGGATATAAATAGCGGATTGTCGGGCCGACGAGCAGTTCGATTTCGGAAGCGAGCGAATACGAATCAAGCGATACAGTACAAGCGAAACAAGTGACTCTGTTTGACTATTGCGATATTGTGATTGCTTAATTAAACTGTGGTGTGTTTCGATAATTTTGGCTTAAATTAATTTATCCCGAAACCCAGCTCGTAACAATTGGTGTCAGAAGTAAGGGATAAATTATGCCAGTTTTACCGAAGGAGGATACGGAAGGTATCCGTACCAGGAGTCAGCGCCAGCAGGAGGTGGATCAGAGGCGGTTTGAAGGATCTTCTAGACAGACACCTGGGGGTAATCAGCCGACGACGGAGCCAGTTTCCCAAGCGTCTGGTGTTCCTACAGTATCACCAGCCATGGATCTTTCTGCTCTTATGGCAATGCTGCAGGAGCAGGCCCGCCGACAGGAAGAACAGGCCCGCCGACAGGAAGAACAGGCCCGCCGACAGGAAGAACAGGCCCGCCGACAGGAAGAACAGGCCCGCCGACTGCAAGAACAGCTGCAGCAGGACAAAGAGGAACAGGCCCGCCGACAGGAAGAACAGGCCTGCCGACAAGAAGAACAGGCCCGCCGCCTACAGGAACAGCTGCAGCAGGAAAAAGAGGAACAGGCCCGCCGACAGGAAGAACAGACCCGCCGACTGCAAGAACAGCTGCAGCAGGACAAAGAGGAACAAGCTCGCCGGCAAGAGGAGCAGGTTCTCCTCTTGAAAGATCTACACGCGACATTTGGCAAAGACATCAAAGCCATGAAGGAGACTGTTCAGGTACATGAAAATCGTATCTCCGAGGCCGAAGTCCAGATCGCTGATATAAGAAAAGCGGTTGGAATTTTGAAAGCTGGAGACCGGACGGCGGCTTCGATAGTTGCTGCACCTTCTGTCCGCGGGTTTAAAGTGCCACCCTTCGATGGAACATCTTCCTGGTCGGCATACAAAATTCAATTTGAAGCTGTCATGGAAGCAAATGGGTGGACAACAGGCCAGGCCATGACCGCGCTTACTTTGGCCCTTCGCGACCAGGCCTTAACTGTGTTAGAGGCTCTCGGCAAAAATGTTACCTACGAGCAGCTCGTTGAGGCGCTAGAAGCCAGATACGGTGACGCGCACCTGGAACACGTTTTTCGTGCCCAGTTGAAGGATCGTGTGCAGCGCAGTGGTGAAAACCTGCAGCAGTGGGCCCTAGAAATCGAAAAGCTGGTTCGAAAGGCATATAAGTCTGCGCCCGCGCTCATCGAGGGTATACTAATTCAAACCTTCATAGATGGGATACGGGATCTGGAAGTAAGGGCTGCTGTAAGACTTGGGCATCATGAGACGCTGAAAGACGCCTTGGCCCATGCGTTGGAGGTGGAGGCAGTGAGGCATGATCATCGAGCCCATCCCATCAGGGAGGTTGCGGCTTCACCTGTTCGTGACCGTCCGAGGTACAGCCCTAGGTGCTACACTTGTGGGGAAAAAGGCCACCTTCGTTCAAGTTGTCCGAAGCGTAATACTGCCAACGAAGATCAGACCCGGGAAAGAAAGGCGGCAGAGGTCACCGCCCAGCAGCAGGAAAACTAGTCAACGCCAGGACTGCGGGGCGGGTGCTGGCTGGTGTTAAAATAGCCCCAAGAATTTCGGTCTCACAAGCCCATGATGGGAACACCCTAGTCATAAAAGGTGAAGTGAACGGAAGACCATGTAAGCTGACATTGGATACTGGAGCTTCTCGCACGGTTGTCAGTTCCCAACTAGCGAATCGTTTTCTTGGAGACTTCTTCTGTAAGCATGACGACGTAAATTTAGTAACAGCTACCGGTCAACACATAACCGTCCGTGGTGAGAAGGAGGTGGAGTTAAAACTGGGTAACACAATCTATCGGCATAAGGTCATCATGGCTGATATAGTAGACGACTGCATCCTAGGTTTGGACTTCATGCGACAGCACTGTTGTGAGATTGACGTTAATCAAGGAGTCCTAAAATGTGGGTCAGAAGAAGTTTTCATGGAAGGTGCACCATCAGGGAAAGTGTACTGCTTGAAGAAGATTGTTCTTCCTCCCCGATCGGAAACAATAGTTCCAGTTAGTCTTCCACATAATTCTGGTCAGAAAAACCGATGTATTCTCATTGAAGGATTGGATGAAAACCTTCCATGGAAAACTGCGCGGACCTTGGTAAAGGCAATTGACGTTGCAGCCGTACGCATACTGAACCCAAGTGAAAAGGAGCAAGTAATCAAGAAGGGTACGTTGATGGGTTCCTGTGGGGAAGTAGCTTGGATGCGTGAATGCCAATATCAGCCTTCTCAAAATAACACCCAAACTGCAAGATTTAACACGTTAAATCTTTTAGAACACTGTCGTAAAGATTTAGCGGAAGAAGAAAGAGAGAAGGCTAGGAAGATGCTACTTCAGTATGCAGACATATTCTCCAGAAATGATGCTGACATAGGGAAGACTGGATTAGTTCAACACAGAATTAATACCGGAAATGAGTTGCCAATACGACAGCGACCCAGAAGACTACCAGTGGCAAGAGAAAAGGAAGTAGATACCATGATTAAAGAGATGGTAAAGGATGGAGTTATAGAGCCTTCGTCTAGTCCTTGGTGTTCTCCTGTGGTCCTGGTGAAAAAGAAAGATGGCAGCATGCGGTTTTGTGTAGACTATCGTCGATTGAATGACGTTACTAAAAAAGACAGCTATCCACTGCCCCGGATCGACGACACACTGGACACGCTGTCAGGAATGAAGTGGTTTACCACGTTAGACCTAAAAAGTGGCTACTGGCAAGTGGAAATAGACCCTAAAGACAAGGAGAAAACCGCATTTTCTACGGGAAAGGGATTATGGCAGTTTAACGTCATGCCATTCGGATTGTGCAATGCTCCTGCAACTTTTGAAAGGCTGATGGAGCTAGTTCTCACGGGACTAATTGGAGACGCCTGCCTTGTCTATTTAGATGACATTATCATCGTGGGCCGCACATTCGAAGACCACCTCCAGAATTTGGAACGTGTTCTATCAAAAATCCGAGGAGCCAATCTCAAGCTAAGTCCAAAGAAGTGCTCATTCTTCAGACAGCAAGTAAGCTTTTTGGGGCACGTGGTTTCGAAGGAAGGAGTACAAACAGACCCTGAGAAAATCGTCGCCGTCAAGGAATGGCCAGTCCCGAAAGACAAGACGCAGGTCAGGGCATTTTTGGGTTTGTGCTCGTACTATCGACGGTTTGTCAAGAATTTTGCTGACATTGCCAAACCTCTTCACAAGCTTACTGAGGAGAAGAGACCGTTCTGTTGGGATGAGAACTGTGACATCGCATTTCGAGATTTAAAGGAACGTTTGTGCAATACCCCAATTTTGGGCTACCCTGACACAGAAAATGAATTTATAGTTGACACGGACGCAAGTAATACTGGAATTGGCGGTGTGTTATCTCAACGGAAAGGAGATTATGAAGTTGTGATAGCTTACTTCAGCAAATCTTTATCAAAGCCAGAAAGAAATTATTGTGTCACGAGACGGGAACTTCTTGCCGTAGTAAAGACATTGCAACATTTCAGCAAATACTTGCTTGGACGTAAATTCCACCTGCGAACTGACCATGCTGCTTTAAAGTGGTTGTTGCAGTTTAAGAATCCAGAAGGACAAGTGGCGAGATGGATTGAACTGCTACAAGAGTATGACTTCGCAATTGAACATCGTAGTGGGAAGTCTCACGGTAACGCGGACGCTTTATCAAGAAGACCTTGTCCTGATGACTGCAAGCATTGTGTCAGGCAAGAAGCTAAGGAACCAGTACCTGTCAGGATGCTAAGAACGGACCTTAGTGACGAATGGAAGGAAACCCTACAGCATGCTCAGCAAAGTGACACAGATATCAGGCCAATTTTCGAGTGGATTAAAGCTAATGCTTCCAAACCGAAATGGTGTGATGTTGCAGCGATGAGTACCACCACAAAAAGTTATTGGGCACAGTGGGAGAGTTTGGTGATCCAGGATGGTGTCTTGTGCCGAAAATGGGAAAATGCTCGAGGGAATAGCTGTCACTTGCAAATGGTAGTCCCAAAAACAAAGGTACCAGAAGTTCTACAGCTCTACCACAATGGTTCTTCAGGAGGTCATATGGGAGTAAGAAGGACTCTGTTAAAGATCCGAGAAAGATTTTACTGGATCCATTGTCGAGAGGATGTGGAGGACTGGTGTCGCAGATGTACCAGTTGTGCAGCGGTAAAAGGACCACACACACGCAGCAGGGGTGCATTGAAAGTGTACAACGTAGGAGCCCCCTGGGAACGAATAGCACTAGATGTCGCTGGGCCATTTCCCGAAAGTGAAAGTGGAAATAAATATTTCATGGTTGTCATGGATTACTTCACCAAGTGGCCGGAAGTCTTCGCCATCCCTAATCAAGAAGCTTCAACAGTCGCTGATAAATTAGTCCACGAAGTCTTCTGTCGGTTTGGGGTACCCTTGGAAATCCACAGCGATCAAGGAAGGAATTTCGAGTCTCAAGTGTTTCAGGAAACATGTCGGGTTATGGGTACTCACAAAACCAGAACCACTTCATACCACCCACAATCTGACGGAATGGTGGAGAGATTTAATCAGACGTTGGAAAGATATCTGGCAAAAGTTGTAGCAAGCAGACAAAAGGATTGGGACAAGCACATACAACCGTTTCTTCTGTCATACCGAAGTGCAGTTCACGAGAGTACAACTGTGACGCCAGCCTTCGCGAACTTTGGAAGGGAGTTAAGGTTACCAGCTGATCTAATAACCGGCATTCCCCCTGATTCACCACGCAGTATAACAGATTATGCAAATGATCTGCGCAACAAGATGAATGACGTATATGAGCATGTCAGAGAATCAGGCCAGCAGATGTCCGAGAGAATGAAAACTCGTTATGATCGAAAGATGTACAATACTGGCTTCGACGAAGGTTCGCTAGTGTGGTTGCATAACCCAGTGCGCAGCAAAGGGAAGTCCCCTAAACTACAGGCAAAATGGGACGGGCCGTACCGGATTGTGACCAAGATCAATGACGTCACTTACCGAATACAAAAGGGTATGCGAACTGCGCCTAAAATTGTTCATGTAGATCGATTGGCACGATATTACGGGAATAATGATGCTCGGGACGAGCATGTCTAAGGAGGGGGCAGTGTTACGTAGATCGTAAAGTCCAGAAACATCGCGCTAAATCCATCTCAGAAAGAGACAGCGTTATGTAGATCGAAAAGTCTAGAATCGTCACGCTAATTCCATCTAAGTATGGGGCAGTGTTCGAAACTTCTAGATACGACACGCTAACGCCATCTGTTATCAAGTAGCAAGTACTACGAACAATTGTACGTAGACGCCACCGCCATCTATTGTCGAATAGCGGGATTAAACAGTAAATAGATGTCTGTGGAAGTTACTGGAAGTTTCGACGCTACTTGTAAACTGTGGAAAAGTGTTGAATGTTCGCGAATGTTCTGCTTGGGATATAAATAGCGGATTGTCGGGCCGACGAGCAGTTCGATTTCGGAAGCGAGCGAATACGAATCAAGCGATACAGTACAAGCGAAACAAGTGACTCTGTTTGACTATTGCGATATTGTGATTGCTTAATTAAACTGTGGTGTGTTTCGATAATTTTGGCTTAAATTAATTTATCCCGAAACCCAGCTCGTAACAATATTTTTCGCTAAAAATATGCTCTGTACGACTGACTAAATGAGAAATAGGTAATGATATATAATAAAAACTTGTAATGTTTGTTGGTCAAACATTTTTATAGACGTCAGGCGTAGCAGCACGTGACTAGGAAATGTCGATGCACTTGACAACCAACATAAGCTTACTTACCCTGTTCTAATATTTACTTCACAAACGATATCGAAAAATATTACCTGTGAACTTTAGAGTTTTCACTGCTAATCAGATTTTACCTCCGAGAGCATCGCGTAGAATTAATTATGATTACCAACTTTATAGACAATAATGTATGCAGGGTATTTGGCGCATGCACCGACAAAATTTTTTGGGGGATTGGGTGTGTCATGTACTATCTTTTACTCATAGACCTCACGTCACTGTAATCAAGATAAGATTCTTTTTGTTTATTTTTGAAAATTATCTGAAACGTCAAGGTTCATGTGCATTTGGATTATTTAGGTACATAAATTAAAGGCTCGTTCAGACTAGCGCGACGCAACGGTAGGTAACGCGCGAATCGGCGATTTCTATCCGTAGAACAATTTCTATGAAATCGCCGATTCACGCGCGACGGTCCGTCGCGTCGCGCTAGTCTGTACGAGCCTTAAAGCGCCTGCCTGGGTTCGAACCCACGCCATACAACTTGTAAGTGAGGGTCGTTATCACAGAGCCACGACTGTTGTCCTCTCACCTCTGCCTAACCCTTCGAGAAACAGAGGCTTTATATACAGTGTTTATAAACATATCATCATCAGCCTATAATGTTCCCACTGCTGGGACACAGGCCTCCTCTCGGTGAGAGGGAGGGGGCCATAATCCACCACGCGGGCCCAGTGCGGGTTGGTAGATGCCACATGTCATCGAATTTTTGGTTCTAAGACATGCCGGTTTCCTCACGATGTTTTCCTTCACCGTTTTGAGAGCAGTGGCGATGAAATAATTTACACAAAATATTGCGCATGCTTGAGTTTGAACTCACGACCTGCTACTCGTAAGTCGCGGCCGTTACCCCTGGGTCAACACTGCTCTCACATATTTATATTTTTAAACATAACGGGGTGGGAAATCTGAGGTAAACTGCCGTAGTGTGTGTAGAAAAATTAAAGAAGGAACCTATCATATTCTTAATAAATAAAAATACTAAAAAAATATAAAATAATGTTTGATTAACGTTTTCAACCTTCGAGATGGCGCAAGCGCAACCCCAAAAAATTCGCGCCCAAGTTCTTTTTTTTTTTTTTGTTCTAACTGTAACACCGAGCTGTCAATTTCTTTCTCTCTTTCATGGGTAAAGGTGTCTTCACACTGCAGTGTTGCCATTTCTAAATCAGAAGCGTTGCAGTCGGGTATCTTTACATAAATAAATCAAAGTCGCTTCCTGCGTTTGTACGCTTAGATCTTTTAAACTTCGGAACCACAGAAATCTAAATTTAGATTTCTGTGTTCGCAACGGATTTTCATGAGGTTTTCATCAATACAAAGAGGGATTCAAGCCGCTTGCTAAAGCTAGTACTAAATAACACTACTACTACACACAAATTACTAGTTTCCTTAGGTATTGATTCCGAAGTGTTAACTTCATTATGACTATTGTCACAACTGTGTTAAAACATATAAATAAATATCTATTCAAAAGTCCGGTAGCAGAGACAAACACGTGTTTCTGTTAAAGGAATTTCCATGACATGCTTAATCATAGCTTTTAAAAAGATAATGTTTACTGTAAAATATAGGTTGCTATTCAGTGGTTACCTATGTTCTAAAGAATAGTTTTAATGTGAAGTAATTATGTTTACATCGGTGCCGTTTCTGGTATCGTGTTTCATCGCAGCAATTATCTTTTAAATACTTACATACGATACTCTGCCATGAAGAAACAAAGAGGATCCTGTCGGACTCTTTCTGACTAATGCCACGGCTACATTGTCGTGATAACGCGAACTGCAATTTGCGCACTCTCTTTTGTACAGTGAAACGAGTATTTGCGATATTTTTTTTTAATTTAGATCGGTTATTAACAGATTCGATCCCAAGCTGCCAGTGCAAATTAAACTGATGTACTCGATGCATCAAAGCCAAACCGCGTCCAGTCGTATGTGAGAGAGAGCGCTTGAAGTATAGTTCGCTTTATCGCGACAATGTGGCCATTTGTGGTTTCTAATCCCTTATTAGGAACCACAATGGTTGCGGCACGTGGCTTATACGGCACTGGGTGTTCTCAAAGTAATCATGTCCGGTGAGCACTTATATCACCCGGAAATTGAAGGTGCCATACCGTCTCTCAAGCCTTCATGTATTGTTGACGGACCTGAAGAACGTCCACTATTGCGTACTGACTTATTTTTTTAGCAGATTAGCATCGCCTGGTGTACTGGCGCCGCTCCTCAGTAGCCCACGGCTCAGCTATGGACGTGTTATCATCATTTCCTCTGCAAGACGTCCGCTGTTGCATATAGACCTCCCCCGATTTCAGGGGGCTTTGCCATAATCGCCACGCTTGGCAGGCGGGTTGGCGATCGCACTATGGTGGTAAAATGCATAGAGGACGCTGCTGCCCATTCTCTAGTAAATCCCTAAGTGGCCTTTTAGGATACCGATGGAAAAAAATGGGTTGCTAGTATTCTTTACGTCCGACACCACACGGAACCTGATGGACGTGAGAGGAGATAGGTGATGGAGATAGGTAGTTGTCTGCGGTTTGTAATGCTACGGCTACATTGTCGCTTTATCGCGAACTACAAGTAGTGCGCTCTCTCTCGCACATAGCTCGACGTCCTGGTGTACAGACGCCAGCACATCAAACTACCCAAAACTGTCAACATTTCCCAATCAATCTTGAACTTAATGCTTTTGGCGATAAAGTTGAAAATCAATTACAGAAATTTGACAGATTGTAGTAGCTTTTAGTGCTGGCTTCTGTACAACAGAGTGAGCGCTACTTGTAGTTCACGATAACGCGACAATGCAGTCGTAGCATAAAAAACACGTAGGCTCGCAAGTGCTGGCGAACAAATAAACTGCGCTGCGTCTGTGGCAAACCTCTTCAGCTCTTCCTACGCATCAATGGACGATCGGTTTAACTCATGCTGAATTTAAAATAAAGCCTTCATTAATTTCCAATATTTAATATATTTATTCAGCACATACAGGTTTACAAAGTAATAGAAATCACAATATATTATTAATATCAGATATTTGTAGAGACACGCACCGGTACACATTATTTTATTATTATTAGTTATATCTACAGGGTCAAATTAAATTAAATGGCAATTCTTTACCCACATGTTAGGTTACGATGACTGAAATATAATACTTAATGAAAATAAAAATAAAAACAACAACATTTTGCTCCGAATTTGTTCAAAAAATTAAATGACACTGTCATTTTGTACATTAGGGCAACCAAATGTGTGTTAAGTTTTGGTATTTGGAAATTCGTAAAAAATATCTATACCTAGTGCACGAAAAATTACAAAACCAGCAGATCGACTACGGGGCTTCGCCCTTATCATGATTTTTTTTTCTCTTCCTTTTGGATATCGGTACCCAAAGCGGGTGTTAATTATTGCCAGTTAATTTAATTTGACTCTGTATTATGTCGCGGGTGTGCGCAGAAATCGGAGATTTTAATAAAACATTTTAATAAATAGATAAAAAATTGTCTCAAACATGAGACGTGATTGTGCATGTAACATTTGAGTTACTAAAAAAAAAACCCACGATACATGACAAATTCTCAGTCTAGTTAGGTACAGACGCCAACACAAAAAGCTACTACAGTCTGTCAAATTTCTTTAATAGATTTTCAACTTTATGGCTACAGTATTAGGTTCAAGATTGATTTGGTTTTGACAGCTTCTGGTAGCTTGATGCGCTGGCGTCTGTACCTATTTTCTGTATTTACGTAGATAACATTGCAGTCTGATTTCACCAAATTTCCGATTTCTGATCATACGCGCCACTTCAGCTTCAAACACCAGTTTAAACGTTATTTTAATTTATATAAAACACACCAATGACAGGCAGTACTTATTGAAGTTAGTTCTGTAGTCCAGGGTAATTCTTAACTGCTAGGGTCGCGAGATTTGTTTGAAAGAGTTAACGTGGCCCTGGCATATGGGCAACTGAAGGAACACGGGTGGGTTTTAGTCAGTAAAAGTCTGACACGCTCTCCTGCTCCACTCAGAGCGGGAGACGTCATTTGATGATTTTCCACTCACAAAAAAATAAAAAAGGGTAATTCGAAAGTGTTGGTAGATAACACTGGAGGAGGTGGGAGGTGAATTCGTGCGTGGGACGAGACTTCACGTGACTGTGCTCGTGCGCATAGGAAGTCACGCGATTGTACGCACTAGCACCCTAATCGCGTAAAATACTATCAATAAACAGAATCTGAATAATTTTGAAGGATATAAGTAGCTAATCCATAGCTTCATTCGAAAAATGTGTCTGCTCAACAACGTAAATAACGGAATTAATGTTGTTCAACTGTCAAAATGAAAGCCTTCCTTTATTAGTAGTGTGTTACGAAATTACCCCTCAAATTGAACACCTCCGTACAAATAAATGATACTTTATACTTTTGCATGAAAATAAAGTTTGCAATAATACTTTATTTCTTATCTTTACTATAATGCGTAAAACGAAATATTCATAGGTTTTGAAAGTTTGTTTTTATTTAATCCAAATACTTTATTATTTTCCTACACAAATAACTGGATACGTTATTTTACTCAAAAACCTTGACAACCCTAGTTGCAATTAACAAACATTTATTCCAAATTAAAGCTCATTTAAACGAGGTGAGTTTCGTACATCAAAATAACCTTTCTTATGTTTTATAAATTATGCATAATTGCCATGGACTACAGACAACTTGAGAATTGTATAAACTTTAGCAACATCTCATAAAATACTGTAAAAGGCAGACAATATCAACATTACCAGTCATTTACTGGGTGTATGAAATGGGCAATGTTGATACTGTTGTAGATTAGTTTTAGTCAACTTTTAAACACTATGACGACGATATACGGTCAGGATATACCTACTGAATTCCTTGCGGTATTATTTGTAAAGTATTACCCGGTTAATGTTGAAAATGACTAAATAGGTAAATTAAGCTAATGTAGGCTAGTTCCTTATTCTAATGACAGATGATATAATTTATTAGCCAAGTTGCTAATATTTTCAGCATTAACCAGATAATCCTATCATTCGACACAATCATTAGCATTTTACACACACATTTATAATATTATAACTCCGATTTAAGAAAATGTTAGCATTGGCCATGCAATATTATTATGTTGATCAGGCACGTTGTACTTTAACCGATCAATATCAGCATGTACCCGTAAAGGAAATGTAAATATTGTATAATAATATCGTAATAGTTCTAACATCATCCACCGAATAATTACAATTATTAAATTACTTATTTTAATTACATCTATCTAAAAATTTGGTGTTCTTGTTGCATTATAACTAGAAATATATCTAAGTTTAACCGATATAAATAAATAAACGCCTATTACTTACCTAACTTAACGGTAACCTTATTTTTAATTTGATTAATTACGAACGATATTTTTAATATAGGTACTTACCTAGGCGAAAAATAGGTAAAACGTAGTCTAATTCCATCAATTGCGTAAATAAAATGTTATAATTCTGACAAACAGCACATCTTTTTGGATTACTTACTTACTTCTAAGGTGACGTCATTCTAAAAGTATTAATTAATTAAAGACTTTGACTGTCTCATTTGTAGCTATATTAACCGGTGAATGTCTAAAATAACTTACGCGGTTATTTCAAACTAGGGTCCTCCGCCCCTGCTACATACGCTTTTATGACTTGAAAAAACATCGATATAGGAACATAGGTCGGTCATAAGTACAATTGAGTAGGTTATATATACCACAAAAAATACATTTTTCCCAGTATTATTCACTACCCTAAGCACAGGGTTAATTTATTTCTAAGGGCGAAATTACTTATCATATCCATTTTCCTATTAATAGAAATTAGATCAATTACTTTATCTACTTCGAGCTGGACAGGCACGACAATTTTATTTTATGCAAAAATAAAGAATAGCAAAGAAAAATAATTTCTTTGTCACAAAACGGCCGCACAAAATCACATGTTCTTTTAAAACATCTCCCACATAAAATGTAATATTTATAAGCTGGTAACACAGCGTCAGGGAAGGATATTTAGGGGGTCAGAACAATTAGGGAGTCAGACGAACATCCCGTTTTCAGGAAGGATTAAACATTAAAAAAATAAACCAAAATTTTCTGTTAAATTCAGCTTTACCTAATTTTAATGTTGATAGATATTTAGATTAGTGCCCGGTATTTAGCAATAGGCTCGCCGCTTATTACATTGAAATTCTAATATTCTCTGCCATTACCCTAAGAGGGCAAACGGACGTAATTTTATGTTTCTTTAAAATGTATGAGACACTATGATTCAGGATGAAGGTAGCTACCGAGTTAAATAATAGCCAAGCAGGTATAGAAATCTAATGAACACAAATCAGATAAGGTCATCCATTGTATTAAAATTGTTTGCACATTCACTCAAATCTTTTGAATGACTAAAAGTAATTGCAATAAAAATTACCTAATAACATATTCAATTTGGCAACATTTGGTGACCTCCAGAGATAGATCCACTATGTAATGATTCCATAAGCGATCGTTGCGACGTGCATCCGACATGAAGGCTACCGGACTAATTCGAAATGTCAATAGGGATAAATGATGAGGAAAATTACTTGGACTGATTGAAGCATCGTACTTGTTAGAAAGGTGAAGGCTCTATAATCTGTGGCATGGCCTTTCAAGTATTCGATATTTGATTTAAGTTTTAAGTAGACATGTGTAGTACAATGCACCGATGTTAGAGTACAGTGTCGTATAGCATTTTTATCTCATTTAACTTGTAGTTACCAAGGTAATACACACACTGTAAATTTGCGTAATTTCATCACTGCTGCTCTCAAAACGTTGAAGGAAAACATCGTGAGGAAACCGGCATGTCCCAGAACCAAAAATTCAAAGACGTAACATCTACCAACCCGTACTGGGCCCGCGTGGTAGATTACGGCCCACTCCCTCTCAATGAGAGGAGGCCTGTGTCCCAGCAGTGAGAATAATATAAGCTGATTATGAAATGTGCGTTAGCGCAGGCCGCAGGACCTCTTGGTAGTCGAAGTAAACACGGACGGAAAAAACTGCACCGGGATTTTATCGAGCGCTGGATTTTAAACTGTCGGTGTTGAACCGAGCGCTGACATTCCAATAGAGAGCAGCGCGAGTGGGTCTCACCGCGTAGAAAAACAGCGATTTATTTTTAATCCTCGGCGCTAAGGAGTGTGTGGAAGTGCGCAAAAAGATTCAGCCTCGATTTTATTACGTCCGTGAGCAGCACCCTAGTTGCGAAACGCACTATTTATCAGAATCTGAATGGGATTGAAGATTATTTCTAAACCATTGCGTCATTTATTCGAATAAATTGTCGGCTCAGCAACGTAAACAACGTAATGAATGTTGTTTAACTATCAATATGAAACCAATTCCTACCGATAAAAAGTTACGCAATTACCCCTCTGGTGGACTTACCGTCCGAGACAATGGCGAAGTCGGTATAAGTGTTTGCACACATTCACAGCGATTTAAAATCTATACTTAATATTATAAAGCTGAAGAGTTTGTTTGTTTGGTTGAACGCGCTAATCTCAAGAACTACTGGTCCAAATTGAAAAATTATTTGTGTGTTGGGTAGCCTATTTATTGAGGAAGGCTATAGGCTATATAACATTACGCTACGATCAAAAGGAGTGGAGCAGCAATGAAAAATGGTTGAAAACTGGCAGGCAATTCGATGCGACCGGAAGGGTCAGGGGAGCAAAGATTTGACGCGAACGAAGTCGCGGGCTGAAGCTAGTACAATATAATTATGTAGTGGTTTCGCAGAATTTATGGCTTCCCAAATCTGACTAAACCTAATCAGCAACTGAAAGTATTCGTACAGGCTACCTTATTTATTTAGATTCGCTTGTATTTGACACTATCTAAATCGAATGGTAAGGAATGATGTGGTTGACGATGGAGCAAGTTTGCCTAGTATACTTTCTTGCTACATCTTCTCATGTTTTCAATCTGGGCAAATAGGCAGCACACTCAATATTAAATGGTCACTCATCGCTATCTACAAACATCTGTGGGTAGATAAGTCCCTAGAGGCGTCGAAGGTGCTGAGAAAAAGCTGCACATTCTCATGTCCTTCCCAAACGGCGCCCTCTAGCAGTACAGCACGACAAGGGATTTTCAGAGCTATGACAATAAAATTGAAATTTTAATGACAATCAGCGTTTGTACAAAAAAAAGCAAGCATGCCATGTCGGCAGCGTTCGGAACGCCTCTACATCCCTCGGGATACTTCGGCAGAAGAGCTATGACTGTTATGAAAAGAAACATTTCGGCGTCGGTACGCTCCGGGCTGTCTATGGATGCCTAGGAATCACCGTCCACAATATGAGCTTGCATAGAAAGATACCCTGCCGTGCCGCCAGTGGCCACAAACCATAACACTTCTTAGCGTAAGAAATAAATATGGTAGTAGTATCTACCGAGACGACCTCTCCGCGCCCTACTAGAACTAAGTAGTTACTCTGTGATAAACATGTAACTTCAATAATGTCAACAAAGTAATGTCATTTTAAATTTTGACTTTTAAAAATTGAACATTTAAATCGACATTATTGATGTAACATGTTTATACATGTAACATCAATAATGTCATAATAATGTCGATTTAAATTTTGACATTTAAAAATTGAACATGTTTAAATATTTGTATGCCAGTCCATGGCGAAACATAAGATCATAATTCTAGATATTATTAAAACCCATACATATAGAGTAAGGACAACATTAGCATCACATAAGTGACTAAGAGACACTGACTATGCGGCCAATACCTGTCTCTTTTCTGCAAACATGTAAAACTGAATTCAATTTTATCATATTTCAAATACAGAATCCTAGAAAGCGAACACTACTGGCCGCACATTAGCTTTGTCTCGCTCGTAATTTATGGATTGTATTCACTGCAAAATTGAGAGAAATAACGCTTAGTCCATTCTCTATATCTATGTTAAGACCTTAATTTACCATGTTTAAAAAATAAACATGATCAATTTTATTATTCATTCAGATTATCTGCGGTCATCGTATTTCTTATTGATTCTACTGCGCAATTTGTGGCAATCTATAAAACGTCAATCATCTGTTGACATTCCCGCCAAATGTGTACTTAATTAATTTTCACATTGGTCACTTGTGAAGTGCTAAGCAAAATTATGTTTGTATTAGCCAGTATACAAGTACCGATGTAATGGCTTCCGTACGTATAATTATCACATACAAATGTGAAATAAATCTGGTATTTTTAAAATTTATTTTAAAGTTTTTTTCTTTTATCATTACGTGATTCGGCTCGATGATTTTAAGGCTGGTCATGGTTTGGGTTTCATAACTTTGAACCATTGAAAAGTTTTCAGGGTTCCTAGTTATAAATGGTCTTCACATGATGTGACCAAGATTATGTCTGGACTTTAAAAGAGACTGTGACCTCTGAGTTTGTTTCGGCCTTTCTTCTCAGAGTAGTCAGTTAGGAAACGCCGACCTCATCTAGTTTAAAAAAATATCATTGACATGTAAAAGTGTTTGTACAAACCTACTTACAGAAATAAAGGCATTTATCATTTAAAGGGGTTATAGATATCTTTTGAGCTGGGTACTCACTAGCACACACTCAAAGAGCAATGGTGGCCCAGTGGTAACAGCCGCGACTTTCGAGTTTTAGGACGTAGGGTCAACGCAGACAAGCGCTTTACTTTGTGTAAATTATTTCTTAACCACTGCTCTCAAAATGGTGAAGGAAAACATCGTGAGGAAACCGGAAATCCTCGAACCAAAAATTCGAAGACATGTGACCCGCACTGGATCCGCGTATTGGATTACCGGCTCCCCCTCACTGAGAGGAGACCTGTGTCCCAGCAGTGGGAATATTATACGCTCATTATGATACTAGCGACCAGGGCTTTGAATAACGTTAAAAATTTGGTATCGTTACTTTCATCGGACGAAGATAACGTTATTAGTAGAGGTCACGTTATGCTTGGTAACGATACTTGGCATACGTTTTACCGGTAACTGAGTAACGTTATTTTTTTATTTATTTTCTTTCATCTCTTTCTTTCGTCTACATTAATGAAGTTGCATTTGCATCGTTTGATTGGCGATATTGCCGTAGAGCGCCGGCGCCCATGGCGTGCCGCTAAGGTTGCGCGGGTTGACAACAACGCATTAAGTAACGATAAAAGTATCGATACTAGTAACGGTAATGGTAACGTTATTTTATGGATTTGATACCAAAGTATCGTTACCTGTGTTACCGTTAAAAAATTAATTTTATGAAAATAACGTTACTTAACGATACTTATAGTGTGAATTTGGTAACGTTACCAAGCCCTACTAGCGACCTCTTAAATGTAACTGTATAGCTGCACTTGTTGGTATGTAAATATTGTATTCTGAATACTTTAGTGCTCTCTTTGAAATGCTTCCCTGCAGCCATATCAATACTATGAAAAGTTCATACGGACATCGCCTAAAATTTATTTATAGTGATAAAATAGTAAATATCAGTATAAAAAATCAGTAGACAAGCGGGTTTTTTTTTTCACTTGATTTGCAACGCAGTGCTTAGCGCCGCAAGTTTAAAATCGAACAGTAAAACACCAACTGTTCCATTTTTCCATAGCCTGAGATGCACTCTGTTGGATTCTCAATGTTCGGCTCAACACCGAAAGTGCGCGAAAAAATCCTGCCACGATTTTATTACGTCCGCGCGTACGTCGACTTAGTTTACGTTTTATAATAAGACGGAAGTTGGACACGTTGGTCGCCATGTCGGACAATGGTGACCGCCAGTAAATGTTTCATTCAGGCCGCGTCGGACATTGGTGACCGACAAGCCGGCAGCCACTTTTTCATCAGTTTGTGATTCATCGCGTCGTCGGTGGCGTGGTTTTTTTTTTTGAATTTTTTAATTTCTCTTTGGCAGCTAACGTGTTAAATGTTTATTTTTGACTAAAAAACGTTTATAGATTGGACGTCTTTTTTAGTTTTGTTTGGTTAAGTTCCTAAACGGTTGTCATGACCATCACGACAGGTCAAATTCGATAAAATTCTAAAGATCGACTCAAAAAACCGAAAAACGCTCTTTTTTAACGCTTTCTGTTCCAGCTTTATGTAAAAGGAACGAGACCGTACCTACTCGAGCCCAACTCGAACTAAGTCTCGGCTAAAATTAACGTGGTTGACCGAGTTAACAGTCAATTAATTTTAATTTTTTGTTGTTATTACCAATTCTATTGTTCAAGTAAAAAGCTAAAGCACTCGACCATATGACAAATAAAAAAATATAACTCGAGAATTTTGCCAAAAAAATCAGTTAATTATGAAAACAATAAGGCCAAGCTCCAAACAAAAGTAACCGCTTCCTTTTGTTAATTTTAACTACACAATGTATCTTATTAAAGGATAAGCATAAAAAAGTCTTAAATGTATTGAAACCATTATGGCGTGCCTGTCCTAACGTAAAACATATTAACACAGGCCAACGATGAAAAAACTATTCGAATAACTTTAACTAAATTCTATGTAATTTGGTGTGTTAATGCCGAAAAAAATTACAAAAACTTTGTATCACCCAACAATTTCTCACATTTTAATATTAAATAAAAATAAATTTTAATAACTTGAACTTGTAACAAATATGGTAAATAAATCTTTAGAATTCTTATATTATTGTAAGTGAATATACCCTACAAAAAAAATTGTTTTTTTTTTTTTCATTTTTATTACTTTATTTCTCTCTATTTTTGAAATTTATAATTGATGTCATATTGTGAGAGAATGGTGGGTGATAAAAAAAAACTTATATGGAATACGGTATTAGCACACAAAAATACAAAAAAAATTTGGTAAATAGTACAAAAAGTTTTTACTAACATTTGTTTTTGTTGGCCTGCATTATTATTTTAAAAACAGTCATCAAAGTAAATTATAAAAATAAAATGAACGAAAATAAATCAAAAAGAAAATAATTTTGTACTACATTATATTTCACTGCATTAATTTAAAAAAAAAATACACATACACACATAGTATGATATACATTAATATTTTATTTATTTATTTTAAATGCCGTCTAAAATCCTCGTAGCCTATTTTTACAAAGAAAAAATAAATAAAAATAAAAAAAATCTATCTACTTACAGACAATAAATTATTACTCCTATATTACTATTTATAATCTAATAAAATATTAATTTAAAACTATAAAATACACAACGAATTCGCTTAATAAAGAAAAAAAAATTGTGCGATTCAAGAAAAAAGACAAAATTATTCTACACACAATTGTTTATTATTGACGCTGGCAGCACTGCTTGGTTTTTTGGCAAAATACTTTCTTGTTACTGGCAACTCTAATGTTTGATTTTAATGGGTAAAGGACAATCAACTCGCAATCAAATCTCAGTTAGAAATAGGCGCAATTTCTTATGCTTTAGTTAAGTTTGATGATTTCAAATCTTACGATTTCACAAATTGAAATCATCAAAACATAAAACAGCTTTCTTATACATTTGATAGGAAACCACTTTATGTTCTCTATATCATTATGACTTGATTTGATATAAAGAGTGTAGAGTTTGCCAAAAGGCGTTCAGAACTGTTACCGATCTTATATAAAATTAGATTATTATGTTAAGAATCTATTTTTATCCAAAACAAAGGTCTAGACGAGTCTGTATTATAGCAACAAAAAAGTAATGAGTTGATTGTAAAATAGTATCAGAAAAATCTGAAACAATAGTATATAATTGCCAGTACAAAAAAAAACAACACTACAAAACCAGTGTTGCCAGCTCTCATAATGATTATTACTTATTTTTCGTCTTTCACACATGTTGACTAACACAAAAACTTAATACTAGGGAGAAACGAACAATTGTCGGCCATGACCTGAAAGACAAAAAATATTCTCATTACAATGAACAGGTACATCATTCATTTTAATGAGAATAGAAATTCATTAGTCTTTATTTATACTTCCACTTTTATTTTTTTTTCGTGATGATTTTATTTCTAAATGCGATCAATAAAAAATGTACAAGGTAGGTTACTATGTATCTGCTTGATTGGTCTATGAAAACTTACAAATACACTTATTTTAATTGTAGATATTCTTATAAGTATTAAAATCCTTGGCTGGCTCATGTTTATAGAGGTGGAGACAACAATACGACAGATAAATTAAACTGCATGTAAGTAATGACGTTCGCAGTCTGCGTAAGAAACCTATTTAAGAAATATATCCAAACACTTGTTGCTCGCGACTTCGTCTGCTATCCAGGAAGCATAATACCCTATGTTTTTACCCAGGTTTTGGTTTAGCTGTGTGCAAAATTTCATCCAAATCCGGTAAGCGGTTTTAGCATGGAAGCGTAACGAATAAATATAAACTCACTTTCGTAATATTAGTTAGAATAGTTTCGTCATTACAGCTAGTCCATGATCGGTAAAACCCATATTTGACAGATCACTATTATTTAATTTGTTCGAAAAATATTTTTTTTCTTTTCAGTTTATATGTTCATTTATCGTCGTGTTGCCATCTCCATAATATATGTTCTTTCCTACGCTGTTATTTCCAGTTCTTTCAGATTTAAGTAATGGCCGACACTTGCCCGTGATCTTGTCCGTCTATCAGCAGCAATGTTCTACTTAACACGGTGCGTTAAAACGATATATTTATATAAATTCCAACTTTTTCACATCACTTGTGCCTGTATAAGCTGTTTGTTATTATTTTTACGTTTTCTGCGCTTCTTACACAACAACAACGCCTTTGTTTCCCCGCAGAAGACTTAATAGACCCACAGTACGCCAATTACGATAAAGCCCCATGTAATATCCCGGTCGAGCATTATTAATGCTGAAATAAAAGTCTTAAATTAAATTTAAAAAATTAATATTGCCATCACAACACACAACTCCAGACTCCGAGGTACTACTGAGAAAGGGGTCCGAACTTTTTTGTTTGGGATATCGACCCGCCGCCATTTTGATTATTTTTCATTGTGACACTATGGAGTACCATGTTACTAAATGTTTTTGTTCGTCTATGTCTCCTCTACCCATACATAACGCTTTCATCGAGCTCCACGATTAAAAAAAAAAACAAAATGGCGGCGGGTCGATACGCCAGATCGGTTCTAAGCCCTTTCAGATGGAACAATACAATAACACTTTTCCCGACCTAGGAATCGTACCCAAGTACTTATACTGAGCAGTAGCACTTGTGACCACTAGACCAATAGCCTTATCAGTCAAGCATACGGGGTTTCATGTCTGTACGTATTTTGAAATCTATAAAATGTATCAAATCCCTACCGTCTCTGTAGTCTAAGATCTTTCAGAACAGACACTAAAAGTGTAAATATTACAGGCCGATATTCTGTTTACAAAATAAGATTAGATCCATAACATTTTTCTAACTGTTATAATACATAATAATATTTGTATATATTTGTTTTTTTTTTTTGTTGTACAATCATTTAGAGCAAGCAGGGCTGTCAAGACAACGGCCCCCGGGCCGTTGTCTGGATTACTATTATTAGATTAATTAATTAATTAACTCGTCGAATGTCTTAATTAGAGACACAATAGAAAGACAATTGCTTATGTCGCACTGTGTAACATAAGACATTTGAGAGGTTAAGAATCAATAAACGTATAAAGAAATGGTTACCCTGTATTTTTTTTTTACTTGAAAACTTAAAATATCTGTTTCTGCGGCCCTGCAGCTTTTGTAGTAAATTTAATTAGCCCGCGAAGGTATGTAGCTTGGACAGCCCTGATTTAGAGAAACTGGCCTAAAATATAGGTTAGATACCAATAGGTATTTAAAAGGTATCTCTCGGACCAGCCGAGGAAGAAAATGGGAAGAAAAATAATACACGATTTCCTTTTATCCACCCCGTCTGAGGTGGTCAGATGATCGCGCGTTTCCTAGTATACACCCTAGGATAGCCAAACGGAATAAGCCATGAACAGGTGTTGCCACCTTACATCTTGTAAGTCAAGACCGTATTTCAAGTGTATCTTCAAACAAAACGTATGTTCATTTTATCATACAATTTTATAACGTTGTTTGCATAATTAGTTAGTTTTGCTTTTATTTTGTGTTTGTTTTTTTATATGCTGCAGATCTGAACTGATGCGTAGTAAAATGATCACGACTGATATCCCCAAAGAGCTATGCAGAGGCGTTAAGTACACCTACATTTCGGTTTTTTTTTAAATTCCCATTTTATAAGGTGCCTCTCAAAACGGTGAAGGAAAACTTTGTGAGGAAACCGGCAAGTCCTAGAACCAAATAGTCGACGACATGTGACATCTACCCACCCGCACTGGGCCCGTTTGGTAGATTATGGCCCATACCCTCTCATCGGGAGGAGGCCTGTGTCCCAGCAGTGGGAACAAAATAGGCTGATTATGATTTAATATGGGGCTGGGGAGACATTATCCGTGTACAAATAAAGACTCTGGACTGTTACTGAGAATATCCCAATGGGAATCTATACTAATATTATAAAGCTGAAGAGTTTGTTTGTTGCTTGAACGCGCTAATCTCAGTAACTACTGATCCGAATTGAAAAAATCTTCTTGTGTTTGGGTAGCCTATTTATTCAGGAAGGCTATAGGGTATATAACATCACGCTACGATCAAAAGGAACGGAGCAGCAACGAAAAATGGACGAAAACTGGCAGGCAATTCGAGGCGACGGGACGGTCACGGGAGCAAAAATTTGACGCGGGCGAAGTCGCGGGCAAAAGCTAGTATTAGATAAAAGTACCAACCTACACCCTAATTGCGAAACGCACAATTTATCAGAACCTGAATGGGATTGAAGATTAATTCTAAACCATTGCGTCATTTGTCGAATAAATTGTCGGCTCAGCAACGTAAATAACGCAATGAATGTTGTTTAACTATGAATATTAAACCAATTCCTACCGATGAAAAGTTCCACAAGAATTCTACAGGCTCATTCACCATTCTCCTACCCTTAACCCAATTTATTTGTGGTCGGCGCAACAAATCTTTTTCTTCCACACTTCTCTATTAGTCGTCATCTCAGTAGTCAGCCCCCTTTCTATCCATATCATAATTCACACAGTCCATCCATAGTTTCTTTGGTCTCCCTCTACTCTTATAGCCGTAGACATTCATACTCAATACTTTCCTCACGACATTGATCGTATCGAAATTGACACATTTCGATAACCTGATTTCCCTCGCCCCTGACAGCAAACAGCTGTCGGACGAATAGCGCTCGTCTATTTGATTTAAACCAACAATTTCGAGTTTTGGGTTTTTGTACAGCGTTTATAGGACTCGTACAGTAACATTAATTGATGTTGGTCTCGGTACCGAAGCGTATCAAATGATTATGAATAGTTACACGGGAAATTGAACTCTATGCGCATCTCTAGTCCAAACAAAACTTGCTGTTGAAATTAAACTCTATGCCTATGACATTAAAGTTGTTTTTTCCATAGCTTATTTGTATTATTTTTAAGTCGTTTTTTTACTATTTGTACAATTTATTAACACTGAGTTTTTACTTCAAGTAGCTCCGTGGAATAATATTTATATTTTTGTGACTAGTTAGAAGTAAATTTTTTCCCATGCTTCAATGGAAAAATCTGGAAAGGACTCCAGCTGTACGGGTCGATAGAACGTTAACCCTTTATCGGGCACAAGGATCTTTTTTCCTATCCCGTCAATCTAAGTAAATACACGAATATTTTTTAAATTACAACTCACCAGACTTTATTTTTTACCGATTTGGGTAAAAGACAGTTTTGGGAGTTCTCATTTTAAAATATTCGTGTATTTAGCTAGATTGACGGGGTAGGAAAATAGTTCCCTGTGCCCGATAAAGGGTTAAGCTACGCTTGCCGCGGTTGAATCGTGGATTGGTGAACATCCATTAAATATGGCGACCCCTCCGGGCCTCTAAAGGCCTAAGCACGTTAAGCAGTTGTTCCCGGCTGTCTGTCGTAGACCTATGACAGTTATTTCGGGTAGTCAGAAGCTCATAAGTCTGACAACCAATCTCATCAAGAAGTTTCGTGGCACCGAGTAACTGGGTTGTGCAGGTTAGATGGGCATCCGCTTCATGTAAAATACGGGTGTTCAGCTTATAAGCCACCCTCAATTTCGTTGGGAAACGGCAGGCAGATTGATTACCTCTATGGAAAAATCTAGAGTATGTGCCATGTACATGTGACATGTGATTTTATAACATTAAGACTTTCATACATGGTCCTGTAACTAACCACTGAATATCATTATATTTATTTTCGCCTTTATACCAATTATAATAAAGTCCATTATAACGACTTATTATACGCTCACCATCTGCTATATGGAACTAAAAAACGACGTCATGTGGGTGTTATATAGACCAATGCAAACCTTTTCGGGATAAGCAGGCGTAATATTATGTACCTAATGTAAATAAATAGATAAACGATATGGCAACACATTAAAAACGAATTAACTACCATTTCTTTATGGTTTAGTTTCCAAGGAAAGTTGTTCCATCATACAATAATCTTGGCGGATATCACCTCTCCGCCGCGAAGCCGCATTAGTTCTGTCATGACTTGTCCGTTGTATGACAAGCGAAACAGAAACGAAACTACCTGTTTCAAAGCACAGATTTGATTACGATCATTTTCTAGCGCGATTTCGCCTATTTCTACACGGAATCCAGTTACGAGGAGTAACTTGATTCCGTCCTTTATTTTGTTGCCGTGTCGCGTTTGTTCCGCACGTATGTTCACGTCGCTTTCTGTTCTAGTTTACTGTTGATTGATTAAAAAACTAATGTAAGAGGTCCGAAGTAGATCTATACCGTATTTATTAACAGGAAAACCAGAACTTTTTGGCCCGATTGCTACGATTCAGCTGACACTGTGGGGCCTCTATGTAAAAGGCTTGAGTAACGAATTTTATCACGGTTTTTACTCCCAAACTGTGATAAAAATGTGTGACTCAAGTTTATCACAGTATGCTGTTCTCGCCCCGCTGACCATGTTCCGCTACACCAGGGCTGTCCAAACTACATACCTTCGCGGGCTAATTAAATTTAGTACAAAAGCGGGAGGGCCGCAGAAACAAATATTTTCAGTTTTCAGTAAAAAAAAAATACAAGGTAACCATTTCTTTATACGATTATTGGTTCTTCGTTAATTTATCTTTAACAATCATATTGATATCAACGTCAACATTCGTTGTTGCTAGACGCATTGCATGAAGAAGTGACTTATCTGAACAATGAAGATCTATACTTAGATTTTATAAAGCTCATTGTTGAATACGTACTTTCACATAAATAAGTGATACTGGATAGGGAACATGCAATATTTTTATTTTTGTTTTCACTTTAAAGAATTCCATGAAGAATAGACCACAAATATATAAAAAAATTAAAACATTGTAATTTATCGGAAAAAATTCGGTTTCAAATTGACAGTTTAAATTTTCCCGCGAAAACGAACCTATAGTTCCGATGACGTCATTCTTGTCTGTCACTGGCCGTATTTGTTCGTCGGCTTTCATACTTTTGCGTATTTTTTTCGACTTTCGAAATATATTTTGTAAAAAATTAAAATGGACTATCCATCAACATCAGGTGATCATAACAAAACCACAAATAATCCGATAAAAGCCGCGTTTATTCATGTTTTGTGCCAATGAGTCCGTGACTACTTCAAAAAAGTTTCCAAATAAATTGTTTTTGACTAGACGTTCTGACCAAAATTGAGAAAAAAGTGATATCAAGCTGCAAAAAGAAATGAAAATTATTCTCCAAAGACCACTATTCGATGCTGTGAAGAACACTTTGACGTAAGTCATAAGGCGAATATACTTGTTATATGTCGTGTGTGTTATACGTCATAAGGCGAATATACTTGTTATACGAGTATGCTTAGTTAATCTGCTTGTACGTAAAAACACGTTAGTTACCTACCTAATACTTACAAAACTTGTCTATAGTAGATTTTTTATTTTACAGTTTGAGATCGACGTCGATAATTGGTAAAAGTTTAAAATGTCTGGAGGAAACCTTTTTCTGAAAAAAGATCTCATGTCAACACTAACTCTTGGTAAATAAATTCCTGGAGTCTGCTTTGATAATCCCAACTATCATTTTTATTTAAAAAACGCAATTAATATTCCCGTAAAATAATATTCACTTTTACAACTATAACCTCAACAAGTCGTCGTAACAAGAGTGACGTCACTAAACGCTGATTGGTGTTTTGAAATACGTTTCGTTTCAAGTAATTTTAATACGTAATTATTGTTAAAAATCAACATTATGTAAAATAAAAACATTGCAGTGGCCCTTCTTTTATACTTTTTTAACATTTAAATCATAAAATTTTCATAAATATTATATTTGCATCTTCCCTATTATAACTGAAGTAAAACTATTTTCTGATTAATTTGCACTTTAAGGCGCGGACTGACTACGATTTTAAATGCTACAACTACATGCTACAGCTCCAACAAATAAGGTTGAAAATTGAATAAATATTTGGATTGACGATGTGACTAAGCTGCGAATTGGCATTTATTTTACGGGTTTTATTTAGATTATTCGGACTACACACATTAAATTAAATAATTGTCTGGTTAAAGTTTTAAAGTAATGTTTATTCTATTGAACTCTTTAAAAAAAAATGTTGTTATCGCTGAAAATACAGAGATGTTCGACGTCAAAGTTTTTTTTGTGAAACAATTTTTATTGGGAATATCAAACAATTTTTCACTATTCTATTCGGTTAGAATTTTTCTTTAAACCCTTCTCTGTCCACTGTATTTTTTGTGTCGTATATTTTCATTGCGTTACGTCATACACGATTGTCAAAGACACCAGTGTTTTGTGAATATTGAGGTAACAGCGCGCCTTAAAACATCCGTCGCGGGCCGCATGAGAACAAGGGCCGTTGTCTGAACAGCCCTGCGCTACACGAATCGCAACAAAATGTAGTTCGTCGACCAGACAGGTATTGTTTGGTAAGCAACTGCCTGAAGATTGGTGTCGGTATGTTGCTAGTTGCGCGGTAAACTCTGCTTGTGAGATTTTGTGAGACATCATTGTGATACGTAATTCGCTTTTGGCGGTGTAGATGCCTCTTCATACTTTTCTGCCAAATCAGTGTGACCGCTGACTAATCAGATAGGAACTTCTCGGCGTCGGTAAAGTATGAAAACCTACTCTACATGAATATACCTAGTGTTGCAAAGGACTCGAGTCCTCGAGTCGTAATTTTAAAGACTCGACTCAATTATTCAAGACTCAGTGTGCTTAAAAGGGTCGAAGTCTAGAGTCAAGCACTTGAGTCTTAAAAAAGACTCGAGTCTTGAAAAGAACTCGAGTCTTATAAGGAAAACTTAGCTTAAAACAAAACTTTAAAACTTAAGTCTTAAAGCAAAACTCGGAGCATGAAAATGAAAACTCGAATAGAAGGTAATTAGTTCAAGTTAGTGGTTATGATGTAACTATGCGTACAAAAAAATCTGATCAGTTATTCGAGTTTTTTCGAATGATGAGGTACAAGTCTCATTTTCATGCTCCGAATTTTTCTTGAAGACTCAAGTTAATTTTAAGACTCGAGTCCTTTTAAAGACTCGAGTCCTTTTAAAGACTCGAGTCCCTTTTAAAGACTCGAGTCCTTTTAAAGACTCGAGTCCTTTTTAAGACTCGAGTGATTGTTAAATGACTTGGCCTCGGCTGGACTCCAGAGTCCGAGCCTTTTGAGCACACTGAGTCTTACATAATTGAGTCGAGTCTTTAAAATTACGCCTCGAGGACTCGAGTACTTTGCAACACTAAGCGTGACCCGGCGCTGACTAATCAGATAGGAACTTCTCGGCGTCGGTTCGCGCTGATTTGGCAAAAAGTATGAAAATCTACTCTACATGAATATACCCCGACAAATTCGACCTTTAGAAAGAGTGTCACACAGGTATGAGTGACAGAGACAACGCTTTCCAAAGCAACTTTTTCTCAGTCAAAATTGCTGTGCCATATTCACTGCACCATAGTGAGGTAAATATAACGCAGCATTTTCAAACCATCGTAAAAATAATAACAAACAGCCAATTAAAAAAAACCCTAACACAGCTATAAAGGTAAGCAAGCCTGCTCGTACAAACACAAAACTTTATGTATCAATTCGTACTGCTCAGAATTTTGAACCATCCCGCCTCGGTTCAAACGCATATTACATACTATACCCAACACATCGACTTTCTGTTCTATTGTCAACTGTTTTATACCGTTCAGGATGGCGATGAGACACCCCGTTCGACCAATCCCAGCAGAACAATGCACTATAGTAGGAGGAGTAACAACCTCAATCGAAAAATCAAACGGACTAGACATGTTAACCGTTACTTCACACGGAGTAGGCTGTTCTAACGGAGGAAACACAAACTTAGAATCCTGTTTAGGAGTCTCACACTTGCACATGTCACCGTCATAATCCGTTGCACCACTGAAATCGTACACACTGTCTTTTAAAACGTCCAAACTTAGATTCAGTAATGCGTTCACGTCTTTAGGACATTTGTGGTCGGCCCAGTTATGGAACCAATAGTGGTAGACGGTCACTTCACTGTCACTTTCACACTTTTTGTATATCACTGTAAGTTTACGGATAGTATAACCAGGTTTCTTGATCATACCACAGTTTTTAATCACAAACACATCTGTTTCATCAGTTATTTCTTCCAGGTTCTGTATTATAATTTCTTCATTTAATTCTAGAGGGAAATATTTCTCGCATTTTTGTCTGTTGTTTTCTATGAAGTTTGTAAGCATGACTATCTTCTGTATGAGCGCTGGGTCTGACCCGTCGGAATTGAGGTCTGACATACCGCAGTGATCTAACACGTTCTGATAGACCATGAGCCAGAAATCGTGGATGGTGTTCTGTAGAGGACCCTGGGTCGCGATGTATGTATTCTTGGTGTATTCATGCCCCTGGAAAATGGTGAAATAATAATATTAATCTTGATGTTCTAGTAAACTTGCAAAGGTTTTATAGAAGGGACAAATGAGGTTTTCGCATACGAATACTTGTCCGAATAATTTATACTAATTTTATAAAGCTGAAGACTTTGTTTGAACGCGGTAATCTTAGGAACTACTGGTCCGAATTGAAAAATTATTTTTGTGTTGGGTAGCCTATTTATCGAGGAAGGCTATAGGCTATATAACATCACGCTATAACCAAGAGGAGCGGAGCAATAATTAAAAATGTTGCAAAAACGAAGAAGACGGGTAGGCGATTCGACGCGACGGGAAGGGTCGAGGGAATAAGAAATTTAACGCGGACAAAGTCGCGGACAGAAGCTAGTCAGTTATAATTTGATTGGTAATAGAACTAAAAAGTTGATACGTCGGATATTGTAAGAACAATATCAAAGCTACGGTTGATTTGGTTGTAGAAAAAAACTATAATTTGCCAAAGATATAATAGACTTTCAGTAACCAGTCGTTAGGATTTACAGCAAAAAATAATGAGAAACTCACCTTAATATAATTGGCATTAATATACCCTTCGGGAGACCCAGAATCAGCCCTCAAGATAAACCTGGAATGCTCATTAGGTAGGATCGTCTTATACCGATTCTTAGGATGAGACCCAGAAACTATCGGCTTCTCCTGAAAATTCGTCGGCATATCCCAGAATTCCTGATGCAGATTCCTTAGTAACATCTTCTGGTATTCAGAACAGGGTTGAGAGGTTACTGGGTCAGGTATCACCATTTGGGGATTATCTTTGGCAATGTCTTCGACGCGGCCAGTACAGCAATGCTGACCCTCTCCCAAAACATGACATTTGACCTTTGAGTAACCATTTTGGAATACATCGTTCAAATCTCTTAGATTCTGTCTAGACAAGACGCTAGAAGCGATCTGCAAGTGTTGCATATTTGCTAAATACAGTCGAAAGTCTTCGGAAGTGCTCTGAGGGCTTAGAGGTTTCGTAGTAATGTTTCGCGTGAAACCTGGCTGGAAATTCGGATCGTCCTGTCTGCCAAAAGCGTATATGATTTCGTTTTCCTGATCACCACAAACATAGGTTAAGTTTTGAGGGGATTCCTGCTCCGTAGTGTAAGACGTCGACCATAGATTGTCGTGGGATCCAAAACCAACTCCTTTATCGGTTGATCGTAACCTTGTACGGTTTTTGTAAGATTTTGGTATCAAATTCTCTGTACTTAATGATTTTCTGTGCTTATCTCTGTGTGGCAAATCTTTAAGATTCGCTTCTATTAACGTTTCGTCAATTTCTAAATCCCTGGGCTCCTCTCTCGGCTGTATGTTTAGCGTCAGCGAGGTATTTGAGCTGCGTCTTTCCAAAATACCTTTCCGGGGTTCCGCCGGCGGATTATCTATGCTAATGTTGCTATTATACCTACTTAAGTTGCATGTTGAGCCATTTAAGTTGTAGTTAGATACGCTTAAGCCTCTATTTACTGAGAGTTGAGGATTCGACTGGTTAATATTTAATGTTAGGGAAGTGTTTGAACTTCTGCGTTCAAGTAAACCCTTTTTCTGTCCAGGTTTAGCATCCTTGTTTAAGGAACTGTTACTTGAGTGCCTGCTCAAGTTATTTGAGGATAGTATGTTTAATGTCAGACTATTATTCGACCCCCGACGCTGCAGTAAACAATTTTTCGACCCTTCTCCGGACACATTCGTGTTTGAAGAACAAATGACGCGTCTTGATGGCGTTAGATGTTCATTGTTCGCCAGAGAAGTGTTAGAATCTCGCCTATCAATAGATAGTTTCTTTTGTCGACTATCGGAATTGAGGCTAAAATTCGAAATGCTGGTCCTCACTGTTGAGAGATTATGGCAGGAGGCACCAGAACTGTTTAGGGAACAGTTGGAACTTTGCAAACTGTGTGTGCTTAGCATTAGACTCTGATTTGAATTCCGTCTATGTAATTTCTTCGTCATTTTCTCGTCTTCCGCACTAGGTTCAAAGTCGTCTGATGGCACACCTTCAGGTAACGTCTTCAAGTTAGTACTAGATACACTAAGATTCTGCTTATAATTCGACAAATTCGAGCCTAAATTCTGTCCTGTATCTAGAGGATAACATCTGTTATCAGTCCCAGAAATGTTTATCTCTGGAGTGTTTTCAAAGTCCGCCATGTTTTCATCAAAGGAACCCATCTTTCGGGAGCCCATGCGGGAAGGACCAGGCTGGTACAACATGAGGGTAGCGTGGTTTTCTCTGAGATAGATTCCACTGTCTTGTCCCTTCATGTATAAACGGCGTTGCTCCGCGTTAGATTGAAGAGAATTAAACCCAAGTTTCGCACCAGCAAAATCATGTTTGGTATTCTTTTGAGCCAGGATCCTCTTCAACTGTCTTTTAGGCGTATTTGGCATGGAAACCGAGTTCTGAGGGACTTCTAAAGACTTTTTTTGAGGAAGAGAGAGATTAACTGTCTCAGACGAGTCTAAAGAAGTCGCTTTGACTTTCAAAGTCGGGGTTTTGACTTTCTTTTCTTCAGCATCTGTGTATAGTTTTTCAAATTCTAAAAGTTCCTTTTCTAAATCACTGTCTCTTTTCGTTAAATCAATTCTTAAGTTTCGTAGATTCTTTCCTTTCTTTTTAATCTGTGTTTCGGCGGGTATTGTGGTGCCTTCTTCGGTCGTGACAGTAATCTCGAATTCTTTTGGTGAAAACCTCGGCATGTCTAAGAAAGATTGTGTGTCCGAACTTTGCCTAAGAGTCTTTTTGAGTTTAACATCTGGAGATTTCGGATCTTCCGTCTCTGGGATTATTTCTTTCACTTCGCCTTCGAATTTGAACATAGGCTTTTCGGTAGGCGGTGTTTTCTGAGCGTGGTATCGTTCCATGCTTTCACACGATGTACTGGTTTCCTGATTCTTGTAGGCCTCATTCATTTGATCTTTCATCTGCTTAGCTATAGGTAAACCTAGGTTTTGTTCTATAATTTTCGCGTTATCAGAATCTAGGGATATTGATTTAAGTCTCTGTCGCCTTGCTTGAGCAGAGTTTGAGGGACTGGGGGCCATTTCGGGTTCTTCAGGAACTTTTGGTTCTATCTCTAAAGTATCCATTTTAAGGCAGCAATCGGGGACATCTTCACCTACTTTAGTTTCTGCAGCTTTATTATCTTCACATTTACTTATATTAAGTTCTATAGTTTTATAGTTAGTTTCACAACTGTGATGTCGTCTGTATTTCCTTACTTCCTTATCAGCGGGAGGTGTGAATCGCTCTTTTTCTATAGAATTCCTTCCACCGTACCTTTTTGGCCTGGCTGCTCTATCTTCCAAGCAAGACTGTTCAAAGGTGAAATAGTTTTCTTTATTGTAACTGTGTACTTTAGGACTAGGTTTATTCAACACTCTTGGGGAGCAGGGTTTCTCTGTAACCCCATTCCTATTTAAATGATCGCCTAAGGCTCTCGGTGACTGTGGTACAGGTACTTCAGCATCGCGAGGAGTTTCAGGGAAGAATTTAGGAGAGCGTACTGTGTCGTAATAAACTGATCTCGGTGACGGTTCCGCGAAGAACATTGGAGAAACTGTTTCAGGAGGCGTGAAGAATCTCGGAGAAGCCATAGTTTCTGCCAAAAGTTTCGGAGAAAAGTCGAATTTTGGTGCGGAGGACTTTTCCTTCGCTGAACTACATTCTAACACTCTCGGAGAGTTTTGCATTTCTAATCTCTCTTGCTGTCCCTCTAAATGAGGACCCTCGTTCACACTACAGATGTTTAATCTGGTACTAACTGAGCGAAACCTCCTTAAATTGCTCGGAGACACCTCCTCCCCTTCTGGGGGCTTCTCACTCATATTCTCACTTAACTTCTCAACTGCTTCAGAATCAAAACCGAACACTTCTTTATCTGTCTTCGGAGTAGCGCTCACTAAAAACGGAGACTTATCGTCTTTTTCTAACGATGGAGACCGGGTTGCACTGTACTTTTTAGCGCGAGATTCTTGCGTCAAATCTGCGCCTAGATCTGCAGAGATTTGAGCTAACGGACGCGGGATATTTGCGTATTTGTAGTCTAGTCGTTTATGTAGCCACTGTTCCGGTAAAGGCAGTTTGGGGAGGAATTCTGAGGGTCCGGGTTCTGCGGTCTGTGGGGGTGCTGGCGCAGGGTTATTGACTATAATGATCTGTGGGGGTATGGGCGGGGGGTCGTCGCCAGGGGCGCCGGAGAGGGCGGCACGGGCGCGGCGTGGTGCAGCCACGACTCGGCCGCACAGAGAAACGCGCCGCTGCACTACCAGCCGCGGCAGTGGGCCACGGACTATGTGCACCTGGAAGAGTAAAACAGAGGAAGTTATAAGCTGAATATTTCCAACAATCGCCAGACACGTGTAACACGTCATTATGTCAGGAGTGTGTACTTACGTGATGCGTGATAGAGCCACGCTTGCGTGTGTTACGGCGGCAGCGCGCGGCGAGCAGCAGCAGCAGCAGCGCGGCCGCCGCCAGCGCGCCGCACCACCAGCCCGCCTGCGCGCCCCACATGTCACGCTCACATCTGAGGAGGAAGGCACAACATGAGTTACTGATGTCAAATAGAAGGTTACGACTCGCTGTTAGGGCTAAGGTGCCATTCGGTGCATTGCGGCCGACGGCAGACGACAGCGGCATCGAATAAAAATGAAGGGTCGCAGACGACGAACGTGCGATTCCATTAGATCGCACAATGCTAGCAGAACAGATGGCCAATGGTGCCGAAAGGTTCTAGAGTGGCGACCGCGTACCGGAAGACGTAGAGTTGGAAGGCCTCACACAAGGTGGACCGATGCCCTTCTGAAGGCCGCAGGAATCCGCTGGACGCGGGGAGCCCAAAACTGGTCGAAGTGGCGGAGCTTGGGGGAGGCCTATGTCCAGCAGTGGACGTCTTTCGGCCGAAATGATGATGATACAGCAAAGTTAAGAATGTAGCAGTAATGATTCGGCAGTGCCGTTGTTGTCTGTAGCAGTAATGTCTATGATTTTTTTCGATTGGGTGTGAAAACAATGTTAGGCTCTTCAATCATCCCAACATCAAAATGAGACGTTGATGACGATGCATGGGATTCAAAAGCCGACCAGTCCAAGTCAATGTTATAATCATTCGTAGTTCCTATAATTAAACAGTAAACAAACGATACATCAATCAGTATAATACGTCTAATGTACTTTACCACAGTGCCAATTATAGGGACTCATATACACGAGAAGAGTCTTTCGCCTCTAATAGGTGGTTATCGAAATAAGATAAAAACTGATTCGAGTAAAACGTACAATGAGCAAAGTGGAACGAGCTATGCTTCGAGTATCTCTAAGGGACAGAATCCGGAATGAGGTGCTCCGGCACTGCCAGGGTCGCGCGGTTTGTTTGAAAGAGATACCGTGACCCTGACACAGGCAACTGAAGGAACACGGGTGGGTTTTAGTCAGTAAAAGTCTGATACACCCTCCCGCTCCGCCCAGAGCGGGAGAAGTCATTTGATGATATCCCACCCACAAAAAAAAGGCCGTAGGGACCTATACTCCATTTGTTTAGGTAGTTAACTAAATGTAAACAATCTTAACATGTCTTTTATCTAAAAAACTGTCTAAAAATTGAATCTAAAAATGTTTACAATTAGGTATTTACTTAAACCGATGTTAGGTAAGTAACTTAATTTAAATAATATTTGTTGGTCTTTTATTCGATTTATTTTATATAAAAAGACATATCAAGATTGTTTACCTTTAGTTAACTACCTAAACAAATGGAGTATAGCTATGTCAGGCCATATTAGCTTTGCCTGACTTTCCGAGATTAGGTACTTACACACAACACTGTCTGATTATTTGCAACTGAGATTCCATTTTGAGTATTATATAGTAAACTTTTGTTTTTCTTTTATTTAATTTTTTTATTCGTAAAACAATTATTTTTGCAAACAAACTGTTTATTTACAATTATTTTTAAACAATACAGTTCGGACATTTGTTTCCTCTGATGGTCGGAATGTTATTGAGCGAATGAGTGTAAAGCATTTAGATATAAACACAAGATAGTGACACATTCATAATGTGCTGATTCACTACCCACCCCCTAAGGGGGAAGAGGTATAAGTCATTGAGCAAATTGCGACATATAGTCACCCTGTTGTATCCTACAAAACGTATAAATAAAATCATTGTAGTTTTTTATACGAGTTCTAAGAGTAATATGAATAAGTTCAAAAACTTATACCCAACTACTAAAAAATCTTGCTAGAGCAAGATTTGAACTAAAAAGTATAAAACAAGAAAATGTCCTCATCCGCAATTGTTATGTGAAAACTACTCAATATTTACTGTCAGTTAATAAACAACATACATGTAATATACATATTTTAATAAAATTAACATAAATAAAAATATTTTATTTTCAGGCATCAGTGCCCATAGAGTGTTAGTAATAATTTATTCATAGTGATTATGAATTTTGAATTTGATTTCTTTCTTTTGTATGATGATGTTGTATTTATTTGTTTGTATGAGTTTGTATTTGTGATATGATTATTTTAAAGTTGGTTTTTATAATGGGTTATGTGTGTACCTGAAATAAGTGTATTAAAAAAAATATAGTGATGTTTACAGAATAGCTATGGTCATTATGCCACTGTAAGGCATCGCTCACTCTTGTTAGATTGTTTTTTTAGAGTAGGTCTTACAATACATGCCAGTTTAAATCGTAACCCTCCTTTTTGCTTCGCCGCCGTAGTCGGGTATAAATGTAATGTTTGTAAGTTTGAATGTAAGAGGTAATCTCTGGAAATGCTAATCTGATTTCGAAAATTCTTTCACTGGCAAAAACCGCACGCTATTGCCGAGTGCCATAAGTTATTTTTTATAGTATAGAAGACCACGTGACATCGCGAGCAGAAGCTAGCCGTCCATAAAGGTCATCATCATCATCATCATTTCAGCCATAAGACGTCCACTGCTGGACTTAGGCCTCCCCCTATTTGGGGGGCTTTGCCATAATCGCCACGCTTGGCAGGTGGGTTGGCGATCGCAGTTTGGTGGTAAAATGCATAGAGAACGCTGCTGCCCATTCTCTAGTAAGTCCCTTAGTCGCCTTTTACGACACCCATGGGAAGAAATGGGGTGGTGTTATTCTTTACGTCCGGACCACACGGTACATAAAGGTGAAGTGGATTAAATATTTTTTTAAATTTAGTATAAAACGACTCAACTAAAGTTTATAAAACACTAGCTTCTGCCCGCGACTTCGTCCGCGTCAAATTTTTGCTGCCCTGAGTCAGGGCAGCAAAAATTTCATCAGGGCCCCTGACCCTTTCCGTCGCGTAGATTGCCAGCCCGTTTTCGTCCATTTTACGTTGCTGCTCCGCTCCTTTTGGTCGTAGCGTGATTTTATATAGCCTATAGCCTTCCCCAATAAATAATCTTACTATCTTAGGACAACCAATAACGCGATCTGATCCCAAACTAGGCAAAGCCTGTACTATGGTAACCAGACAACTGATAAATATACTTATATATTTCTAAATACATACATATTATTATAGATAAATCATACCCAGACACAGAACAAATGATTGAGCTCATCACACAAACATTTGTCCTGGGTGGGAATCGAACGAATCCACGACCTCAGTCTTAGCAGTCAGGGTCACTAACCACTGGACTAACAGGCCAGTCAAGGTTAATGGTCAAATAGGCTATCCAACACAAAAATATTTTTCCAATTCGGACCAGTAGTTCTTGAGATTAGCGCGTTCAACCAAACAAAAAAACTCTTCAGCTTTATAATATTAGTATAGATGTGAAAGTTTGTGAGTATGGATGTATGGATGTTTGTTACTCTTCCACGCAAAAACTACTGATCGGATTTATATGAAATTTGGCACACAGATAGTTTATAACCTGGATTAACACATAGGGTACTTTTTATCCCAGTAGTTCGTTCCCGCGGAATAATTTCCGACCTCCACCCGGGCGAAGCCGCTGGCAAAAACTAGTCCTAAATAAATTATGTTAAACACACATGATATCATTTTTAACCGATATACCCCAGACTGTTATTTTAATTCATTATTATGCAATCAATAATATTAATTAATACTAACCTAATGATCTCTGTCTTATAATAAATGATGTACCTAAATAATATTTGCACGTCACACTTAACAGATTGTGATGATACAATTTACTCATATTAAGGCCATATAACATACCATTTTCTAACCAGAGGGGTGATTGCGGAACTTTTTATCGGTAGGAATTGGTTTAATATTCATAGTTAAACTACATTCATTGCGTTATTTACGTTGCTGACCCAACAATTTATTCGAACAAATGACGCAATGGTTTAGAAATAATCTTCAATGCCATTCAGATTCTGATAAATTGTGCGTTTCGCAATTAGGGTGCAGGTCTGACAGGGTTGTGGATTTATTCAAAAGTAACCATGGCCCTGGCACTGGCAACTGAAGGAACATGGGTGAGTTTTAGAGAGTAAAAGTCTGACACAGCCTCCGACTCCACCCAGAGTGGGATTAGTCAGTTGATGGTTTTCCACACAGAAAAAAAAAGGAAACGGAGGCATACAGGTATGATGTAATGTTATGTTACAAACAGATGATTGAATTGATTAAATTAATCAATTGATGTCACTAATTAAGCTTACCAAGCAGTAAGATAAGACATTGTTTAGTTTGCACTACCTTAAAACCAAAGCATAATATTTAACATGAAAACTGCAACAGTCTAGATACAAAATCGCTAACATCAGATAAGTTTACACTAATATTATTACAATAACCCTTTCTATCATTTCTTTCAATTTTTGCACACATTATTACAACAGATTTTTAACTAAGACAGAGACTTATGGTTGACTGTACAAGTTGTGACATGCCATGTACAATAAACTGCGCATCAATATGAAAATCACCCTTACTGCTAAGACATAAAGGTGCTGATAATGTCAAATTGCTAACACTGATATGCAATTGACTGTCGTATTATGACATATTTAATCCCTTTATCATCATAACATTTGCATTGCCGGCCTAATAATTTGTCAATATGCATGAGTATTCTCATTATTATTGCACTATTTTCTATATCATTTACAAATGAACTACCTACTTAATTCAGAGTGGTAAATAAGTTATTAAAAATATTTAGAAATTTGATTGTTGATTGAAAACTAATTTTTAAGGAAATAAATAGAAATTTATCTAGTATTTCATTTATGTAGAATCTAATTATATTTTGTGAATGTGAAAACGTTGTAGGCCTTGTAGACTGTAGATTTGGAGACCATTTTCTATTTTACTAATTACCTGGTACTTGCTGACAGGCCTACACTGTCCTCCCATACCTATTAACACTGGCATTTGAAACCATTGCAAAAGCCAAATATTTTTAAAATAGTTACCATGGAGTTCCTTGCTGTCAACCAACCAATTGGAACTGAGCTTCTGACATTTCATAAGTACCCACGTAAGTTAATGTGAAATAAAATATTTTGATTTAATTTGGAAAAATATTTTTTTTTTTGCAATTCCATTGAGTAATATAGTATAACATAAGGAAAATATTGTGGTTAACTCTTCTTATTATTAAATGGAATAAAATTAATAAAAACTTTAATCACAGCCAGAAAGTAACAAAAATAAACTCACACTAACACAGACACATATTCATATCACATAAGAGTTATAATCGCACTTCTTGTGAGAAACTGTCATGCGGATTGACTCAGACATTTTTTCTTGAGAAAATTGAGGACTGAGGATCATCAGTGGGAAATCTGGAGCATTGCTCATAGTATTGCATGACATATTTGAGGATAACCACTATTTCACAACGCATGTCAATATATTAATCAAGCAGGATTACTTGGATACTGCAATAGATTCGTTTTTTTTTTTTGTCAGTACCTCTGATAATAAGTGATTTAACTTCTGCAAGTAGGTTTGTACACACTTTTACTTGTCAGTCATATTTTTAAACTAGATGAGGTTGGCGTTGCCGATCTGACTACTTTAAGAAGGAAGACCGAAACAAACTCAGAGGCTCTTTTACAGTCCAGACATAATTCTGGCCACATGTGAAGATCATGAGTGTTGGTGTCTGAAATGATGTTTTGAGGAAGAAGCCGACAGATTGAGTGGACCTGTCCAATTGTAAATGGTCAACAACACATTCCTATAATGACTACAGGGATTGCAGGTGGGGTATTGTCTCAGAGACAAGCTGAAATATCTATATCATTACTTTCCAAGGTACGCCCATACAAATCTTATTTATTTTATTTATTTATTTAAGGAAAAACAAACAGTAACACAATAAGAGATAGACATATTATCTTAGATATTAAATTTTGAACAATTGTGCTACCCACAACGTTCTCCACAGATTACAACTATTATTAACTGTGTTTGGAACATTTTCTCTAACCAATTTATGGTAGAAAGTTTTTTATCTACTTCTTCTATTACGAATATTCTGAAATTCACTTAATAAGTACTGGAGCACTTTTTGAGGCCTATAATGTATGTATTAAAAAGCAAAAATAAAAGTAAGTAACAACTGTCAAAGCGCACACCATGCCAGCTGGGACAGATAGCTTAACTTGCTTTCCAAGGCACTGAAGGGTCTTGGTCAGTAATTTTAACAAAAGCCTATTAATGAATTGATTACTTTTACGTATATAACTTAGTTCACCAATTCAATTTACAAAGCAACAGGTGAACTTCATGACATGAATGAGTTGTTCAAGTAAATATAGATGTACTGAATTTAACATACTAGAATTTTATGTGTATATGTAGCGAGATGAACAAATAATAACAAAGATATATTTAAGTACGTAAGTACGTAAGTGTCTATTTACATCATTATCATAACTATCCTGCGTCTGTTCCATGTTTGTTTGTGTTGCCATATACACTGTTCATCATCATCATCATTTCAGCCGTAAGACGTCCACTGCTGGACTTAGGCCTCCCCCAATTTGGGGGGCTTTGCGCTTGGCAGGCGGGTTGGCGATCGCAGTATGGTGGTAAAATGCATAGAGAACGCTGCTGCTCATTCTCTCTCTCAACACTGTTCATGTTTATACTGAATATTAATATTATTTTGCACAGAAATGTGACTACTGCATCTGTATGTGATTAGAGTTTTGATATTATACACTGATTAACAGCTGATACATTTAAATTTTCCATACATTATATACTGATAGTAAACATTTGAATAATATTTTGTTATCATCATCTAACAGTGAACCTTTTTGCTTTATAATTTAAGCTCTAAACGCTGTGGCGGTGACACCAACCGACTTACATGCAAAATATAATCATATTTCTATTTATGGTTCTGACAACTACTACTACCAACGAAAAAAAATACGTCTGAATATTCAAGAGTATAATATTTTATCGCTGTTTTTGCATTCTCACCTCGTTCTTTACGTACAATCAAGGCTGGGGCACAGTTTTGACAACGAAACAAATCGTTTCCGGACATCAAAACCTTCAAAATATACATCGAAGGAATATTCAAAGTAATGATTCAATGGATGGAGTTTCAATGGAAACTATCGTCAGCTGCAGGGTGACGACAAATGATGTATTGTAAAGCCTTTTTGCGCGTAATAGACGCGAAATAAAGCTAAACATAACATAAAAATACTTACTGTGCATCTATTTAGCAGGTAGTAACTACACAGTAAAATCCATCACCATACGATTATACACTTTAATTTCACCGTAGAACACTAGAATAGTTGCTCAAACACGTCACCAACACCAAAATGCACTTTTTTCACAATTTCAATGGTATTTTACACGTTTTTACAATAATCTCTCGCCCTAAGAGTTTTGACATTACGTGAGTCGGCCATTTTTCTTTCTGGAGACAACAAAAGCAGGGAGTGTTGCCAGTATATAAAGTTAAATCTTCCTTCACATATTAGTCATCAGATATAGGTTTGTTATTAATACACAGTTTGTCACTAACTTCAGTGACCATGAATTTGCGCTTTGAACTGATCACGGAATGACTCAAAATGTTACAAACAAAGGTAAGTTTTTTCTCAGCTCACAACTATAATTAAACAGATGAGAACCTCTTTAGTTGCAACCTCTACACATTTTCACTTTGTAGTTTTGGTGCGCGAATATTTACCACAAATTCGAGCAATATTATAATATTTCCTCACGTTGAGCGATTGTCATGGAGCGTAGTCTGGTTTTCCATTCAGCGCTGTTATGCACATGCGCGGTGTTACGCCCGGCCACGATGTAGGCCACTGGGGCATCGACTGTCCCTACGAGCGCGCTCCTAGGTCAAAATATACAACGTACATACTTATCTACTATCTAGGTCGCGAGGGCTCTGAACTAAATTTGGTAAAACACATTAAAAACATATTCTGTATCTGAACCAGACGTCAAGCAGTCTGTTTACGTGAACAACGATGCTAATGAAATCACAAAACGTAAAATTAACATCAATGTATCACGGAATGTAGTAAGACACGATGAGTATTATTGTTGGCTTTATTCTGTAACTTAGCAACGTGTTACTCATCATGCAGACTTGCAATTTTTTATTCAATGTCTCCGCGTCATGACTTGGTGTCATACCTACCGTCATGAAACCGTGGGTGTCTCACACCCATTACACTCCTCTGTAATTTAATTTCTTTGTCCGAAACATTTTAGGTGGGTGAATGGGTATGTATGACTGTAGAGTTTGTTCGATGGCTCAAGTAGACCGTGTTAGATTAGATTACCTAACTAACTTCCTAATAAAGGCCTCGTTGATCTAGGTCGTAAACGAGACTTTTGAGCGTAAGGTGCTGGATTCTATCTCCATTTTGGAATAGTTTTAATAATGTATTTTTCAATAGCAACCCGAAGTGTGGTCCGGATGTATGCATCTGGTAATGGAATAAATTCTTATTTCCTGCACACGTAACGTTAAACAGAACTGTGGGTATAAAATAGGTATACACTTAGACAATGGTGTTCAGTTGTGACAAGAGCAGCTGTAAGTTGTGATGTCATTCGGATCGATGCTCTGTTGATAAACGAATGTTGAAAGCTTTCGATTAGCAAGTAGCTATGCCTATGGTGACTGAAATAGGTTGTTGACGTTATTGTTCCATATCAGATCTTGTTTACACTCTGATAACATAAAACACTATTGAGATTAGGCACACACCTATTATATGCTACACTGTCATCGCCCTTATAGATACTGCTGCTATTAGCTGATCTATGTAAGACAATTAAGACGGCCTGGTTGGTAGATCGTGCAATGTACACACGGTGACATATCAAGTTCTACTCTCTTTCAGTTTTAGCTGAATTAGCATTGTATAGGCTTTCCGTACAATGTGAAGTCAGCTAATGGGTGCTGGAAATGTATAGCATCACTAGCTTCTGCCCGGGACTTCGTCCGCGTCAAATTTTTGCTCCCCTGACACTTCCCGTCGCATCGAATTGCCTGCTAGATTTCGTCAATTTTTCGTTGCTGCTTCGCTCCTTTTGGTCGTAGCGTGATGTTATATAGCCTATAGCCTTCTTCAATAAATAGGCTACCTGAGATTACCGCGTTCAACCAAACAAACAAACTCTTCAGCTTTATAATATCAGTATAGATTTGTCGCCGTGCGTACACGCCTATAGGGTGTCTCCATTAGAAATTTCAAATAGTACCAACTTGGAAAGCAGTAGCCCAGTGGTATTGGCCCTAACTTAAGAGTTGTAGGTCGTGAGTTCGAACCCAGGCACGCACTTTACTTTGTGTACTTAATTTCATCACCAATGCTGATGGAAAACATCGTGGCGGAACCGGCATGTCCTAGAACCAAGATTTTGAAAACATATGACATCCGCCAACCCGCAGTAGGGCCATGTGATGGATTACGGTCCATTCCCTCTCACAGAGAGGATGCCTGTTTCTAAGCAATGGGAACATTAAAGGCTAATTGTGGCAGTAGATACTTGCTTAACTTCCAGCCTTTTTTTTGTGGGTGGGAAATCATCAAATGACGTCTCCCGCTCTGAGCGGAGCGGGAGGACCTGTCAGACTTTTACTAACTAAAACCCACCCGTGTTCCTTCAGTTATCCATATGCCAGAGCCACGGTATCTCTTTCGAATAAATCTCGCGGTTCCAGCCTGGGTCCTAGAATGTGGATTTGTGTTCTCGGCCTGTTGATGGCAGTAGGCTCGCACAACTTCCAGTTAAATAGTTAAAAGTTTAAAATTTTTCTATTCTATTCAATTTTTTTTATGGCAATTAAGCTGATGTCGACTATTCTGCCAATGTCTAAAGTGAGTTGAGATAGCATGTGTGCGTAGACATAGATAAAAAAATATAGAAAATTGTAAATTATAATCTTCGATGATATAGTTGGGCTTGATGTTGATCTTGTGGGGTTAGTACTGGACTGAAACAAACAAAGATAAGAATAAGTAAATTACATAAATATTATAATTGTTAAAACATTAAATATACATATACCACATCCTCACAGATTGAGAAAATAAATCATAATTTTATATTATTGTGACGGATGAAAATCATCAGCGCCAGAAGCAGTTCAGGAGAGGAATAAGTTAGAAGGGAAAGAGGAATAAGTTAAAGACATTCGTTTTCAGGCGTTTGTTAACCAATTTGTTTGTAGTTGCTACGTTTAGCCTTATCATAATTAGGATAATGAAGTGAGTAAATAAATACTTAGGCTATTTTCTAATCATCATGATTAAACACGTGGTTCCGTGCGGTGACGGACGTAAAGAATATCACTATGTTTTCCATTTTTTACCCGTGTGTGTCGTGAGAGGCGACTTAGGGATTTACTAGAGAATGGACAGCAGCATTCTCTATGCATTTTACCACCATACTGCGATCGCCAACCCGCCTGCCAAGCGTGGCGATTATATCAAACCCCCAAATTGGGGGAGACCATGTCCAGCAGCGGAGGTCTTTCGGGTGAAATGCTGAATGCTGTTGATTAAACACATAGGTACATAGGAGGTATAATAGTAATGTCTGCGTTGGGTGTATTACGGTTTATTCGTAAAAATAAAAGTGCAAGAAGAATCTGTTGAATGTTATTGTGATTCAGTGCTGTTACAAAATGGCTTTTTTAACCACCAAGTTAACAGAACCAATTTTGTAACAGCACTCTCCGGTTCAGTACTACTTTTTTATAGGTATGCAATGGTACCTAGTTATCTTATGCATAAAAGTTTACAACCATTTTCCTATACGAATAGGAGAACTACCATTGCATACCTATAAAAACCGGCCAAGTGCGAGTCGGACTCGCGCACCGAGGGTTCCGTAAAAAATATATTTTTATTATAATAATAAATGAATAAAAAAAATAAAAATCTTTTATTTCAGACCCTTAAAGTCCATTTGGTTAGTATACAAACAACTTAAAACTAATGTTAGTACTTATATCTACCAATGAATTAAATTAAAAATATTATTACGCCACAGTGGCATGTAGGCGTATCCAATGTCCCAGTATGAGGCTGTCCCACCTATCTGCTATAACATTCAGGATGCTGTTAGGGCTGGCGCGTACCCTGCGCATGATGGACGCGCACCGCTTGCGCATGATGGCGTGGAAACCATCTATTCCCGCCTCTGCGAACATACTGGAAGCACTGCAGTAGCGCGGCAACCCCATCAACACCCTGAATGCATTATTGTATTGAACGCGCAGAGCGCTGTATGTCCTCTGCGTGTAGTTGACCCACAGACTGCACGTATAGAACGACTGACAGTACGCTGCAAACAGCGTAGCTTTTACTTCAGTCGTACACTTGGCAAATCTGCGAGCCAACATGTTGCAGCGGACAGCCAACGCCCTGCGCTCACGCTCAATATCCAGACAGTCTTTCATGTCTTCGGAAACCCAGTGGCCCAGATACTTGAAGGAAGACACTTGCTCTAAGGAACTTCCGCACAGTTTTAACTGCGGTACAATCGGGTATGTTTTAGTGCCCGCCTTAAAAACTAGTACCTGACTCTTCTTGACATTGTATCTGAGCCCATGAGCCTCCGCATACTTTTCACATATCGTAAGCAGGTTTATCATTGCGTTAATCGACGGGCTCAGCAAGACCATATCATCAGCATAACTAATGTTGTTGACGCATACTTCATCTACATAACAACCCTGATAGGTCTTGCTGAGCTCGACGATCAACCTGTCTATGTACAGATTGAAGAGCCGAGGGGAGGTCAAGCCACCCTGCCTCACCCCGCACTCCAGCCTATACACAGCCGACAACGAGCCTGCCCACCGTACACAATTGGTCTGATTGTTATACCAAAACCGTAGAATGGCTATAACTTCTCTATCGACAGAAGTATCATTCGATAGTTTCTGCCACAGCAAGTCGTACGACACCAGATCAAACGCCTTGGAAAGGTCCAGGAAACACGCACTAACAGGCGTTTTCCTAGACGTATAATACTGTACAGTATGCTTGAGAGACAATATGGCAGTTTCCGTAAAGAGACCTGGTCTGAACCCAAACTGCGCATCATGCAGTTCAATGCGGGTCGCCATATGTCTATCAAGCAAACTGTCCAGCACCTTGGCAATGACAGTAGCCAGAGATATGGGCCTATAGTTGGAGAGATCTGATGTGTCCCCAGTCTTATCCTTTACAATAGGTACAACCACACTTTTCATTAGATCGCTGGGCAGATGAGCGTGGCTTAGACAGAGTGTAAAGAACATTGCCAGTACCCTAGGTAGGTGAAGGCCTGCATGTTGCAGGTGCTCGATGCTGAGGTAGTCATGCCCCGGTGACTTGCCTCTTACCATACTTTTTATAACTGTAGCAACATCTTTTGCTGAGAACCTGACCTTTAAGTCCGTCAGACTATCCTCAGCATCGACCACCTGCGATGCGGAGCCAAGAGGAGATTCGACCTTAAAATGTTGCACAAACAAGTTTGCTATAGCCGTAGGCTCATGTTCCCCCGCCACACTCACGGGGACGCCCGTCTTTGGATTCAGTCTATTCGTATTTTTCCAAAACCTTGAAAAATCTTTAGACTTGTGATTGTCAGCTATGATGTCCATTTTAATTTTGTCTTGATTGTTCTGACACCATCTTAACTTTGACTTAAAGATTTTTCTCGTGTCGTACATGTGTTCATACACAGAACCAGAGGTTGGTTTACGAGACAAACTCCAGGCTTGAAAAGCTAGCCGGGCGTCCGCGTGAGCCTGCCTAACATGCCTATTCCAACCGACAACTCGTTTATTCCTTCTACCCGCTGCGGTATCCCCATTACTGGGACATTGGGCAGCCTCTGTAAGTATACATACAATGTTTTTGTACATATTGTCTAATATGACTTTGTGACTGGAATCTACACAACATCCGTTAGCACATTCTTTAAATTCTAATGGAAAATGAATTTCTCTTAACATTGAATGACATTATATGATGTCACGAAAAATTTACGGTTTTCACAATTTTTCCTTTATCTGTGCTATAAGACGTTACTTCGTACAAAATTTCAAAATTCTAGATCGACTGGAAGTAACCTTTAGGTTTTGATTCCCTTGCGAGTTTCGAAAATTTGCGGAAATTTGCGGCATAAACAGCTATATCTTGATTTTTTCATAGCTCCACGGGACAGCAGATTTGAGTATTTGGTATAAATTTCAGCTTGATACGTCCACGTGTTCCTGAGAAAAAGGGTCTTGACAGACAGACGGACGGACGGACGGACAACAAAGTGATCCTATAAGGGTTCCGCTTTTACCTTTTGAGGTGCGGAACCCTAAAAAAAGACTGAAAGCTATCAAAATAATCACCATCATCCAAAATATCGTTAACACACTAAAATAACTTTTGAATAAAATGTTATTAAGAATCGGTAGATATTAGTTTTTTTTTTTTAACGCAAAAATTGTTATTTTTGTATTTTTTCTAAACTTGTAAATAAACATGCCCTAAGAGAACATACAGTGACCTTATTGGTGACGTTCTCGACGAGGCAAAGGAGTATGTAAGGACCACAGGTAAGGACCGTATCAGGTAGCGTTCAGTAGTTTCTGGCGACCCCCCATGGGAAAAAAGCGTGAGTTTATGTATGTATGTATAAAACATAGTGCCCCTGACTGCAAAGACTGAGGTCGTGGGTTCGATTCCCACCCAGGACAAATCTTTGTGTGATGAGCACAATCATTTGTTCTGTGTCTGGGTGTAATTTATCTATAAAATGTGTGTATCTATTTAGAAATATATATTTATCAGTTGTCTGGTTACCATAGTACAGGCTCTGCCTAGTTTGGGATCAGATAACGTTGTGTTGGTTGTACTAAGATATTTTAGATATTTTATTTTTTTATCAGCCTTACCTACAAATAATAAAAATATATCATGATCGATATTAACAGCAAATGTAAATCCCGATATTTCCGTTCAAAGATAATCTTAAAACGGCCTTCTATACCCAATTTCTGAAGTCTAGGTCCCTGTCCCAGAGAAGGTTAAACCTCAATACTTACATAGTTACCAGGAAGTTTTTTAAAGAAGCGTTCAGAATCTTAACACCTATGTCGAAAAATCCTGAGAAGCTAAAATCATTACCTGCCACGAATACGCATAGATTAAATCAACAAGATAAACTCCGGTTAGTAATACCTCAGAAACTAGACAATGTCAGTGCAGGGTGGAGCCTTCAATCTGACCTGCAAATGTAAAAATAACTGAGGTCAGTAGTAGTCAGTCCATTTAGGTCACATCATAAATACACGGTGTGCAAGTAATCAATACCCGAGCTTGACACGAGCTTGCTCTATAACGCCTGTATTCTCCAACAGAAAAGACAGAGGAGTAGGTATGGTAGAACAAATTGTTTTGCAAAATATAGTTTTGTACGTTTTTTATGACTTCGTGAAGGATATAAGTCTTTAAAATATTTATACAAGGTGTCCTAGTGTAATTAAATGATAACCTTGAATTGGGTCATGGTTCTAATGGCCATACAATACAAAAATACAGAAACGAATAGGTAGTACGAAAGACATGTTTAAAAAATATCTATATTTTATTCTCTTATTTTACATTCTTGGTCGTAGGACCACAAATTTGTGAAATTCATCGGTTTTAATTACCCGATTGCAAATTAGGAGATGTTTTTCGCGCGTATCTTTGCAAAAATTGTCTATAGAAATGTACTTTCTTTATTACATAGTATCTTCCAAACAGCTGAACTGAATGGATGGCTCCTGTAAAGACGTGTCGCGCTGTCGCGTCGCGTCAGCCGACGCGACGCGACAGCGCTTCCAGTCTTTTGTAGAACAATTGCCGTGAAGTTCTCACGGACTTTGTTCTAAGTGATTCGCGTCGCGCCTGTTTGAAGGAAACTTAAGTTATTTTATATTAAGTTAAATGCAATCGGGCAGGCAGACACGTTCGCCCTTACTTAATCAAAAGCGAGCTAGGCCGGGGCATTTAAGTGGGCGAAATAATCCCGCCGAGATTTTATTATGTCCGTGTAAATATTCACTTAAGGTTTCAGTAATTTTAAGTGGAATTTACAAATTCTTGCATCCTAACTGCTTCAAGGATATAAAGAATCTCACGCAAGAAAAATTTAACCCCATCTTTGTTGTCGCGTAATCGGATAAAACCTACGAGTCATCGCAGTGGCAGCAGTCATCTTATTTCACAATTCTGAACAATAACAACAGAATGAAAACAAAAAACTTATTTTATACTTTAGCACAAACGAGATAAGATACAAAACTATTCGTTATCTTAATTTGTTACAAGCATGTTACAAGATTTGTTTAGAGATAATAATGTTATGAACTACTTTATTTTTGCTGTTTAATGCTCAGTTCCGTCATAGACATTATGGTAAGCGAAACGTTTGATAAGCTTAATCTTAGATATTTGTAATGACGTTTAAATTACGATTCGTATTGTTTACCATGACTGACGGTAAAATTATAAGAACCGCACGTTATATGATTACCTCATACTGCCGGTGATATCATTATGTCTAAGATTTAGGTAGTACCTATGTCTACGTATTATTTATCACATAATGCATTTAACGCATGCATTTCCCGAATTTGTCTTTGTCGTAGCAGAGTACAGCCACCAAAAAAAAAACCATGTGTGCAATTCACACGTGGTAGAAGTGAAACCTTCAAACATTTTGGCTTCAAGATAATGAGACGAATGTAAAATTTCGGGAAGAGGATAATTGTAGGTTTTAGTAATGATCATAGTGATACAAAGTTTGATAATTATTTTACATTCAAAAAACAGCAGTAAAAAAAAAAAAATAGGAAACATGCCTTTTTATTGTGCTTATCGATTCGTAAATATCATCAAAATATAGAAGAACGACGAACATAAGAAACACTGTAGGTATAATGCTTCCTATCTCACTTTCTCCCACGTTAAATCTTATGAATTTATGTGTCGGTCTCTTTTTACTGTCGCTTTTTCGTTTCATAGAATTTCAAGTCACAACGGTGCTAAAGAAGTTTTACTTCAAAAGATGTATCCTAGCACCCTAATTGCAAAACGCACTATCTATCAGAATCTGAATCGGATTGAGGATTATTTCTAAACCATTGCGTCATTTGTTCGAATAAATTGTTTTAATAAATTGCCTTACCAACGTAAATAACGCAATGAATGTTGTTTAACTATCAAAATGAAACCAATTCCTACTGATAGCAAGTTACACAATTACCCCTCAGGGTCGTGCGATGGATGTTTTCGATTAAAATTCTGTTTGTACCATCCTATTTTTCCCGTGGACCGTGTGGGTGTCGTACCTAAAGGGCGACTAAGAGCTCTTATACACGAGCGACATGTTGCCAACGGCGCGGCAGCCGTCGACACGCGTCGACGGCAGCTGTAGGTGCACGTCGACAGCTACGTCGACGGCGACATGCCAACTGCAAAGATCAGCTGCAGCCGTAGTCAGCACTCTTAGTATAGGAGTCAAGTGCAACGAATTCCGAAGAAGAAAAACTGTTATTGTTTTTACTTCGTCAAAGCCGATAAAAACGAAAAATAATAACACGTTAGATAATTGTAGAAAATGCCTATGGCATTAAGTCCGCCTCTGTACGTTTATGTGCTTAAAGTGTTAAATAAATAAATAAATTGTGGATTCGAGAATCAATGGAGATCAAGATGGGCATTTTTTATTTTAGGTACTCTCGGTTTTGATTTTACTCTCTATCCACTTTTACGAAGAAACGAGCAGAAGTTCTTCAATTATTTTAGATAGTCCATTGCTTCTTTTGATGAGCTAACGACATTTTAAAAACTTCTATATTTCGCCAAGATACCATTATGCGGAAAAGCATTGTAACTGAGCAAAGACTGTTGTTTGTTATTGTTTTATTACAGTAATCTTTCAATTTGTAATTCCAAATATAAGCATTGTTCTTTACTGCGACAATTAGCAATTCAACATCAATTTCGTCACTGGAACTCATTTTACAAATGCGCGACGCGTGCGCGCTCTTGAACTATTTTCATGCGACTAACATAGTGGCACATAGTGGCGGACCGCGGATGCGGCGCGCTACAACTGCAGGTGTCGCTATAGGTCGACGACAGCAGTTACCTCTGCCGTTGGCAACATGCCGCTTGTGTGTAAGAACTCTAAGGGCGTCCCCTAATTTGTTGAGCTTTGCCATAATCGTTTCGCTGGCCAGACGGGTTGGAGATCGCAGTATGGTGGTAAAATGCATAGAGAACGCTGCTGTCCATTCTCTAGTAAGTCCCTTAGTCGCCTTTTACGACACCCACGGGAAGAAAGGGGCGGATGCTATTCTTTACGTTCGACATCACGAGGAATATTAAAAAAAAAAAAACATTTTGTCTCTTTAAATCAAATACACGAGCGATGTTTTTCCAATCCCTCTTCGCTGTCGGGGACAATATGTGTCACACACTATAGTCACTAACCGGATAAAAATGTATACTCCGGGCTGCTACGTAGATTTTTTAAAGGAGATACCTATTCACCCTTTCTTGCTTGCTACTACGGCGAAGCAAAAAGGAGGATTACATTTTTTACCCTCCTTTCTGAGAACTGATCTGAACTGAACTTTTTTCGAGAATATTTTCTTTATAGGTACATATTTCTAATAAAAATGAAAAAAAAAACTTCATTCAAATAGTAAAATTCATTAAAAAGAATCAATAACGATCCAAAACAGTTAAAACAATAACTCTCAATTGTGGCGATACTCTAAAACGCACTTGATCCCGAGACACTTTGGATGTGTGTAGATATATTGACTTCTGAAAGCCGTGGGTCATATGAGTAGTTGTGATTCGCGGATTCTGGCGCAAGCGCCATGCGCCAGAACCCGCGAATCTGTTGCACCCATCGTAAAAAAAAAAAAAAAAAAAGGTTTTGGCGTGCTCTGATCTCAAATCTGCGGTCCATTTTAGCGTAGGATGCGTGGTTCTGGAGTTATGCAAATCAATTAACTGTTATCTCATTGATTTCCGGTGGTCCTGCACCCTCATTAGCATTCCATTGTTCGCCTAATCCTTTTATCTATTATACTTCGAACACCTCATTACGTTGCGCCAGAACCCGCGAATCTGTTGCCCTACGGTTGATTTGGCGTTCTTATCTATTACTCATTGTATGTCTGCTTTTCTATGTCATCAATAAAACACATTCATTTTTATTTCAATATTTTATTACTTTTTTCTACAAAATATGAGCGGAAGATCTCATCCACAAAAATATCATTGTACAGTGTGTTCCCTGTAAATATGTTCGTAAAACTATGCATTGAACATCCCTGAAACTTAAATAGCAAATACATTAAGCAATATTCACCACAAACTGAAGTCCAATCATTCTGAATCCTATCAACATTCCAGTCCCATCTCTTACAATTCCTTTTCAAAAACTGGAGATGATATCGCTCAGGTGTTCGTCCATATGAATCAAAATATTGACCGATACCATTCGTATCGATATGTACAGCTACCCAGTGTGAACCTGGTTTATCATCCGCATCCAAATTGCATATTATATACGTTGGTACATGTGTATACAGGTGTATATAGGTAGTCTATTAGCAGCATAAACATTATTTTCTAGACTGGGATGAATCTTTTTCATATGTTTTTGTAATTCTAGTGTATCCATGATATTACTGTTATTAGCAGATTATTACAGTACCAATCTATTCAATGGTTGTCATAGGAATGTTCAATTATAGTGATTTGTAAATATTAAATCGCATTCTTTGTGGGAGTCACAAAGCAGGTTGATGCCTGTTGCGAAGGAACGTGAGATAAGTTTGTTGACTCATAGAGTTACAATCAGTTTCGTTGTACTTAGTAATTTGCTTTAGATAAGAATGGTGCTATATAAGATCGAACAGTTGCAGTCATGCAGTCAGTCTATGGTCGTTTGACCACAGTGGATTGTATACGTCTACCAATACTACGTTTGTGTTACTTCAACGCATCAATGGCCATGGAGGTAAGTGTTTATTCTATTGACAAACTTACTTGTATTTCTGTTGTTGTTTCCTAACGTGTGTGATTAAGTGTAAACAAATTGATATTAACGTGATAACTCTGTTGTTGCAGAGATCATTCAGCTTCGCAGACGATAATGAAAATACCTATAAACAGTATTACTACTCGCCACTCTCTCCTCAACACGAAGAAGAGAGTGATGACATCGTCGTTAATAACACAGACGATGGTGGAAAAAGGAAATTGCAACCGATTGATCAATTTTTTGAAGTGGTACCAAAAATAAAAAGGAAGAAGCTGCTATCCTCGACTGTGACACGAGCTGCTAGAGATGGCGTATCATACATCTCTACAAATTCTGACGACGGAGACCAAGCGACGCATCTCATAAAAATTGAAATGTATGATATGAAGAAACTATCCAAGATTCCAACTAGTGATCACTGGAAGCACGCTACCACGAGGATTAAATATTACGTAAAGAATAATAAGGATAGCATCTACGACAACACAAACGGCCTCGTATACAATATTACAAAGACAATAGCAGAAAGTGAAAAAGTTAAAAAATACTTTTTTAACAATGACACTCATTAGTGGATTAGTGAATGTGATTCTGTTTACTTAAAGTACTTCTGTGTACTCATTAGATTTTACATGACTTTCCTAATCCTTTGCTAGACTATAAATATTGGACATTATTTGAAATTGGGTATCAGTTGCTCTACCAACACTTAACTGTTACTTACTGTGCTACATACTTTCTTCTTTATTATAAAGATGGAAAACTTCGGTGAAATGTGCACCAGTGCTTTCTTTTCCGCGCCCATTGAAGAGAATATAGAACAATCCAACAGCGAATTCAATCAGGAGCTGTCTAAAGTTTGTGATGAAATAGAGAAGCATGAACTGTTCGATTCATCGTATGATGATGAGTTGTATAATCAATGTTTGATGGTTGAAACAAAGTTGATGTAAGTATTAGAAGTACAAACTCAATAAGAAATATTATTGTAGTAATGTTTTATTTTAAGATTTGTCTAATAATTTTCTTTTTGTTACAGTCAACAACAAGTTGGAAGAGGTATCAAACGAGGTATCACTACTGATGAAAATAAGGTTACCAAGAAAGCAAAATTTGATGAAGGAGCTTCTACATCATCAATTGAAACCAATGACGTGGACAACAATAAGGTGGAATGTGATACATGTCATGTTTATATTAATAAAAGGTATCTAAACAACCATTTAAAAAGCAATTCACATAAAAATAATCTTTTAAAATCACATAATTCATTAACAAATGTTACAGTTGTTGAAACCGCTTTTGGCAATCGAATTTTAACATATAGAATTAATAGTAAAACACTTCAATCGGGACAATATTTTGAAACACCGGAATCGTTTTTAAATTCGCTAAAAATTGATATCTTATTTTTGATAAATGAATGTATTCAACAACATACAATTTTTAAAATAAACTTCATATTGCATGCTGATTTCATACAACAAACTAAAGATATTAAAAATACGTTTGATTTTCAAACGTTTAATTACATAATTTGTCAGGGAGATGACTTAAATATTTTTTATTCATCATTCATAGACACTGTAGTCGGTAAAATTTGTCAATTTGAAAAAAAAGATAGTGGTTGGAGTCTTAATCAAATTAAATACATAGATATGAATGTTAACAAATTCAACCCCCTACGTGGTAGTTCATATATCGACCTTCCTCAAGATATTAAATAAAAAAAAGCTGTAATCAATGTTAAAAATAATGATAATATGTGTTTCAAATGGGCATTACTCTCTGGTTTATATCCTGTATGTAAAAGTGTAGATCGGGTAGCATCTTACGCAATTCATGGAAATAAACTAAAATTTACTGGTATTTCTTTTCCGGTTAAAATTGCAGATATATCAAAAGTAGAGAAATTAAACAATATTAGTATTAATGTTTTTGGCTTAGAGTATAATAAAGAAAAAAAGTGTAATTCTGTTGTAGGTCCTTTATATTTAACAAAATGTCGTACACCTAATTATATTAACCTACTATATATATCGAATGGTACTAACAATCATTACTGTTATATTAAAAACTTATCGCGATTAGTTAGTTCACAAATATCAAGACATCATTGTGCAGTTTATATATGTGATTCATGTTTACTTCATTTCCCATCAGAGGAAAGACTTAATAACCATCAACAATATGATTGCGCTCACATTTGTACGGAATTACCAAACGGTGAGGATTCCAAAAAGGATTGGTTTGGTAAAGCAACCTCAAATAATAAATTAAAATTTGATAAATTCGCGAAAAAGTTGAAAATGCCCTTTGTGGTTTATGCAGACTTTGAGGCATTTTTGAATCCAATAGAATCATGTAGTAACGATCCATCCAAGCCTAGTACAATTAATATTCAAAAACATGAAGTGTATAGTTTTGGATATTACATTAAATGTTCATATGATAACAGATTATCAAAATATGAGACGTATAGTGGGTCAAACTGTGCACAAGTGTTTATGAATCGCCTTTGTGAAGATGTGAAAACAATATTTAAAAAAAATAGTTTCCAAAAATGTCTCGTTCCATTATCAGATGAAGATAAAATTAAAATTTCAAATTCAAACATATGTCATATTTGTGAAACTGAGTTAAATGAAGATCTTTTTTACGATTTTGATTGGCACACTGGCAGTTTTAGGGGTGTTGCACATCAAGTGTGTAGTTCTAAGTACAGAACCCCTCATCATATTCCAATATTTTTACATAACCTCAGTCATTACGATGCTCATTTCATTGTCCATGCATTAAACCTCGATGATGACAAAGTTGAAGTTATTCCACAAAATAAAGAACGATACATATCATTTTCAAAACAGTTAACAATAAATAATCAACCAGTAAGTTTAAGATTTATAGATTCATTGAAATTTTTATCGTGTAGTTTAGATCAACTAGCTAAAAATCTTAATGATGATCAGTTTACAGAACTAAAAAGGAACTATCCTAATAATGAAGATTTTTCACGTTTAAGACGGAAAGGTATTTATCCTTATGAATTTATGTGTAATAGTGATTGCTTGAAACATCCATCACTTCCTGATCAACACCAATTTTATAGTTCACTCACAGATTCAAATATTTCAAATGATGATTATAATCACGCAAAAGATATTTGGCAACATTTTAAGTGTAGTAGTATGTCTGATTATTCCAATTTATATTTAAAAACTGATGTTTTACTTTTGACTGATGTATTCGAAAACTTTAGAAAGCTTTGTATTAAAACTTATGGATTAGATCCTGCTCATTACTATACTGCCCCAGGTTTAAGTTGGGATGCAATGTTAAAATTTACCAAAATAGAATTAGAATTGTTAACGGACTATGACAAAATTGCTTTTTTTAAAGCTGGTATTAGAGGGGGTGTATCTCAGTGTAGCAATCGTTTCGCTAGAGCAAATAATAAATTCATGGAAGATTATGATAGTGAAAAACCTAATTCATATCTAACATATTTTGATGCGAATAATTTATATGGTTGGGCAATGTCTCAATCTCTTCCTGTTGGTGGTTTCGAATGGATAGATTCTAATACAGATTATAATGTGTCGGATAACTCTGATTTCGGTTATGTTTTAGAAGTTGATTTGGAATATCCTGATGAACTTCATAATTTGCATTCTGACTTTCCGTTATGTCCTGAAAACATATGTGTGGGTAATACTAAAGAAACTAAATTAGTTCCTAATTTAAATAATAAAAATAAATACATCATTCACTACAGGAATTTAAAACAATGCATTGAAATGGGGATTAAATTAATTAAAGTACATAGAATTTTAAAATTTAAACAGAGTTCTTGGTTAAAGAAATACATAGACTTAAATACTAGTTTGAGAACGTTAGCTACATCAAACTTTGAAAAAGACTTTTTTAAATTAATGAACAATTCTGTCTTCGGTAAGACTATGGAAAATATTGAAAAAAGAGTAAACGTTAAACTACTAACTCACTGGGATAATCGTGGTAAAGTTTTAGGTGCTCAGGATTGGATTGCAAAACCAGAATTCCATAGTTTATCAATATTTTCAGAACATTTAGTTGCAATACAATTACACAAAACAAAATTAATTTATGATAAGCCGATTTATTTAGGATTTTGTATTTTAGATATATCTAAGACCCTTATGTATGAATTTCATTATAACTACATGATTAAAAAGTTTCATAATAAAATTAAGTTATTGTACACCGATACCGATAGTTTGATATATCAAATTTTTACAGACAATTTTTATGAGGATATAAAACCAGATCTACTTCACTATTTCGATACATCAGATTACCCGGAAAATAATATTTACGGATATCCAAAAATAAATAAAAAAAAGTTAGGTTTTTTTAAAGATGAGAATAATGGTAAAGTATTGAAGGAATTTGTAGGGTTGCGATCAAAAATGTATGCCTTAGAAATAGAAGATAAATTTATAGCAAAGGCAAAAGGGGTTAACAAAAGTGTTACCAAAAAAATGAATATGGAAAATTACAAATCGTGTTTGTTTAATAAAAATGTATTATATTGTAGTATGCTTCGATTTAAGTCAATCAAACACACTATTTTTACACAAAAAATAAATAAAACATCTTTATCATATAATGATACCAAACGATGTATTATGAACAACAACATTGATACATTGGCTTGGGGACATTATAAATTACGCTAAGTGTAATACTTTTTACTTTTATTTCTGTGTGTATATACAAATTTTGTACTGATTGTAAAATTATGATATTACTGTAATGTTATATAATAGTTTATTACATATTTAAAATTTATTGTTTGATTGTAAATAATGTAAAATAATTGTAGTTTTTATTTGTGTGCTTAAATTTGACGTTGAGGTGATTGTGAAATTCTGATAAGTACTAATTGTGTTAGAAATAGTATACAGATCATTCTGTTTTTCACAAATTACATGTTTTATATAATTTTAGCAATATATATATATTTAATTTTTACACCAAAATTTTCATTTTTATTTCATCCCTTTAAAACTCTAGACGTGTGAAATGTTTCACTTTATCCGTCCGTTTACTGCTATTGTGGCAGGACCAAGTGGATGTGGGAAGTCAAATTTTGTAACAAATTTCATAAAATCAGTTAAAGAAATATGTAATTGTGATTTTAATCAGATCACATGGTGCTTTGATGAAATGCAGGCTTTAAATAATTTATCAAATGTTAACTATCATCAAGGAATTCCAAATCTTAATATGTTTGATGGTGAAAACCCACACCTTATTATTATTGATGATCTAATGCTCTCTCATTAGATCTGATGGAAGAATTGTGGATATATTTACAAAAGGTAGTCATCACAGGAATCTTAGTGTATTTTATTTAACACAAAATTTATTTCATCAAGGTAAAGGTCAAAGAGACATTTCTTTAAACTCAAGTTATATAATTTATTTTAAAAACCCTCGAGATAAAACTCAAATAAGATATTTAGCACGACAAGTGTCACCAGATAACCCAAAATTCATTGAAGACGCCTACAGGGATGCAACTTTAGAAGCGCATGGATATTTAATGGTAGATTTAAAACAGAATACAAATGATTTTTGTCGTATCAAGACAAATGTATTCCCATTTAATGGTTACTGCACAGTCTACGTCCCCACGAAAGAGTTTAAATACACCAAGAATCAAACAATTCAAATCATTTCTAAATGATACATCATCGACTCACAACGCATAAACATTTGCTAAACGCTTTGCAGTTTAAATACACCAAGAATCAAACAATTCAAATAATTTCTAAATGATGCATCGTCGACTCACAACGCATAAACATTTGCTAAACGCTTTGCATACGCTTAAACCAAAATATCAAAGAGCGTTACTTAAAACGTGTGATGAAGAAGAAATAAATTGTATTTGTGAATGTATTCATAACGTTTTACAAGGAAAGATACCTCTTAAAGATCAAGATAAACAAAAATTGAATAAACACAAAAATATACTCCGTAAACTGGTGCATAAGTGTAAACATAAACTAAGAAAAAATATTATTATACAAAAAGGAGGGGCTTTCTTACCAATAATATTAGGTGCAATATTGAGTGGATTAGTAAGTGGACTAGCCAGTTAACATGGAAAATGCTAAGAAAATGATACTTATTGAACCGGGATTGATTGAAAAATTAAAACAAGAAAATAAGGTTACTAGTAATTTGTCTCGATTAGATATTGAAATGCAAAATATTATGAATAGTAAGACGGAAGACCGAAAGAAGTGGATGTTATATTTACAAACACTACAAAGATACCTTCACTTTACCGAAGAGGATCGTCAACCACTCAGATTACCAATTTATTCTGATACATCTAATGAAGATTCAAATGGGTCTAAAATTGGTTTTAAAAATAAAGATAGAGATCTAAAAAGTTCAGTTGATGCTGAATCTTTGTTGGAGGAGAAAGGATCTATTAAAAGTATAGAAAGTGAGGCAAATCCACTGTATTCACCAACACAAATACTCAGTTTAATACCAAAAACTTATAATAAAAAAGGTGAGTCATTATTAAACTTAATTGGAACAAGTAAAAGTAAAATACGTTGGGATAATGAAGGCACAGTCATAATTGATAATGAAAAAATTCCAGGAAGTAATATTGTTGATTTAATAAATGATTCACTTAGACCCTTAAAAAAAAGTGATCCGATAGGGTGGGATAGATTTGCTAAAGCATTAAAAGATATTAAAGTACCACTTACTTATATTGGAAATCCAAAGAGATGTGAGTTTATTAACCAACTTCAAGTAAAAGATCTGAACAAAACCTCTGAGATTGAAGTTCAAGAGTTTTCTACACCGAGCAGTGGAGATAAAAGATCTATAACTAAAATACGTAAAAAGATCGATTGGAAAAATGGACCCCGTACTAGAAGAAATTAACAGGATTTATTATGATCCATCTAACCCCGCTGGTTTTGGTAGTATTGATAAATTATCAAAAGCTATGAAGGGTAAAATGGATAAAAAGCAAGCAAAGGAATGGTTACAATCACAAGAAACATATACATTACATAAACCCATTCGGAAAAAATTCCCGCGTAATAAGTACATTCTATCAAATATTAATGAGCTGTGGCAAGCTGATTTAAGTGATATGCGAACTTATTCTCAATATAATGATGGTTTCAACTACATACTTTGTGTTATTGATGTATTTAGTAAATATGCTTTTGCAAGACCAATGAAAAAGAAAAACTCAGAAACAACTAAAGAATGTTTTGAAAGTATATTTACTGAAAGTAATACAACACCTACTCACATACAATCTGATAAAGGTACAGAATTTGTTTCAAAAGATGTACAAAAATACTTTAAATCCAAAAAGATAAATTACTATACCACTAACAATCCTGATATTAAGGCTAGTATTGTTGAACGATTTCAAAGAACTCTAAAAATGAAAATGTGGCGTTATTTCACTCATAATAATACTTATAGATATATAGATGTTTTACAAGATTTAATATACTCTTATAATCACAGCATTCACTCGAGTATTAAGATGTGCCCATGTGATGTAAGTTCCAACAATATTATGACAGTTTGGACTAATCTTTATGATAGAGGGTCAAACAAACTTTCTTTAGAAAATCCAAAACCAAATTTCAACGTGGGTGATTATGTTCGAATAACTAAATATAAACATGTTTTCCAAAAAGGATATGAATCAAATTGGAGTGATGAAATATTTATTATATCTTCAATAATTGATAGATCTCCATGGGTTGTTTATACAATAACAGATTTACAAAATGAACCAATAGTTGGTACTTTTTATGAAAGAGAATTACAGAAGGTCACTTACAACCCCACCTCACAATATAAAATAGATAAAATAATTGGCACTCGTTATTCGGGTAACAGAAAAGAAGTATTAGTGAAGTGGAAAGGTTATCCAGATAAATTTAACAGTTGGATTTTAGCTTCTAGTTTAAAAGAAATATGAATAAAGAAAGTTTTTATTTAACTTTGCTCAGCAATATCAAAATCAAAATCAAAAGTCATTTATTCAAACTAGGTTGAGAGTCAGCACTTTTTGAACGTCAAAGTCACATAAGACAGTCCCCCCAAAACGCCCGCCCTTCGACACTTCCTAGTGCTTTGGCTGGGAAGAAGAAGTGGCGGAACAAACTCCCCAGCAGCACTGCTGTCTGTTAAGTTAGAAGAACTTGATTCTATACAATATTGTATAAGTTATTAATATAATAAAACAAAACATACATTATTCGCCATATGTCAGCTAGCACACGCCATTATACCAACAAAACATTGAAAACTAAACTCAAGCTGAAATGAATAATGAAACAAAATCGTAAACAGAACTTAAAACCTTACTAAAGCCTCCAGGCATAAAGGGCGTGCCCGCTTACATATACAACGATGCAAATGATACATATACACAACAAATGAAATTAAAAGAAAATAAAAATAAATTAACAAAAGCAGTTAAATAAAAAAACAATTATATGAACTACCCATATAAACTGTCAGTGTGTGAGTTACAGTAATTACAGAATGTAAAACAGTGTCATAGAAGAAAAAATAAATATTATCGACACAATTAAGTGAGCAACTAGTTTGATAAACTCTAAGACTGTCCTATGGAGCGAGACCAGCATGTTTCCAAGCGTTCTTATCTTGGATGTAGTCCTCTAATTTGTAATAAGCTCGTTTACAAAGTGTACTTTTAATATGACTTTTAAACCTCCTTTCATTTAATTGCAATATATCAGAAGGTATTTTGTTGTAACATTTAACACAGTACCCCAATAGTTCAATGGAATACTTTCCTGATAACAAGACCACAAATTTTTCAACAAAATTACCAAAAGCTATGAAATTAGAAGGTGAATGGTCGGTTGGAGTTGTCGAGTTTCAATATCCATGCACCATGTTTACTGTTCAAGATCATGAAAATGTTGTATACATCACAAAAACCATGTTAATGCCTAATGAAGATAAACCATCAACAGTGTACTACAAAAAACATATTCCCGCTACCAACTACGATAACGTTGAACATATTTTAAGAGCGTTAAATGGTATCAGAGAGAGCTTGAAATTTCGTTATGATGAAATAACAAAATTTGTGTCTGTTTCTGTTTTGGATAAAAATATAACATCCGTAACATTATCACCCAAATTAAGTTTACAACTAGGTTATGAACCAAATACAAATCTCCTAGACAGAAATTTTGGGAAGTGTCCTGCTAATTTACACTTAGGGTTACCATCTCAACTATTTCTATATTGCGACATTATCGATCCTCAGATTGTGGGTGATGTTATGACTCCACTATTAAGAGTCATTTCATTAGATCCTTCAAAATACATTTATGGTGCGAATAAAATGTACATTTTCTCTCCACCTCACTACTTACCTGTTATGCGAAGAGAGTTCGATACGTTGGAAATAGATATAAGATCGAGCACAGGACAAAAAATACCATTCCAGTTTGGAACCGTGTGTGTTAAACTACATTTCCGCAAATTATTATAATGTATTCTCCTCATGATCATCATAAATGTCCATATGAAAATTATTATTCACATCAAGCTGGATCAGGAGTTGGAGTAATTTATAAGGGTTCACCATACCAACGCGGTCATGGTATTGGGAGCTTCTTAGGAGGGTTATTTAGATCAGTTTTACCTTTACTTTCAAGTGGTGCTCGAGTGGTTGGTAAGGAGGCATTAAACGCTGGAGTAGGACTTTTATCGGATATGGTTCAAGCCCGTCCTATGGAAGCCTCAATAAAAGATCGTCTAAAGCAAATTAGTACAAACTTAAAACGAAAGGCTGATGACAAAATTGATCGATTTAACATGACAGGATCTGGGTATATAAGTAAAAGAAAACGATTGGCCTCGTTCATTCCACCACTAACAGCTAAAGTGAAAGCTACGAAAAAACTTGGTCTAAAACCAAAAAACATCAAAGATATATTTTCAAATTAAGTATGTCTTTCCTTCATAATCATTCTTGTGAGTGCGTTAAGTCAGAATTAGATTTGTTTGCATTACCGTCTACACAAACAAGCATTGAAAATGGATTGTGGATTCACTATAAACCAATTTCATCTCTTGCTGATGATGGACCTATCGAGTTTCAAGTTCCTGGAACAGGCGATGACTACATAGATTTGTCTCATACATTACTCCACATAAAGGCAAAAGTATTAAATCAAGATTCAACAAATTTGATATCAGCTACAGCAGTAGCACCTGTAAATAATTGGTTGCATTCACTTTTTAGTCAACTCGATGTTTATTTAAACCAAAAACTTGTATCACCACCTAATAATACCTATGCCTATCGAGCATACATGGAAACCCTTTTAAACTATGCTCCTGCTGCTAAACAATCTCATCTTACTTGTAGTCTTTGGTATGATGATACAGCAGGAAAAATGGATTCCACAGATGGTAAAAACATAGGATTTGTTAAAAGACAGGAATTAGTTAATGAAAGCAGGGAAATAGAAATGATTGGTCATCTTCATGGTGACATTTTCAATCAAGATAAATTTTTAATTAATGGCGTTGAAATGAGTGTAAAATTAGTTCGGTCAAGAGAGAGTTTTAATTTAATTGCTGGGTCAAATGATGTAAAGTTTAAAGTTTGCATTACGGACGCAACTCTTATTGTTCGAAGAGCACGAATTAATCCAAGTGTATTACTCGCACATCAGAAAGTTTTAGCTTCTACCACTGCTAAATATCCTATTACTCGTGCTGAAGTTAAAGTTTTAACAATTGCATCGGGTGTTCAAGGAAAAACTCTTGATAATATATTCTTAGGACAGGTACCCAAAAGATGTATTATTGGTTTTGTGAATAATTCTGCATTTAATGGTTCACTTACTAAAAATCCATTTAACTTTGAAAACTATGGTATTAACTCTTTCAGCTTATATATTGATGGTCAACAAATACCTTCCAAAGCTTTGCAACCATCTTTTAATAATAATATATTTACATCAGCATATCATACTCTATTCTCGGGGACTGGTATTCACTTTCTTAATGAAGGAAATGCAATCTCTCGTGAACAGTATGCCAAAGGTTACTGTCTTTTAGCATTTGATTTAACTCCTGATTTATCAGCTAACTCATCAGCCCATTGGAATCTCATAAAGCATGGTAGTGTAAGATTAGAAGTACGATTTGAATCCTCACTAATACAAACAATTAACTGTATTGTTTATGCTGAGTTTGATAATATTATTGAAATAGATAAAAATAGAAATGTTACTGTAGACTATAGTAGTTAGGATTATAATGTGTGTTGTGTTTTAGATATATGTGTTATGCTTAATGCATTTTGTGTGTGTGTAACTAAAGGTAACATTATAAAATTAAATAAAACAAATTGTATGCAATATACTATTTTTTATTTCTTTATAAACCTCCCCTATTAAATAAATAAATTAAATACAGACATATTATTGTCAAAATACCATTTTCTAATACACACAGCATTATTCAATGCACAATTCATTTTATGGTTCACACAATTAAAGTCAGTTTTATTTTTACAGAACTTTTTTTTTAATGTCGCAAAATTAGGACATCCTTTCTCACCTATGTCAATCACTTCACAGTTTGCACATAACTCTTTAATCCACGTAATCTTTTCCAAACCCTTTGTCATAATTTTTTTATTTTCTAAATATGGTAAAATAACGCGTTTAAACTCTTTGTAGTCTATGTAGCCTTCACTCCAGTAAATTCCTCGATTTCTTTCTAACCATCTCACCTGCTTTTTTTCTTCTAGTGTTAGGTAATGGAATGAATATGGTGGTTTCACCAAGAACGTCTGTGTATGATCATGACTCGCAACGGCCAATTCTTTGACAATAAAATGATTTAAAGAATCTTTAAATCCTTGGAGTTCCACTATAAGGGTGTCCGACTTCATGATATCTTCTTAACAATGTTACTTAATGGTTTGTATTCAACAATGCAATCGTTCAGAATGAGACAATATGCTGAAGTTTGATCTGGTATCTCCGAATCACTTTCAATTTCTACTCTCACATCCACAACTGGCCCTGGACGATGTCATCACTCTCTTCTTCGTGTTGAGGAGAGAGTGGCGAGTAGTAATACTGTTTATAGGTATTTTCATTATCGTCTGCGAAGCTGAATGATCTCTGCAACAACAGAGTTATCACGTTAATATCAATTTGTTTACACTTAATCACACACGTTAGGAAACAACAACAGAAATACAAGTAAGTTTGTCAATAGAATAAACACTTACCTCCATGGCCATTGATGCGTTGAAGTAACACAAACGTAGTATTGGTAGACGTATACAATCCACTGTGGTCAAACGACCATAGACTGACTGCATGACTGCAACTGTTCGATCTTATATAGCACCATTCTTATCTAAAGCAAATTACTAAGTACAACGAAACTGATTGTAACTCTATGAGTCAACAAACTTATCTCACGTTCCTTCGCAACAGGCATCAACCTGCTTTGTGACTCCCACAAAGAATGCGATTTAATATTTACAAATCACTATAATTGAACATTCCTATGACAACCATTGAATAGATTGGTACTGTAATAATCTGCTAATAACAGTAATATCATGGATACACTAGAATTACAAAAACATATGAAAAAGATTCATCCCAGTCTAGAAAATAATGTTTATGCTGCTAATAGACTACCTATGTATACACATGTACCAACGTATATAATATGCAATTTGGATGCGGATGATAAACCAGGTTCACACTGGGTAGCTGTACATATCGATACGAATGGTATCGGTCAATATTTTGATTCATATGGACGAACACCTGAGCGATATCATCTCCAGTTTTTGAAAAGGAATTGTAAGAGATGGGACTGGAATGTTGATAGGATTCAGAATGATTGGACTTCAGTTTGTGGTGAATATTGCTTAATGTATTTGCTATTTAAGTTTCAGGGATGTTCAATGCATAGTTTTACGAACATATTTACAGGGAACACACTGTACAATGATATTTTTGTGGATGAGATCTTCCGCTCATATTTTGTAGAAAAAAGTAATAAAATATTGAAATAAAAATGAATGTGTTTTATTGATGACATAGAAAAGCAGACATACAATGAGTAATAGATAAGAACGCCAAATCAACCGTAGGGCAACAGATTCGCGGGTTCTGGCGCAACGTAATGAGGTGTTCGAAGTATAATAGATAAAAGGATTAGGCGAACAATGGAATGCTAATGAGGGTGCAGGACCACCGGAAATCAATGAGATAACAGTTAATTGATTTGCATAACTCCAGAACCACGCATCCTACGCTAAAATGGACCGCAGATTTGAGATCAGAGCACGCCAAAACCTTTTTTTTTTTTTTTTTACGATGGGTGCAACAGATTCGCGGGTTCTGGCGCATGGCGCTTGCGCCAGAATCCGCGAATCACAACTACTCATATGCCATAATAAGGGGGCGTCCATTAATTACGTGAGGCAATATTGGCGATTTTTACATAATTCGAGCCCTTAGAATTATGTAATTTAACCCGATTTACTCGCAAGTGTATAATTTTTTTTTGCGGAAAAAAAATGATTACGTGATAATTGCCAAGACCCCTCTCCCCCACGTGAGATTCGGTTTTACCCCCTCCCCCCTAAACACTAAACGTAATTAATTGACGCCCCCTAAGTAAGCGATGATATTTAAGGCAAAGTGACCGCGAACGACCACGCTTTTCAGATGAGAATTTTCCTTGTTTCATATTTTTTAATGCGTTATTTTTAAATACACGAAGGAGGCATACTGAGAAAAAAGCTTTTTATGTTTAAAATATTATTTATTTAAATTTTATATACTTAAATTAAATACAAAAAGTTATAAACTAAGTAAGTAACTACGTAATACAAGTGTAGCCGAAAGGTAAATAATACTTTGGGGAAGAAAAATAACAATTCTGACTACAGCCTCGTAAGGCCCAACGTGCAACGTATTGAATAAAGCAGGCGCGGTCCGAGAGGGGTCATGACCCCCCCAAAGACAGTCATGCTGTCGAAACCCTGAACGATTTGCCTGTCTTACTATCTTAAAATTGTTCTCACTTGAGCCACGGAGACTCCGATGGACATTTGCAAAACAGATTATAACCCGGGACATCATTCTGATCAGCAGCGCTTTCGACTACTAGACCAAATAGGATTTACCTTCCTAAAAATATTCTTCAGTACTCATGGTGACCCCCCCCCAAAATGTTAGGCTGCGACCGCGCCTGGAATAAAGTAACATGCAGCATTCCGGCCCAGACTTAAAAATATAATCTTCGAAGCGCCTAATGTACTTTTAAATAAACACGAAATATCAACTTAAGAGTAGTTGTATTAAATTCCTTTCTAAATAAGAGTACCCAGAAAATTAAGTTGTTCCTAAAGAAAACTAGTTGAATGTGCTTGGGCCAAAACCATGTTAGACGATACTGTTCATTGTATTGTACATTGGGTGTTTTAGCTCATCATAGGAAACTTTGCTTGGGCCTTACGAGGACAGACAAAGTCAACGACGACCAAAGTCGATAAACACTTTTTTGTAATTTTTATTATTGAGCTAAATAATTAATTTATTACATTTTTTACAGAATGTTTTAAAAAGCACACCGCGTGTAACATTTTAGTTGTTTCACGCCTAAAGTATTACTCAACCGTCTCGCTTGAACCCATACGTAATATAAATAACTAATTTAACAGAAGAGAGAAAACAGTTTGGAAATCACAGCCGCTTCCTTTATATTTAATTTTAACAAGCCTAATATTATTTGTCATTTATTAAAACATTTTGCATAAGTCCTCGGCCACAAGGACGTAAGAAAGTCGCTTCAGATTTTTTTACGCACTTTATCTTCAACGTAGTCAGGTAGGCCGAAGTAGAGAAAACCAGTGAAGGGGAAATTCATAAAAGGCTTCGCCCTGGTAAGTGTGGTGCTGTCCCACAAACAACGCAACACTTTTTGTCCATCATGTCCTGTTGTTTGCACGCTACACGAGTTGATGGACGCTTCTGAAAGTGCTAAGGTTGTAGCCAAATTCTGGGCTGACTATACCGGATAAGTTTTTAACCAGTGCGCAAATTTTAACAAATTAAACTTAAACGAGTTATAATAACTATGCAATTTTTATTTTGGTATATCTTAGTACAAAAAAATTAAGTTATCGTTAACGAAAGATGTTTATTTTGAAACTGGTTTTTATGGTAACTTGCGCGCCGCACCGGCGCGGCGGCGAAGGTGAACGACCGAGCGTAGCTACATGTACCTACCGATCGGTCAAAAATCTAAGAAGTTCGAAGTACATACCTACGCTGGCGCGCGGTTACTGACCTATTCCTATTGTCGATATTATATTACGAAACTAGCTTTTGCCCGCGGCTTCGCCCGCGTGGATGTCGGAAATTAACGCAGGAGGACGAACTACCGCGGTAAAATGTGTTAATTCAGGTTATATTATAGGTAATAGCTGTTACCCGCGACTTCGTCCGCGTGGTATTTAACAAAAAGTTTTTCATAAAAACTGTCTTTGAAAACTACGCTGACATACGTCTCAAAATTCAGCGCGGTTTTAGTTTTTTTAAAACTATTATTTATTTTTTGTGAAATAAAAGTAGCCTAAGTTACTCCTTGTTACATCAGCTATCTGCCAGTGAAAGTTCCGTCAAAATCGGTCCAGCCATTTCGGAGATTAGCCGGAACGAACAGACAGACAGACAGACAGACAGACAGACAAAAATTGTAAAAAATGTTGTTTTGGTATATGTACCGTGCATACATCCATATACACTTAGTAAAAAGTAGTTATTTTAATATTAAAAACAGACACTCCAATTTTATTTATTTGTATAGATGTATAGATGTATATAGATATGTAGGGTGTCCACAGTTTACTGAATTAAGGTCAGATAAAAATTTAAAAAAAGTATTGAAAATATAATTGAAGTGTTCTATTACTGATACTGAACAACCAAAAAAAATTTGCGCACTGGTTAAAAGTTTTTCCCCTATAAGTACTATATATTTAGATTGCTATCGACACGCTAAGAAGAAGAACGCAGTCTTTAGCGCCGAGAGTAGAAAATCGTACATCGAGCGTCTAAAATACACACTATTCGATTTTCGACTCTACGCGCTGAGCAGAGCGTTTAAGATCGAGTGCGCTTAAAAATCCTACCGCGATTTCATCGACTTACTTCTGTAAGTAATACCGAATTTGAGCATTCCACACGAATTCTTTTTACTTTTAACATTAGAATTTTAAAAATGGACATTTTAGAAATCGTTCCCGTCAAATTGTTAACACTGTTAGATTACAATCTATCTCGAGAGATTATAATCTATCGAAATATAGTGAATTGCAAAAATCATTTACAATTTAACGCATTATTTTTCGATAGATAATCTGTCCATGGCACACCGACAAATTATAAACTGGTATCAAATTTGCACGCGACGGATTGTATCTTGCTCTAATACTATAGCCAAGTAACTGCCATCATGTTCATAATGTTACGGTGCCATTTATATTCAATAACAAACGAACTAACAAACAAATATGACAGCGCGATGCACATGACGTCAACCAATCAGCGCGAGAGTTGAGTTCCGTCTCATGCCATTTCACAATTTGACGGTTTCACTTCGATAGATTATAGTCTACCGAAAAATAATGCCATAAATTGTAAGTAGTATTTTACGGTTCACAATCTTTCTACAGATTACAATCTCGCGAGATAGATTATAATCTAACGGTATTTACAATTTTACGGTGACATTTACAACTTCAAGTCATAACATGGTCAAATTAAATTAATGGGCAAAACTTCACAGACGTTATGGATTTTCTAAACTCATTTTTAAAAGCATTTTCATATCATGTCCACGTTTACCACGAGCGCGCTAAAATCGGGGCGGGATCAATACCTGTCGCATCACACTAAAGTTCTTGACTTCTGCAACTTTATCATCCACCTTTTCAGTTTAATTTTCCCCTTTACACACTTAGTTCCGGCCCTTGTGGAAGCAAAATAAAGGACTCAATATAAATAATAATAACTAAATATTGAAACCCATTCCGCCTCTGAAGTTTCACGAACTAAATCAAATTAACTCTGTATACATTATTATATTCTATGCCTCGCGAATGTTCTTACACTTTGTTCATTCATATTATTGAAATGACATTGGTAAACGCATTCATAAACCTTAAATCTAATCTTTGAAAATCAAAATAAATAAAACATAAAGCACCTGATAATACTTCTTATTTCATAAAGCCTTAGTCGTACACACGGACGTACCGCGCACTGGAATTTGAACTTTCGGTTTTGAACCTAACATTGAGAATCCAACAGAATGCATATCCGCGTGTCGCAAAAAAAACACACTGCGATTTTCGACTCTCAGCGCTGAGCAGTGCGTCGAAATTCTAATGCGCAAATACGGCCGTGTGAATGTCAACTTAGAGTTATCGGTAACTATGAATTTTGACTTACTTCTCAATACATTTTGATACGAAGATTAAGCCCCACTTGCCAAGACAAATCATTAAATACGTTTAAAAGTGTTCGAATCATCGTGTTGTCTCTGTCATCTTCAAACGGTTAACGGAAACAGAACGATGTTTTAAATAGTGACCAACCGATGCTTCGTTTTCTGCCAAAAAATCATGATTGGTCCATTAACATCAGCAAAGCTTCGGCAAAACCGAAAATCAGAAGTTCCTGAACTGTCGCGCGTCATACGGCCTACTTTGTAAAACTCGGCAATAAAGATAAGGTTCGGCTAACTTCGGAGTGAATCGAGTCCGCTCGTGGTTTCAGTCAGCTGACATAAACAGACGCCATTATGTTTTTAAGTTGCGAAGTTGTGAAGCGAGGTTTATATGTTATATATTTTCTTATTTATCAAATAAACACACTGCGGAAATAGTAATCTATACTAATATTATAAAGCTGAAGACTTTGTTTGTTTGATTGAACGCGCTAATCTCAGGAACTACTGGTCCGAATTGAAAAAATATTTTTGTGTTGGGTAGCCTATTTATCGAGGAAGGCTATAGGCTATATAACATCACGCTACAACCAAGAGGAGCGGAGCAGTAATAAAAAATGTTGCAAAATGGGGAAAATCGCACGGGTAGGCGATTCGACGCGACGGGAAGGGTCGGGGGCACAAGAAATTTAACGCGGACAAAGTCGCGGGCAGAAGCTAGTTATTTATAATGTCTAAATTGTATTCGGCCAAAAATAAGACTAAAGGCGAAAACACTTTTACGGTTTCGGCTGAAAATCCATTTTATTTTATTCATTCGGGAAAACAACCAATTTCATATTAAGAATTACAAAAAATATAGGATACAGAAAGTATACAAATTTGAAATCAACCACGTTCTCCACAGATACAAAGTGAGACATTTTGGCAAATTTTAAGACTAGAACACTCCGATTTCGATATTTTTTCGCGATTTACTGTCCGACACTACTTTTAAATTAGTTTAGCTCTAAACGTTATTAATGATTTATGGTACGCACAGCTACATCTCAAGCTATGAAATTCCAGTATAGGTTGATCTCACATTGTATGGGATTTCCGTGTAATGAAAGGTCAGCTTAAAGTGGAAAAGTATAGCTTGATGTGTAGCCGTGTGTACAAGCGGGCATAATTCTTTGTTGTTATGTATTAACTAACTCTAATTATATTATACTGCTTATTACTAAAGTATTTTTATATCAGGAACTGACGCGCTATACTTGTGGTGATCAAGTGTACAATCACGCTTTGAATGGGTGTGTGAGTAGCGTCAATACGTACACACACACTTCCGACTTCGCTATTGTCTCGGCCGATACCGAGAGCTCCTATGCTTATTCACATCCACAGCGTGTATACAGTATGTCCGGACTAGCGATATTCTAAACACTTAAATACAAACTATTTTAAAGTAGAATTACACTCTAAGCTTGGGTCCAATGCACTACCCCGCTATGTGACAGCCATTTTGATTTTTACACGCTTTATATTAGCTTCACTTGTATGTTTGTATATTTGTATGTTTGTTTGTAACCGACTCCTTATAGCGCGATTTTGACCCACTTTAAACGACCAGATTTTATTAAAACTTTGCACACCTGTCAAGGACCGATGACAATGCAATAATTTCATAAATTTGTGCCATTATCCTTGCCAGGGTTACCAGGACAGCAAAAAAACTGTCACAAACTACGCTGACATACGTCTCAAAATTCGAAATACCCTAAAAAATAGAAAATAAATAATAGGTAGTTTAAAAAAACTAAAAAACACGCTTCCATTGAAAACCAAACTAAAAAGTACAAAATAATGGAAAAAAAGCGTGGGGTGCCTGATATCAATAAAAAAATACCTTAAAAAGCACCCCACGCTTTTTTTCCATTATTTTGTACTTTTTAGTTTGGTTTTCAATGGAAGCGTGTTTTTTAGTTTTTTTAAACTACCTATTATTTATTTTTTAAATATTTTCCATTCGAGTACAAAAAAATCATATCTCTCAAAGTTTTAGTCATACTGAGATGAAAATAGGCTTATTCGAAAGACAATAATATTGTCTGCCGTTTGCATTACAAAGCAATGTGTTCACAATTCCATAACTTTTGTAAAACATTGTGAAAGTCGAAAAAAATAACAAAAAATTATGGAATTCAATCAATAATTGTTAATTACTCCAAAAACACCCCTGACAATTTTTTAATTATTTTTACTAGATTGACAGATTTTGAGCTACGCTACAATACAACATAAAATTCACTACTGTATGTCTAATAATTTAAGAGTTATTGTTATTTGAACATAGCGTATGCGCAAACACAAAAGGCCACTGTCGGAATCCTAAACAGGATATCATTAAAAACACATAACATTCATATTAAGTTTTATTTAATGTTTTTACGAATTTTATAATATTAATTTACATTAAAATAGTTTATATTTAAGTATTTAGAATATCGCTAGTCGATGTCCGGACATACTGTATACACTTGGTAACCATAAGTAAAGCGCGCGTCGCTTCGTGAGATTTTAATACTATACAAACGTTTACTACATATTTTGCTACTAAAAGGAATATATATTGTTCATTATTGGAGTTCACTCCTTAAGAATCGATTTTTCATATATAAGAAAATTTATGGGAAATAAAATCAAAATTTCTCCGCGCTTCATGCGTTACGTTACGTTATGCGTTAGGTTATGCTTTATGTTATGTTTACTAATCTATATATATTATAATAGTTCGTAAGGAGTAAAACTCCAGTCGTGCGTCGGAGCTGAAACACACATTTTTTTTTTGATTTGTTTATTCGCATCGAGTCTTAGAAAAAAGTCTTTGTCACTCATACAGGTGCGACTGTCTTTTTCTATAGTTCGATGTGTCATATGAACGCTTAATTATTATTCGTAATTTGTAACTTATTAAAATATACTTGCTTTATTATGAGTATTGTTAAATGAAAGATAAAAGTGAGTGAAGTAAAAATGGTACAAGGTTTTGGACCATTCAAAAATGAGTTGTTGTGTGTTAAATAATTCAGTAATCTATAATGCATTTAGGAACTAAACCTCTTTGTCAAAATTCACATAAACCGCGTAACAGTCTTTCAATAAAAGACGCGACGCGGCGCGTTTTTTTGAATCGTTATCAATCGCTTTTATTTAATAAAATTAACTGTCTATATACATCGGTTATAGTCTAAGATGCTTTGTCAGAAATATACTTACAACATTACTTATTAGTCAATAATTCTTAGCTTCGTCGAATCCAATTTCAACCAGCTATATAAATCTTACAACAGTCCACGCTATAATTATTAACAATGTTGTCAGAATAAAAAAAAACCTTTTTTGGTTTAAATGAATTATTCCCATCTGTCACCCTGCTTAGAGGACAGAAAGAAAAAAAAAAGTTTAATCCTGTCTCCCTGTTAGCAACTATCGCTAATAGCGGGACAGTCCGAACTGTCCCTTCATTGCTACCAGGGGGATAGATGAAACTTTTTTGGACAAAACAGAGTGACAGCTTGGAATAATTCGTTTAAATGAGTACGTCATGTCGCAAATAGGTTCCACACTTGGCGCGACATCAGCTCAACCGCGTCGCATGATAGTATCAGCAAGCCAGAAACACATTCAAGCTTCAGTTTTCTAGAAACTTTATACAGCCTTTTCTCTTACGCCGCGTCAAGGCCCTTGCTACGTGAATGTACCGATTACGTCTCTTTGAAACGCTCACTACAGATAAAAAATACTCTGTGACCTTAACGCCGACGCTAGATGTTACACCGTTTAATAGAAGACTCTAGCCAAGTGTAATAACAAAATTATCGTTTTGTTACAGGTTAGTAAAACGTACCGTGGAATGTAACACAAGTAAAAACAACTTCGCCATGTTTTTGTTACATTACACGTTGCATTGCATTAACTTGTATTGAATTTCACCAACCTGTACTCGGTACTACACTCGATATGTCACAACTTTTAAAAGCTAGAAACACACTTTCACTCTAAAATTTTTGCAATCAGTCCTAACATAACGCGCCCGATCGTAGGATTATTCTCATTTATTCTATTTTTTTCTCTTCTTTCTTTTATTTTCTTGGTGCATTTTTCGTTGTGCCGACTTGTCTAGAAGGTCTGCAACCTGTCCCTATGAGTGTTAGCGACGAGATCGTCGACAGTAAGCAACATGTTGAATGAAAGGAACATGGCAGCCGCCGACATGACGTGCCACGCGTCGTGAGTGTCGTACAGTTGTAGGATGGAGCATTCTGCGTTGTGACGGCGGGACTGGGCTGGCGTTTGCTAGAAAGAGAGAGAAAATAGTATTGATAACAGAGAAAACTTGGCAAGTGCTGATCGGGTCTACAATATTCTTTCCTTATGGGCGACGTCAAGCTCAAGACATAACAGGATGCTATATTTTTTACAAAATCATAATCCAATATGACCCAATGGATTTTTGTTATCCGATCAAATAAATAAATATATATAAACAGTGGGACAAAATCAAAAAGTCATTTATTCAAACTAGGCTGAGAGTCAGCACTTTTTGAACGTCAAAGTTACATAAGACAGTCCCCCAAAAACGCCCGCCCTTCAGCACTTCCTAGTGCTTTCGCTGGGAAGACGAAGTGGCGGAACAAACTCCCCAGCAGAACACAACACAGACACAGACAGACGAACAGACATGAGAATGATCTTATAAAAAGGTTCTTTTCTGTTTCGCGCGTGGAGGGTGCTAATTTTGTGTTCACGCAGACAAGGCGTGTATCATAATCCGGCTCGAAGGCCCTAACTTATGGTTTGCAAATGAACTTTGGACAAAAACATGCGCCCCAGCCCGCACCTTCACTCCAGTACCGAACTCAGTTAACGACTCACGCGCATATTTCTTCGTTCAAAGTTCATTTGCAAACCTTTAGTTAAGTCCTTAACAGTTTGTCTGTGAAGATGCTGATTCAATTAAGATTTAGTTATTGAACATACATTTAAACAATTCTAAATATGTTCGTACTCACCGACCACTTGGTCTTGGAATCCAGGAACAGCTTCAAGGCAGAGAACCAGGCCACATGGGCCAGCACGAAGTAGAACCAGGTGTAAGCAGCTATCTTCTCGCGATGGACCAGTTTCATGATCACATAGAACATTATGTAGAGGATGGCATTACCCATCAGGATGGCAAGCAGCTGACGCGCGAAGTCCTTGTTGTGAACTATGGCGCTAGAAAGGGACAGATATATTGTTCTTATAACTTACACTATTAACTTTATATCAGACTAGCTTTTGCCCGCGGCTTCGCCCGCGTGGATGTCGGAAATTAATGCAAGAGGACGTACCTACTACCGCGATAAGAATGTGTTATTCCAGGTTATATAGGTAATATAGACTCTGTGTGCTATTTTCGATCCAGATCCATTCAGCCATTTTTGCGTGATTGAGAAACAAACACCCAATCATACATATTTTCACATTTATAATATTATTAGTAGTAGGATTATAACTCATATTACTTAGGATTCATAGTTTATGAGAACATCATGTGTGTTGGTGTTTTTAAAATAAAAGTAATAGTATTCAGAGTAAGAAGACTGTGACATAGGGCTTGGTTTAGTTGAATATAAGTCTTCCTGGTTTTTCTTAACGCTCCTATTTTACCTATACAGACACTCAATCATTTACCAGACACCGAACATAATTATAGGAATAGTACTTTTGCCAGTGGCTTGGCCCGTATAGCTGTCGAAAAATATCACCCGGGAACCTACTACCGGGATAAAGTAGGTATCCTATCTGTTACGTATCCATGATATAATACCTATATCTTTGTGCCAAATTCGATCTAAATCCGTTTGGCCGTCTTTGCATCATTGAGAAACAAACATCCAAAAATCTAAACATCTAAGCCATTTCGCGGTCTCTTACTTGGAATAATACTATTAGGTTTATTTTGAGTATAATGAACACACATGATATTCGCAATTACTATGAAGCCAAAGTAATATGAATTACAATCCTACTTATCCTGTACTACCCGGCCCCTGCCAACGCGCTCTGCGCCCACTTTTTAAATCTCTAATATCTTCTAAGATATTCATTTAAATTACATGCTGTAAAGGGCCATATTGATCTATATTAAATGCACAATGTATTTAAGGTACTTAATTGGATAAGGATTAATGCTGTATTGCTTAAAATCGCTTCGTAAATAAGCCCTTATTTCTCGTAAGAAGTAAAAGATAAAATATGGTTATTGTGGGTTATCCCTAAGAGATAGACATATACCATTGGGACATTTTTGTAGGCCTTTTTAAGGTGTACAATACTGTAGTACATTATTTTGATCTATTTCGTAGGATTCAGCCAGGGTTTTTCGAATTTGAGACGTATGTCAGCGTAGTTTTCGAAGATAGTTATTTTTTTTCTAAAATAAAAGAATCTTTCTAAAATAAAAATAGCCTAAGTTACTCCTTGTTATATCAGCTATCTGCCAGTGAAAGTCCCGTCAAAATCGGTCCAGCCATTTCAGAGATTAGCGGGAACGAACAGACAGACAGATAGACAGACAGACAGACAGACAGACAAAAATTGTAAAAAATGTTGTTTTGGTATATGTATCGTGTATACATCCATATACACTTAGTAAAAAGTGGTTATCTTAATATTAAAAACAGACACTCCAATTTTATTTATTTGTATAGATACAGAAACAAATTAATATGTTTGACTCAGGTTATAAATTAATAAACGATGATTAGTACAATATTGCATACACATGCGTATGAGGTATTGCTAAAAATGTATGCTTTCGTTTTATATTACAGCAAAAATTACAAAGGTGACACTGAGGTGGTCAGGGAAGTCACATAAACATAACGTTCCCACTGCTGGGACACAAGTCTACGCTCTTCGAAAGGAAGTGGGCTGTAATTTACTACACGGACCAGATTGGATTGGTAGATGCCACATGTCTTCAAATGGAAGTAACATTAAACGATATTTTACAAATCTACATTAAATTTGTAAAATATTATTTCCCCACATTTTGAAGGCTACATTTTTCAGCTGGCAACACTGAAATCAAAAGCTAGAAACGAACTCGTAACATTCGACGCGACAACATTTAAACCGTGTCTTGCAATAAAGCATTACTTTTTTTAGAAAGACCGTTGTGATTTAAATAATATATCCATGAATAATTGAGGTTGATAGTCAATTTAATTGTTGAAGAATTCGATTTTGGATGTTCAACAGTCGTATTCAATGCTGCCATTAAAAATGTCACTAGCACTTATTTGTTTCGCTTTGACTGTAAAGTAGTACGGTACCAAAAGAGATATAGTTGAAGTTTAGTCAGTACTAAACTTCAACTATATCTTTTTGGTGACCGTACTACTTTAGTAGGTTCAGTAACCTATAGATGTTTTCAGTGAAATTTAATTGATATATAAGCAGTTTGTTTTCTATTATTTCAATAAATTTTATTCTAAACATCCATAGATCATCCCCCCCCGCACCCCCGCCTCACCCTCCTTAGTAAGCAGTGATTAATAATTTCCTTTTTTATATTTGTGAACCTACCTTTAATACATGTCATAACGTTGACCTTAGTGTCTAATTTTGTCTATCTCGCTTCCAAATCTTATTCCCTGCAAATAGAGAGGTCTGGCTCTTGTGATACAGGAACTCCTAGTACAAGATCCAGGGCTACAATGATGTCTATAACCTGAAGTGAACAATAAATAAATAACTTATAGGTTCCTCCGACTGGCTGATTTGATTGAAGGTCAATCGGAGCGCTGAACGCGGTCTATGCGTAAAGTCGAAATGGTTTATACTTCAAACCATCTAGAAAAAGAAATTCATACTAGGGCCACAGACTATATTATTTAGCTGTATCCGGTAAGACTGGAAGCCGAGCTAGCTAGGCACATGTGTGGGTGAGTACCTGTATATAGCGAAGGCCCAGTTGGCGACATTAGCGATGCACACGAGCGCGGCGCGTGCGCGATGTGCCGGCAGTAACGCGCGCCAGCTGTCCGAGCGGAGTGCCCGTAAACCGCGGGAGAGGGCCGACCATTCTGTGCGAGCACGGTTATAATACACGGTTAGAACCACATTTTAATAAATATACAACGTCATTAAAAGCTGCAATTGTAAAAAAAATAGTTTAAAAAAAAAAAAACAAAAAACACAGTGCCAGAGAAAACCAAACCAAAAAGTAGAAAATAATGGAAAAAGCCGTGAGGTACTTGATATCAATTTAAAAAAAAAACTTCAGAATGCAAAAGTTTCGTTTGGTTTGGTTTTCTATGGAAGCGTTAAACTAGTATTTATTTTATATTTTTTTAGGGTGATACGAATTTTGTGATATACGTCAGCGTAGTTTTCGTTTTTGTGACGTATGTCAGCGTAGTTTTCGAAGACAGATTTTTTTGCTATCCTGGTAACCCAGGCAAGGATAATGACACAAATTTATAAAATTATTGTATTGTCATCGGTCCTTGATAAGTATGCCAAATTTCGAGTTAATCCGACGTTTTGAATGGGGTCAGAATCATGTTCAAAGTTTCTGTTTCCGTATGAAGCTAGAAGCGTGTTAAGAAAACACGTAAGAATATTTTTATTTCGCGGACTACTTTGAAGCCAATTCACACTCATTCATTCGTCTTTCCCACCGCAGTGTGATTTATTACAAAAGGTTTTCATTTTTAGAGTAGCATATACACTAAGTCTGTATCACACGATCACGAAACATGTCGGATACATTATTTTGTCCAAAATAAGAGGAACCGTAATGACACATCGACATGTGAAAGGACATTTTGAAGTGATAACTTCTTATGGGAGGGTAAACCGCTTCATTACCTACGTAACGCGTTACGGCGCCAGACTGTCTAGCTTCCCTTTCTCTCACGCATACGGCAGCGGTAGGCAGGCCCCTCCTCTCTCACTCTAACCCACAGCGCTAGCCGTATTTCGGACAGACGCTTCTCCCTCTCTCTACTCAGTCTATAGTATGCGATAGACATATACTGTTGACGGAGCATATAACTTAAAACTATCACCGTTTCAATATTAAATAGTTCAACTTAGATTAGTTAAGTTATCACTTCTGTCGGGCGTCCTGAAGCGCACACGTTTTTTTTAATTTTTTTATTTACGAGTTATTCTCACGTGATTAAAAACGGCGGAATTGATCTCGATTGATGTATCTGACTTTTGTCTAAATTTAAGCGAACGATAATGTAAATGTTTGCATGCCGTATGGTGAAATTTGGCTGAGCTTTCCTGTATCATTACACCTATTTATCTATTACTTACCAATATTTGCAAAATAAATTTCTATTCTATTCTACTAAAAGAGTCAGTGGATCTAAGCTTTTTTTTTTTGGTGGCTGGGAAATCATCAAATGACATCTACCGCTCTGGGCGGAGTGGGAGGGCGTGTCAGACTTTTACTGACTAAAACCCATCCGTATTCCTTCAGTTGCCCATATGCCAGGGTCACGGTAAGTCTTTCGAATAATTCCGCGACCTTGGCAGGAGTGGATCTAAGCTTACGAACAGAAAACTTACCCTGCTGAAGTATGCTATGTATAACAATAAAAAACCTTACCTAATTTAAACTTTCCGGCGTAGTATATCTTGAGTGTGAGTACGAAACACGTCAGCATGTGCAGTATCGTGAACAGGATGGAGAACGGTACGCTGGGGTACAGAATACCGAATAGACCTGGACGAAAAAAGACAAAAGTTAAAACAAAATCATACACTTTACTAACGTTATTTTTTTTTTACAACACAGATTTTACTAAACACTTTCCGTCTCATTACAAAATGCGATCTATTTTTTCCGAAAATCAGTTCAAGCCGAGATCCCAGAGAGATATTTGCATTTTCAACTTTATTTCGGTTTGGGTAAAATTCTTAATACATTAATGACAATTTAGCACCGGAGTAACTTGTCAGTTTTGTAAAAAGAACTGTATTCCTATACATGTTAGGTTCTTAATCCAAAAACACGTACATTCTGTTTAATTTCAAATAAAGTTAGTTTTTTTAGCTCATCTAGCTGTTAAAAAAAAACAGCCCTGTAACATACAGAAGCCATACACTTAATAATATAGGGTCGTATTTCCACCCTCAAGTAAATATTGGTTGTATTGCAACTTTGTACTTTGTCCCGTATGTCGAATGCCCTTACCCCAATTTATTTGTGGTCGACACAACATGTCTTTTTCTTCCACACTTCTCTATTAGTCGTCATCTCAGTAGTCACCACCTTTCTATCCATATCATAATTCACACAGTCCATCCATCGTTTCTTTGGTCTCCCTCTACTCTTAAAACCATCGACATTCATACTCAATACTTTCCTCACGATATTTTTCATTTCGACATGCTATTGAGTTTATAATTCAACAAATATTTAAAGTTTTGAAACTCACCCAAAGTCATGATAAAGGCCAGTATCATGAATGTGGTGTGCGCGCTGGGAATGATGTCCGAATGTCTGTTCTGGTACAGCTTGATCATCACCAGAACTGCTATTACGTACATGAATGATGAATCTGTGAAGAAAATAAATGTAATGTTAACCTTTTTTAGTCATGCCTGCATGAGACTAGGCCAAATTTAGCCTTGTAGAAAAAGGCCGCTAGGATATACAGATCTCCCCTTTTTCTATCTTCATAAAACAGATTTCTTTAACATTAACTTGCTAGCCGTTTCGCCGGCATAAATAGTCAAAGGGTCCGTCAGTCAGGAAGATGAAGTTAGTTGCCCATTCCAAAGCGGTAGTATGATCAGCGCGGAGTTCGGACATGTGTCCGAACTCCTTGACAATTCATGCCTGTAATTGGTTTATTTGAAATAAATGCTTTGAGTTTGAACGGTTCGTACTATAGCAGAAACAATGCGAGACCTTATACCTGTTAAAGTACTTAAGTACGATTCGTTTGTACCATGTTTGTATGAATCAGAAATGAAGAGATCCGTAGGAAAACCAAGGTAACCGATATAGCCCGAAGAATTGCCAAACTTAAGTGGCAGTGGGCAGGGCACATTGCTCGCAGAACGGATGGCCGATGGGGTCGGAAGGTTCTGGAGTGGCGACCGCGTACTGCAAGACGGAGCGTTGGAAGGCCTCCCACAAGATGGACCGATGACCTGGTGAAGGCCGCAGGAATACGTTGGATGCGAGAAGCACAGAACAGGTCGAAGTGGCGGTGCTTGGGGGAGGCCTATGTCCAGCAGTGGACGTCTTTCGGCTGAAATGATGATGATGATGATGATATGGTTTGTTTACCGATTCACGGCTTGCGACGAACTGTAACGGCTGTCAAGATTCACGAATAACAGCCGGGATCTACAGCTTAACGTGCTTTCCGAGGCATTTAATGTTAGTTTAACCTGATCGATCGACCCATGCTGCTGTTATAACTTAGCCAAAAGCCCCAACATATATGACAACTAATACTTACCGAACTGGAAGTTCATCTTGTTGGGACAGAGGTGGTAGCAGCCTGACAGCAGACCTTCCATCACCAAACCCAGCCCCATGGAGTAGAGGAGCCCATAATGTTGGGGTATGCCCATGTCCTACGGAAAAAAGTAAGGTATGGTCAAGGAAAAAAATGGTGTGCAACTGCAGAGGCTCCATCCAGTACAAGCTGTTTGCCCGATGGCATTCACAACGGTTAAAATAAGAATAGAATAAGAATAAGAATAAATTTATTTACACAAGTTTACAATCAAATCGATTGAATTCCTGGACCTCACACTAGGATTCCCTGTGTTGTGAGATCCAGGCTCCCTCGTTCCGTTTACATTATTTAACTTAATAATAGGTACTTACATTATTTAACTTAAAAATAGGTACATACATACTTTAACTTAACAGTAGGCATAAAAAATAATGAAAGAGTACAGTAGGTATATTGTGGTTTAATTTGTGTCAGATGTGTTGGTGCTTATGATAAAAGGTACGTAAGTAAGTGTGTATGTTTATGATGTGTCAACTGTGAGTTTTAACTTAGACCAATAAACCTTCCGTCATGTCATAGTCCATTGCAAGAAGCCTATTTGTTACCGTCAGTCTGCATTTCCTGTGTGTTAGTTTTAGTATTTTGTGTAGGCCATTAAGTTTCGTGTATAGGTGTGGTCCCATAAAACCAAAAGACCTTCTGCCGATTTTTTTACGGCATTGGAATCTGTCCCAATTAACCCTTCGCCTTGAAATGTCACACGTGCTTAAGGCAGTTTTATGGAATCTTAGCGTCACAGATAGTATGTATAGTTGTCTAACTCTAAGAACTCCCACCTCGGAATACAGTTTATTCGTGGGGTACCGGTACGGTCGTCTATACGCAACTTTTAGTAGAAGAAAATAAAAACGAAAAACATGCTTCCATAGAAAACCAAACTAAAAAGTAATTGTAGGAGTTTCCTACACTTAGTGATATGATAACGGGGCGATTCTATTGGGGTGATGAAATAAAACCGACCACCGTGAATGTTTGTTAAACATTGATTTATTGAAATATATTTTTACATATTATTTGCAATAATGGGTACAAATGCTGTGTGTGCAGAATGCACGGCGCGTAAGTCGTTAAAGCAATGTACGGTTCCGTACAGTAATAGTCAGTAAATAATGGAAAAAAGCGTGGGTTGCTTTTTGAGGTATTTTTTTTTTATTGATATCAAGTTGGTTTTCTATGGAAGCGAGTTTTTTAGTTTATTTAAACTATTATTTATTTTCAATTTTTTAGGGTGTTGCGAATTTTGTGACGTATGTCAGCGTAGTTTTTGAAGACAGATTTTTTTGTAATCATGGTAACCCCAGCAAGGATAATGACACAAATTTATAAAATTACTAGCTGACCCAGCGAACTTCGTATCGTCTCAGAATCAATAAATGTTGTATAAACCTTGTTGTATAAACCTACCAAGTTTGACAACCTGGTACGCGGTGGTGATCAAGCGTTTTCTAGCTGACACTCATATGTTTGGTTAGCCCCTACCCGGTTATGATAACCTGGTACTTCGAAGGCGTAAAACGATTTCTGGCTGACACTGCTGTTTGATAAGCTCATACCAAGTTATGACCACCTGGTACTTCGAAGGCAACGTTTTTGTCATACCACGTTTTATAGTGACTTGTATTCTCTTTGACGTTTTATGTCACGGCACACGGGAACGCGGTCAAACGGGGTAAAAAGTATTCTATGTCCGTCTCCTGGTTCTTAGCTACCTCTCCACCAATTTTCAGCCAAATCAGTTCAGCCGTTCTTGAGTTATAAATAGTGTAACTAACACGACTTTCTTTTATATAGATATAGATTATATTGTCATCGGTCCTTGATAAGTACGCCATGAGTTAATCCGAAGTTTTGAAGGGGCTCAAAATCATGTTCAAAGTTTCCGTTACAAAGTCACATACTAGCATACGTTTGAAGCTAATAAAATCGTGTTAAAATAAAGAGTTTCTTCCTGTATTTTCCGGCTTTGCGTTGATTCCAATTGATGTTATTTCTATTTCCGCTCAAAGAAATATCCACTTTAATGTCATGTTAAATAAATTGATTTCAGAATGACAATTACGTTTGAAAATTATATAAAAATGTTTGCAGTTTTAACGTAGGTAAACTGAACTTTAAGTGTGGATTTTAAACTCCAGAAAAATAACTATATGTTTATGTACTCTCATATCGTAAAATTATATATATATATTTTTTTTACTAATACGATACGTGATAAATCTAAGAAGTTAATATCCACCAAGGAGTTCCCATCAAACGTCATACGGCATCGCGGAAGACCCAGGCGTAGATGGCGGGAAGAACTCGAAGCCTACATGAGGGTCACAGTGGCGTGCAGTCCATATAGGCAAAAAGACACTGCAGACCCTAGGGTATAGACCCTAGATAAGGACTAGTTACTTATATTTCAAAAATAAAAGAATTATACTAATAGTAAGTAATAAAACCATTCAAAAAGTTTAAACGCCTAATGTAAATATAATAGCAACGTTCATACCGTTCTATTTACTACGGCAACGCATTCATAATAGATCGCAACGTAAGCAGGCAGCGAACGATCCTGTCTTTATTTCATTCATAAATGTACGCATGTAGTGGTAATTTCTTCTACATTTTCGTGTCTATACATTGCACACATAAAGCGAAGTCCTGCCGCAGGATAACCAATCACAGGCTTCCCTGCGTCATTCAATGATGGCGCATGGACGCCTGTGATTGGTGAGTATTATCACAGCGCGCTGTGAGTATTATGCGATCAAGTTGAATATGTACGTAGCCTCAGGAACATTACGATTCGCAATGATGCAATTTTATTTGTCAACGTTTTAGTTATCAAAATTTAGAAATTGTTTGTTTACGAAAGGATCCATATTGATTTCGTACATGTGAAGCGCGCTGTTTTATGTTTTTATTTTGATTGAGTTTTCTTGTGATTAATTCATTTACAAACGTTAATATTTAGGTAGATTTGTTGCTTATTTCAATTAGTTTTTTGAACTGTTTTAATTTTTACTTACTACGCTGTTTGTTTGTTTTTTTCAAAATGTTGTTCGATTGTGAGGTTTGTGTTGAAAATGTGTGTTTGTTAAAAAGTGTATCTAAATGGAAATGTGTACCTGAGTAACGAGAATTATAACCCAGCAAAGAGGTAATGCAACTCGTAAGTTTCATAGTAATAATTAAGCAACTAAAACCGGCTATGTTGTTGTTTACACACATTTATTATTTTTTTCCTTGCTAGTTTAGTAGTTCGAGTAGGTACAGTGTGGAATTGTTCGGGATTTGCAGATTTACATGATTACTATCCCACGGCTTGCTCAAAGATTTTGGTAATTATCGTATTGAGAGAAGTTATTTAAGAAACACAAAGTCAACAACAAGTACCTACACATCTTTCTGTGCTTTCGACGGAAAAAGAATTATTGGTCGAATGAAGACGCATACCAACTATTTATGACGATGGTTTAAAATCATATTTAAAAAAGATAGACGCGTAGATGTCATTTATAAATGAGTTTGTTTACTTTATTATTTTTGCTGTTACCCGTACTTAATTTACCTATTAAATATATTTACATATACGAATCACATGAAGGGCCTTTTTCAACTATCACTCACCTGGATCAGATATTTAAGGTGGCCGAAATCATTTATTGGCATTATCAGGAAATCGCCATTTCAAACTTTTAAACCACCTAGTGAGTTTTTCTTCACTAACTTGAGCAATTACGAAAGACGTTTTTTTTTTTTGAACTGCCTACCCGATCATAACACCCTGTGCACGCCACTGATGAGGGATTGGTCCTTATTGGCTCAGGTCACATGGGCGTAGCCAGCCATGGGCTCACGGTGGGGCAGCAGTCTAAAATAATATGTAACTAGCAAACTACGGTCTTACCCCGGTTAATTTTTTCATACAAAAAAAATTAAACCGCCGAAAAAACTGAAAAGCTAAAAATAATAAACCTTAAAATTATGAGTCGGTGCTTTTGAGTGATCTCTGTTCATTGATTTTTCAGCGCCGACTCAAAATTTTAAGGTTTATTATTTTTAGCTTCTCAGTTTTTTCGGCGGTTTAATTTTTTGTTAAAAAGTTTTTATTTTATAATTTTTTTGTGGTGTTAATGTACTAATAATACTTGGCAAGGTATACCCTATCCAATGAAAAAAGTATTATCAAAATCGGACTACTCTGTACAAAGTTATGCGTGGTTATAAATTACAATCAGTGAGTGAGCAATCAATCATCCCCTGTTTTCGGACCCTTAGGGTTCGATTTTGTTTTCCAAATTTATATGGGATCACCTTCGGAGTATACCCTTTCCAATAAAAAAAGAATTATCATCATCGAACTACTATGTAAAAAGTTATGCGTGGTCATACATAAAAAAAAATACCCGTCGAATTGATTACCTCCTCCGTTTTTTTTGCGTCGGTTAAAAAGGTCACACTCTATAGCACCATGCATCTTTAAGTATAATAAATCAACGATCGTTTCCAAAGCTGGTCTTTTCGCGATGCGTGGCATTGTAAAATCAACTTCTAGAGCGTCGGCGATCACTTGAGCTATGAAACTGCCGCTGTGATCGTCAACATTTTCACGATGTTTTTTTAATGTGTCGATGAATTTTGTTTTGAACCCTTATAGGATCACTTTGTTGTCCGTCCGTCCGTCCGTCCGTCCGTCCGTCTGTCAAGACCCTTTTTCTGAGGAACGCGTGGAAGTATCAAGCTAAAATTTATATCAAATACTAAGGTCTACTGTCCTTTGAAGCTGTGAAAAAGTCGAACTTCTAAGCTAACGCAATCAAAAGATATAGCCGTTTAAGCCGCAAATTTCCGCAAATTTTCTCTCGCAAGGGAATCAAAACCTAAAGGGTACTTTCAGTTGATCTAGAATTTTGAAATTTGGTACGAAGCAACGTCTTATAGCACAGATAAAGGAAAAATTGCGATAACCGTAAATTTTTAGTTACATCATAATAATAAAAATATTTTTTAAAATTTTTAAACCTTAAACCTACAGGTTTGTACGGAACCCTCGGTGCGCGAGTCCGACTCGCACTTGGCCGGTTTTTTTTTTTGTGTCGACTGTCGAGTGTGAACTTTCTTACGGATATTAAGTAGTTTTGAAGTTTGCTTAGGTACCTTACAGGTACAGGCCAGGGTGGGGCAGGTACAGGCAAGCGCCCCACCCTGGCCCACTGTGGCTACGCCCATGCCTCAGGATAGAGTAGAGTGGAAAAAGGAAAGGGGGTTCTTTGCCCTGCAGTGGGACAATCATCATCATCATCATTTCAGCCGTAAGACGTCCACTACACACTATTATTTTATAGATTTTGGATTTTATTCTTAGCATTCGCAAATTCTTTATTAAATTAGCTTTCCGATCGTAGCTTTTATTTTGACAAAGTTTATATAGTTTGTGAGATATAAAAATTTCTTGTCGCGACGGCGTCCGGCAATAAGCGACTGAATCGTGTCCCGCGGGCGCGGACTGTTGACGGTATTTTGTTTCGCGCGCACGGACTGTCAAGTGGATAATCTATACTAATATTATAATTCATCCCATTCCATTTCTTCCCGTGGGTGTCGTAAAAGGCGACTAAGGGACTTACTGGAGAATGGGCAGCAGCGTTCTCTATGCATTTTACCAACATACCGCGATCGCCAACCCGCCTGCCAAGCGTGGCGATTATGGCAAAGCCCCCCAAATTGGAGGAGGCCTAAGTCCAGCAGTGGACGTCATACGGCTGACATGATGAATATTATAAAGCTAAAGAGTTTGTTTGTTTGTATGTTTGTTTGGTTGAACGCGGTAATCTCAGGAAGTACTGGTCCGAATTGAAAAAAATCTTTTTGTGTTGGGTAGCCAATTTATTGAGGAAAGCTATAGGCTATATAACATCACGCTATGATCTAAAGGAGCGGAGCAGCAACGAAAAATGGATGAAAACTCGCAGGCAATTCGATGCGACGGGAAGGGTCAGGGAAGCAAAAATTTAACGCAGACGAAGTCGCGGGTAGAAGCTAGTCTTTTATAAAATCTATACCCAGCACGACGGTAAAGTAGTTCCAGCAAATTTGATCTGACCCTGTATATTTGAAAACCTTTCATCTCACCTGTGGCCTGGCCCTGTTCCTGAGCTGGCGGTGGCGCACCTGCGCGATGAACACCAGCCCCAGCACCACGTAGCCCACGTTGGAGTACACGTGGTTGAAGTCCGACAGAAAGCCCAGCGGGTGCGCGCACAGGAAGTTGTAGTAACACAGGTCTTGGTCACCAGTTTGGAAGACCATCTGGAAATTGGAGAAGATGAGGAAAAATATGATTCATAATTTCAGCCGAAGACGTCCACTGCTGGACATAAACTTTTTTTTAACATGGAGAAATTCTCATGCATACTGCGCTACCACGAGGAGTCAGCGCAGTTATGTGGGACTCCAACCCACTAAAACTTCACGGTGTCCTCCTGTACCGCTGATGGCGGGAACACGGGCACGCAAAAGCATGGGTATACTTCGATCACCCTGGGGACCAAAGCGCACGTGGGCACCAGACGACCCCGTGTTTTGCACTCTTGGTCCCCCTGCGACGAGTCAGGACAATGGCCCCGCCGCCTACCACTTTTCAGCCGTAGGAGCGAGGCAGAGCGGCCAACGCTATCCTACACTCCTCTTCCCTGCCGCCCCTCCAAGTCCGCCATCGGACGGTAGCGACCCCATACAGGCCGCGGAAGGTAGGGAGAGCGGCGCACCGCAATACCGGCACTCCTCTCCCGCCACGGCCTCCTACTCTCAGCCGCGATGCCCATGCAACATCGCGGCCGATCGTCCAACTGAGGCGGAGACATTTCATACGGCACTTGTTGGGCGCTACGTCGTCATCTTGTCGACGAAAGCCCTGACGAGCGGCCCCTCCTCGGGTTCCTCTTCGCTTCACCTTCGGGCTCCAAGCCACAGCTACTAAGCCCCACCTTGGCAGCAGCGTTCTCTATGCGTTTTGCCACCATACTGCGATCGCCAACCCGCCAGCAAACGGGGAGCCCTCCACTCAAATTGGGCATTATGTTAGCAGTGGACGTCTTACGGCTGAAATGATGAGGGGGATAAAAAAAAACTTTAGTTGCCTGCTTTTTAAACTCAACATAGTAATAGTAGACACACTACGATGGACACATAGCTCGCTAAAATATACTCAGAGGGCTTATAGCACCCCTCTGTTTCCTGGGGATTAAATGATACATGACTTTATTTTTGCAAGTAGGTTTGTACAAACACTTTTACACATCAATAATATTTTTTTAAACTAGATGAGGTCGGCGTTTCCTTTCTGACTACTCTGAGAAGGCCAAAACAAACTCAGAGGTCAAAGTCTCTTTTAAAGTCCAGACATAATCTTGGTCACATCATGTGAAGACCATGTCTGCTGTCTGAAATGGTCTTTAGAGGAAAGATTCACACAGATTGAGTGGACCTGTCCAATCAGTGCACGCATTTGTCAGTAATCAAGCAGCTCAACTCGGAACTTAAGGAGGTAGGTAAAATGTCGATTATCAAACTCACCCGTTGGTATGTGAACAGTAGTTGCACGACCGGCAGTGCGTACACCACTGCTACCGTGAGTGCGCCCCAGAAGTACCTGCCAACCAACACAATATTTTTAGCGACATCTCTCCGGCTTGTGTATGACCAGATGTATGACTAGCCTGTTAGTCTAGTGCTTAGTGACCCTGACTGCTAAGACTGAGGTCGTGGGTTCGATTCCCACCCAGGACAAATCTTTGTTTGATGAGCACAATCATTTGTTCTGTGTCTGGGTGTAATTTATCTATAATATGTATGTATTTAGAAATATATAAGTAAAGTTATCAGTTGCCTGGTTGCCATAGTACAGGCTCTGCCTAGTTTGGGATCAGATAATGGCGTTGTCCTAAGATATTGTGAACCTAAACGAGACAAAAGGAGTATGTAAGGATCGCAGCAGGTGGCATTCCGTAGTTTCTGCCTACCCCCTTTGGAAAAAGGCGTGAGGTTATTTATGTATGTATCTCTCTTGTCTGTTTAAAATTTTATGGTAACGTCATGCGGAGGGATAAACGACATGTCGTGAGGAAAGATCTATATAGACTATTAATGTATGAGGGAAAAGAAGACAAGAGATACTATGGATCGTAATAATTTAATATGGCTAAAAATAATGTAAATGAAGAAGGCTTGTATGGAAATTCTACGTCAACTTCTAAATTAATTGAGATAAAAGTGAAGACGAGAAAAAAAAGAGAGAGAAATTTCTATCTGTTTTCTCTATCTTTCTCTCTCTCTTTCTGTATGAGTAGCATAACCAGTTAACCACCATAAAAAACCGGCCAAGTGCGAGTCGGACTCGCGCACCGAGGGTTCCGTACAAACCTGCAGGTATTCACGTTTTATGCATAAGGTTTATGTTTATAAAATTAAGTTTTTTTTTTTTAATTTTTATATTTGAGTTGAATGAAAGGTAAATTGTGGTTGACGATTTATGACGTATTAAAAAAAAACTACTTACTAGATCTCGTTCAAACCAATTTTCGGTGGAAGGTTACATGGTAATGTATACCATATATTTTTTTCAGTTTTATCATTCCCTTATTTTAGAAGTTACGGGGGGGGGGGGGGGACACATTTTACCACTTTGGAAGTGTCTCTCGCGCAAACTATTCAGTTTAGAAAAAAATATATATTAGAAACCTCAATGTCATTTTTGAAGGCCTATCCATAGATACAGACACGTATGGGTTTGATGAAAAAAATTTTTTGGAGTTTCTGTTCTATGTATGGGGAACCCCAAATATTATTGTTTTATCTTTGTTTTATTATTGTTTAATATTATTTTTCTATTTTTGTGTGAAAATCTTAATGCGGTTCACAGAATACATCTACTTACCAAGTTTCAACAGCATAGCTCTTATAGTTTCGGAAAAGTGGCTATGACATACTCGGACAGACAGACATGACGAATCTATAAGGATCCGTTTTTTGCCATTTGGCAACGGAACCCTAAAAACGGGTTTTGTCGATGCAAGAATAAACAAACATGACAGATTGTATAAAGATTTCTACCGTCTTAAACATCGCGATGATAAAACTGAAGAGAAGAAATGTTTCTATTCTTCAGTCGACAAGTCTCCAGTGTCAAGCGTTACGACTCACTTTTATCTACTTTTGACACTTGGGTGTCGACACGATTTTTACAAGATTATTAAAATCATAGAATCATTAAAATCATCAATACAACCCTGTATGTTCATTTAATCACACTGAATGACTTTTTAATTTTAAAAATCTTTTATTTATCTACCTCCTGTTGTTATGGGAAGAATAACTGTCTTTGTCTTCATAGAAACCCGAGTCTACGGGTCGCCCCGTGCCCCAGTAGAAGAGATATCAAGTTGAATTGAAAGAACTTTGTCTATTCTTGGTAGAATAGAGATAGAATTGGTCATACCACGCCTGCTGGACTGAGTATTTAACTATGGTAAGTATTTAATTCAATGGTTTTTTTTATTCAAGACCAATTTCAACACACAAATTTCACGATCTTTTTTTTCGGAAATCGGCTAAGACTTACCTTCACGTATTAGTATCTATATCGAAAATATAAACCATGTTACCTATTAGATCTTCTCGTGAACGTCTCATGCGGCGCCTGCGTCAGCTTCTGCACGGTCAGCGGATTAGAACGAGTCCACTGTTCTTCTGTAAGGACATTGAACATATAAATAAAACAGTAGCTTCAGAATACAAGCTTCTGGAGTGACGACCGCGTACCGGCAGACGGAGCGGCCGGCCCCCCACAACGTGTATCCACAACCTGGTCGTCGACCCAGTCCTGGCAGTCCGAAGGACCCGGGAAGCACAGGAGCGGTCGTGGCGACGCTTTGGGCAGGCCTATGTCCAGCAGTGGACGACTTTCAGCTGAAATGATGATGATGGTGAAGCTTCTTCTAAGTAGTCGCTTTTAGTTGAAGATCTCGCCCTGAAGGACTAAAACTTGTTGTGTTCTGATCATTGTATGTATAATGCTGTTTGTTGTCCAGTCCAATGAAATAAAATAAAAACTTAGCTGTCGCCAAGCAGCGTTGCTGTGTTCCTGTGTGTATTAGTCTATCCCAAAATTATCTAATCAACGTGTAAACAACTCCTGTTCAGGTTATTTTCTTACGCAATCAGTAACTGAAGCGAATTGTTGTCACATTCATCTCCATTTAGAAGCTTTTAACTGTATATCTCATCACTATTCCACCAATTTTTGTTTTAATAACATTATTGAATTGTAATTAAAAAATTAAGGTTATAAAACTACCCTCAATTGTCAAAAAAGCATCATCAAAAGTTATTTATTCAAGTTAGGCGGAGAATCAGCACGTTTTGAAAGTCAAAATTAAATCAGACAGTCCCCTGCAACCAGTCCCATCGGACAATTCCCGCCCTTCCTAGCTGGGAAGAAGTGGCGCACTGTCCAGCTACAGTCAAATGAAAAAAAAAAACATTTAAAGTGATTTAAAATAGGAGATTCTGGTTTAAGCATTCATATCGAAGCAATTTTGTAAGCGGCACTTTAAATTGACCCTCGAATTGATTCATACGTAGTATTCTGATTATTATTTTTTTACATTTCATCAGATACTTTCGGAACAGGTCATACATAATTACAAGACTATGAGTAGTAATATGGAGTCCAGCTTTGTCTTTGGAATGGTAACACATGTGCGATGTGTCTGGTATTGCAGTTGCAGTGACCACTTACCATCAAGTGGCTTTTTACCACCCAATAATATTCATGGAAGAACATGTCGTACCGTCACCATTAAAAATATCGGGACGCACAGCCTGTTCAAAATGATCTCAATAACTGAGAAAGTTCTTGTCACAATGAGAGTTGCCATGTACTATCTTCATTCTGAAACATTCCGTGTGTCATTGAGTTACTATTAATTTTTCTTCGTTGTTCAGATAATTTTGAACTGTTTTTTTGTCCCGATATTATTGAGGCAGACTGAAGAATTGAATCTTGACAAATGTAAGGTCGCTCAGCGCGCTATAGAGCGGGCTATGCTCGGAGTTTCGTTACAGAATATAATCAGATACGAAGTTATCCGGAAAAGAATTGGAGTTACCGACACAGTTTGCAGCGAAACAACGTTGAAGTGGCAGTGGGCTGGCCATTTTTGTCGAAGAACCGATGGCCGGTGGAGCAGATAAGGCCTGGAGTGGAGATCGCGTATCGGCAAGCGTAGTGTAGGACGCCCCATAGATGGACGACGACCTCAAAAAGGTGGCTGGGACAGACTGGATGCGGAAACCAGAGGACAGAGTGTTCTGGCGCAGCATGGGAGAAGCCGATATCCAGCAGTAGACGCGATAGGCTGAATTAATTGAGGAGAAACATACCCTTGTCTTCCGGCTCATCATCCGAGTCATCCAGTATCCTGGCGCTCTCTGCAGTGCTAGCCTCTATCGAAGTGGACGCGTGGGCTATTGGCTCCGCCTCTACTAAAGTTATTGTTTCTGTAGGGGAAAACAGATACTTAAAGTGGATAGGTTAAGGTAACCCGCAAAATGCAAATTTTCAGGTCAGTGTTACGTTGCATGTTGATTAAATAATGACTCGGGATCGTAACAAATATGGCTTTACATAATTATAATCATGAAACGGCAATCAATGGGATTAACTCAGTTGTTTTCATTATTTAAATATTATAATTCTGTAAATCTTATGTATATATATCACGATGTATGTTAAGGGAAAACACTTAAATGACTGAACTGATTGTTACGGAACTACGTAATTATTTGTAATTTGGTCCAACTTAAAAGATGGGGTAGTTTTTATCTCAATTGTTGACTTCTTTTTATAGGACAATGTGTTTAATAATTGGTTAGTTCTACGAATTCTTAACAGATGGCGGTGTAATTTAATTAATTTTATCGTTTGATATCTAGGTTGCGTAGAACTCTACTAGATGGCGTGGGTTTCGATATCTAGATAACCGACATAGTATAAAAACAAAGTCGGTTCCCGCGTTTATACTCTTTAAAACTACTCAATGTATTTTACTGCGGTTTTCATCAATAGACACAGTATAATACGCAGGCGAAACCGCTGGAAAAAGCTAGTATACCTATATAAGTATATAGGGACCCAGCTATGATAACGCCATCTATAATTAGATTTGCCCGACCTCGCCCATGTGAACGCATTTTCTAAGTACGAGAATTGGTCTTTCTATCTTTTACGTAAATATAGAGAATTAAAACATTGGAAGTTAAATTATGATGTTTAATTTTAGTGATTGTTTTTTTTTATCATATTTAATGTATAATTTCTATATTTACCAGTCCACTGACAGCTGCAGGCAGCCACCGCGATAGTGACGAGCAACGCCACGACGCACACCAGTGCAAGTGTCACCAGCGCACCCACCACGTACTCCCGGTACGAAATCGTCGCTATCACTCGAAATCTATAAAAAAACGTAATATTAAGGATACAAGTACAGACGCCAGCACATCAAGCTACCTGAAACTGTTAAATGTTAACTGTTAATCAATCTTAAACCTTATACTTTCCCAATAAAGTTGAAAACCTATTAAAGAAACTTGACAGACTGTAGTAACTTTGAGTGTCTGTACATATCATACATATATTCAAACTAATGCTGGACAAAAGATATTATACCATTAAGGACTATTTAGAAGACAAATCAATAGAATCTTTAATTTGTAATTTGTAAGGTAAAATAATTGACATGGCTGATTGTAATTGACATTTGCACGCCAGGTTATGGCAGGATATGTTGAAACTAAATTACTGTAACACCTTATATACCATATTCTAGCAAATAAATATTTTTGATTTGATTTGATTTGATTGATATGTGCGGATCGTAGCAGGTGGCAACTTGAAGTTTCTACCTACCCTCATAGGAGAAAGGTGTGAGTTTATGTATGTACCTATGATGTGTTAAGGATACATATATTTTATCTCACGAAGCAACGCGCGCTTTACTTGTGGTAACCAAGAGTAAAACAAGCTAGACACGTGCAGTTTAGAAGAACTACCCTGACACAGAAAGCGACTTACATCCTACTTCGTCAGCATTCTCTTGCCATTATCCAAAATTATTTGAATTATTCCAATTTCCCCAGAATGACAGATCGGAAAAAAGTTTGATTTTTCCCCCTGTTAGTAGTGAGGGACAATTAGCCTTCCTATCTGGTCCCTATCGGCCACAGTTGGAACAGTGTGTGACTTTTTTTTATAAATTTTGTGGTTATAAACCTTAACCACTAGTCTCTTACTTAATATAATGTATTTTGCTTTTAATATGGCATTGGGATGGCATTACTTTTAAGAATAGGGTATTTTCCACTTTTTTAAAAACTATTTAATTTTGAAGACTGTGAAGGAATATTTAACAGAAAAATATTTTTTTTGTAATTAATATCCATTTTCTGCATTAGCAGTGATTAAAATCTAATTTATATTCAATGGTTTTAAGGCGCTGTGAATAGACAACTTTTCTGTATTTGAGGGGGTGAAGCAGATGAAGTGATTGTCAAGTAGTCCTGCCTACTGCGGGGTGCACCGCGCAAATGTCACCGGTGCGCGATGTCCATTTTTCGCGAAGCGTAATTTCAATTTCTAATTATAATGTACGATTGGCCTAGCGCGCCAGCGTCCGGCTTCGTAACGCGCTTCCGCCGTGACTACCGAGATCGAATCTCACTAGAAACTTATATTTTTAATTTCTAATTTTTGAAATATGTTCCTATATATATTTTCGAGTTCTTGTTTTTAAAATATGCACATATTTTTATTTTCTTTTTTTTAAATAATTAATCAATAATTGATATTTTCTAGAAAGGGTTATCGAGAAATTATGTAACACATTCATCAGACGAATAATAAGTAATTCCTAAGTAACATGACTTAGGCGCAGAATGGTCAATTTTAGAAAGGGCGTATTCTCAAAACGGCTAATTGTCAAATTGTAAAAAATATAAAAACAATCATTTTTATTCCTATATATATTTTTTTCTTCAGAATCAAGAGTAAATAAAATAAAAAACCGTCTAACAAGCTTGATGGTTGATTCTGGAGAAAAATAGTATACAGTGTGTTACAAAAGTATAGGAATAGAAGTAATTGTTCTCATCATTATGAAAAACTATTAACATGGCGCCAGCCATAAAATCGCAAAAAAACAGCTGTTTGAAACATTTTTTCCCGAGTGAATAACCTTTTTGTATAAAACAGCAGTTTTTTTTCTCGATTTACGGATGATTTGAGTAAAATAAAAGGTTGGACATACGGACGGGGTAAACGAATAGGAAGGGTAGGTACATAAAATGTAAACAGGATAATTTATTTTATTTTATTATTTTTGACATATTTACGCATACGGAGCGAAATCAGATAAAGGGCACATCAGGGACATAGGCTGTACTGCAGTCTCTTCAACGGTGCCAGATCGACTATCGGTACATGGTATCGGTACAGTGTCTATAAAAAAATACCACTATGTCAGACCGACTTCAGGACCCGACCTCGAAACCTATCCTTCTGCAGTGAGGTGTGAGACAGGGAGAAATTATCTCTCCGAAATTGTTCACCGCTACACTGGAGGATGTCTTCAAGGTTCTGGACTGGAAAGGTCTGGGCATCAACATCAATTGCGAGGATATCAACGACTCTTCGACCATGAACTGATGGGTATATATTATCTTCTTGAGATTCTGTCGATGGTTCAACGAAAAGCACATCGTCAGTAATTTCTCTGTAAGAAAAAAAACCGTCATATTTTATTTTATAATAAAAAAAAAAACAAATCATGGCAATTATACGGTGTGTACGAATACAATGCGTTGACATACTAGTGGGTGGAAAGACAGACGGGTGTGGACGGGACCTGAGCTGAGAAAGTGAGAACCTACGGTTCTAGGGTTAGTCTCCCTGTGCTACAATTACTAATATTGATTGAGAGCAATTGGGGAGGAAGTCACGAAGTTCGTCACGCCACTCTTTGGAAGTCGACCGCCGTCTTTGGCGTCATCGGCTATCCGTTGTGTAACGACCTTCGCCCATATGTTTATACTTACTCATCATAATTTGATTTTGGATTGGCTTCTAGAGTTATAACTGTTGCAGTTGAAAGTGATGTCCTAGGGTTTACGTGCTCAGACACGTAAACCCTAGGACATCACTTTCAACTACTAGGAAATACTTACATGATTATTTTTATATCATGTCTTATGATTTTTCCTACTAACTAACAATGTGCATTTTGAGTAATTTGCATTTGGCATTTAGAAATTTAGCCATCTTTAGAATTTACCATTTTGAGGCTCATACTGCCAATTTCAATTTATGTAATTTTTATTGTGACGATTTCGAATTTGTCATTTCACGGCTAAGTCCACTTAGTCATTTTGAGAAGTGGTTATTATGTTCTTAGCCCATTTTTATAAATACGTACTAAAGTTGATAATTTACAAATATATACAAGGTCTAACAGAAGAGTGTAGAAATACGAAAAGGGATCATTGCATTCATTATCATGAACAATTTTTACTGTGGCGCTAACCAACAAACTATGGTCATTTTATCACGGGTGAATGACCTTTTTCTTAGAACAGCAGATTTTGTTTCGCGACTTCAGTGTTGGAGCCATAGTCAAAGTTGTTCATAATGATGAGTTCAATGACCTCCTTTTGCATTACTACATAGTTACTATAATATTCTGTAACACCATGTATAAGCTTACTCATGACAAGTTTTTCCGATGGTTCATCTGCTGACGGATTGCTCGCCAACGGTTTCTTTTTACTATAAAGAAAAAATAATAAAATTGCATTATGATTGTTCCAAAAATAAGAAAAACAACAAAAATAATAATTACTGAAAATTTCAAACAAGAAAATGGACAAAAATTTAATAATAATTTAAAAAATGATTATTTCATCATAAGCAAAATCAACAAAAAGTATATTACGCATCTATAGACAAAACAAAATGACGTGAGCACAAAAAGGTAAGTACTTACTTTACAACTTCCATCATTGTTTTTGTTTCTTCGAATATGATCTCTTTATTGCCCTCCGTATATTTTTTTGCTGCCATTTTTATTATAATGTCAATCACGCGAGAGGAACAAAATGACACAGGTCCATCTAGCAGCGCGCCTCAGCGGTCACTGTCGCTTTGCGTTGAAATGAAAGAGAGCGAAAAGACGCCGCGATGGCGCGATGTTTCATTCGACTCTTTCGAGTTATTTATCATTGAATATATTAATCCCTATAAATATCTTATCTTATTTTTCGATAAATAAAAACAATAGCTCCCTTTAATATTATATATTACACCACTGATATTAATTTTATCAAGATTTGTTCATATATAATACAGTTACATTTGCTTGAAATTCAATTTCAATGGTGACTTTATGATTTTTTTCTATCGAGAAAATTTACCGGAAATGTGTTTTGAACACAATGGTCCACCCATAAATATGATCAAGATTAACATTGTTTTTTTTGCTGCTCTAAAATGTATACATTTTGGCTAAAAAACTGTTTTCTGAAGCCTATTTTGACTAGGTACAGCGCCTTAAATTTACCGCCAAAACACTCCGTACGATGACGTTTACCACGGTGACGTCATCTTTGTGTAAACAAGTTGTAAACAGTATTTCGATCAAGTAATTTCGTATCTCAAATGGATAGAAAATGTTATTACTGGTGTGTGGTGCCTCTGTGTACAAATACTTTTAAAACTGCGCCACATAAACTATTTATACTCCGTAGCACAAAAATCGGGGTTATTTGCAAAGAAATTTCCAACTATAAAAACATCTACTGTGGGCAGATTTGCACTATCGGCTTTTATAAAACTAGCTTCCATTGTATTTCCATTAATCCATTCCAAAAATCCTAAATATATCCTAAATCCACTCCGAGATTTACAGATCGAGCACAGATCACATACTTATGTCAAAATTCAATATACACAAAAATGACGTCACACGATAAACGTCAGCGCACCGAGCGTTTTGGCGGTAAATTCAAAACCATTAAAAACAAATTAGATTTTTTTCACTTCTAACGCGTAAAATGGACATTGATTAGATAAATTTTATTTTTCTGTTGAATATTTCTTCCCAGTCTTCAAAAAGAAACTGTTTTTAAAAAAATGGAAAATACCCTATTAATATGTTAAATTCTATCGGGACAAACAGGAATAAAAAGTTTAGATAGGAGTGATTAAAATTCAAACCGTCCCCTCGTTGCTAACAGGGGAAAACAGATCAAACTTTGTTTTCTTCCAATCTGTCACCCAGGGGACAAAGCAGGGTGACTGATCAGAATAATTCGATTAACACATAAGATACTTTTTATAGCGGTAGTACGTTCCGCCGTTTGTCCGGTTATAAGATTTATAACGTTGGGTTACCGTTCTGAAGCTCCATTTAAAATACCACCCTGTATATTTGTCTTTATCATTTCAGCCGAAAGGCGTCCACTGCTGGATATAAGCCTCCCCGAAAGGGGGGGTTTGCTATTGTCGCCACGCTTGGCAGGCGGGTTGGCGATCGCAGTATGGTGGTAAAATGCATAGAGAACGCTGCTGCTCATTCTCTAGTAGTCCATTCTTTTACGACACCCACGGGAAGAAATGGGGTGGTCGTATTGTACATCCCGCTTTTCCTCCTAATATTCAAAATGTGAAAGATTGTATGTCTGTTACTCAATCACGTGAAAACGACCGAACCGACCACGATTAACTAACAAATAGGATACTATTTATCGCGATCGTACGTTCCCTTGGGAAATTTCAAGCCCCACGCGGCAAAAGCTTGTTTACCATAATGTATAAATTGGATTATCGTCATGAAGGTCCATCTAAAATACCACCCTGGATATTTGAACTAGCGCAGACTGACTGGCGCCAGTACTATCGAGCCTCGTATTCATGGTAAACATATTTTGTTTAGCAACAGTTGATCAACGTTGTTGATGAACGGCGAGAATATTGCTGGAAAGTTTGTTTAAATCAGTATGGGTTGTCCACCCGAGGAAGTAGTGTTGTTGTGTTCTCTGTATCTGATGTATCCACTTGACAGTCCGGACTACTGAGAGTAGTTTCACTTTGGCAACTACTGTTGCCAAGGACAGTCAAGTGGGTATAGGATTTCTAATAAAAAAAAGAGAAAAAGATGGTGGATTCGAAACTATCTTCTGCAAAGAGAAAATTTGATGAGTGACCTCAGAATGACAGATGGATCATTTATTAACTTTACGAGAATGTCGAAAAGTGATTTCGAACATCTTCTGGAAATGATTGGTCCGTCAATAGTCAAAAGGGAAACAAATATTCGTCAGCCAGTTTCACCTAAAACGAGGCTGGCTATTACATTACGGTATCTTGCAACTGGAGATTCAAACAGGTCTCTTTCATATACATTCAGATATATTTAGGGCTTAAGAAATTTCTTCGAATGCATCGTTCTTTTTGTTTTTATCTTTGTATTCTTTTATAGAAGAATCCCATAGTAATGATTTTGATTGAAATAATTATATTAATTGCATTATTTTATCATTGCCCCACACTACTGCCATGTTTATAAACTGTTGCAAACACGTCCACACACGTCAACATTTGTTGCTAAACTGATGTTTACGCTCATCGAGCGAGAGCTTGTCAACATGCTGTTATCAACTCTGCAACACACAGTGTTGCCAGCAACATGTTGACAGCAACTCCGCAACACGTTGATTCAACTTTGTTGCTAAACAAATGTTTACCATGAATACGGGGCTTTAGACAGTAAAGTGTACTAACCTGAAGCTCTTCATTCTATTGTCGTTCCACAGCGGACGGTGGATAGCGTCACTAGCGCCATTACACGCGTCGTCGTTCTCATTCACAATGAACACTATGTAAAACCCGTATGGGAACATTGTTTGCTGAAACAAATATACATTTTTTTTAATACTACATATAAAGAAGCGATAAAGATTATACATAAACTAAAAATGTTCTTGAAAGTATTTAGTTTTTTTAAATTAGCCGTTAATCTCTTACTGCTGGGCGAAGAGCTGCCACGCTTTTTTTTTTAATTTTTATGGATGAGCAATCATCTAATGACTTCTCCCGCTCTGGGCGGAGCGGGAGGGCGTGTCAGACTTTTACTGACTAAAACCCACCCGTGTTCCTTCAGTTGCCCATGTGCCAGGGTCACGGTATCTCTTTCGAACAATCTCGCGACCCAGACAAGCATCGGTCCTAGCAGACCCCTTCAGTGCTGCTGACATCTCTTTGAGGCGCGCGTGGAACACTACGCGCCGTCGACCCGAGCCTGGTCCTTACCGGGCAGCGAGCTACCCATTGCTCGCCACCAGCAAGCTCGCGCCTACGGTGGCCGGGAGTCCGCTATCTACTCCCAACGCCCGGGGCGTCTCCTCCTGCGGCGGCTAGGGACGTGAGGGTGCAGAGACTGCCACTCCCTCACGCGCCCCGCCTCCTCCTTCGCGAGCATTACTGCTTCACAGAAGGAGGTGACAGCTTCCCATGCCCTCTCGCTCCGTACCATGGCTCGCACCAGAGCCGGACGCGGGAGGTCGCCGCCGCCGATCGCCTCCACGAGGACACGGCGGTGCTCCGCCCAGGCAGGGCACACCTCCACCGTATGCTCCACCGTGTCCTCCAGACGATCCTCGCAATGGAAACACCCGGGCTTTTCCTCCCGCTTTATCCTGAAAAGGAACCCACCGAAGCACCCATGCCCGGTGAGAACCTGCGTCAGGCGGAAGGTGAGGACGCCGTGGCGCCTCTCAATCCACTCCTCAAAGAGGGGAGTTACCGCCGCAATTGTGTCGTGCCCAACAATTGTGGCGTGCCCAACAATTGTGGCGTGCCCAACAATTTTGGCGTGCCCAACAATTGTGGCGTGCCCAACAATTGTGGCGTGCCCAGAGCTGCCATGCTTAAATGGAATTGGGCTGGACACATGCCGTCTGCCGTATGTCAGACGATCTGTGAGCCAAACTTACGACCCAATGGGTCCCGCTTAGAGGCAAACGACTTAGCGACAAGCCCAGATGGAGATATTGATTGCAAAAGTGATAAAAACATCTGAATTGGTTCAAGAGTTTTTTGAGCAATCACGGTTGTCTGGCCTGTTAGTCTAGTGGTTAGTGACCCTGACTGCAAAGACTGAGGTCGTGGGTTTGATTCCCACCCAGGACAAATGTTTGTGTGATGAGCACAATCATTTGTTCTGTGTCTGGGTGTAATTTATCTATAATATGTATGTATTTATAAATATATAAGTATATTTATCAGTTGTCTGGTTACCATAGTACAGGCTCTGCGTAGTTTGGGATCAGATAACAGTGTGTTGGTTGTCCTAAGATATTTATTTTATTTTATTTATTTTATACAAACATATGGGTAGAATACAGAACCTTTTATTTTAGTCGCTGGAAAAAGTGAAAAATGTATTTTTTTAGTGTTGATCATGAGAAAACTATTTAGATAAATATGTATGTGCAATAATAGTTCACCTTGAAAGTTATTTTTGATGGAATCATTATCAATTATATCTGGCAGATGTGACTATATATCGTGTTTTATATAGTTTCACAGCCGTCTGGCTGTCCGCCGTTACATAATATAACATGCCGCCTGTGTTTCCGAACGGGATAAGCAGAGATGTGTAGTACACCCACGATTTCGCCAGTTCGACATAATGCCGAGACGTTTATGGGAAATAGAGTGTTACGAAAAACAGTGGTGGCCCAGTGAGAACGGCCACGGCTGACGAGTTTTATGTCTTGAGTATCGAACCCAGGCAAGCGTTTTACTGTTTGTAAATAATTTCATCACCACTGCTCTCAAAACGGTGAAGGAAAACATCGTGAGGAAACCCGTATGTCCTAGAAGACGTGTGACATCTACCAAAACGTACTGCGCCCGCGTTCTGGATAATGGCCTACTTCCTCTCACAGAGTCAGAGGGCAGTACCGCGGCTGTGAGAACATTCATCATTTCAGCCATAAGATGTCCACTGCTGGACATAGCCCCCCCCCCCCCCTCCAATATGGGGCGATTGCCATAATCGCCACGCTTGGCAGGCGGGTTGGCGATCGCAGTATAGTGTTAAAATGCATAGAGAACGCTGCTGGCCATTTTCTGGTAACTCCCTAATTCGCCTCTTACGACACCCACGGGAAGAAATGGGAAGGAATGGTGAGCACATTATAGGCAAATTTGAATTTTGGGCCAAAGAATTTTGAATTTTTTGTTATCGATACGCTTACTTGTGGCTAAATAATAACAGCCCTACGGATCGATCAGGTTAAGCTACACTTGCCGCGGTCGGTTCGTAGACCATCGTTACATACCAAGACACCTCCATGTCTCGCCGTTAGTTCCGGTTGTCATTTATCGATCATTGACAGTCTTTACGGGTCTTCAGAAGCCCGAAAATCTGACAACCAGTCTTACCAAGCGGTATCGTATTACCCAGTAACTGGGTTGTGGAGGTCAGATAGGCAGTCATCATCATCATCATTTCAGCCGTAAGACGTCCACTGCTGGACTTAGGCCTCCCCAAATTTAGGGGGCTTTGCCATAATCGCCACGCTTGGTAGGCGGGTTGGCGATCGCAGTATGGTGGTAAAATGCATAGAGAACGCTGCTGCCCATTCTCTAGGAAGTCCCTTAGTCGCCTTTTACGACACCCACAAGAAGAAATCGGGTGGTGTTATTCTTTACGTCCGGCACCATGAGATGGTTACAAGAAACTCACACTAAGCCCTAGTGTGAGTTTGATGGATGAATGTAAACTTGACTTTGGAGACTCAGAACTTTTTAGACTTTGAATAGCCAATCAACTGCATTCAACTAGGATGCAGTATGGTAGGTTACAGTTCTAACATAACTCACTTGGTCCGGGTGTCTTAGCTTAGTTAACGAAACCAACTTTCAGAAAATGCAAGAAATTAAAACTATTAACAAAGCGTCTCTGAATAATTAAAGATCAGTTCTGTTCGATATTTCAGAATTGGTCCCGTACATCCTCCACACGGTCCGTCCGTCCTTGGTCCGTCTTCCACACGGTACAAGGAGGCAGGAGGGAGATAGGCAGTCGCTCCATGTAAAATACTGGTATTCAGCTGCATCCGGTTAGACTGGAAGCCGACCCCAATATAGTTAGGAAAAGGCTAGGCAGATGATGATGACGCTAAGAAGTAGAAAACTGTCTGCCAGGGTCGCCAGAATTGTTCGAAACAGATACCGTGGCCCTGGCATTTAGGCAACTGAAGAAACACGGTTGGGTTTTAGTCAGTAAAACTCTGACACGCCCTCCTTTTAAAAAATAGGAAACTGTCTCACCGTTAATGTGATGCCTCCTTTGCTCATCATAGTCAAATGGTACCCTTTGTAAAACACTTCCTTTTCACTGTCAAATACTGGGCACTGTAACAAAAATTTGTTTATATTATTATTTTGTATTTTTTCTTTATTTTAGGCTCTTCAGCATCACAGAAAAAAGATTTACGCTTAGTGAAAGTTAGGATTTACAAATGTGACTGCCAGGGAGGAACGCTGACACCTGAGGTACAGGATTTGTCTTAGTTTGGGTGTCAGGAGTTTCACAAAACGACCTTGTGATAAGCCTATCAATTTAAGGATATAGTTATTTAATTAATGTTTTTGTAAACGGTTTTCTCTCCTTACTATATTAGGCTTATGAAATAAAAATCTTAAATCTTATTATCAGCATGCAACTGTCTCACAGCCACGCTTAAAATACCGGTAGTTTTGGGAACCGGTACCATTGACCTTGGTGTGTTACCGGTACCAGAGTAATAAAAGAAAAGAAAGAAAGAAAAATTGTTTTTATGCAGAAACAAAACGTGCATGATAAAAAAAAGACATAGACATCCTACCCAAAAGCCTGATATTCAATTAAAGTTGATGCCAAGACCAGGGACTAAAGACAATATATTCTTTATTGCGTGTGTTGTTGTTTTTTAGTACCTATAAATAGTACAGGTACCGGTATTAAACAAGTATTTCCGTAAGTTAGAGTGAGAAAAAAGTATAAACAATTCAAAAAGTGTAAAAGGATAGTAAATAGGTATTGGAAAAATCAAATCCAGGTTGTTTCCATGGTCTTAACATTATTTTCACTCTTTTTACTTCGTTATTTGTATTTTGTGTTTCACGAACTCTATCCAAATATATGGTATTCTTTCTTTCTTTCACTTACAAATATGAGATTTGTATCCAGAGCCAGCTAACCGGTACCCATCTAGTACTTGTATCCAGGTATCAAAGTACCGGTATAGAAACTGTACTTTTGGTACCGGTTCCAAGCCCTGCCCATAGATAAATATAAGCCACTTCTTATATGGAATGAACGTGGTCTTCACGCCAAGTTAGGTTTGGTAAGAACTTTTATATCGCAAAAGCAAATATTGCAGGTTTTCGTCTAATATTGATATGCTATAAGTGTTACTCAAACACTTCAAGTTTTTTAGTAAAACAAAGTGTTTACATACCGAGTTGTTCTGTATAGACACTGTAGCACATACATTGTCATCAGAGTCAATAATTAAAATCACACTCTTTGGAATTGTGTAGTTAAACCTGCAACAAAATATCCATATATTAATATGTGAAGCAGACGAGTACTGGAGTGGAGACCGCGTTCCGGCAAGCGTAGTGTGGGACGCCCCCCAGCTAGGTGGACCGACGACCTCAAAAAGGTGGCTGGGACAGACTGGATGCGGAAGGCGGAGGACAGGGTGTTGTGGCGCAGCATGGGAGAGGCCTATGTCCAGCAGTGGACTGCGATAGACTGAGTTGAATATGTGAAGCAAAAACTTTGTACGCTTATAGATTCGTCATGTCTGTCTGTCTGTCCGAGTATGTCACAGCCACTTTTTTCCGAAACTATAAGAGCTATGCTGTTGAAACTTGGTTAGTACATGAATTCTGTTAACCGCATTAAGATTTTCACACAAAAATAGAAAAAAAAACAATAATATTTGGGGTTCCCCATACATAGAACTGAAACTCAAAAAAAAAAGGGGTTCCCATACATAGAACTGAAACTCAAAAAATTTTTTTTCATCAAACCCATACGTGTGGGGTATCTATGGATAGGTCTTCAAAAATGATATGATATTGAGGTTTCTAATATCATTTTTTTCTAAACTGAATAGTTTGCGCGAGAGACACTTCCAAAGTGGTAAAATGTGTCCCGTCCCCCCCCGTAACTTCTAAAATAACAGTATGATAAAACTAAAAAAAATATATGATGTACACTTACCATGTAAACTTCCACCGAAAATTGGTTTGAACGAGATCTAGTAAGTAGTTTTTTTTTTAATACGTCATAAATCGTAAACCACAATTTACCTTTCATTCAGTCAACTCAAATATAAAAATTTAAAAAAAAACCATTTAATTTCATAAACATAAACCTTATGCATAAATCGTGAATACCAGCAGGTTTGTACGGAACCCTCGGTGCGCGAGTACGACTCGCACTTGACCGGTTTTTTACGTAAATGACGCGGACGGAGGAGTATGAAATTTGGCATAGTTAATGTTTATATCGCCAAAGGGAACTAATATTTTTTAGTAACGCTAGAAATTTGGACCACTGGGCGACGGTTACCTATCATAACATAAAAATATCTATAAAAATAAAATAACTAAATTCGAAAAATATTTGTACGAATTTCATTTCACCTAAAACTTTTCAACTACATATCGTTTCATTGTCTTTTACTTCATCGAAGTAACGTCTGCCATTGTATCAGTTGACCTATTAATATCAATTCGACTTTTTTCGTAACTCTGACGTTTCATTTGGTCGAAAAACATTTTACCGAAGTTACACTTAGCCGAAATATTATTTGTTCGAAGTATTATGTTTCCGAACATTCATTTTCAGATTAGTTTAACCTACTATTTTGTTTCATTCATTATTTAAATGTAATGGCACTTAATAAAACAGTTGTTTATGAACAAATGTGGTTTTAACTGGTCCCAGCAAGAAGCATACTTGCTGGACAAGGATGATTGATTCATTCATGCAGCATGCAAGCAGGCATGCAGCATACAAGCAGGCAAGCAGCATGCTAGCAATCTAATCCATTGCTTCAAGTGTTCGAAAAAGTGTTCTGCTCAACAAGTTAAATAGCGCAATGAATGTTTTTGAACTCTTAAAATCAAAGCCCTTACTATTGATAGTGTGTTACACAATTACCCCTCTAAAGTATCAAAATCACATAGTCCTATTCTGGTTTTTATGGAATTTAAACCTTATCGTGTATGAAATTGAGTTTTTGTTTCCAAAATTTGAGATTCAAATATATAAGAGCTACTGTGAGAAGTACTTACCGTGGCTTCATCTCAATAGGACCTATTTTGCTGATGTTCCACGGATGCTGATCGAAGGAGAAGAAGAAATACTTTGGAGAACTCGGCGTCACGTTTAACTGAATCTCCTGAAAAACAAGAGCTTTAATATAATGGTGCGACTTTAAAAGTCATTGGCAGAAGGTTTAAATTGCATTGATTAACGCACAGTCCTTAAAAGAAGGAATTTTCTCATAGTTGTGCGCTTTCAAAGTCATAGCCCGACTGTCTTATTAGAAACCTTCCAGACAGTTTTTGTATTTTGAACTTTATGCCGACTTTAGTAAAGTTCTTAGTAGAAAAATGACAACCTAGAACCGGATTAAGTTGTTAGTTTTGTAAATGAAACTGTTTTTCGATATCTGTTAGGTTCTTATTTCAAAAACAGGGTCAGTGGTTTAAACTTTGCCTTCAAAGCAAGAGTGTACAGGCATCTTCTGAGCACCCTCATTACATAATTGAGATCCAGGTCAAAAACAAGCCCATTCAGAATCAATACCTAAAGAAGCACTTATCATAAGACCGCTAAGGTTTAAATTGCATTGATTGACGTGCGCTCTCGAAAGTTACATAAGCAGGTAGTTTATTGTAATGATGTGATGTGCAGGTAGTGTTTTGTACTACCTTCACACCTATTTCCTTCAGTTCTTGATGTTCCGGGGTAGTAATGGGCACCGGTGTCATAGCAGACACATTCCTGCTTTATTTCGATTTAAACAAATATCAACTTTACTCCGGTAAAAATTAAGTTAATTTCAGAATGACAAGCACTGTAGAAAAAGCCATAATGTATAAGTTGCAATAGAAACTAAACTTTGTGAGTCAGCATTAAAGTAACTTTTAGCTTACCTTATTAACGTCGACATAGAAGTCTGTGATCCTCCTCAGCTTAATGTCCACTGACACGTTCTTAGGATTAGACGTCGTTATGTGTATCATTGGACGGTTCTCTGACTTTATGTCTGTAACAAAGCACCAGCTTTCAAATAAAATAAAAAAAGAATCATCAAAATCGGTCCACCCAGTCAAAAGTTCTGAGGCAACAAAAATAAAAATATATATTTTTTTAAATATAGTCGAATTGAGAACCTAATCCTTTTTTTGAAGTCGGTTAAAAAGAGACCGCGCGATGTGTAATCCGCTTTAGCCAGTGTTGCTATCTTAGCTTCCATATACTTTCTGAATGGCCTGGTATAACTGTGATAAAGATCACATATAGTGCTCCAGACCGTACTTCGGCCATGGCGGCCAATGTCAACGACGACTAGCCATCGGCGCCGGAGATACTATAGTGCAGGCGTGTGTGCGCAGACACAGAGGCACTCACTCTTCCCTCACTCTCATGTCCGATGGGACGGCAATCCGACACGACCGGAGAGAGATCAGGCGAAGGACTAACGGCTTAGAAGTTGGAACCACGCCATAACACGAACTTCAAGTCTTTTGTAGTGCGAGTTCCAACTCTTCAAATCGAGACCTTCCTCAAGGAAGAGTTTTGGCCGAAGGGTGTCGTGTATCGGCGATTCCGCGGAAGGCTACGCGACACCACGCAGCGCAACACGACGCCGTCACTTCGTGTACAATAGTTTTATGTTTACATTATTTTTATTTGTATGTATGTTAGTCTGTAAGGTATTTATGATATGGGTCTTTGTAGCCCGAAATAAATTAATTTGATTTGATTTGATTTGATTTAACGTGCTTTCCGAGGCACGGGGCTGACACACCGCCAACTTCCAAACTCCGGGCTGTTACTAAGAAATTCCTAATGAAAAAACCCAATAACACTTACCCGACCCATTAGAAATCGAAACCAGGACTCCACACTGAGCAGTCGCGTTTGCGACCACGAGACAGGGGTAGGTAAGAAACAAGAAAAATATAAGTACTGACCTGGTCCAGCGTCATGTGGGCAGAGCGTCCGCGCCATATCCGAGAATAGAAGCGCGCCATTCTGTGTTTGCACCAGCAGTGGTATCTCCCACGAAGATATACCTAGGAAAAGTAAGAAAGGTCAGATAAGTAGTCGAATAAGAACCCCAGGCAACTGAAGGAACACGGGTGGGTTTTAGGGTTTTTAGTCAGCAAAAGTCCGACAGGCCTTCCCGCTCCAGCCAAGGTGCCTACTCTTGATTTTAATTCCGATCGATTGACATTGGAATTTTGTCGTTTCGTATTCTTGAGTTCGACGCTAGCGCCAAAATGTGTTTAAATTGGGTGTCCATTTTGGAGAACTAATTGGAATCGGGATCGGGCGTTGTTGTTGTTCCAATGTTGACACTATTGTTTTCAAGAGTACCGAATCACGTGTAGGTATGCAAAATTAACATTGGAATCGTATTGGCTTTAGATTGTAATTAAAATTAGGTTGAAGAGTTAGCTCCCTAAACGGGAGCGGAGACGTTATTTGAAGACCCAGAAAAAAAAAGTTCAGCTGCTACCGGCACAACTTGGTCAAGTGAGGGTACTCCGATGGAGCCGCAGTGCGATTGTGAGCCACATCGCAAACTATACCCCACCTCTTGTCGTGCTTTCTGTGCACTAACACCTGCACTATGGAAGACCTTTACCAGGCCAACGATAACGTTGTCAAAGTGGCCGAATTCTGTTCGTTGATTATTTAAAACCAACAATTAGAATCATCGCTGTCATTTGTAGATCTTAGACAGTCGTTACGGGTCGTCAGAAGCCCGAAAGTCTGACAACCAGTCTTACCGAGGGGTATCGTATTACCCAGTAACTGGGTTGTGGAGGCAGTCGCACCATTTAAAATACTGGTATTCAGCTGCACCCGGTTAGAGTGGAAGCCGACCCCAATATGTTGGGAAAAGGCTAGGCAGATGATGATGAATTAGAATCATCGATACGAAGAAGAAGAATGAATGTCGGCTTTTGCGGAATTAAAACTAAATGTTTTTGTATGACATTTAAGTTCAATTTAACAACGCCTTAAGGATGCTGTTGCGACTGCCGCGGCGTTGCAGTGCTTCGGGCATGTTTGCTGAAGCTCGCACAGATGGTTTTCACGCTATCATGCGTAAAAAAGCGGCATCCTTGCTACATCGCTTGCGTAACACTCGGAACGGCATCCTGAATATGATTGCTAACAGGCCAGACTGTCCTATACAACGGCACTGGGTGGAAGTAGCTATAGGTATACAAGGTGCAGTTTTGGATCTGCAAAACATTTCAGGAGGTAATTATGTTAGTGATTCTCGACCCGAATCAACAATAAAATGGGCAGGTTTTTTTTAATTTTTTATTCTTATTTACGGAAATCGGTAAGTGTGAACTCTAGTCTCAGTCTGTACGTGTCCTTAAACTGCGCTTTCACACACACAAACAAACGCAACCGACATTTCTTTCATAGATCCAAAGCCGCGCTCTCCCCATCCAGAGTTATTCTGAAAACAATAAAATTGAAAAATCTAAAATAAAAAGTATTATTGATTAGTGACTTGGTATCGTATTGTTAGATGATTATTTACGAGTCTCATAACAACCTCCTGAAATGTTTTGCATGTTCAAAACTGCATCTTGTATATAAGTAAGTAATGTCATCACTCTCTTGCCTTTGACATACTTATGAAGCTTCCACAGGGAGCCTTGAAGGCGGGTTCAGTCAATTTAATTGTATTTTGTGTCCTTACTAACAATACTAATATAAGCTTTAAGTACGTTCTGTTACTACCATCACTAACCAACCTATGGACTATTCATGTCTGAAATAAAGTTTTTTTTTTTTTAAGTACCGGTGCACCTCAGCAGACTGAGAGCCGACCCCAATATAGTAACGAAAAGGCATCGCAGACGATAAATAGATGTGGTGGGAAAAATGAATAAGTAACGGATTGTATATATAAAATGATTTGTGATTGAGTAATTTAAAACATTGACGATTCAAGACCATTGTACGGAAAACGCATAAGTATCGCGATAAGACAGCAGGTAGTGTACGTTTAATTGATTGTATATTATATATAAGTAAGTTATTCAGTTACCATTAAGACATGCTGTATCTTTCTTCCTTATGGCTTAAGGCTTAAATATAGCACTTGGCCGGCAACCAGCAATTCAGGTGTGAAATAATGACATATAAGGTTTAAAATACGAATAAATGATGGGATGATGAATGATGAAATAATGATTGTTCTTATTTTAAAATCATAAATGTCTGTGTATTTTTGCAATAAACATATCCTACGTAACGGATGTAAAAAGAAGCCAAGTCATTTATAGTCCCCCTTATTGCAATTTCTTTTTTGTACTACGCCATACCTAGGAACATTGTGGTAACGGATATTTTGGAGGTCAAACTTCCAACTTTCATCATCTGCCTATTATTTTCCCAACTGTACCCAACACACAACCTAACCGGATGCAGCTGAGTCGGTCAAAATAGCAACTTTATTTCACGATAACCAGGTGTGTGAAACGGTGGATGGACTATGTCAATGATGATTTGGATAGAAAGAGGGTGACTACCGAGAAGATGACTAATAGAGAAATGTGGAAGAACAAGACTTGTTGCGCCGACTCCAAATAAATTAGGATAAGGCAGAAGAATGGATTAGTGGGTTTTCGCCTGGACACCAGTCACTTTGAAGATGGACGATGGTGGTGGTACTTAAATAAAAATACTACATTACACTGACAAAGGTAGCGAGTACTGAAGCCTACGAAGGCTTTCGTGTATCAGATCTCAATCGGAACTGTGTATTTCCCTTTTTTTCTTTTTTACGGTTCCGCACCCAAAGGGTAAAACGGGACCCTATTACTACAACTCCGCTGCCCGTTCGTCTGTCTGTCACCACGCTGTATCTTATGAACCGTGATAGTTAGACAGTTGACATTTTCATAGATGATGTATTTCTGTTGCCGCTATAACAACAAATACTAAAAACAGAATAAAATAAATATTTTAGGGGTGCTCCCATACATCACACATGATTTTTTTACCGTTTTTAGGGTTCCGTTGCCAAATGGCAAAAAACGGAACCCTTATTTATAGATTCGTCATGTCTGTCTGTCTGTCTGTCCGAGTATGTCACAGTCACTTTTTTTCGAAACTGTAAGAGCTATGGTGTTGAAACTTGGTAAGTAGATGTATTCTGTGAACCGCATTAAGATTTTCACACAAAAATAGAAAAAAAAAAACAATAATATTTGGGGTTCCCCATACATGGAACTGAAACTCAAAAAAAAATTTTTCATCAAACCCATACGTGTGGGGTATCTATGGATAGGTCTTTAAAAATGATATTGAGGTTTCTAATATCATTTTTTTCTAAACTGAATAGTTTACAGTTTACTGAGACACTTCCAAAGTGGCAAAATGTGCCCCCCCCCCCCCGTAACTTCTAAAATAAGGGAATGATAAAACTAAAAAAAATATATGATGTACATTACCATGTAAACTTCCAACGAAAATTGGTTTGAAAGAGATCTAGTAAGTAGTTTTTTTTTTTAATACGTCATAAATCGTAAACCACAATTTACCTTTCATTCAGTCAACTCAAATATAAAAATTAAAAGAAAACATTTAATTTCATAAACATAAACCTTATGCATAAACCGTGAATACCTGCAGGTTTGTACGGAACCCTCGGTGCGCGAGTCCGACTCGCACTTGGCCAGTTTTTATAGATAATGGTACGGAACCCTTCGTGCGCGAGTTCGACTCGCACTTGGCCGGTTTTTTATTTTATTTTTTGTTCTTTAGAGGTCGTTATTACTATACCGTGTTTGCCTGCGAAAACCTTAATAAATGAAGGCCTCCAGCCAAAGCTTACAAACTTACAACTAGAGCGACTACTCGCTAAGGGCACCCACTGTAGGACCTCGGCTTAGGGTGTCGCTGGTAGCTCGCCGCCCGGTAAGGACCAGGCTCGGGTCGACGGCGCGAAGTGTTCCACGCGCGCCTCAGAGATGTCAGCAGAACTGAAGGGGTCTGGTAGGACCGATGCCTGCCTGGGTCGCGAGATTGTTCGAAAGAGATACCGTGACCCGGGCACATGGGCAACTGAAGGAACACGGTTGGGTTTTAGTCAGTAAAAGTCGGACACGCCCTCCCGCTCCGCCCAGAACGAGAGAAGTCATTTGATGATTTCCCATCCAAAAAAAAAAAAAAAGGGTGTCGCTGGTAGAGGGCAGCAAGGGTCGGGCTGGATCTGAGTGATTATTATCGGCGGACGAATATAAAGCTACAGGCTACGGCGCCGGCTGGGCTCACTTCGTCGAGTCGGTCGCGCGGTCTGTTTAGTTCCGAACCGCCAGGGTACTTACCCTTCTGCTGCGTCGCGGTCACGAAGATGGGGTTGTCAATCGTAAGCGACTCATTTGTAGAGACGTGCACTCGGGTGGGGTAACCGTTCCATAGTTCGGATTCCTGTTACAAATCAAGTTGTCGACAAAATAAATGAATTATTGTTTTTTTTTTTCGTTCCATTTTAACTTTGTTCTACAGACTGGTATACGTATTAATATATATACATTACCTATCTTCAAGTTATGGTCCACCGTTACTTGGATGAGTGTGGCATCCAAGTAATGGTCACGGGCATATTAATACGTAAAGCAAAAACTTTGTACTTTTAAGAAAATTACGCGGACGGAGGTGTCTGAAATCGGGCATAGTTTTAAACTGTATATGGAGAAAGAGTTCAGAAAGCTAATATCTTTAGTTAAAATTCAAATAATTTATGGTCATTAGTAAATATAAATGTGTGTGTTTATTTAACAGTTTTGAAACCGTAAAGTATATATTATCACAAATCAGCAATCATATCGATATGGTCAACCGCATAGAATAGAATATAATTATATATTTGCTTTAAAGCATGGAACGTTTCGTCTTAATAAATAGAATAACCCACAAATACAGCCTGCTACTGAGAAATTCTTGATGAGAAAACCCCAAAAATGATTTGACATATCAGTAACATTCAAACTAAAACAGCAAACAAAAATAGATCTTGCTGCAAAGAAAAAAGGTGCTAACAAAGTGAAATAGTTACTAAAGACGCAGTTGACAATATCAAATAGTCTTTCTATATTAAAAAAGAGAAAGTGTTTATATTCAAATATTAAAACAATTAAGGCAGTAAATTAATTTTGAACTGTTTAATTAATTCGACAATGTACAAAGATGTATGCATACCTCATAGAAATCCATGATCTGTTCCGTAGTATCATTGACAATGACAGTAATTCTCGTGTCATATTTGTAGCTGAAATATAAGATGCACTATTGTAGAAAATTAATAGACTAGTGAAATAAAAAACCAACGGCCGCCATGGCCCACGCACAAGGATCCACTCAAAGGACTAAGTGCGGAAACCAAACCCCTATAACATAGAACATAGACTAGTGGAATAATGATTATAAATGTTTTAAAGAAGATGTTATTGTTCTTATTTGCTTAGTTACTTTGCTAATATTTTTTGGCTAAATAGCCAGTAGTCTATTTTTACTTTAAAAATAGAATTATACATAACCATAGAAGGAGAATGGTGCGGTTTAAAAGATGTAGTGTCAAAAATTGAAAAGAGTATGCTTAGATGGTTTGGTCATGTTCACAGGATGAATGCAGGGCGGCTAACAAAAGGTATTTACAAAGCAGATGTGCCGGTCACGCCGGAAGGGGACGCCCTAGGAGAACATATAGTGACCATATTGGTGGTGTACATCAGAAAGGCCACGTGCGTAGTACTGGTAAATGGCGTGCGTGTATAAATAAATAAATAAATAAATATCTTAGGACAACCAACACATCGTTATCTGATCCCAAACTAGGCAGAGCCTGTACTATGGCAACCAGACAACTGATAAACATACTTATATATTTCTAAATACATACATATTATAGATAAATTACGACTAGACGGAACGACTGGATGTATGAACTTAAACGAGGCAAAAGGAGTATGTAAGGACCGTAGCAGGTGGCAGTCTGTGGTTTCTGCCTACCTTCATTGGAAAAAGGCGTGATTGTATGTATGTAGAAGGAGAACAAGAATATCTGACATGCATTTCAATTTGAACTTTGTCATGTATGACATTGAGTGACATGATAATATAAGATTCTGAACTCTATAATAATAATAATGTTTATTTTCAATAATAATTTAAAATTTTACAGACATCTTTTAGGCTATATTTTCTTTTATCAAATGAATTAGACATCTGTAGCCGAACTAGGCAAAAGCCTGTATTTCGGCTATCAGCGCCAAACCCTCAAATAATTTATACTTAAAAATTGCCACCAAGTAGAAATGTTAATCTATTCTGCTTATAAAAAAAATTAAAAGTGATATAAAATTATAATTAGATACAATAAAATAGTATATAAATTAAAGACAAAATTAATATTAAGTTAGTAAGTAAAATTAAAGACAATATTAAGTAACTTATAATTAAATTAAAATTAATATAATATAAAATCTGGAAATTGTATTTATGTCCTCTCTTTGTGTAATATGATTATTGAATGAATTCTAGTTCAACCTTATTATTCTCATCTCATTTCTGCTGAGTCATGTTATTGAAATATAGTTAGTGATGACTGATATCACTTTATCAAATGATATAAATGTCAAGGCATTATTTAATGGATTGTGTTACAGAAAATATATATTTTAATATCGTAAGAAAACACCGATGGTGGGATGAGCTGGATAGGTTGTAGGACAGATAAAAGATGTATAGTCCCGAGTTGCACATGCTGGATTTAAAGCGTAGAAAATTGAGAGGAACAAAGACAAATTACCGATGGGAAAATCTTAAAAATTATTTGACTTGCAGGTTGATCCCGAACAATGTCCTTAGCAGTCACACATGACAAAAATTTAAAGCTAGATATATGAAAATGAACTTCGCGAAATTTCAACAAAATTGGCTTTTTTCCCGTCTGTGGCATATGTGGCACTAGTTAGGTCCATATTTCAGGGAAAAAATTACAGGAAATGGATATTAATATACCAAATGAAGTCAGATAAGTATAGTTTCCTGATAATTTGGTATCCCTATAGTCACGTTACAAGATTTTTTTAAACAACAACTAAAAAGATTCATTATTATGACAAACTTGAAGGCGGGGATTCCCCGAAAATACCTTAATACATTGGTGCGTTGGTAACTATTCAATCATTGTTACGAACATTGGGAACTTATCATCAGTATAAATGGTTTACTACAAATATAACTGAACTAATTATTTCTTGAACACAATTTATGTCGATTCAAACAAGAAAATAAATGGTGAAAGACGTAAACAAAAATAATCTTGTTGGAATCTACTTACGTATTGTAAAAGAAGTTTCTTTTGCTCACTCCACTGTTATTCTGGGCTACACAGAGCACCGTTGAGTATAACAAAGCACCTACGATTATTCTAAACATATTTATAAATTAAATATTTTTGTTTTACGTTCGAACTTTTCATGATCAACAACAGTACTGAAAGAGGTTTTTCTATATGTCGACTTCGTTGTTGATTTTAGATTGTCAGATATAAGTCTTATTATGTTGCCCAAACCAATTCGAAACCAAAACGCGATTATAAAGTTAAAATATCATATCGTAAGCAACGTTTTGCTCAGTATTATTTAGAGTTTCATGTTTCATCCAACTAATATTTATTTTATAAAAAAGAAATGCAATTCAAATTACGTGCCACTATAAAAAAACTTTTTTACGTCAACCAAATTGACGTAGAAGAAATTTTGACTTTGGATAATTCGTTCAGAAACATGCACATGGAGCAACGAGGGTTTAATTTCTTGAGATGGTTAGTTCTTAATAATAAACGGTGACTGAGAATGGAGTAGTTTTTTTTTTTTTTACTAAACTTCACTTCGCAATCGGTTCATCTTGCTTTCCAATTCCAACGCATGGAAGTGGAGTGGGCACTTTGAACCATTACTTTTGAAACATTACATACACATTACATTACATACATTTTTAGTGGTTAGTGACCCTGACTGCTAAGACTGAGGTCGTGGGTTCGATTCCCACCCAGGACACATCTTTGTGTCATGAGCACACTTACTTGTTCTGTGTCTGGGTGTAATTTATTTATAGGAATATATAAAATATGTATTTGGAAATGTATAAATATGTTTATCAGTTGCCAGGTTGCCATAGTACAGGCTCTGCCTAGTTTGAGATCAGATAACGATATGCTGGTTGTCCTAAGATATTATAGATATTATAATCATCAGACAGCCGTCTTGTTTGAGGAATCTGCAAGATGGGTTAGAAAATGTAAAACTTTACATGATTGTTTCAAACTTTACAATTCAGAAACGTCCGTGGCAAACACCGTGGCGTTATTTTTATTTGCATATCTGGCGCCATATATATACAAATGACCACTCATTGTCACTCATAAAAAATATATTGATTTTCACTTACAACAAACTTGCGCAAAATCCCGTTGTCTGTCAATTTCCTTGAATATTGAAAAATGTTTCAATGAAAACAAATTATATATGAAACTTACGTCCGATTCACATTGTGAAACTCCCTTTTTGACCAACTTCAAAAGGGATTAATATGAATTTATGGGTGTTATAGCCTCCTGTATAAGAAAAGTTGCTGGGGAAGACTGGATGTGGAAGGCGGAGGACAGGGTGTTGTGGCGCAACATGGGAGAGGCCTATAGGCTATATCCAGCAGTGGACTGCGATAGGCTGAGTTAATGGCCTCCTGTCAACTATATTCATTTTCTAAAGTTGTTAATGTGCCTTCTGGTTTTGGAAAACGGGTCTCATGGGCCCCCGAGTCTGACAGAATTCATCACATGCGCATTCTTTTTCTGCATTGTTGTTCCGTTCCTAAGCTAAGGTATGAATCGGAACCATTGTCTATGCATTACTGTCGAACAACGAGAACGGACCAACCAATGATAAATAAATTGAAAATGGCGTCGTTTAGCCGACCAAATGAATCAAAGAATATATTTTTCAATTAATTCAATTTAGTAATTCGACATTTTTTACAATCAGACTTTGACAACGTTACAATTTACTAGTTTACGCGTTTTTTACGCTTTTTTAACAATCGTGGACGGTGCTAAGTGCAAGTGAAACCAGAAATGGTGCTGTGTATTGTGTCAGTGTAATAACAAGTCTGTTTACATGATTTCGGCGCGGATTATATTGGTAAAATGTTACCGACGGTGGAAGAGACGCGAGGGTACGACTTCCAGGACCCTGAGAATGTGGAAAAGTGGCGCGGAGTGTTTATAGCTGCTCTGCGAAAGGTAAGCACGACGAACGTTTGAAGTTCGGTATCATGTCTTATTGTTTGCAAAATCTCGATTGAATTCACAATTGACGTGCCTGTAAGCTGTATTAGAGTGTTAAAATGTCCAAGAAATTAGTTTACTGTAGTTTTGTTGACGAGAGTTTGGTCCAGATGTTAGTAAACTTGTGTTTTCGTGATAGCATGCACAGTGGCAACTGTCAAGGTTTCTGATAACTTATCAATTCAAATCAGTATTAATTTTGATAATAAATGATCGCAATGCTATTATATCTTTGCTTAATGCCTCAGGATAACTTAAAAATTGAAAAATAATAAAATCAATGTCATTCTGTGATGTTAACTTTTGTATTTTTATGTAAAATCATTGTAATACAGATTTTAGGCATAATTGTCATTTGAAATTGGGAAACTACTCAAAATAACAAGAATTATTTTATGTTTCACTTCATACCTTCATGGATTAGAAATATTGTTTTTCATAATATTAAATTTTATATTATTATTTCATTGTAGTACATTATTAGTCAGAATATTGTTATATTGCTTTTAATATTCATAATATTCTGCCATTTCTGGCGTACAAATACATTGTCAGGGCTTTGGTTCGTTTCTTAGATATAACATTGATTATTAGGATTACTTTAAAATTTGAAATTAGTCAAATATTAGATAAAGAAATGTCAAAGGGATTATAGCAGAGATAATTTATAATTATTACAAATAGTAGCATTTACATATAGTTAAATAATTTTATAGATATGAGTCTTAAAATAATCTGGAGTTTATCATAAATTTTCTTTTCACTACATAAAACATTATTTGAAATGGTTTATTATTTCATCTAGGTACCAAAGCATGTGAATGTGTGTGTGATTGTAATGTAAATATCCCAAATCTGAAATGATATGAAATGTTTATTTCTGGAAGTAGATCTTATAAGACAGATTCACATGTCAATATTTTTTGGTCAATGTTTTAAATCTAAATACTTGTTGTAAATACTAATTTTGTCCCTGCAGGTTTGTCTTTCAGGTTTTCCATTCCTCAAAGATTAATTACACTAGTCATCACACTCAGATCTAAAAAGCATATTAAATCTGCCGAAAATTAATGCAATTAGTGTCACAGCTTTCACACTTTGATAGACACATTTTCAAATTTAAAAAAAAACCCAATCAATCACTATCTGTCAATCTTTGGCTTAATAGGATCTCTAGATTATCCTATTTATCAATTATCCAAATTGACAACCCAAAATATTGCACCATATCATACAATAATAGTTTGTCTATTACTCATTCTTGTCATGACATTGAACTAATTTGGTGTAAGAAGACTTAGAAGTATAGTCAACTGCATGTCTATAATAGCTATTTTACTTTGACTGCACAATAAAATTGTATTAGTAACTGTGATTTTCATAGTACATGTATGTGGTTGACCCTCCGTGGGTTGACTGTACTTATCTAAGTTTCATCATCATCATTTCAGCCGAAAGACGTCCACTGCTGGACATAGGCCTCCCCGAAGCTCAGCCACTTCGTTTATCTAAGTTCCCATCTCCAACACAGTGTATCTTAGATCTAATTTTAAGAATGTACACAATACACTGTATCACCTTGGGTTACGTTACTAAAGTTTTAGTAAGGTTACCTAATCTTTTCTAGCAATAAATATAAGCCTATGTTACTTAGGGTGAATGTAGCTTTCTAATGGTGAAAGAATTTTTGAAATCGGCCCAGTAGTTTTTGAGTTAATTCATTACAAACATACACACAAAACTCTTTATAATATTAGTGTAGATATATGTATGTAAGTATATATTATAGTAAATATGTATGTGTGTATATTGGGTGTTTCTCTGCTATTTGGAAATTCGTCCATACAAGACTGTCCTAAACGAATTTTATTAAATGTTGAGAATGTTTGTTAATAAAATGAAGGGCACTAGTAAATTAAATATATTATTTAAAAAAGCTCACACATTTTCTTCTTGATTTTTGAGTTATGGACGATTTTATGTAAAACTGTGGCAGGGGACTGTTGTACCAACCAGGGGAATGTTTTTATGGACAAAACCAATTAGCATTTTGGTTTAAGTAATGAAAGTTTTTTTTTCTTTGTCGTTATTATTTTTTTTTAATAAATCAGCAGTATTAAAACAAATTTTACTTATTATAGTGTCCTTTATTAATGCTAATAACATTTGTGTTATACCTAACAAAATCAACTTTTTAGTTTAAAAGTATTTTTAGACATTTGTACTTTTGAAATAACTAAAGTATTTAACAATAATTATACAAACCCTTACAAAAAAATCAGTCTTAAAATTATATGTACTTCAGACCAAAATCTTTAAATTAACTTATTTCTCAAAGACTGGTACCGATATAGGAAAATAATAAAATATTCTTCTCCCCTATTCTTCTCTCTTAACAAATTTTACTTATTATAGTGTCCTTTATTAATACTAATAACATTTGCGTTAAACCTAACAAAATCAACTATTTAGTTTAAAAGTATTTTTAAACATTTGTACTTTTGAAATAACTAAAGTATTTAACAATAATTATACATACTGTAAATACTTATCTCAGAAGGGAGTTTTAGAATTCAAACAACATATACATCAACGCAATAACAACATTTATTATAAATTATCCAGCATAATTCACATACAATTTTACTAACCTTACAACTCTGGTGCCTCGCTCAAGACTGAATCATGTCGCTCACAAACTCACAATTAACTTCACTGTCAAATAATTTGATAACTGACAGTGACTTCTAACAAAATGACACAAACGTAACTGGACTGTAGCAGGTCCCATCCATAGACAGTTCAGTATAAGATTACTAATATCAATCTACCCTCACATGGATAAGTGTTGTTACACTACTATAAATCTACCCTCACATGGATAAGTCCTGTTACAGTCGGCCATCCTTCAAGAACGAGTCCCTTCGTTCCTTATTATTCTACAAAAGATCAATAAAATCAAACAATAATCCTTCATTCACACTTACAACAATAACCCGCCTATTATTAAGTTAGGTGTTATTAAATTAAAGTAACATTTTGAATCAGTTTTGTCTGAGTCCTTGCAAAACCAAAATATTCTAATGATCATTTCGCTTATTTAATAACTAGAGCGATGTGAAAGTTACTTCCTTCACCCTAACACCGCTTTAGCCGCAATGTTTTGAACTACTCATGGGCGGCGTGTTCATACGCCAATCCTGCCCAGTTCAAACATTCTCACTCAATCTATTGCCGAGCGAAGTGAGGCTACTTCCTTCACCGTCACTCCATCACCGACAGCGGTACTTTGAGCCAATCATGGGCGGCGAGTTCCTACGCCTATCTTGCCCGACTCAAAGCACCCTCACTTATCGCTTAGAGACTGGCAATTTCATATGCCAATTATATCAAATTAGTACATCGCTTCACAATCATCCTAAATCATCAACTACAGATCATGTATAATTTATCAAATCACATATAATTAATCATAAAACATCATAAAATAAATCGTCATAATAATGAATTCATAACATTAATAAATAATTTAACGACAATATTATTTATTTCAATTACTATCAGTCTCATCATCATTGTCATCACTGGACGAGCAAGCAGGGCCATTATAACTCAGCCATGGGTAAATTTTATCGATGGCTACAATTGATTCGTATTTGGCCCCTTTTCTTGTCAAAGGGGTGTCTACAACAAGGAATCGATCGTTTGGTAAAACTTTATTTATCCTGTATGGACCCTGACACTTCGCTTCTAACTTCTTAGATTGGCCGGGCGCCGCTACTACTGCCCTCGCTATCCTAACCAAATCGCCCTCCTTATAATTTGTGGCCCTTTTTCTGTGTTTGTCATACCGATTCTTATTTGCCTCCTGATTCCTTTTAATTCGTTCACTCGCGTCAGACCTAATTTCTTCTAAAGTTTTATTACTACTCTGTCCTATGTCATCAATTATATTATTTAGTATTCCTTGGCCCGGGTTCGACACTGTTCTACCTAACAATAGCTCTGTAGGTGTTTTTCTTGTCACGTCATGAATTGTAGTGTTAAGTCCTAGCTGAATATCTGGCAGAAGTTCGTCCCACGAATTTTTGCTCTTACCATGGGCCATTGAACCAAGGGATGCCAAAATCGTCCGATTATACCGTTCGACCTGCCCATTTGCTCTTGGTGTGGCGACAGAATTAAGTATATGTTTTGCACCAATCGACTGCGCAAACGTCTTAAACTTTTTGCTTGTGAAGCTCGTGCCTCTGTCTGTTATAAGTCGAGAAGGAGATCCAAAGTAACTAAAGAGAGTTTTGAATGCTTTTATACTCTCTTTGGTTTTTGTACTTCGAACAGGTGTAATGCTAACATATTTGGTAAAGGCGTCAACTATCACAAGTATGTAAGTGTAACCTCGCCTACTTCGTGGAAAAGGACCCAAGTGGTCAGCATGTAAAGTGTGGAATGGCAGCTCGATTTTCGGAATCGGGTGAAGTAATCCCTCTTTGCTCCCCGAAGGCAGTTTGTGGTGAGCACACTCAAGGCATGCAGCTACATATTTTTTTATGAACTTTCGCATCTTCGGGAACCAAAAGAGTGATTTTATTCGGTCCAAGGTCTTCTCGAAGCCAAAATGCCCTACGTCATCATGGTTGGATTTCAAAAGTTGCCACCGCACGCCTTTTGGGACTACCCATCTGTTCACACCCTCGCTTAAATTTCTATAGACTCGTCCGTTTTTAATTGCATATTCCTTATGAATACCTGCAATCTTGGATGTTTCCGGATCTTCCAGAACATCTTTAATACGTCTGACTTCATCGTCAGAAGACTGCACCGTAGAAATCCAGTCCTCTGTACCAACTGACATAATGTCTAGGACATGAATGTCTTCAGATGGTACCAACACTGGGCCCCTACTGAGTGCGTCTACATGTGACATTCTTTCACCAGGACGATACTCAATTTCGCAGTCGAATTCTAAAAATTGAATCCACCATCTGGAAATGCGAGGAATGAGATCTCTCTTAGTGAAAGTAGAGCGTAACGCGCTGCAGTCGGTTACAATAGTGAACTTCATTCCTATAAGGTACGTGCGGAATTTGTTCAAGGCGCAAACGACTGCAAGCGTCTCTAGCTCGAATGAGTGCAACTTCATCTCATCCGCTGACGTTTGGCGACTAAAGTATGCTACTGGCCGCCAGGGTTCCGAATCTCTTCTTTGTAATAAAATGCCTGCAACTCCGAACTTGCTCGCATCGGTGTGTAACTGCGTTTCGGCGTTCGGGTTGTACAAGGCTAGGACAGGTCTTTCGGTTAAGTGCTTTTGAATGGATTGGAAGGATTGCGTTTGTATATCTCCCCAGCTCCAAGGTGTGTCCTTTTTCAAAAGGTTTGTCAAGGGCCTAGCAATTAATGCAAACCCTTTCACAAACCTTCTGAAAAAACTGGCAAGTCCTAGAAACCTCCTAACCTCATGTTGATTTCGTGGAGCAGGAAATCTGGACACCGCTTCAGTCTTTTGGATCCCAGGCCTGATACCATCTTTATCTATTTCGAATCCAAGAAAATCGATTCGTTCTTGGAAGAAATGGCATTTTTCCATCTTAAGTGTTAAACCTGCTTCACGCAGTAGGTCTAGCACTTCTTTGAGGCGTGTCAACCCTTCCTCAAAATTTTTGGATGGTATCATAATGTCATCCATATATATAACTATATATCCAACTTTAGCCTTACTGAGTATCTTGTGGATAGCTCTCTGGAAAACTGCTGGGGCGTTTGCCAATCCGAAGGGCATACGATTGTACTCATATTGCCCATCGGGTGTAACAAATGCAGTTTTCTCCCTAGATTGCTCGGCTATGGCAATTTGGTGATAGCCTGAGGCTAAATCAAGTGACGTGAATAATGATTGGCCTGATAGCTGATCTAACAGATCGTCAATTCTCGGCAGAGGATAGTGATCTCTTTTGGTGCGGCTGTTCAGGGCGCGGTAGTCGACGCACAGGCGCTTTTCGCCTGATTTCTTTTTGACTAGGACAATGGGGCTAGCATATGGGGAGTTAGATTCTCGCACGATACCATGGTCGATCATATCACCAATCATGTCCTGAACTAGTTTGCGCTCAGAGTAAGGTAGTCGGTATGGTCTATAAACGACAGGGGAGGAATCTTTGAGGTGAATTTCCATTTCCGTTACGTTTGTAAATCCCAAGTCATGCATACCAGTGGAGAAGCAGTCCTTATATTTTTCCAGTAAATTTACGCATTGTCGGTTTTGATTATCTGACAGCTGTTTTCCGCAATTTGGAGTGATAGAGTCGTGATTATTCAAATCATTTGTAATTCTTAAAATATGCAAGTCTGAATAGCCCGACCCTACAAACCGAGCGCGTGTAATGAGGGTGTTATCTTTGAAGCGTACTGGGTTTGAACCAACATTTTGCACTAATAAATGACATTCCGAATTATGAGCTTCATATTCTCCCGGTAATAGATAGTACTCATGACCAGCGCACCCCCTTACCGACCCGCCTACATAGATATTTCCGGTACAAGCAACGTTTGACCTTACAGGGATAGATATCATCTCACCGACGTCCACTGTAACGTCACAAGTTGTATAAAGATGTAATTTAGAATAGTCTTCTTGTCCTACCCGTTCAAATATTAGATCTATTGGAGTTTTAGTAATCTTAAGTGTAGGTCTTTCAGTAAAGCTGTGTCCAAGCAACACGTTGTAATTAATTAAGTGATCATCAACGATATACACCTCGATATCCCTTTCCGAAATACCTTGCACATCTATATTCACTAAAGTACGCCCTAGTGGTAAGTATGGTACATTCCCTAAGCCTCTCAAATATGGACCATCAACACTTTCCCATTTCAATCCTAATCTAGAAGCAATATTTTTACGAATCAGTGTTGCCTCACTACCTAAATCCAATTGGCACACTGTAGCGATGCCGTTAATATTTGTCATAACCTTGTACTTGTCGTTACTATTTTCTGTGAAGGAAACCTTAAGAACCTCTTTATCCTTTGAAGGGTTCTTTTGGTCCTTTAATCTAGGACAGTGAGAACTGTCATGTCCCATAAAATTACAGTTACTACACTTAACAATAGGTTTCGGGCATTTAAAGCTGGGGTGACCGACACCCTGACAGTTAAAGCATTTAATTGGCCCTCTCACGCCACTACTTTTGTGTGACGCCGTATTATCCGTATTCCTTGCCGAGTTATTACTTACTGATCCACTGCTAGGACGCTTATCCTTATTAAAATCTTTGTTAAAGTCCGACTGATTTCTATTATGATACTTAATTGTTTTAAAGAATTCAAGTACATCTTCTGGTTTATCAAATTTTGCTGCTTGAGCGCCTACACGAACTCCCCTGTCTTCAACCCCATAAAGTAAACAATCCACTGCTTGCTTTTCAAAGATTTTACATCTGTTCAGTAAGTTAATTTTCGCAAAGTAATAAAGTTCATAAGATTCTCCAGGGCGTACCCGTCTATTAAGCACATCTGTAAGAAGTTCGGCATAATTTTCGGTTGCAGGAATTGACTCCTTTAGCATAGACTTCCATTCAAGCCAAGTATGCTTAATAGAGGGCAGACCCTGGAACCATGTCTTAGCCAATCCTGTGAGTTTAGGCAGGGCATAGTGAACCGTTTGCTTATCGTTCCAATTATAAATCTCGGAACATTCATCGACTTTATCGAGCCAGATATTAATAGTCTGTTCTTTCGACATAGGGTCGAAGTCTGGAATGACGTTATTCAAAGTTGAACTAGAAAACGATTCACGATCCCCTGCTTTAGACTTAAACAGTTTTATAAAGAAATCCTCAAACAGGTCCGTAGTAATATATTTTGTTTTCTTGTTGTCATGTGCTTCATGTGGTTCGTCAATGGACATGTGTCGTTTCGCGGGAGTGATTAAGGATCGATACCGAGTTGAGCTTTTATTGTCAGCGTTGGTCTGCCTACGATTACTTGGGCCAGGCTCAGGCGTCTCCCCCCCAGTGGGTTCCCGCATTGACGAGGCGGGGGGGCTCAGTAGCCGTGGTTTAGAACCCCACGGTGAAGCTAAGAGGAACCCGAGGAGGGGCCGCTCGTCAGGGCTTTTCCGCTCAAAGCCGACGACGTAGCGGCCAACGCGGTGTCGTTTGGCGACATCGCGTGGGTTGGAGGCCGCGGTGGGAGAGGATTGCCGGTATTGAGGTGCGCCGCTCTCCCTACCTTCCGCGGCCTAAACGGGGTCGCCACCGTCCGATGGCGAACGCGGTGGGGCCGCAGGAGAAGAGGAGTGTTGGTATAGCGTTAGCCACTCTCCCTATCCCCTGCGGCCGAAAACTGGTAGGCGGCGGGGCCAAAGTCCTGACCCGTCGCAGGGGGACCAAGGGTGCCATTCAAGGGGTCGTCTGGCGCCCATGTGCTAATTGGTCCCCGGGGTGGTCACGGCGTGTTATGAGTTCATGAGCGCCGTGAATGGGGGTATCCCCCAGAGGTGGGTCCGGCGACGGACAGCCGCGGCGGGTTCGCGGAAGAGTTTTTTTCGTTCCCGTGTTCCCGCCATAAGCGGTGCAGGAGGACACCGTGGAGTTTTAGTGGGTTGAAGTCCCACATAACTGCGCTATTTCCCCTTAGTAGCGCAGTATGCATGAGCATTTCTCCACGATAAAAAAAAAAAAAAAAAAAAAAAAAAAAAAAAAAAAGGCTCAGGCGTCTCGAAACGCCTACGTGACCTATTCCGTTCCGTTAATCTCTCCCGTTCTTTGCGTACCTGGTTTTCAAGGGTTCTTAATTTTTCCCTCTCCCTGGACAGCTCACGTTCCTGCTCGAGTAGCGTTCGAGTGCTGCTTATGCTCCGGCTTCTCAGCTGAAGACGCGTTGCACTGCTGTGCCGACGATCACTAGCTGGAGTGCGCCCTCGAGATCCATGCGTTCGTTGTTGACCATCACTACGGCCACTGCAGCTGCGACTACGACTGCACCTCTCGATTTCAGCTACGTCCCGCTTCCGACTTCGGGATGCTTCACTATATTTCCTCTGTCTTTCGTAGTTGCCGGAAGGGTTGCTGGTGCGTCGATTATCCGCATTGGGTTCTTTGTCACTCATTTTCCTGGAACTCAGAAAATTTTGTTAATGTATTGTGTACTAATCTTGCAAAACAGTCACTGAATGTAATTATTATTTAATTTTTATTTATTTCGTAGGTGGGTATTTATTTATTTCGTAGGTGGGTATTTATTTATTTCGTAGGTGGGTATTTATTAATTTCTTCTACATGGCATTTGATTTTAATCTGTATTCATCACGAAAACTGGTGATAATTTCGTAAGGTTTTTATGATTCCCTGGCGTTAATCATACTCAACTGCCATTTTAAACTAATATTTCCACATAATTATCTTCTATCATTGACATCTATCAATTTTAACTTTTAAAATAAAAACAACATAAAAAAAATTGCATCTGCTTCAATCGGCCAAATCGGGGATCATAATGCTATCATGTAATGTTAAACCACACGTATTCATGTTTTTGTTCTTGTTATTGCGTTGATTTTCCGTTTTAAAACAAATATATGGTTTATCGGCGGTCGAGCTCGTGGGGTGGTCCACCACAAAACAAAATGTCTCGTGAATCCCACTTCTGAGATGTAAATACTTATCTCAGAAGGGAGTTTTAGAATTCAAACAACATATACATCAACGCAATAACAACATTTATTATAAATTATCCAGCATAATTCACATACAATTTTACTAACCTTACAACTCTGGTGCCTCGCTCAAGACTGAATCATGTCGCTCACAAACTCACAATTAACTTCACTGTCAAATAATTTGATAACTGACAGTGACTTCTAACAAAATGACACAAACGTAACTGGACTGTAGCAGGTCCCATCCATAGACAGTTCAGTATAAGATTACTAATATCAATCTACCCTCACATGGATAAGTGTTGTTACACTACTATAAATCTACCCTCACATGGATAAGTCCTGTTACAATACCCTTACAAAAAAAATCAGTCTTAAAATTATATGTACTTCAGGCCAAAATCTTTAAATTAATTTATTTCTCAAAGACTGGTACAGATATAGGAAAATAATAAAATATTCTTCTCCCCTTGAGACTTAGATCTGGATCTGGTAACTTCTGCAATATTTGATCAAAACTGACATCAGAAATATCATCTAAGTCCATTCTAAACTTGTGGCCCTTATTATCACAAATTTTCATAAAAGTTACTGTTACTTCGCCTTCCTCATTATCAACTTGATTAATAACAGCAGCATAACGATATTCCGTGTTTCTAACATTAAACTTGACTAAAACGTAATCACCACTTTTGTATTGCTGTTGTTTCATTGTACTGGGCCCTGCACTGTTCTCAAAATCAGTATTGGAATTGTCACATGGTCGTGAAATTTCAGTTTCTGTAATAATGTTACTACTATCTGGCGAGTTATGGGCTAGTCGGATTTCGTCTTCGGATTCTGAGTCTGTGTAAACGTCCTTAACGTGAAGTTTCGTCACTTGGTAGTTCATTACCCCTAGATTAAAATGCTGGAACTCTTCTTCACAAGAGCAGCTTAAACTTTTCATTATAAGTTTCTCAGCACCTTTCGGTAATCCCAAAGGGCATCGTGATATTTTACCCTTAATCTGATGTATTTTGAGGGTACCATTGAAACTTTTCAAATTCTTGGCGTCTTTCTGAATATCGTTAGTCATATTATTAATTGCATCATCGTCAATGGTAAACATTGTAATTGCAGGACATCTTTGTTGCACAGAATCAATAAAAGATTCCAAACTGTCAATGTCACCTCCTGCAGCAACGATGGCATCCGCAGTCCTTTTGCACGTAGCGCCAATACCATCTGCGGCACTCTTACCATGGCCACTCTCTGAAAAGTTCCATGAAAACTTTTTTATATTTGGAACCTCTACATGAAGCCTTGAAGCCAATATATGGAACATAGTTTTGTTCCGATACTGCGTAACGGGTCCGTCGCTCATAAAATGGATGCAGGTAATATGTGGCGATAAAGTTTTGAAAATTGGCTTCAAGTGTTCCCATATAGCAGCTGGTGAATGTGCGGTGTTTTGCGAAACAGTACAATAGGATTTCGTAGAGTCTTTTGTGTAAACAACAACAGTGTGCAGACTCAGCTGAAGCCTAGACCCTCCAAAATGATACGCCTGTATTTCTTCACTATATTTTGTACAATAATTCTCTGAAAAGTCCATAAGTATTGCAACTTCATTATTATTAAGTTTTTCTTTTAACTCCCTATAGGCTTTGTACTGATGCAATATGTTTCTTTCGTGGTTATAATATACATCCAATTCCTCGTGCAGTTCTTGTATCAGTTCACGCGGACGAACCGTTAGACTTCTTTTTAGGGTTCCGTTGCCAAATGGCAAAAAACGGAACCCTTATAGATTCGCCATGTCTGTCTGTCTGTCTGTCTGTCTGTCTGTCTGTCTGTCCGAGTATGTCGCAGCCACTTTTCTCCGAAACTATAAGAGCTGTGCTATTGAAACTTGGTAAGTAGATGTATTCAGTGAACCGCATTAAGATTTTCACACAAAAATAGAAAAAAAACAATAATATTTGGGGTTCCCCATACATAGAACTGAAACTCAAAATTTTTTTTTTCATCAAACCCTTACGTGTGGGGTATCTATGGATAGGTCTTCAAAAATGATATTGAGGTTTCTAATATAATTTTTTTTTAAAACAATAATATTTGGGGTTCCCCATACATAGAACTGAAACACAAAAAAAAAATTTCATCAAACCCTTACGTGTGGGGTATCTATGGATAGGTCTTTAAAAATAAAATTGAGGTTTCTAATATCATTTTTTTCTAAACTGAATAGTTTGCGCGAGAGACACTTCCAAAGTTGTAAAATGTGTGTCCCCCCCCCCGTAACTTCTAAAATAAGGGAATGATAAAACTAAAAAAAATATATGATGTACATTACCATGAAAACTACCAACGAAAATTGGTTTGAACGAGATCTAGTTAGTAGTTTTTTTTTAATACGTCATAAATCGTAAACCACAATTTACCTTTCATTCAGTCAACACAAATATAAAAATTAAAAAAAAAAACATTTCATTTCATAAACGATGATGACGAATGATGATGATGATGACCTGCAGGTTTGTACGGAACCCTCGGTGCGCGAGTCCGACTCGCACTTGGCCGGTTTTTTTACATATTTTGTTATAGATCGTACTTTATTCAACTTAGGATCCTTGTAATCTTGTTTTTCACCTATCCATTTTTTAAACGATATAGGCTTTGTAGCATCAAATTCTTTGTAATCGGGATTCTTGTTAACACAACGCTGGCATTCCCGAGATAAACATTGTTCATCATATCGATCGCAGCAAGTGTCTTCAAGCAATTTATTGTGATTATCGTAACTCAGAATCTTTCGACAATGTAATGCAGTCAATTTCAAATCAATATTGGCATGTAATAGAGACTGATTTTTGGAAGTCTCTTATACAATATAGCACTATCTTGAATCCTCCATAACTTATATTTTTTTACTATTGCACCAGATACAACTTTACCAAAAATGTCTTTCTCCTTTTGCGTTTTTAAACCTGCATAGTTCTCTTTTAGTTGTTTATTCAATACTTCCCCAAAAAGTGCCTTTTTAACAACATCTTTGCGAGTTGCTGGAGTATCACACATTCTTGTTAGTTTCGTGCTAGGCGTCTCATCATTTTTAGTGTTATTATTAGCCTTCATTTCCAACCGCTGTAACCTCTTCTTATACTTTTCCATTTTCCGTTTGTATTCCTGAATCTTAAGGTCTTTTTCTTTGAGTATCTGTTCGCGTTTCTTTTTAGCATTTTTCTTTCTTGCTGTAACTAATGCACTTTCTGATGATCTTAAAGGTCCCAGACATTCTGCTGCGGGATTCTCTGAATCAGATGTATTTTCCCTTGCAAAAGTGTTTGTTATGTCTTTCATGGCTTTTTTCTTTGCACGATACTTAGAGCAATGTTCTTTCCAAGTCTTTTTTACAGCCTTATGCTCACGACGACTCATATCTTTAACTAATTTTCGTGTACCTTTTTCTTTTGATATTTCAGCCTTTCTTTTTCTTTCATTTCTTCTTTTTTAAGAGGGTCATTTTTAAGTCGTTGATATCTCAAACGCTCAGCTATACGTTTTTGTTCTAGTATTTCTTCTCTTGTTTTGGGTGGCTTCATTTTCGGTGGCATTTTGAGATAATACCTACGAAAGAGACAATACTGTAAATGGTCAAAAATGCGCACTCTGGTACGTCAAACTTGACAAGAGTTAAGAAAACAGTCCCCTGTGCTATGACAAGACAAGGGACTGTTGCCCAGGGGACTGTCATTTTTTAATGAATACTTAATAAAACAATATCATTTAAACATATCAGATTTACGAAATAGATGTAGCTATATACTAGATAGTCAATTATTTAAAACAAATTGTCATTATTAAAACTCTTAAAATAGTAAAAAAAAAGCTTACCAGTGGACTGTTTACACTATCGGCCGAGACGCGTGGTTCGTCAGCAGACGCAGTAGTAGCACTACAAAATGGCGGCTGCCCGCTTAGCTACACAACCGAACGAACTTCACACCGATTGCGTTCCGTTTCAAGATCTAAATGTTTCGCGCCAAAACAAAATTTGACTTCAGTGCGGTTTTAAAATTTGAACAGGGGAATGTTTTAATAACTTGAGGACAGCATTTACACATAGATATTTTGATTAAAATTTTATTTTAAAAATATTACTGTGATGTATAAAGATGCTTATCGGTTTTTCTTACATATTTGGATATTTTTTATTCAGTTATCAGTAGCAAAAAAATAAATATTTGTAACAAGATTTGTAATTCCGGAAAAGGGACGTACCAGGGGACTGTATTTTGAGGTTCATTTATTCAAATATTCCTTAACTAAATGACTAAATAAGCTGTAGCGTGTCAAGAATACCTAATACTATGTCGTTATTAATACACAAATCTACAACTACCTAGAAATATTAAGATATATTACATAAAATTAGCTTGGGACAGCGATTTTCCATTTAGTGGAGAAATGCCCTAATATTATAAATTTATAATCTATTTAGATTTCCCATCCTATTTATAATTTGATATAGGATGTATTTTAATAGTATTTTTCAATAACTGTTCCTCTCAATTAAAGCACCTGCCATCTAATCTCTTCACCACCCTTGGTTGACTGGTAGAGAATAACTAAGGCATTAAGTCCATTTTAGTTTAGTTTTAAATATATGTAAACTTTTACAGATTTTTATTTCAAATCACAACAGAAATAAAGTTTAAAAAGGCATGCACAATTTAATTTCCTATGCTTAGTATTAGTATATCCTGACCACAAAGCAATAATACAAATATTAATTTTTATAGCTTTTAATCTGCTAAATCAGGGTTTCTCAAACTTCTGGCTCAACGTACCCCCATTCAAGTTTCCAGATGACAGTGAGCCCCCCCCCCTAACAAGAATAACATTGTATGTACTATATACAATGTTATTCTTTTCTTGTTGGGGGTTCGCTGTCATCTTTTATTTTCTTCTTTAATTGAATAAAAGGTCACGCGCACCATGTCACGCCATATGCATGCTTTCTGTATGCGCCTGCCAGTCACCCAGCCGCCATTACGTAAATTTCGTCGCGAGCCCCTTACCGTCGCATGGCGAACCCCTTGGGGTTCGCGAACCCCACTTTGAGTAATCCTGTGCTAAATCTACTAAAGGATAAGATGACAAGATATTACAAAATCCTGGGTATATTATTCTTGTTGCACCAAACCCTAATTTGATTGCCTTAGTATGATAATTTTGATAAAATAAAAATATTTTATTTCACATAAACCTACTTGGGCGCTTATGAAATGTCAGAAGCTAGGTACACGGTTCCAACTAGTTGTTTTCTATGTAGAAGAGCCGGCAAGAAACTTACTCTTTTAAAAAAGATAGTTGTTTTGCCCTATTCAAACGAGTCTTATTCTAAACCTTATATTTAGTGGATGTAGTATTTATTAGAGGCAGTTCTCACAAAGCCTCAGTATGAAATAACATAACAGTGTGTAAAGTTAAGGCTGCTCATACAGATCCCAAAATAAAAATAGTAACAGTTGTTATACAATTTGCCTCCCTTGGTATAATTTGATAGTTATGTCTATATACTAATGTTTTTTAAGCAAATTTCCTGTTTTTGTATAAAGAGGCATTGTTTATAAAGATCCTACTCTGTCCTCTTTATGTGTAATATTGTTATTTACATATAAGGATTGGATTTATAGGAGAGTAATAAATTGTATCGAGAATTAAATGTACTTAATTGAAATAAGTTTCTCAGACAAATACTGCCTTGACACTCGTCTTTTTCATTCAGGTTGCAAATAAATAAATAAATATTAAAAAAAATATCTTTTTAGTCATGCCCTCTTTCCACAAAATAATTATACTTAATAATTTTTTTATTCAGTTCACAACACAGTACAATATTAGTAAAACAAAGAACAGATTATAATAAGCCTTAGGAGCTAGTTTTTTTACAAATTCCCTGGACCCCACACTAGGATTCCCTGTGTCGTGAGGTCCAGTCTCTTCCCAGGTGAGGCAAACATTTACATTTATTTATTTAGGGAAATACATTAATATGAAAAAAGGAAATAACAATTTGAAAGAAGATTTTTTTTTTTTTTTTTTTTAATAAAAAAATGAAAAATTGATGAAATATGACCTTTTAATGTAAAATGACTCATAAGTTAACAGAAAATTTGGTTGTCTGTAATTTATTAACCATAGTCAAAACTATTGTTAGTTTTGTGTTATAGGGCATGACAAAAATGATTCAAAACTCAATTATTTTAATTAATACAGCTACCAGATATTCTTTTAAATACAATAATAACATTACATAAGGCTGATTAGCCATTGTAACTATGGATTTTCCTCAACTTATTACCCAATGCTATCCTCTTTTGCAACTGTTATTGAGGAAATAAATACCAATTAAAATATAATAATAATTGGTTTAGCTGATATGGCTGAAACCAAATATTAACCATAGTTGGTAATATGCTTTCCTATAGTCAACACGTTTTTATTAACTGTTCTGGGTGAGTTATTATTAATTCAGTTTTAATTTCAAAGGAGTGGTTTCTTTATGATGGTGTACTCAAATATTATTTTAGTCATATTATTTTAATAATATTATTTAAATAATACTATATTTTTTTATAATTTTGGTTGGGGTGGAAGTAGCACCCTACATGGTTAGGAAAAGGTTAAGCAGATACCTATTATTTAAAAATAATGTAGAGATAATTGGATTTTTTTAAAAGACATAATTAAGTTAATATGTTAGAAAAGTCTCTAAAATCTAAATCTCTTGCTTTAAAGATTATTAGATCAGTTTGTAGGTATTTTTATTCATGATTTATTCTAAGTTCCCATCCTTTTAATTTAATAATAAACCTTGCTGTGTAAATGTAAAATGGCCTTCAATTATGTTCTTATTGAAGGATATTTAAAAGATCTGTAGATTTTCCAATTCAAATATTTTGTTAAGTAAATAATCATAATACTTACATCATATTAAAATTCCAATTAAAAATAAAACGAAAAATTAAAAAAAAAATCCAATGTGATATTCTGTGAATTAATAAATAGTTTAATTGAGTATAATCATAAATATTACAAAACTGAATGAATACAAAAGAACTGGATATACTTATCTAATAAGTACTTTATTATAAAACATCTATTGCAAAAATATAAAAATACAACATAAAATGCAATATCTTTGCAGTTACAATATGTGGAGCAGTAATTTCTTTTAATGGTAATTATCATTAACATAAAATGCTACTCTCCATATATTTTGACTGCATAAATATTGATTTTTCTATAAAATAGCATTTTTTTGCTGCTGCTGAGCTGAATTCATGGCAAAAGTTTGTGCGTCAATGTCTTTATATATGTAATAAAATTAATAAAAAAATTATTGATCCAGATTGCCCAGCAACAAGCAAAAAATCTTCATCATCAGTGTCAAATAGGCTAAAAATAAATATATAATAATAAAAAGTTTATGATTATGAACTTATTACATTTTTTTTTTACATACATGCACTTAAACTTATAATAAAGCTGAAGATTTCGTTTGTTAGAACGTACTTAATCTCTGGCACTATAAAAGACTTTATTCCATTTTATTGCCTAATTCTAGATAAAGGTTATAATAGTCTATAACGTAAGGTCTTAGCACTCTATTATTCTCATGAGCCGAGCAAAAGGGAAAAAGACAAAAAGCACTGTAAGCTAAAACAAAGTTATTACTCGGGGGAACAAGACATTTCACGGGGACGAAGTCGCGGGCAGACACTACTTTTTTTTTTGTTTTGCTATCCTGCACTGTCCCACTCCTGGGTAAAGGCCACTATCGCGAAGCCGCTTGTCCTCTTTCCAGTTTTGACGGAACCTATCCAGCTCGTCCCGCTATCTCCTACGTGGTCTGCCGTGACCCCGCCTCACTGTCTCAAGACACCATTTCTGTGCTACTTGGGCCCACAGTTTGGCTGGCATGCGTCAAACATATCCTGCCCAATCTCATTTAAGTTAGGCAGCTCTTGGAGCCAAGTCAGCTTCTTAGCATCTTTGTTTTGGAGCGCAGTATTGTATTTCGGACGCGATCCGTTAATTTAACGCCGAGCGCTCCATTGTTCTTTGGCAGACCTTGAGTTTGGACTTCTGGATGTTAGTCAAAGACCAAGTCTGTGCACCATAGGTTACGACGGGAAGAATACAAGTGTCCATGAGCCTGCGATTTAAAGTCGCTCAGCGAGCTATGGAACGAGCTTTGCTTGGAGTATCTCTGAGGGACAGAATCCGGAATGAGGTGATCCGGCAGAGAACCAAAGTTGTCGACATAGCTCATAGGATTAGCAAGCTGAAGTGGCAAAGGGCCGGCCACATTAGCCGTCGAACCGACGACCGTTGGGGTAGACGTGTTCTTGAGTGGAGACCGCGAATCGGCAAACGTAACGTAGGACGCCCTCAGGCTAGGTGGTGCGACGATCTTCGCAGGGTGGCTGGTAGCAGCTGGATGAAAGTGGCCGAAAATCGAGCTAAATGGCGTGCAATTGGGGAGGCCTATGTCCAGCAGATGACTGCTATAGGCTGATGATGATGATGATGAGCCTGCGTTTTAGTGTCATAGGCAACTCACCCTTGAATAGTTCATAAAATCATTATTTATTCAGACACTACTAACTTCATAAAATCATTATTTATTCAGACACTACTAACTTCATAAAATCGTTATTTAATTTTGTATATTCCGTGTGAAGCCGGACGTAAAGAATAGTACCATCCCATTACTTCCCGTGGGTGTCGGAAAAGAGGACTAAAGTATTTACTATAGAATGGGCAGCAATCTCTGAATTTTACCACCATACTGCGATCTCCAACCCGCCTGCCAAGCGTGACGATTATCGCAAACTCTCCTTTTGGGTAAGGCTTATGTATGTAGGTTTGTAGCAGTAGGCGTCTTTCGGCTGATATGATGATGAATGTTATATAATTAGACAGACACAGTTAATTAAAATAGTCATGAGGAAACGTGAAACAAAAAATACTTTTATATAATAACGTTTAGTAGTTGTTTATAGGTCGTCTGATATCGTTAACACGCTATAAACAAGTGTGGTGACCACAAAGCTTGTGCCTTCTGTATTTTAAAAGAGGCTTTTATCCTGTTGAATGAATTATTTTGATATTTAAATTAAAATAAATTGGTATAATAGTAACAAGTGATAAGTTTATCGTTGCTGTAGCCCGTAAGTCAGCGGTTTAAAGTGAAAGTTCCAGGGAATTCTGTTGAAGGATTAATTAATTAAAAAGTCATTCAATGAACTTAGAGGGGCGTATTGATGATTTTAAGCCTCGTGCAGACCAGCGCGACGCAACGGTCGCGCGCGTTTCAGCGGTGTATATCCGTAGATCAATTTCTATGAAAACGCGCGCGAGTTTCCGCGACACGGTCCCTCCGCATCGAACAGCGTTATAACATAAGGTACATTTTGTGTGGGGTCGTTTCGCGGCCGCGATTTCGTCGCGATATCGCCGCGAAGTCATACAAAATGTACAAGCTGTTGCGTTCGTTGGCTATTATGAAAATTACGGGTCCTAGTTCTTAAGCAAAAAGTATCGAAAGATTTGTTACCGAACTTGTCAACGTTTGCGCCATAACGGGACCTTCGGACGGGCGTAAAAATATCGCAAATTCAAAATCTCCTTTCCAAAACAGAGAGAGAGAGTCCTTCCAAAAGGGTTCTTAAATAAGTGTATCCGTCGTAATACTTACCTACAAAACTAGTTCCAATTCGATTTTTGTTTTTAAACTTTATTACGACAAAATGTTCTTCTTCCTCGATAAATAGGCTACCCAACACTAAAATAATTTTTCAATTCGAACTAGTAGTTCTTGAGCTTATTGCGTTCAACCAAACATACAAACTCTTCAGCATTATAATCCACACTAATATTATAAATGCAAAAGTAACTCTGTCTCTCTGTCTGTCTGTCTCACTTTCCTGCTAAACCTACTGAACCGATTTAAATGTAATTTGGTACACAGATAGTTCAGAACCTGAGAAAGGACATAGGATACTTTTTATCCCGGTAGTACGTTCCCGCGGGATATTTTCCAACCTCCACGCGGGCGAAGCCGCTGGCAAAAGCTAGTACTTATTATTATAGTTTGAGAAATCTTTTTGAATGACATCACCTATAACCACACGTCTTTGCAGGTACTTGACCACGAACACCCGACGCTCACGGCTGAAGAGAGCGCCCTTCAATATGTGGAGTCACTGTGTCTTCGGCTCCTCGCTATGTTATGTGCCGTTCCCTCGCCGCTTACTGTACAGGTAATATTTTACACTAATCTTCCTATGATAATTTAATCGTAATAAAAATTGACTGTCCCGTTTGTCTCGTGGTTGCAAGCGCGGTTCCAGAGCGTAGGCTCCTGGTTCAGTTTCCAGGTCGGGCAAAGTGTTATTGGGAATTTCTTAGTAACAGCCCGGAGTTTTTAAGTTGGCGGTGTGATACCCACGTGCTTCGTAAAGCATGTTAAGCCGTTGTCCTGCGCCTGATCTCTCTCCGGTCGTGTCGGATTGCCGTCCCATCGGACTATACGAGTGTGGGAAGAGTGAGTGCCCCTGTGTCTGCGCACACACTTGTGCACTACAATATTTCCCGCGCCGATTTCTAGTCTCCGCTGAGATTGGCCACCATGGCCGAAATACGGTCTGGACGACTAAAATTGTAATAAAAATCATTATCGTTGAGAGTGCGCTGTGTTAACGGATCTCTCGGACTCACGAGTTGTAGGTAGGGTTACAATCTCGAGTCGAGATGTGGCGGGCTAAGCCCGGCATCGAGACCAAACGTGATCTCACAAAAGGGCTCGGAAACCAAATTAATATTTTTTACCAGCTCATAAAAAACGCTGTACAATTCAAAAAGAGCGTTTTCTTTTCGATCCTGCCGTTAATTTCACTCGCATTTCTGCTGGACACACCCGCACACATTTTTAATATAACTTCTCGGCAGCTGCAAGTTACCAGCTATAATAATACAGACATATTCTTAAACTCCAAGCAAAAAGCTACTACGAATATTTAGTATACACTGATTTTGTAGGGCCGATCCTGCAATTATCGGTAAAACCCTCAAAAAGTTACAAGACGTCCTCTCAAGACGTATGGATAAAAAAAAGGATTATAGCGCGGAATTTGCTATAGATATAATCTATGTTTTGTCATAAAGCTCCATGTCTGTTTCTCGGAAGTGTTAATGAAATTATTCACACAAAGTAAAGCAATTGCCTGGATTGAAACCCATGCCCTACAAATCGCAATTCGGAGCCGTTATCACTGGGCCACCACTGCCGTAAAAATTCTTTTGTTGAATTCCGTTTTTTCTGTTCAGTTTTTCTGATTCTTTTCCGGTTTTATTTACCTTCATTTTGAACTCCCTCTTCAGGATGTGGAAGAGCGAGTGGCTCGGACCTTCCCCACACCCCTGGACAAGTGGGCCATCACCGAGGCGCGTGACCTCGTCACGATAAAGAGACGGAAACCTATGATACCATGTGATAAGTTGCATCAATTGCTACAGAAGGTAAGATATACCGCACATACAAATTTGATTATTATTTCAGCTGGGACATGCTCCCTATTACATGGAAGTTAAGCATAACTGCCGAAATATGGGTGTTCTATACGTAAACCTCTGCTAAACCCTTGCGGAAAAGAGGCGTTATGTGTATGTTATGTAAGCCCCCCACTAGAGGCGTTATGTGTATGTTATGTAAGCCCGCCACTTGACTGGCCATAGGCCTTCCCCAAGTTATGCCACATTAGGCAGACAACTGATCTTTTGACGCCTAAAAGTATCATTTTTAGGGTTCCGTTGCCAAATGGCAAAAAACGGAACCCTTATAGATTCGTCATGTCTGTCTGTCTGTCCGTGTATGTCACAGCCACTTTTTCCGAAACTATAAGAGCTATGCTGTTGAAACTTGGTAAGTAGATGTATTCTGTGAACCGCATTAAGATTTTCACACAAAAATAGAAAAAAAAACAATAATATTTGGGGTTCCCCATACAAAGAACTGAAACTCAAAAAAATATTTTCATCAAACCCATACGTGTGGGGTATCTATGGATAGGTCTTCTAAATAAATTACATTGAGGGTTCTAATATCATGTTTTAGGGTTCCGTTGCCAAATGGCAAAAAACGGAACCCTTATAGATTCGTCATATCTGTCTGTCTGTCTGTCCGAGTATGTCACAGCCATTTTTTTCCGAAACTATAAGAGCTATGCTGTTGAAACTTGGTAAGTAGATGTATTCTGTGACCCGCATTAAGATTTTCACACAACAATAGAAAAAAAAAACAATAAATATTTGGGGTTCCCCAAACATAGAACTGAAACTCAAAAAAAAATATTTCATCAAACCCATACGTGTGGGGTATCTAAGGATAGGTCTCCAAAAATGATATTCATATTTGATTATTCATTATTTTATATATGAGGTTTCTAATATCATTTTTTTCTAAACTGAATAGTTTGCGCGAGAGACACTTCCAAAGTGGTAAAATGTGTGTCCCCCCGCGTAACTTCTAAAATAAGGGAATGATAAAACTAAAAAAAATATATGATGTACATTACCATGTAAACTTCCACCGAAAATTGGTTTGAACGAGATCTAGTAAGTAGTTTTTTTTTAATACGTCATAAATCGTAAACCACAATTTACCTTTCATTCAGTCAACTCAAATATAAAAATTAAAAAAAAAACCATTTAATTTCATAAACATAAACCTTATGCCTAAACCGTGAATACCTGCAGGTTTGTACGGAACCCTCGGTGCACGAGTCTGACTCGCACTTGGCCGGTTTTTATGAAATAAAATAAAAAAACACAATTTTTATGTACGAAAATATCCAGTTTGTATAATTTAATTTTTAAGAGGACTATACAAAGAATTAAAGGTTTTGGGAGACGACATGGCTTAAAAATTCTGGTATGTTGCCAGACGTAGAAAAGAGCACCACCCCATTTCTTCCCGTGGGTGTCGTAAAAGGCGACTAAGGGATTTACTAGAGAATGGGCTGCAGCATTCGCTATGCATTTTACCACCATACTGCGATCGCTAACCCGCCTGCTAAGCGTGGTGATTATGATAAAGCCCCCCTTTCCCCCAAAAGCCTATGCCCAGCAATGGCTGATATGATGACCCTGCGCTTAAGTCATTTAGGGCGTTGTAGACTTATCTTCAACTTTTCTAACACTAACTTCTCTTTCTCAGGAGGTACTTCTCTACAAAATCGACGTGTCAGTGTCTCAATTCATAACGGCGGTACTGGAGTTCATGAGTAGCGACATCCTGCGGCTAGCCGGCAACTATGTGAAGAAGATCTCGCAGAAGTCGGGCTATGATACCATCACGTGCCGGGACATCAAGACTGCTATGTGCGCTGACAAGGTTTGTGATGTATAAGTACTTATAAAACTTTTTTAATGCTTCCTTGGTCTAGTGGGGACAAAGTGTTATTGGGTTTCTCTATCTGGAATTTCTCAGTAGCAGCCCAGAGTATGGATTCGTGGCCGGTTGATGGCAATTGGTTTACCTCTATTACATGGGACTTATAACAGGCGAAATGTGGGTGTATTATAGGTACACCTCTGCCCAAGGCGTGATGTTATGTTAATATGTGAAAAATACTTTGTAATCGCTTTTAACGAAAAATACGCCCATGGAGGAGTATGAAATTTGGGCCAGTCAATTCATATAGAGAAGGACTGCAGAAAGCATTCTTATTTTTGTGTAACAAAGCATTAGGTTTTAAATTAATTACGGTCGAATTTCGCCTACTGAGCAACCACTATTATTAATAATATTGTCATGTCCATTTAATCCATAGGCTATAACTTTTGAGCCTTTAAACAAACTAGTGATCGCCCAATGGTCGAAATTCGACCGTACTTCATTTGAAAAATATACATATAATAATAAATATAAAAAAATAATATGGTTATATTTGACATTCGGTAACACTATAGACAAATAATATTAAAGACAGATATTCTCGATTGGACCACAGAATTAATAATAATAATAATAATAATAATATCTTAGGACAACCAACACACCGTTATCTGATCCCAAACTAGGCAGAGCCTGTACTATGGCAACCAGACAACTGATAAATATACTTATATATTTCTAAATACATACATATTATAGAAAAATTACACCCAGACACAACAAATGATTGTGCTCATCACACAAACATTTGTCCTGGATGGGAATCGAACCCACGACCTCAGTCTTAGCAGTCAGGGTCACTAACCACTAGACTAACAGGCCAGTCAATTGGACCATAAACAAAAGAATATCTATTGCATGTGTGTATTAAATACATGGTAATGAATAGTAGTGTGTGTAACGTGTTATTTATTGAAAATAATGTATTTTTGCGCATAATTTAAAAATATTAGCATTCGTCACTTCTTCTCTGTATAAAATATAAGTGTGCGAAATTTCATACTCCTCCGTCCGCTCAATTTTCGTAAAAAGGGATCCAAAGTTTTCGCTTCACGTATTAATATATATATGTCTATAATGATGTAGGCAAAAATATGATTTTTGGTACTTTCAAACTCAAATAGCAGTCAGGAGGTTAATTGTAGGCATTCGTGGTGATATAAAAAAAAAAAAAAATGATATTTTCCATACCAAAACAGCAATTATTTTTCAGGTCAGCTTTTTTTTGGGGACGAAATGAATGATGTCTTTCTTACCTTTATTGACCTTTCAAAACCCAACTTTACCGTTTTCTCCATCTCCCTAGGTGCTAATGGACATGTTCTACCAAGAATCCGAGCTCGCCTCATCAGAATCGTCGGGTAGCGGCACCGAACGTCGCGGTCGCCGCGGCTCGCTGTCCTACGCAGAACTGGTGCGCGACCTCTTGACTGACGAGAAGCACTTCCTGAGGGACCTGAACCTCATCATCCGGGTGTTTAAGGATGAGCTCGAGAAGATCCTTGATAGGGACAGTCGGGTGAGTTGGTGTTTTTTTTACCCGGCTACGGTAATGCAAAAAGTAGGGTTATGATTTTGACGGGTATGTATGTACAGTCAGCGTCAATAATATCAGGGTGAACAGACTGTTCAAAAAGCTTTTTAACAAAAAAAATAAACCGTCGAAAAATTAAGGCGTTTTAATTTTTTTGTTATTTTTATATTATTATTTTATTGTGTTTATAATCTACTAATAAAACTTGGCAAGGCATACCCTTTCCAATTAAAAAAGAATTATCAAAATCGGACTACTCTGTAAAAAGTTATGCGTGGTCATACATTACAATCAGTGAGTAAACAATCAATCATCCCCCTTTTTTCCTAGCCTTAGGGTTCCATTTTATTTTTTCATAATTTAAATGGATCCACCTTTGGGGTATAACCTTTCCAATAAAAAAGAATTATCAAAATCGGACTACTCTATAAAAAGTTATGCGTGGTCATACATAAAAAAAAAGAAAATATACGCGTCGACTTGAGAACCTCCTTCTTTTTTCGTCGGTTGAAAATTATCTAAACAACTGTGAAAATTAAATATTAACTCAAAGACACAAGGAATGTTTCAGAATGAAGACAGTACACAACAACTGTCATTCTGACTAGAACTTTATCCAATTGAGCTAAAGTTTAATTTTCTTTGTTGCATCCACAGAACAAAGAATACAGAGAAGTGCCCTTATACTGGTTAAGCACGGGAACCAGTGTCGCCAAACTCACACATTTGCATAGCAAATTGTCCATTACACACATAAAAAACAGTGATATGATTGGCTACAAATTACACACGCAAGTTTTACAAATCGTCTTCGTATTGCTTTCAAAAATTAAGTCGTATTACAAGGCATGAAAGTTGTTATTATTTGACATGACACACACAATAAAGACGTTTTTCGTTTAGAAACTTTAGATAGACAAATTTACAACGAGTTCAGCAACTCAATGCTAGATGGCGCTGTAACCAATTCATTCTATTCAGAACGCTAGCTCCTTCGAAATAGATGTCATATTCACATGCACTTGTAATCTCTGTTGGTGAGTAGCAAAACAAAAGTAAGAGATGAGGAAATATATCGATATTTTAATATTGAAGTTACGTAATTTATTCGAGTGAGCAATGTAATAATTTGTTAACATCATACAAATGCTTAATAACGGAAAAGGTTGATTATCGTTAAAATATCAATGTTAAAGAGGTATTTGTATATTTGTATGTAGGGGGGTAATGTTATTTTCATAAAATCAGGTACGCGGGCGAAACCGCTGATAGAAGCTAACGATAAATGAAACGATAACAGATAGTACTAAAAATATTTACTAACCCTGAAATAACACATATTTATTTAATAACTTGCCGTTTTTATAATTTTATGTTTAATTTTAATAGGTGATGAAATCGTATATTAATATATTTTGCTGTGATAGCTTTCATTAAGTCAGTAATATGATTAGACGTAAGAAATTCCCCTAATTGATGATAGCTTATGTTTTGGAATATCGATGACCCAATGAACTGGCGCATTATTTTAGCCATGATATAATCTTTATTAAATATGTAACCGTCTTTTAAAAATATTTCGGACATCTGACATATCTTAATCACAGATTCTGATGGGTATAATAATCCCCCTCTATCTTTAGCTATAATAAGTCTATGTTATGATTGTTTTTTTTTTCTGTTACTAAGCACTAACGCAAATATCACACTTAATTTTTTTAATCAACTGTCTTATTATATAACCAGCTATGTGAGCTATTGAATCCTTACTAAAATCAGACAAAATTATCGATACCGACCTACATTACGAATGTGTCCCATCCCTAATCGAGTAGCGTCGAAGATACTAGAATTTTGGCTATGATTTTCCAGATGACGACTAAGTGCATTAAGACTTTTTTGTCAATGAAAATAAGGTTGTTTATAGTTTGCATTGAAGTCATAACATGTGGTATTGCAATTAAAATCAATTATATTAAAAATTAACAAAGTTTAGTAGTTACTGATGATAGGATACACCTCCACAAGATACATTTTTTTTCTGCTATCGTTTTTGCAGGTCAAAACCGCACAACAAGGCATAATTTGTAATATTTCGCGTATTTCTGCGACAACCAATCGCGACAAGTATCTGACGGCTAATAAGCTAAATGCTGCGCATCTGCGCTTAATGTTGACACGCGCGCGATATCTGAGGGGCACTTCCTCTAGTTTTCTTTATTCCGTGGTTGCATCACATCGCTAAATAATATTTACAGGCAGCGATGAAAGTTGGTTATTATTCGCATCGATGGCTTGTTTGTAAGTGTTTCTCCCAGTTGGTCAACTTATTTTAGTTTATCAAAGCAATAAAACCTTTAAAACATTTTTTTTTTAATTCCTAATGTTTCACAAAAATTACACATAATAAATTCTGAAAACGAAATAAGTAATACAGATCGGATATTCAGATGCATATTCACCTAAAGTTGAAATGTTGCCTAATATGGAATGCGCGTTTTTACCATGTTTTGTGTGTTGTTTTAACTAACATATACCACCCTACACACATATGTATTTGCATCTGAGGTTAAAAAATAATTTTAAATAAATATGATGATCCAAGAAACCCGGCTTTAATAAAAAATACGAAGCCGCTACCGTGCTTTCACATTAGGTAAATATGCATCCGAATAACCGATCACTGGTAATAACTTTCCATATGCTGCACTGAATAAGGATATAAACTAGTAATTTATTTTCCCTATCATTTATTTAATATTTTTGTAATATTGTCTCCAGGCGATATCGTTGATATTCGGTAACATAGTGGACATTTACGAGCTGACGGTGACCCTGCTTGGTAACTTAGAAGACGCCATGGAGATGTCACAGGACTCGCCCACTCCCTACATCGGCAGCTGCTTTGAAGGTACGTTTAAATGATAGACCATCTTTACATAAATGGCCTGTTAGTCTAGTGGTTAGTGACCTTGACTGCTAAGACTGAGGACGTGGGTTCGATTCCCACCCAGGACAGATCTTGTGTGATGAGCACAATTATTTGTTCTGTGTTTGGGTGTAATGTATCTTTAATATGTATGTATTAAGAAATATATAAATATACTAGCTGACCCGACAAAAGTTGTTTTGCCGGGTGAAAAAAAGCGAAAATTTAGAGTTATATGTATTTTTTAATTCCAAATCATAATAAAATAATAACAGAAAAAATTGACAAAAAAATAAAAAATAAATATTTAGGGGTGGGTCACCCTTATGATTTAGGGGTATGAAAAATAGATGTTGGCCGATTCTCAGACCTACCCGATATGCACACAAAATTTTATAAAAATCGGTCCAGCCGTTTCGGTTGTCCTAAGATATTATTCAATGATATTTTAATAAACAGATATGTTATACACGTACAAAACAAGCGAAAAAAGTGTTCCGCGCAGCAGCGGCAGCACACATACACACTTTTCATTCATTTTACGATTCACACACAAGTCAACATTATAGAAAAGGGACGGCTTGATAAAACCAAAAAGAAAAAAAGAGACAGTTAGTGTTGTCAGTTGCGCTTGAATGTAAACAAACATTATTTCTGGCTATCATAGACTAAAAATTTAACGAGACTGAAGGTACAAACCTCACGTATAACATTTGTACACGCGGTTTGTACCTATAACAACTCATAACGAGGACTAGGTTCGTAGGTGAGAAATAAAACACGATATAAAAGGAAAAAAATATTTATTTTGTAATAAAAACAATCCATTCTTGGTGCCGGACCTCATTGGTTGGAAACATTAATGAAGAAAAGGCAAACGGAAAAAAAGCAAAGGGAATAGTTAAACTCGCTGTTGTCGCACTGTTTAATTTCTAATTAAGTATGTAAATCATTACATAAAACAAAATTATTAAATATTACAAAGTTAGAAAAAACGAAAACATCTGTGTGGTAACGATGACTTTACTGCCTACGATATTCGCATCTGTACTTTTGTTCTATGTCCGGAGTAAACGCGTCCTTCTCTTACTCACGACAAAAAATATATTTCCATTTCTTTCTTTCTTCTAACATTAGACATCGGTGGTTGTGTAAGAATTCCAGGTGTGAAGGAGGAGAAGGAGAAATATATAATAAATTACCCGAAATAATAAAGAATCTAAATAAACATAACATCTTTATCAATAAATTGAAACTTTTCCTTGTAAGTAAATGTTACTTTAGTATAGGCGAATACTTAAATGATAAATTATAATTAACATACGCCTACCAACTTATAGTGCATATGTGGAGCTTTCCAATTAAATAAACTTACCATGAATAATAAATAATGATTAAATACGCAATAAATTATAATAGTGAATTAAACGATAATTAATCATTAAAAAAAAAAAATATATATATCGTTTTTTTTTTGTTTTTAACAGTTTACAGTTACTAATTGAACAAGTGTATAAAACAATAATTCTTAAAATCTATACATTGTTATAAAAAATAGTAGGTATAATATTATTAACTAAAAATATAACTTCTAATTAAGCACCCAGTGTTCTTCCTCCTCTCTCCTACTTGATCTTGCTGTGCCCGACAGGGTCTATAATTGTGACTTAAATAATGATTTCCGTTCCAACTATGCTTTAACATTATGGTACGCAATAAAGAATTGAGAATTGATAGATTCGGAGCCTATTGAGCACATTACGACTCGAGCACTCGAGTCCTTTGCAACACTAGTCGAAATTCATTAAACCAACTAATAACTAACGAATCTTTTATTTTCCATGTATAACTAAGTGTATATTGTTTCAGAACTGGCAGAAGTTGAAGAGTTCCGTGCGTACGTCCGCTACGCGAACATAGTCACAAGGAAAGAGTCGCGGGAAGCGTTGCAGAGCATTGTCGACGATCCTGTAGTAAGTTATTATTGCTACATTCCGCGTCAATCATATCGGGATGAACTGACTGGTCTTCTTCTTCTGAGCCTGTCGATAGCAATCTAAATAGAGTCAGCCCAGAATTTGGCTACGAGCTGAGCACTTTCGGTAGCGTCCATCAACTCCTGTAGCGTGCGGACATCAGGACATGCTGGACAAGATATCAAGTACCGCATTGTTTGTGGGACAGCACCACATTTACACTCCAGGCCGCAGTCATCTATGAATCTCCACCTATTTTTTTTCTTTGTGGGTGGGAAATCATCAAATGATGTCTCCACGGTAACTCATGAATCTCCACCTGAACAGGTTTTCTTTACTACAGCCTACCTGAGTCCGGAGTCTATTTAAAGACTGCCAGGAAAGCCAAGGCAACTCGTGTTCAACAGACTGTTCTAAATGATCTTCACAACTATGAAAATTAAATATTAACTCAATGACACAAGGAATGTTTCAGGATGAAGACAGTACACAACAAGTGTCATTCTGACAAGAACTTTATCCAATTGAGATAAAGTTTAATTTTCTTAGTTGTTGAACAGAATGTTCGTCCCGATATTTTTGACGCTTATTAGGGTTCCATTGCCAAATGGCAAAAAACGGAATCCTTATAGATTCGTCATGTCTGTCTGTCCGTGTATGTCACAGCCATTTTTTCCGAAACTATAAGAGCTATGCTGTTGAAACTTGGTAAGTAGATGTATTCTGTGAACCGCATTAAGATTTTCACACAAAAATAGAAGAAAAACAATAATATTTGGGGTTCCCCATACATAGAACTGAAACTCAAAAAATTTTTTTTCATCAAACCCATACGTGGGGTATCTATGGATAGGTCCAAAGTGGTAAAATGTCCCCCCCCCTGTAACATCTAAAATAAGGGAATGATAAAACTAAAAAAAATATATGACGTACATTACCATGTAAACTTCCACCGAAAATTGGTTTAAACGAGATCTAGTAAGTAGTTTTTTTTTTAATACGTCATAAATCGTAAACCACAATTTACCTTTCATTCAGTCAACTCAAATATAAAAATTAAAAAAAAAAAACATTTAATTTCATAAACATAAACCTTATGCATACACCGTGAATACCTGCAGGTTTGTACGGAACCCTCGGTGCGCGAGTCCGACTCGCACTTGGCCAGTTTTGTATTTGACGTCCATCAACTCCTGTAGCGAACAAGCAGCAGGACATGCTGGACAAAATACTAAGAGCCGCATTAAAATCGCGCCAAATTTAATTCCCCAATGATGAATCACTTCATGCAAGTGTTGCTTAGGCAGGAGTGATTCATATTGTCTTGGTGTATGTTTGTAAACAATGGTTTTCTGTAAGCTCGTACTTCGTTAAAATAACACTCTAACATAACTCTTAAGTTTTTATTGCATTTTTTGTACCTAACTCACTGACATAAAATGGATCTGTGTTGTCTAAGAAAATAAATAATTTAATGTTTGTGGAACAGCAACAGATTTACACGATTTAATACTAAAACAATGGGTATGCTCATAGAAAGTAAAGATGCCACAGTTGATCGTAGTTCAAGGAATATGTGTGATCGTTCTACAATTTTGTTCCAGCTGTCGGAGCGTCTGGACACAGCGGGGCATGGGTTCCGTCTGGCCGTGAAGTACTACCTGCCCAAGTTACTCCTGGCTCCTGTAGCGCACGTGTTCCTCTACCACAACTATGTGCTGGCACTGCTGCAGATCGCTCCAGCTAGCGATGACCGCGAGAGCTTCAAACAGGTCAGATATCACAAGCGAAACTACCTATTTTAAACCACAAATGTATACTAATATTATAAAGCTGAAGAGTTTGTTTGTTTGTTTGATTGAACGCGCTAATCTCAGGAACTACTGGTGCGAATTGAAAAAATATTTTTGCACTGAGTAGCCTATTTATCGAGGAAGGCTATAGGCTATATAACATCACGCTACAACCAAGAGAAGCGGAGCAGTTATGAAAAATGTTGCAAAAACGGGAAAAATCGCACGGGTAGGCGATTTGACGCGACGGGAAGGGCCTGACTCTTGGAACAAGAAATTTAACACGGACGAAGTCGCGGGCAGAAGCTATTTTGGTTATAGTTCGATAAGATAATATAGTTCCTTATGTTGCCGGACGTAAAGAATAGCACCATCCCATTTCTTCCCGTGGGTGTCGTAAGAGGCGACTAAGGGACTTACTAGAGAATGGGCAGTGGCGTTCTCTATGCATTTTACCACCATACTGCGATCGCCAACCCGCCTGCCAAGCGTGGCGATTATGGCAATCGCCCCATATTGGAGGGGGGGGGGGGGCTATGTCCAGCAGTGGACGTCTTTCGGCTGAAATGATGAGATAAGATAAGATACTTAGATTAGTTGTGGCTCAGTAGTAATGGTCGCAACTTACAAATTATAGGTCGTAGATTCGAACCCAGACAGCTGCTATACTTTGTGTAAATTATTTCATCACCACTGCTCTCAAAACGGTGAAGGATAACATCGTGAGAAAACTTCTTCGGAGAATAATTTGCTTCATCCACCTGTGGTTGTTTCTGATGCTCACAATTCTCGCAGCGTTTCGTGTTTAGAAAATACCTCTTTTTTTTTAAATTGTTTAACATGTTTTTTATTTATAACTAGTAACCACAATTCTATACAACGTGTTCCTATTGATATCCCATAACTCTAGGGTATTAATGAGACCATATTAAAGAATCAACTGCGACATATCGACGGTGAAGTGCCAATACTATCTTACATTTTTGAGAAATTTACTTTATTACGTCTATGACTTTTAAGTTTAATCTCCGCGTATTTTGATGAAGTCACTTCATCTGTATTTTTAATAAAAATTGGAGAAAATAAAATGTTAAAAAAAAAAAAGTTTATTTGGAACAACTTAAGTTTACAACATTTACAATGGCAAACGAAGATAGCTACAAAAGTAAAATACTGTGGCGCAGCTATCAACGCCCAATCCAAACAAAATATACACAAATACATTGTTCCAGAAAAGACTAAAAATACAAACAAAGTTAATAATAATTAATTTCGGTTTTTTTTTTTTTTTTTTTTTGTTTTAAGAGAGTATAAAACAGAAAATATTCTATATGGAGGTTACTATGTAGTATTAGTGTAGAGTGGAGGTGGGGTGATGTGTGTATATGCGTGTGTGTGAGGGTGTGTGTGTGTGTGTGTGTGTGTTACCGTGTATATGATACCATAAGTAAAATTAAAACCAATACATCCTATCTTACATTAAATAAACCATGTAAAGCCTATCTAACCAAATACGGACTAAACTACGGACTGTTGTAAATCATATAATAATTTTATCAAAACTTCCATAATTGCATATTCTCTTTTTACACGCTTTATATTAGCTTCACTTGTATGTTAGAATGTTTGTATATTTTTATGTTTGTTTGTAACCGACTCCTTATAGCGCGATTTTGACCCACTTCAAACGACCAGATTTCATTCAAACTTTGCACACCTGTTAAGAGCCCGTGCACATAATTCACTCGCTCGAGTTTAGGTAAATTCCTGCTATGCTATGTTTGTGTGCACCGTTTACGCACACATGCCTAAAGATCGAGCGTAGTGATCGCTTAAAAAGTTTTGATACTATAGTGGTTTTATTTTTTAAGTAATACAGGTATTGTTAAGAAATAAAAGTCTGGAATGTTTGTGTACATTTTAATAGTATATTTATCACAATAAGCATAAAAATGGTACATGTAGGTACAATTAAATAGATAGATTAGATAATGTTGAGGTAAGTGTTTTACATAAATACGAGTAGTTTCCATAATTTTGTAATTAAATATATTCTTCATTCAAAAAAAAATCAATTGAATAGGCGAATTGGAATTGGATTGGGATAAAAGATAAAGTTTTAGAAAATACAAAACATTTAAATTTGAACATAAGGGCTTTACCTACTTTGAGGAGTGGATAGAGAGGCGCCACGGCGTCCTCACCTTCCGCCTGACGCAGGTTCTCACCGGGCATGGGTGCTTCAGTGGGTTCTTGTTCAGGATAAAGCGGGAGGAAACGCCCGGGTGTTTCCATTGTGAGGATCGTCTAGAGGACACGGTGGAGCACACGGTGGAAGTGTGCCCTGCCTGGGCGGAGCAACGCCGTGTCCTCGTGGAGGCGATCGGCGGCGGCGACCTCTCGCGTCCGGCCCTGGTGCGAGCCATGGTACGGAGCGAGAGGGCATGGGAAGCCGTCACCTCCTTCTGCGAAGCAGTAATGCTCGCGAAGGAGGAGGCGGGGCGCGTGAGGGAGTGGCAGTCTCTGCGCCCTCACGTCCCTAACCGCCGCAGGAGGAGACGCCCCGGGCGCCGAGAGTCGATTGCGGACTCCCGGCCACCGTAGGCGCGAGCTTGCGGGTGGCGAGCAATGGGTAGCTCGCCGCCCGGTAAGGACCAAGCTCGGATCGACGGCGCGTAGTGTTCAACGCGCGCCTCAAAGAGATGTCAGCAGTACTGTAGGGGTCTGCTAGGACCGATGCCTGCCGGGGTCGCGTGATTGTTCGAAAGAGATACCGTGACCCTGGCACATGGGCAACTGAAGGAACACGGGTGGGTTTTAGTCAGTAAAAGTCTGACACGCCCTCCCGCTCCGCCCAGAGCGGGAGAAGTCATTCGATGATTACCCATCCAAAAAAAAAAGGGCTTTACCTATAATAATAATAAAAAACGTTTATTTTACCTATAAAATTGTTATTTTATTGTACTGGCCAGAAACCGATGAATTTAGATAACGACCTGGTCAAAAAAAATAAGACTCCGTGGTATAATGAACATTTATATGTATATATTACATTATCTTGTTTCTTCACATGTATTTATCCAAATCGACTGTTACACATAGAAAATTTCAAATAAATTTTGGATGAAAACGAATGATTTTTTTTTCACTGATTATAAGGTTTGATAGTTTACATCCAAATCATTATGGTTTGATACGGTTATCAATGGTCAAAAAAATATTGGAAATCGACTATTATTCGACCTTTAATAGGTATAGATGAATCTGGTGATTCCTAATACAAGATTGATGACGCTAGATGAAGGGACACTCGAATTAAATAAATTTAAAACAAAAAATAGTCCATTGTAGTGGAAAGTCCACTAGAATTGATTGAATTCTCCCAAATGTAAGCAATCCCATGATAACCGAATAAAGTGATACCCTCGAGCTGGTTTGATGATAAAGGATAACGGAACTTTTGAATAGCTTTTTGTAAACCCAGCGAATGTGGGCTCATTAGATGTATCTCAACGAGTCCTGTTCATTTTACCTAATGATGATGACCTAGGTTGTTCTGGAAGGTGTATAACGAATTTCATGTTTGTCATCAAATCTGATGATTTATGACGTATTAAAAAAAAAAACTACTTACTAGATCTCGTTCAAACTAATTTTCGGTGGAAGTTTACATGGTAATGTACATCATATATTTTTTTTAGTTTTATCATTCCCTTATTTTAGAAGTTACGGGGGGGGGGGGGGGGACACATTTTACCACTTTGGAAGTGTCTCTCGCGCAAACTATTCAGTTTAGAAAAAAATGATATTAGAAACCTAATATCATTTTTGAAGACCTATACATAGATACCCCACACGTATGGGTTTGATGAAAAAAAATTTTTGAGTTTCAGTTCTATGTATGGGGAACCCCAAATATTATTGTTTTTTTTAAAAAATGATATTAGAAACCTCAATATCATTTATGAAGACCTATCCATAGATACCCCACACGTATGGGTTTGATGAAAAAAAAATTTGAGTTTCATTTCTATGTATGGGGAACCCCAAATATTATTGTTTTTTTTTCTATTTTTGTGTGAAAATCTTAATGCGGTTCACAGAATACATCTACTTACCAAGTTTCAACAGCATAGCTCTTATAGTTTCGGAAAAAAATGGCTGTGACATACTCGGACAGACAGACAGACAGACATGACGAATCTATAAGGGTTCCGTTTTTTGCCATTTGGCAACGGAACCCTAAAAACGACACCTTGACAAAAAAAATTGGAAATGATTACAGCCGCCATCTTGGATTTTTATTTTCACCTCATCATCGGCTTCAGCACCCTCGGAAACTGTAAAAACGACACCTCTGACAAAAAATTTGGAAATGTTTTCAGCCGCCATCTTGGATTTTTATTTTCACCTCATCATCGGCTTCAGCACCTTCGGAAACTATATAAACGACACCTGTAACAAAAATTTTGAAATGTTTTCAGCCGCCATGTTGGATTTTTATTTTCGCTTCATCATTGGCTTCAGAACCCTCGGAAACTATAAAAACGACACCTCTGATAAAAAATTTCGAAATTTTTGCAGCGGCCATCTTGGATTTTTATTTTCACCTCACTATTGCCTTCATCACCCTCTGAAACCAGAAAAGCTATCTCTTTTTCTACTATAAAATAAAAGATGTTTTACCATTTTTTGTTACATGACAATTTCTACAAGTTTCTCTCACCGGAAGCTGCGTCAAAACACTTCGTTCCAGAAATAAATGTAGGGCGATATAAATATTTAGTTATATCTACTATCTAGCGGATTCGGTAGGCAGACGTTGTCGTGCGACAGTTCACCCAACTTCAACAAAAGCTAAGAATGATCCAGATGACGCAAAAATTATTAACATAAAATCACCAAAATCGGTTAAGCCGATAAGGATGAGAAGATTTACGGACACTAGTACACCGGTATTCTGTAAGACATTAACATTTTGCAACAAGCAAAAAAATACACAAGCTAACAATTTAAAAAAGAAATTAATACTTACCGGACCAAAATGTGGTAGTTGGCGTACAATATTTGGAATATGTTTACGTAGATCACGTGGGCTCCTGCGGTGCAAAGTGATACGTCCTCACGCTGGGAAGGCCCGGTCGTTACTGGCGGGATTGGTTTTACGCGATCGATTATATAGTTCACTTTGACTTTTATTTAACAAATTAAGTTTATGTTAATTAATAAAATAAAATTTGGATTCTATTCAATAGTTAACTTAAGTTTAATATGTAATTTTTAAAATTTCATAAAAGTGTTTCTAAGGTATAGAAAAAAATAGTTATTTGTCGAGAAGTTTCCCAAAAATTACGTTATTTCAACATTTTTTTTCTGCTATATTTCGTATTAAAATCAAAAAAGTGGTTCCGCCACGTCCAATTAGACCATTTAATGATGTTATTTATATTTTTTTAATGTAAAGAATCCTTTGCAGTTTTTCGTAAAACGAAGACAAACGTCACTCGTTCGTTACTTTTCGGAAAAGGGGTTGTGGGTATTGTTGATTTATCAGTATGCTATAAGTCTTTTGAAAAATCCCTTTCCGCCACGTACAAGATTAAGAACTCATCTCTTATAATAACAAATAAAAAAACGAATATTCTTCTTCGCTACCTCACAACAAGTGATCAAAATTGGCCAAAATGAGTTAATTATGTGCACGGAGCCTTAAGGACCGATGACAATGCAATAATTTCATAAATTTGTGGTATTATCCTTGCCAGGGTTACCAGGACAGCAAAAAAACTGTCACAAACTACGCTGACATACGTCTCAAAATTGGAAATACCCTAAAAAATAGAAAATAAATAATAGTTTAAAAAAACTAAAAAACACGCTTCCATTGAAAACCAAACTAAAAAGTACAAAATAATGGAAAAAAAGCGTGGGGTGCCTGATATCATTTAAAAAATACCTTAAAAAGCACCCCACGCTTTTTTTCCATTATTTTGTACTTTTTAGTTTGGTTTTCAATGGAAGCGTGTTTTTTAGTTTTTTTAAACTATTATTTTTATGTTGATTCTTTCATTTAATTTTTTTAGGAAATTTAGCATTTTTTTTCGCTTTGTGTAAAATTTTGGTATTGGCACTTCGCCGTCGATATGCTTTTTTTGAATTTAAGAAAATTAAAGTAACATAATTTATAATAGTTTTTGACATAGTTTCATTAATGCCCTAGAGTTATAGGATATCAAAAGGAAGACATTGTCCACGCAGTAATAATTATTTTTACATAAAGATTGTCCATAGTGATTTCAGATACGATAAAAATTAAATAAATAAGAAATAAATATCTTAGGACAACCAACACACCGTTATCTGATCCCAAACTAGGCAGAGCCTGTGCTATGGTAACCAGACAACTGATAAACATACTTAAATATTTCTAAATAAATACATAATATTATTATAGATAAATTACACCCAGACACAGAACAAATGATCGTGCTCATCACACAAAGATTTGTCCTGGGTGGGAATCGAACCCACGACCTCAGTCTTAGCAGTCAGGGTCACTAACCACTAGACTAACTGGCCAGTCAAATAGCTAATACATTCATTTTAATGAGACCATCCCTTTTTACTTTTCAGTGTGAAGATTCATTCATTCAGATAGGAATTTCATAAGTGAAAATAGTTAAAAAACAAAAACTTCAAAAACTTTTACACGTCAATCATGTTATAAAAATAAAAAGTAGATGAGGTCGACGTTTACTATTATTTACGATTACACTGAGAAGAAAAGCTGAAACAAACTTAGAGGTCACAGTCTCTTTTAAAGTCCAGATAAATTCTTGGACAGATCATTGTGATGACCATGAAGTTTGGTATCTGAAATGGGTATAGATAATTGGCGATCAATATTTAGTAAATGCTAGTCGTATTTTAGATTTGCTTTACCAAACAATAATTGGTACGGTAACATAACACGAAATGTACAAAACCTTGTAAAACCCGGACTTGGTTCAAGCTATTTATAATTTTTTGTGTTTTTTTATTTTGTTTTTTATTTATTTTTTGTTACGTTCACGTCTTTACAGATTACCCCTGCAGCTGAAGACAGAGAGAGCTTTAAACAGGTTAGTTGGGTCATTTTAGGGTACCTAGGGTCAAGTTAGGGTTCTTTAGGTAACAGAAAAAAAAACACTTTTTTACACAACATGTTAAATTATGAACGCAAGACCTCATACAACTGGCAGGGTCGCGAGATCTGTTCGAAAGAGATACCGTGACCCTGGCACATGGGCAACTGAAGGAACACGGGTGGGTTTTAGTCAGTAAAAGTCTGACACGCCCTCCCGCTGTGCCTAGAGCGGGAGACGCCATGTGATGATTTCCCACCCCAAAAAACAAGACCTCATACACCCCAACTAGAATATTAGGTTCAAAGCATAATACAAGGAACAAACATTTTTTTTTAAAGCTAACTGTTATTATTGAGAAAATCGTGTTGACCCTAGCATTACTTTAAGCATTTCAATTGAGTCTTAACACCTTGAAATAAGATTGAATTTTTTTTGGCTCAATCGGCGGTAGATATGGCCAGATACATAATTTTTGAAAAAATACCCTTAGAAGTTATTTAAATCTATTCAGTAGTGAATTATGAACAAACTACTTTGCAGGACTTGTGTTTATTCCGTTACACGTTGTTTAAGTTTTATGTTTATATCATATTTATGAGTATGTATCTCATTTTTAAAATATGTATTTTTGTCATCAGGTGGAATGCAATCTACATCCGATCAAAAAGTTATTGATGAAGGCACTAGGAAATGGACCAAAAATGTGAGTATAAATATAAATAGACCTCTGTCTACCTCTTTTAATAACTTTTGATATAAAATATTATCTATATTAAAAATTACAGAAATCAATTTAGTAAATGATTCTGAACCCTACGACTTTTATATTGTGAATTTATGCTCTCACACGTTGTGTAATGAAAGGGGGGATGAAATATTTATGTTTTTTTTTGGCGATGAGATAACTTATCGGCCCCACGGCTTGTATAGCTAAAAACGCAAATTGACATAGATGCCGCTTTTTTACGTAGGATTGCCGCGAAACCGTCTGTGTGTGCCTCCATGAACATGGCGGTCGCGCTGCAAAATGGAGGGAGTCTCAGCAGCATCCTGAATGTGTTATTCTTATTATGCATTCATGTTATTTTTCCATCATCACAGGGACGCGACACTCCGCATGGCGAGCCGAGCGCGTCGACAACTCGCCATAGAGAAATGCAACGAGTTGGCCCGGATAGTTGACAACTGGGACATCAGGGACATCGGACAGTGCTGCAATGAATTTATCAGAGGTAAATAACGAGTTCCGTGTGTCCGTCCGAGTGCCGGACGTAAAAAATAGCATCATGTTATTTCTTACCGTGGGTTTCGTCAGAGGCGACTAAGGGACTTACTAAAGAATGAGCGGCAGCGTTCTCTATGCATTTTACCACCATACTGCGATCGCCAACCCGCCTGCCAAGCGTGGCGATAATGGCAAACTTCCCCAAAATTGAGGGAGGCTTAGGCTTGGCCAGCAGTGGACGTCTTACGGCTGAAATGATGATGATTTTGATGAAAAATTCGAGTTAAAATACTTATAATAACATCACAGACTATTGGGCCATGGAATAATGAATGAAAGGCGATCTTCCACTGCCAGAATCGCGAGATTTGTTCGAAAGATACACCGAGGCCCTGGCACAGGCAACTGAAGGAACACGGGTGGGTTTTAGTCAGTTAAAGTCTAACATCCATAGCGCTCCATCCATAGCGGAAGACGTAATTTGATGCTTTCCCACCCACAAAATAAAGGGCGATCTTCCTCTTCTCCAGAAACTACATGAGTAACTGAAAACCGAGAGTAGGGGTGGCCCAGTGGTAACGGCTGCGACCTACGAGTAACTTGGGTGCGAACCCAAGCACGCACTTTATTTTGTTGTAAATTACTTCATCACCACTGTTCTCAAAACGGTGAAGGAAGACAAAGAAACTGGCATGTCTTAAAACCAAAATTCGAAGACATGTGACATTTACCAACCCGCACTGGGCCCGCGTGGTGGATTACGGCCCACTCTCTCTCACCGAGAGGAGGCCTGAGTCCCAGCAGTGGGAACAATATAGGCCGCTGATAATGAAAGTTGAAACCTGTTTCAAATGAAAATAACATTTATTAGAACAGACTTAACGTATAAATTTCATTGTTACAGAGGATACGCTGTCTAAGATTGGCCCGGGCAAGAGGATAGCGGAGAGACGAGCGTATCTGTTCGACGGACTACTACTACTATGCAAACCTATTACTAGTATTGTGAGTAGCTTTATATTTTATTTTATTTTTATTTGAAGTGTCTCCTTGTAATTTCAAATTAACAAATTCATCACTAAATGCATATAAAAGTATAAACGGTATGTACATCAAAAAATTTATTTGTCCGGAACAAACAGACAGAAAAACAGACATACCAAAAAAAATATTAATAGGTATTATAATGATTAAATTAATAAATTTTAATAATTATTCTAATCTCTGAAACGGCTGGACAGATTTCCACTGGCATATAGTTGATATAATAAGAAGTAATTTAGGCTACTATTTACACCGGGAGCAGGGTAATTTCTAGAGTTGCCGCGAATAGTGTTTATAGCGAATAATCGAATACCGATTAATCGCCATTCACTTTGGCGAATAGTCGAATAACTCGACATTACTATTCGACATAAAAAAAAACATTAAACACATTAAAAATATTTCTAATTTCTTCTAAGGTTGTGAGAAAAGAAAACAATAAAGTTAAAGATATCTGTTTCATGTTATACATACCTACATATATGTAGTAAATTTAATTTTCCATTTTTAAATGCTGGCAACCCTTTTCTTGTACAAGTCTTTCTTTACGTTCTAAGTTTAGTTTACGTTACGGGGAATACCCCGTTTTGTATAACCCAGCGATTATTATTGTAGGGGATTTCCCGCTCAATCAATACGCTTGTGTTTAGGATAGGCGGCACGTATTTGTTAATTGATTTTCGACATCGGTTGACGTTTTTTTATTTTTTATTTCTATACTTATTTAAAAATTGCTATTGAATTAAAGACTTGATGAATACTTAATTAGTTAAAGTGTTACTTAATAAAAAAGAACAATCATGCCAAACCCAGGAAAAAAATCTCATGTTTGGCTACATTTTGAAGAGGAAGAGAACAGTGAAAAATGTGTTTTGTGTGGTGTAAAAATAAGTAGAGCAGCAAAAAAAGCAGGAACAACGGCTTTGCAGAATCATTTGAAATTCAAACACCCAGGTTAGTTTTTTTTACCTATATTATTTATTTTACCGTTACTAAGTAATAATAAAATAAGAACGTTATTTAATATAATATTTGTGTCAAAAGTTATTTTCATTTATGAAGTATATAATTGTACTATTGTGAGTTTTGTAGCACATTATTTAAATAATTGCCGCTACCTAAGTTCCTGATTAAAGGTTCTTTTCTTTGTTCGCAGATGAGTATTGTAAAATGTATGGAAGCTCAAGTAGTCATGCTCAACATAATGCTCCCGCAGGAGCATCTTCAAGTACCTCCTCATCCACCCAGTTGCCCAGTCAGCCTTTGGTGCAACAGTCACTGCAACAACTACTTGAAAAAAAAAAGCTTTGGGACATCAACGATAGCCGAGCAAAAAGATATCACTACTTGATTGGTGAAATGATCGCTGTTGACAACGAGCCACTTTCCATCGTCGATCATCATGTAGGCTTTAAACGTCTTCTTAATAATGCTTTGCCGCAATACACCATTCCTGGCAGGACATATTTTACCGAGAAAATAATTCCAGACATGTATGAGAGAGTGGTTAGCAAACTAAAAAACGAGTTAGAAAAGGCTGAAGCTATAGCATTCACTAGCGATCTTTGGACTTCTTCTGTAAATAATGCTGCATTTCTGAGTTTCACCGGACACTGGATATCAGAAAACTTTAAACTGAATCATGCCGTTCTAAACATGGCGCATTTTCCTGAATCACACACATCAGAAAATATCAAAAGAGAACTGTTACAGTGTGTAACGAAATGGGACATACCCATCACTAAAATTCAAGCGATTGTTCACGATAATGGGGCGAATATGGTTAAAGGAGTTAAGGAAACTCTACTTCCTTCACAGCGTTGCTTCATACATACTCTCCAGCTGGTGATAAATAATGCATTAGATAACAGTTCTCCAATAAAAGAAATTCTTACTAGTGCCCGCCGCATAGTGACACATTTTAATCATTCAGGATATACAAAACTTGAAAGTATTCAATCTGAGCTCGGACTTCCTAACCATAAACTGATTCAAGATATTCAAACTCGCTGGAACTCAACATATTACTTACTGGAGCGTCTATCTGAACAAAAAAGAGCAATTTCGGTGTATATTTCAGAATCAAGGAGCGTGAATTTTGAAAATTTGACCAGTGATCAGTGGGAGGTTATAGAACATCTGTTAAAGCTCTTAAAACCTTTCGAAGAGATAACAAAAATCACGAGTTCCACATATGCACCCATATCAGATGTGATACCTAGCACTGTTTCATTAATCAGATACCTAATGAAAGATGCGCTGATTCAACAAACTGCACACGTTGATGATTTTAGAAAGGCGTTGATAGAAAATATGGAAGCCCGTTTTAACTTGGATGATCTATGCTTTACGAAGACATATTACTTGTCGACATTTTTAGACCCCCGCTACAAGAACTTTTACTTTGACGCTACCCAAGTTGAACGGATCCGTAGAGCTGCGCTCAGAGAAGGTCTTAGGCTTTCTTTAGATGACGAAAATGATGATTCGGATCCAGAAACGGCATCCAAAAGGTCTCGTTTAGACAATGTAAATGAGCATGATTCGGAAACTCATAAACTATTTTGGGCATGTTTTGAAGAATCACCTATAGAGCAACCTACTGAAGAGCAACCCAAGAATGCCACTGCTGAAGAAATCGCCAACTACATCGCATTAGCAAAGGCTGACAGAAAAATATACCCATATGAATGGTGGGCTTTGAGTACCAATAAGAATAGATTTCCTATTTTAAGTAAGCTTGCTAAACGATACTTAATCACACCAGCAAGCTCTGTTTATTCAGAAAGACTATTTTCCGAGGCAGGTTTAATTTACGAGGAAAAAACGAAACCGACTTGCTCCAGAACATGCAGAAAAAATTGTTTTTTTGCACCACAATCTGCCTCTGTTGGATTTTAAATATTAATTAAAAAGCCTTACTAATTTAATTTCATGAATATGATAGGCACAGGCACATATTACAGATAATAATTGATATTGTGTATTGTTTTATTAAGTAAAATAATTTAAAAAATGATTATTTTTTACTCATTAGTTCTTTTGTTCGTTAAAAGTTTATTTTCGACGACTATTCGCCGAATGCCGAATAATACTAGCTATTATTCGGTATTCGACGAATATCAAAAAAATGACGAGTAATGCCGAATACCGAATAATAGCGAGTATTCGCGGCAACTCTAGTAATTTCCAATACCCACTCGGGTGAAACCGCGGGCAGCGGTTAGTTTCAATTATAAATATCCGCCATATCGACTAAAGCCAATAAGATCAATCCACACTGGGCCCGCGTGTTCGATTACGGCCCATTTTCTCTCACAGAGAGGCGGCTTGTGTCCCAGTTGTGAAAACATTATGCTACCTGTCACATTTGTGACGTTTCGTCAGTTAACTTAATTTGATATTTTAGATCTAGTATAAAATAACGGATTGTGGTTAAATAATAACAGCCGCACTGGTCGGTCAAACGTTAAGCTACGCTTCCCGCGTCGGTTCTTGGATGGGTGACCATCCATTACATGTGGAGACCACTCCGTGCCTCGGAAAGACAAAAGCTTAAAAGTTTCACAGCCATTATTACAAATGGGCGTTGTGTTGCCGAGTAACTGTCTTGTGAAGGTCAGAAAAGCAGTCGCTCCTTTGTACGGATTTTTTTGTTCCTTTATTCTTGTCTATTTATATGTGTTCATAAATGGTTAAATATACAGAATAAGTTTTTAACCAGTGCGCAAATAACAACCTAAACGAGTTATAATAACCATGCATTTTTTATTTTGATATATCTTAGTATAAAAAAATTAAGTTATCGTTAACGAAAGATGTTTATTTTGAAATTAGTTTTTATGGTAACTTGCGCGCGGCGCCGGCGCGGCTGCGAAGGTGAACGACCGAGCGTAACTACAAGTACCTATCAGCTGTTTGATCGGTCAAAATTCTAAGAAGTTCGAAGTACCTACGCCGGCGCGCGGTTACTGACCTATTCCTACTGTCGATATAATATTACGAAATATGTAGGGTGTCCACAGTTTACTGATTTAAGTTCGGATAAAATTTAAAAAAAAAGTAAGTATTGAATTTTTTTAATGTTTTTTATTACTGATACTGCAACACCAAAAAAAATATATTGCGCACTGGTTAAGAAATTTTCCTGTATAAATAAAACCATTGGTATTCAGCTGCATCCGGTCAGACTGGAAACTGATCCTAACATAGTTGTGAAAAGGCTACATAATTTTAGTTTTGACGTTGCACTTGCGAATCAAGCAAACCTATGTTTCTTTTAACCTAAATTTAAAGGACAACAACACTCCACGTCAAAACCAAGTGTGACCTTGGTTTTGGACGTTATCGAGAAAGCTCCTCAGATTAAGTGGGACTGCGTTGAACATGTCTGCCGTATGTCCGATGAGAAATGGGCTAATAGAAACAAAGATTGCGTCCCAAGACGCCATCGTGGCAGGCCGAGACGAAGATGGCGGGACGAGCTTGACTCCTACCGAAAGCACTTACAAAAGACAAAATTTGATTTAGATTAGATTAGAAATTTAAAGAAAGGTTTATATATTACTGACACATACTAAAGTTTATATCTTCATCCTATCAGGTAGTGAACAGTAGCGGCAGCGGGTCGGGGTCGGGCGGCGCGCAACAACTCAAGCTCAAGGAGAAACTGCACATACGGAAACTGGAGCTCGTGGACAGGCCCGACACTGAAGGTAAGAACTGTGGAGGTGGTTTGCTAAACACGGCCTTAGGGTGCCCTCTCACTCCACCCTAGAGCGGTAGAACTCATTTGATGATTTCCCACCCACAAAAAAAAGGATGTGCAGGCTCCTGCCAGGGTAGGTCCATAGGTCGAAAGAGTTATCGTGGCCCTGGCTTAGGCTCTAGACAGACGGACTGCATTTCAACTGCAACCCAACCGCAAATTGCAGTTCAAGTGCAGTTTGAATGCAGTTGACACGACTGCAATAGAACTGCAAACCAACGGTGCAGTTCGATTGCAGTCGGTGTGCAGTTCACACGATTGCACGCCGACTGCAATCGGACTGCACGTTTGTTACACGCTAAGTTTATTCGTGCAGTCCGATTGCAGTCGGCGTGCAATCGTGTGAACTGCACACTATTGTCTAGAGCCTTAGGCAACTGAAGGAATACGGGTGTGTTTTAGTCAGTAAAAGTCTGACACGCCCTCCTACTCCACTTAGAGCGGGAGACGTCATTTGATGATTTCCCACACAGAATATATATTTACACTTACTTATTTACACTACATTTAACAATTTAAAGTAAAATATTTTTGAGTATATCCATTACAAACAATTTTATAAATAGTCAAATTTTTTTGCTCTTCATAATATTTGCGTAGATAGGTCAAAATTAGATTTTTTTTCTATAGTGTACTGTTGGGAAAAAGTCTATTTACTTTTTCAATATTTAGTATAGACTAATAAAAATAACCCACACTTCGCAGAGGGCCGTCACATGGTAGAGCTGTGCCCACGCGTGGGTCCCGCCGTGGTACTGTCGTGCGCCTCCTGCGCAGAGAAGAGGAACTGGATGTGTGACCTGGTCATGCTCAACACCAAGCCCATGCTGGACAGGTTCCTGGACAGGTGAGGATCAAGTCAACCCAGATAGTCTACTGTAGGCCTGTCCCAAGCGTCACCTAATTGATGAGTCGTGTGTTTTCGTATTTAACGGATGCCAGCGACCCTTATCAATCGTATTACCTTATGGGGGTACCCACAAACAGACACATAGGGAAACTTCGTGTTCTTTTTTGTTTTTTCTCTTTATCAATAAACGAAGTTAATACAGGTGTCCCAAAATTCAACGTCAAGCTGAAAACGGTTGATAGGCCAGGTGGTGACAGTTATCAGAAAAATAATAAAAAAATCTAAGTTAAGTACTTTTCAAATGATTGACATTACTTTTCATATTTTTTTTGTGAGTGATGTAACCCTGAATAACCCTTCTGTAAACTACAGTCCAAAATTAAAACACAACTACCTCAGTTTTAAAGAAAACATCACTTTTTTGCTCCAGCATGTACTAAAAATTATTACATCGCCCAACTTTAACTGACTGTACTGAAAAAAAAGTACTTAACTTAGATTTTTTAAATTATTTTTCTGATAACTGCCACCACTTGGCCTATCAACCGTTTTCGGCTTGACGTTGATTTTTGGGACACCCTGTATAAGCCCAAGGAAAGGAAAAAATAAATTACGTCACACAAATTTCATGATTTTTTGAACCCTCCCCCGTCCTTGTCACAGATGGTCACATTTATGAGACCACTTCCCCCCTCCCTAGTGTGATGTCACATATTTTGCAATTCTACATCTAGACATTGTTTTTTTTTAAATTTTTCTTTCATAGTTCATATTTCGTGTTTTAATAGTACTTTAAATATGGATATTCAATTTTGAAATGTGTCGTCACAAAATTTTGGGCCCCTCCCACCCTCTTGTCACACAATGTCACAATTCGTCGACCACCCCTTAACATGTGACGTAATTTATGGATGGCCCAAAAGTAACAAAAGTAAACAATTTTCTACTTCAATTCAAACATGGGTTATTGTCGCGGCCATATTGAAACGCCACTTACCACGATACTGCTTTTCTTACATCTCTGTTTTAGGTCTAAATCATCAGAATGAAATTATTTTTTGCTTTATTCAAGCAGAAATCGGACTTACTAACTTACTTTGTTGAGTATTCAAGCAGTTTGCTAAGAAAAGATATTCATTCACATGCTTTTTGAGGTCACTTCCGCCATTTTCGAAGACGACGCGTTTCGAGCTTGCGTTCCACCAGAAAAGCGTAACATAATATATAATATTAAATTATAATTTTTACATACACAAACATTATGTATTATAATTGATTTAAATAAAAATAAAACATACCAATTTGTTCCTTGTCTTCCATACAATGCATAATTAATTAATGAAAGAATTTTAAATACATATATGTATATACCCTATTGTCACTGAAGAAATCTAAAACGAAAACGGGAGGAGCATTAATAAGTTAACAATAAACGTTGTGATGCCTTGGTTAAGGTTAGATTAGTTTTAGCGTGGTTCTTTATCGCATAACGCATCCGCAAGTTTAAAAAAAAATTGGAGCGTCATTTCTTGCGGCATAAAGAATAAGAAGAATAAGAATAAGAATAATTTATTGGTTAAGAAATTACAGGTAAAAAACCACCATTTATTATTTTTGTTTGTTTTGACCGCGATTCCTTATTGCATAACGCCGTCCAATGATAAACCACATTCTTGCATAACGCCGTCCTATTAACGAGTGATAAAAACATATTCTATATACTTACCTCTGAGTTTGTTTCGGGCTTTCTTCGCAGAGAAGTCAGTTAGGAAACGCTGACCTCATCTAGTTTAAAAAATATTTAATTGACGTGTAAAAGTCTTCGAACAGACGCCAGCTCATCGAGCTACTACAATCTGTCAAATTTCTTTAATAGATTTTCAACTTTATGGCTAAAGTATTAGGTTCAAGGTTAATAAGGAGAATTTGACAGTTTCGGGTACCTTGATGTGCTGGCGTCCGTACAAACCTACTTTTAGAAATAAAATCATTAATTATGTATAACAACTCTGTCTCCAGCATACTCCTAGACCTGGAACGCCGGCACCCTCTCAAGTTGCCCCCGGCGTCCTTATACCGATTCGCCGTACCCGACTCTCCCGACAACATAGTGCTGGAGGAACATTCCGCTGCACGCCATCAGGGAAACGCTCCTGTGCCGCTTATCAAGGTAAATACACTTTATAATATTATTAACCGACTTCAAAAAAAGGAGGAGGTTATCAATTCTTCTGTATTTTTTTAAATTTTTGTTACGTCCTAACTTTTGACTGGTGAACCGATTTTGATGATTCTTTTTTTATTAGAAAGATGGTGCTTCCCGTGTGGTCCCATTTTTAATTTGGTTCCATTCTGACAATGGGATCCATGTGAAAACCATATAAATCTTAAATTTGCATTAAGTATTTGCGCGACATATGAACGAATAACGCGATTAGATTAGTGCGGGGTACATACCATAACATAAAAAGTTAAAAATAAAAACTTTTACAAAAAGTAACAACCGACTTACTTAAAAAAAAAAAAACACTACATAGTGAAAAATAACAAAATCAACACACTAAGTGCTATTTCTGAGATTTATTTTTAAAGTGGTCACTCTGTTACGACTTACTAATAATAGGCAAAAAAAAATCAGTTAAAAAAAATCTAGCAAAACAAGTAACATCGATACACGTAAAATTTGTCACAATGCTGTCTACAGTTTGGCTTTGGAATCACATTCCTAGCTCTATTAGTTTTAGAGATCGAAAAGTTTATGAATTTAGCAAGGACTTTGAAGCAATGGTTAGATAATTAGCATACTTTATCACAAGGCCAATTCCCGAGACTAAAAGCTAAACAATAATTTCAGCAACGATCAATTTCGAACGTCAAAAATGCAATTAAATTAGAGTTTGTTTTTTGTCAGGTAAAGACTGAGATTTTTTTTTGTGGGTGGGAATTCTACAAATCACGACTCCCGCTCTGGGTGGAGCGGAAGGGCGTGTCAGACTTTTACTGACTAAAACCCACCCGTGTTCCTTCAGTTGCCCATTTGCCAGGGTGACGGTATGTCTTTCGAACGAATCTCGCGACTCTGGCAGGAAAAGAGAAATTCGATGGTGGAATCGAATCCGCGGAACTTCGTTCATACGTTATGTGATGTCGGCTCTTCTCGTACTTCACCAACTGAACGACTAAAGACTGAGATTAGAGTGCAACCGTTTTTAAAAATATAGGAATTGTCCCTCTGATCATATGTACGACTCTCAATAATAAAGATTCTCAACTCCCAAACAAGCTGATTTCAACCTTAAATTCTTGTTCACAGGGTGCAACGTTACTCAAGCTGGTGGAACGACTAACCTACCATATATACGCGGACCTCAACTTGGTGCGGACATTCCTGACTACGTACAGATCGTTCTGTTCGCCTGGAGAACTTCTAGAGCTACTGATTGAACGGTTCAAGATCCCGGAGCCCAGTGAAGTGTATGACACGCCGCGGACTGGTGAGTACTGGGTTCATTTTGATGGGGATACACTGCTGTATATCGGCTACACTCTTATTTATCTTTACGAAGAATAGACTAGAGGTATACACCGTGACATTTTAGTCGTCTTACAAAGGTTGTCCACTCAATGTATCCGACATAATATACCTCTAGGCGTGATTAAAAAATTGTTACCATTAATTAAGATAATAGGTCAAAGAAAAATATATAATGCATTAGCATTATGAAACATCTTGTTAATAATCTTTACGTATCAGATAGTAGAGAACATAACTACACAGCGCACGAATCGACAAGATCATTCCATTTTCCATGAGACAAAATATCAATTACATACTACGTCCTGCGTCATCATAATAATGAATAATATTTTTATATTTTAGTTATTCAAATGTTCATTTTTTTCATATGGATGTGTAGTAGTCGTTGGATACATGAAGTGGGCTGCCGTTGTAAGACAATGAAAATGTCACAGTGTATAAGATAATGTTTATTTTCCAAAAACAATGCTATACATTTCCTTATGGTCTACATTAATAGCTAGGTTTATATACAAATCAAGAATAAGACGCAACAAGCTATATCGCTACAAGTTTCTTTTGGTGTGTGGCCATTTTTTACAGATTAATTCATTTTAAGAGTTTGAAATCTCGTAAATTATTTTTTTGTTATCTATGCTAAGAATTTATGTTTTATTTAGAACAATATTATACATTAGAGAAAGCAATAAAAGTTATCTGGTGCGAATACAACAACGTACTAAAAAAATATGTCATTTTAAAGACGATGATTTAGGTAATTTACAAAAACAAAAAAAAATCGTATCTAGATTATAGTAACACTTAAGACATGGGGTCTATGGGTGAAACGATACAACATGACCCTTAAAAAAAATTAGGTGTGTATAGCTTTTCGTTCGGGAAAAATGTTGACATTGACGATCATTGCGTAAAAGCACTTATCTTGTTATTTTATTTGTTTGTACTGTAAAGAAGTATAAGTAACCACCTTATTTGGAAAGGTTTTTTTTTAAAATTAGATACAAAATGTTAAGCCTCACTTTACTTAAAAGTATCATGTATATTTGCGCACGCTAGTCCCAAGGATCAAGACACCTAAAAAGGACGTGAGTCCGAACTCGTCACTTCTGGATATTGATCTAGGTAATGTTACCAATATAATGTTTAAGTATTTTATATTAGTGTAGTGATACATCTACTGCAATTACGTCGGCGTTACTCGTCAGCTAAATGTACAGACGCCAGCACTACAAGGTACCCGAAACTTAAATTCTCCCAATCGAAATTGAACCTTAATACTTTAGGGATAAAGTTGAAACTCTATTAAAGAAATTTGACAGATTGTAGTAGCTCTATGTGCTGGCGTGTGTACCTTCCGACGTATTTACTCAATTACACATCATGACCAAAATTATGAGAGCAGAGGTGGCCCAGTGGTATCGATCCCTACTTACATGTAGGTCGTAACTGCCCCGTTGGTCTCGTGGTCGCAAGCGCGACTGCTGAGCGTGGGGTCCTGGGTTCGATTCCCGGGTCGGGCATAGTGCAACTGGGTTTTCCCATTAGGAATTTTTTAGTAGCAGCCCGGAGTTTGGAAGTTGGCGGTGTGATACCCCCCGTGCCTCGGTGCGCACGTTAAGCCGTTGGTCCTACGCCTGATCTCTCTCCGGTCGTGTCGGATTGCCGTCCCATCGGACTATGAGAGTGAGGCAACAGTGAGTGCTGCTGTGTGTGCGCACACACTTGAGCACTATAATATCTCCCGCGCCGATGGCTAGTCTCCGTTGAGATTGGCCGCCGTGGCCGAAATACGGTCTGGAGGACTATATATATATATATACACGACCTACATGTATTTATATATACATGTAGGTCGTGTTTTCGAACCCACACACGTGCTTTACTTTGTGTAAATTATTTCATCACCACTGCTCTCAAAGCGGCGAAAGAAAACATCGTGAGGAAACCGGCATGTCTTAGAACCAAAAATTCAAAGACATGTGACTTCTACCAACTCGCACTGGGCCCGCGTGGTAGATGACGGCCCGCTCACTCTCACCGAGAGGAGGCCTGTGTCCCAGCAGTGGGAACAATATAGGCTGGTTATGTTATTACTGAACTGACGTTGTTGCTGGTAATTTTAAAGGCCAAATTTTAGTCGTGCAATTTCTTTCGCTTTAATTACATTGTGTTATGTACAGTGATCGGTTATTCGGATACATATTTACCTAATGTTACTATTTAGTTGTGAAAGCACGGAAGCGGCTTCGTATTTTTTATTAAAGCCGGGTTTCTTGGATCATCATATTTATTTAAAATTAATGTTTAACCCCAGATGCAAATACATATGTGTGTAGGGTGGTATGTGTTAGTTAAAACGACACAGAAAACACGGTAAAAACGCGCATTACATATTAGGCAACATTTCATTTTTAGGTGAATATGCATCTGAATATCCGATCTCTAGTTATGTACTACAACTTCAGTTTTCTTCACACAGATATAATACAGTTTTATTTAGATGGATTAAGCTTGATTTACATTTATTCAGTATCGATGGATTGAAATCCTTAATCAATAGTGATCACCCATTTTAATATAATCATCTGTATACTGGCTCGTGATGCTAGAAACGCTAAAACACATTAATCTCTTCAACAGCGGAGAGTATAGAGAGCGTTGCGAGCAGCGACGCGGAGAAACTTAGTAAAAATACGGCGCGGGAAGACTGGAAGAGGTATCGGAAAGAGTTCCAGCAGCCGGTCAAGTTTAGGTGAGTTTACGTCTACTCTTTTATTTCAGACTCTGCCCGCGACTTCGTCCGCGTAAAATTTTTTGTTCCGGGCCCTTCCTATCGCGTCGTATCCCCTAACCGTGTGATTTTCCCCGTTTTTGCAACATTATTTCTATTATTATTATTTCTGTTTCTATTATTTCTATTTCTATTATTTCTATTTCTATTATTTCTATTTATATTATCTCTATTATTTCTATTTCTACAATACTTGAACCACCGATCAATCTTAAAACACAGACGCAACGAAAAAGCGTGCAAGAATCGTAGTTATAGCCCACTCCCGTGGCAAAAAGCAAAGTATTTGTTAGTTTATGATATAGAATTTTCTTAGCGTGTCGATAGTAATCTAATTTGTTGCGCCACTTTTTCTTCCCAACTTAGGCACTAAAACGAGGCGCAAAGCGGTGTTTCGGGGACTGTCTTATGTCACTATCTACAATAGTTGAAAATGATTTTTATTCTTTCAAGGGTAATAAACGTGCTGCGTCATTGGGTGGACCAGCATTTCTACGACTTCGAGCGCGAGCCGGCGCTGCTGGACAAGCTGCGCGAGTTCTTGGAGTCGGTGGACGGCAAGCCGATGAAGAAGTGGGTGCAGAGTGTACTCAAGACTCTGCAAAGGAAGGTATGTGTCATTCTTAATTGCAGAGGACTAAATGCTGCTTATAATACGTGGTCAGTTCATAGCATAGCTATACACAACTATTCGACAGTCTATCGTATCAAAAATGACTCATTTCGAAAACCAGAAGGTCATCTAGTAATTAAAACTTTAAAAAAATTTCTTCCACACTTCTCTATTAGTCGTCATCTCGGTAGCGACCCCCTTTCTATCCATATCATTACACACAGTCCATCCATGGTTTCTTTGGTCTCCCTTTACTCTTATAGCCATCGACATTCGTACTCAAAACTTTCCTCACGACACTTTCCTTGTTCCTTCGTATCACGTGCCCATATCATTAGAACCGATTTCGACATAACTATTCAGTTATTGATCAAACTTTATATGGTGTTTTGACTTCTGGTATGGTTTGTTGGTTTAGTGACTCTAGGGGTTGATAATGAAATATTGGCTCTCTCCTCAAGTCAGCTGAGTGCTATTAGCTTTTTTCCAGGAATTACTCAGAAACAGACTAGAGTGCACATATGTAAATAAATGAAATAAATAAAGATTAATCTTTATAAAAAAAAAATGACAACACAGTTACATACGTTAGTTTCAAGCTAGGTTCCAAACTAGGTTTATACCTGTGCCTTGGGAGTCAGAGTTCCTCCATAATGTGACAGACATTACGTGTGTCGTTCATTATTAAAAAAACAAAATTGTGGATAAGAAAGCAAAGAGCACGTTTTCTTTGGATAAAGTAGATCGCAGAAAGCGATAAGGCCGCCCATTGTACTCGTATGTTTTTTGTGTTAAATGTTCTTGTTGTTATGTACTTTCTGGTGTACAATAAAGCATATATAAATAAATATCAAAAATAATATCAAGAAATGTTTGTGATGGTATGTTGTGAGATTGTATGTGTGTGTGTGTGTGTCTGTGTGTGTGTGACTTTGTAGAGAGTTAATTGTATGTATATAGACGAGATTTTTGTGTTGGACTGTTGAGTAAGAGAGATTAAGAGGTTTATGACATTGATATATGTCCCTGGTTGATGGCATTAATTTCGCCCTACCACCACCATTTTAAATACCTTGGATATCATGACCTCCGACCTGAAGGACGATGCGGACATCGATAGGGAGAGGAGGGCGTTTCGCGAATTATTTTCATTCATTCATAAACGCCTTTATTTTGTCCGTGTCCAGAGCTTGCCGTCGGACTGCGAGTCGGTATCCAACCTGTCAGTGACATCGGTAGTGTCCCACGTGTTCGACCGCCTGCCGCCCACGCCGCTGCGCCACGTGGCGGAGCCCGAGCGCTCCGACTGGCACCCGCTGGCACTGCACCCGCTGGAACTGGCGCGACAGCTCACGCTGCTCGAGTTCCATCTCTACAGACAGGTACTCATCACCACTACTGGCACCCGCTGGCACTGCACCCGCTGGAACTGGCGCGACAGCTCACGCTGCTCGAGTTCCATCTCTACAGACAGGTAACACTCCACATCCTTCATCCTCTTCTCACAGCCATGGTGCGGGCGGATTCAAATCTAACCAGATTCAGCTAAATACAATGAAATGTTTATTTCTGTAAGTAGATCTTATAAGACACTTTTACACGTCAACATGTTTTTTGTTGGTCAGTCTTTTAAAAACTAGATAGCGCTGGCATTTCCCAGCTGACTGTTCCCTGAGAAGAAACGCCGAAACAAACTCAGAGGTCATGGTCTCTTTTAAAGTACAAACAAGTATGTTATTAGAATTTTATGTGAGTCTAAAAATGCAGGACAATGTCTGGAAGAGCCTCTTGAAGAAAGAGCCATTGCAGCTTTGAGCTGACCTGCCCTCGGCGGCGGCGACCTCTCGCGTCCGGCCCTGGTGCGAGCCATGGTACGGAGCGAGAGGGCATGGGAAGCCGTCACCTCCTTCTGCGAAGCAGTAATGCTCGCGAAGGAGGAGGCGGGGCGCGTGAGGGAGTGCCAGTCTCTGCGCCCTCACGTCCCTAGCCGCCGCAGGAGGAGACGCCCCGGGCGCCGGGAGTCGATTGCGGACTCCCGGCCACCGTAGGCGCGAGCTTGCGGGTGGCGAGCAATGGGTAGCTCGCCGCCCGGTAAGGACCAGGCTCGGGTCGACGGCGCGTAGTGTTCCACGCGCGCCTCAAAGAGATGTCAGCAGCACTGAAGGGGTCTGCTAGGACCGATGCCTGCCGGGGTCACGTGATTGTTCTAAAGAGATACCGTGACCCTGGCACATGGGCAACTGAAGGAACACGGGTGGGTTTTAGTCAGTAAAAGTCTGACACGCCCTCCCGCTCCGCCCAGAGCGGGAGAAGTCATTTGATGATTTCCCATCCAAAAAAAAAAAAGCTGACCTGCCCCAACAGACGGTATGTATGTATCAGTCATCGTGTAGCTCAACCCTATTTTAGGGAGCTCAACGACCCGTCACAAGACGCTACGAGATCATTTGCGTAGGCCATATACAATTCAGTATTATACATAGAGCGACTGCCTCCCTGCACTCCACAACCTTTGGTAAGACTGGTTCTCTCGAGCTTTTGACTACTCGTAACGAATGGCAAAAATCTTCGATTTAGGTCAGGTACAACAATTTTGTCGTTACCTTGATATCAAAGCAATTGAAGCTCATATGAGCTTCAATTATTACCTATAAGTGAAGGAGTACTCCTACATAATACCTGATGTTGCCCTTTATTTATGTGTCAATGTATTGTGTACATCTCTTGTTGGAGATCCCAAATTAATACATTATAAATATCATGCAATTCCAAAAACGTACACAAAATCTTTCATAGAGATTCTTGCCCAAGCCATTATCCATGTATGGCATAACTCTTTGAACTAACCTTTTATATTTCAACCAGCGATCCCGGTAGACTTCGTCCTGCTCGAACACATACAAGTACAATTGTAAAGCTAAACCTTTCAGGCCTACTCAGACACACAAAAAATGTCATCACAATCGGTCAAGCTGCTTTAGATTTAAATGACAGTTCAACCGTACAGAAGAACTATATTTATCTAGACATCTATACAAATACATAAAATTGGAGTGTCTGTTTGTAGTATTAAGATAACCACTTTTTACTAAGTGTATATGGATGTATACACGGTACATATACCAAAACAACATTTTTTACAATTTTTGTCTATCTGTCTGTCTGTCTGTTTGTTCCGGCTAATCTCTGAAATGGCTGGACCGATTTTGACGGGACTTTTACTGGCAGATAGCTGATGTAACAAGGAGTAACTTAAGCTACTAGCTAGAGAGAGAAAAAATTGGATCTCACGAAAAATAAATAAAACGAATCAAAAACTTTTTTCGTTAAATACCACGCAGACGAAGTCGCGGGTAACGGCTAGTTATTATATAAAGATCACGATTCCTTTTTTAGTCAAATTTGGTAACTTCCAAATATTGGGCACTTTTCCTTGATACATACATAAAATCTTGGGGGAGGCCTATGTCCAGCAGTGGACGTCTTTCGGCTGAAATGATGATGATGATGATGATACATAAAATCACGCCTTTTTCTCATGGGGGTAGGCAGAAACATCGGAACGCCACCTGCTACGATCTCTACACACTCCTTTTGCCTCGTTTAGGTACGTACAAACAAGGCACGCCCTAGGAGGACATTTAGTGACCTTATTGGTGATGTTCTTCAGAAAGGTCAGGTGCGTAGTACTCACAACCGGCCTGTGTGTATGACTTTTCCTTGATGTCCCGCAATAATGGTAAAAGGTTATGTTATTTTGACTTCTAATCTAAATAGTTTCTCATCGTTTCCAGGTAAAACCTTCGGAGCTCGTGGGCGCTGTGTGGACCAAGAAAGACAAGGACAAGACCAGTCCCAATCTACTTAGGATAATTAAACATACCACCAATGTGAGTACCATTAAACTAAATATCAATCTTACAGGGGAAAATATTAAATTCTTTTTGTTTTGCCTCTTATCTCCGTGCATTATATGGACGTAGGTTTCTACAAATACTGTCAATCATATTTAAAAACATGTGGTGCCGGATGTAAAGTATATCACCATCCCATTTCTTCCCGTGGGTGTAGTAGAAGGCAACCAAAGGACTTACTAGAGAATGGACAGCAGCGTTCTCTATGCATTTTATCACCATACTGCGATCGCCAACCCGCCTGCCAAGCGTGGCGATTATAGTAGCCCCCCTTTGAGGGAGGCTTATATCCAGTAGTGGACGTCTTTCGGCTGAAAAAAAAATACATACAATGTTTAATTATTATGTTTATTTAAATTATTGTTTATTATCCTTTCGTCCATAGTTCACCCGCTGGATGGAAAAATGGATAGTGGAAAGCGAAAACCTAGACGAGCGCGTCGGCGTAGTGTGTAGACTGTTGGAGGTGTGCGTGGCGCTGAGGCACCTCAACAACTTCAACGGAGTGCTGGCCGTCGTGGCGGCCTGCGGCAGCGCCTCCGTGCACAGGCTAAGGGCCACCTTCCAGGTACGTGCGGGAGAGGACGGACGGTACTTTTAACACGTTCAGTGCTGATCACGCGATATCGCGTGATACGTCGGCTCTGCATTATGGCCGATCACGCGATATCGCGTGCTTGCTACTAACAATTTTGTTTACGCTCTAAATCTGTGGCCATATCGGATTAACCATCAATCTGTGTTTGGCACTCAACGTGTTAACACGCTTTTATCAGCTTCATGCTTATGTATGTTAGTATGTAACAGAAATTTTGACCATGATTTTGACGCCCTTCATAACGTCGGATTAACTCGAAATTTGGCATACTTATCAAGGACCGATGACAATACAATAATTTCATAAATTTGTGCCATTATCCTTGGCAGGGTTACCAGGACAGCAAAAAAAACTGTGTCGAAAACTACGCTGACATACGTCACAAAATTCTAAATACCCTAAAAAAATAGAAAATAAATAATGGTTTGGAAAAAAAGCGTGGGGTGCTTGATATCAATTAAAAAATACCTCTAAAAGCACCCCACGCTTTTTTCCATTATTTTCTACTTTTGACGTGACAACGTCGTATAATTCGATGGAGCCGGCTGCACGCACGAAAGAACATGACTCATGCGGCGTTACCTCGCTCTGAGGCGTTCCATTTAAGGCTTGAAGTGCAAGCGAGAGCGCGCATCAGTATTTTCTGATGACGTTGTCACGTTCAACTATCGTCAGTAAACCGACTTTACAGACAACCGATTTTTTTTAGTTTGGATTTCTATGGAACCGTGTTTTTTAAGCTATTATTTATTATCTCTAGGAGCGACGCGCGCTTTACTTGTGGTAACTAAGTATTTAAAGACACTGAAAGTGTACGTGAAGGCGAGTAGCGTCAGCACACATCACAGACGCACGAACATACATACTCAATTGATAGACCATGTTCGCAACACCACACTGTGCTCTAAAACACAGCTTTCTGTCGTTGACCTAACGCAGCCAGTAGGCGACGCGGCAGACGTCATAGAAGATGGCGGGACGAGTTGGAGAAAACAATCGACCAGTTGTTCACTTCAGCCTTGGATCGAATGAGCTTGAAGTTATGGCATTTGCCCACCAGTGGGATGTTGCGGGCTAACAGTAGTAGTATTCAGTATAAGTAAGATATACTCACCTCTGATTATTTGGGACTTAAATAAATAAATAAATATCTTAGAACAACAAACACACCGTCATCTGATCCCAAACTAGGCAGAGCCTGTACTATGGAAACCAGACAACTGATAAATATACTTGTATATTTCTAAATACATACATATTATAGATATATTACACCCAAACACAGATCATATAATTGAGCTCTTCACACAAAGATCTGTCCTGGGTGGGAATCGAACCCACGAGCTCCGTCTTAGCAGTCAGGGTCACTATCCACTAGACTAACAGGCCAGTCACTTAAACGTAACTGGCGAAAAGAACGTATACTTTACACCTTTGTCTTCCCTACGTATATCCCGTGAATTCACCCTAAAGAAGATAGAATTTCACCAAACTTTTATACCTAGAATGCATCTTATCATCAGGGTCTATAATAAATTACCCGACGCCTTTAAAGATTTACCGTTGCCCATGTTTAAACGAAAGGTAACGCAATGGTTAAAAGAAAAATCATTTTATAATCTTAATGAATACATGTCAGATCGCGGAGACGGTGAATGTTCAAATTTTAATTAATAGTTCTTAATCTGACATTGTATTAAACTTTAGCTCTTGAACTGACTGTATAACTTGACTTCAATTAATTAATTTATTCCGTAAAATCATTATACATGAGCTCTTATCTGTTGTTGCTGACTTTTGTTTTTTATTAATAATAGCTTTGTGCAGGATGACAATAAATATTTGTACACCAAATTAAATGGTAGAATGTAAAGGGGCCACTATAGTTTAAGACCATACATTGTAAACCTACATTCCTGCAAATAAATGAATTTGAATATCCTGAGAAAAAAAATGTTGAATTTGGGACAATTTTTATTCTACGGATAAAACATTTAACGGCGGTAAAATCAGCCTTAAGTCTTATATTCCTTTTACAGATGGTACCTCTCCGCCTAATCCGAGCGCTAGAAGAATTCCGCGAGCTGAACTCGGACCACTTCCGAAGATACCAGGAGAAGCTGCGCAGCATCAACCCACCGTGCGTGCCGTTCTTCGGCATGTACCTCACCAACATCCTGCACATCGAGGAGGGGAACTTGGGTGAGTAGATCATCGAAGCAGTCGGTCAGTGACCGCTGTATGTAGACGAGCGGTGACACTAAAGTTAGCTATTTTTAACCGACGAAAAAAAAACGGAGGAGGTTATCAATTCGACGCGTATTTTTTTTTTTTTTTGTTTGTTTTTTTTATGTATTACCATAACTTTTTACATAGTAGTCCGATTGTGATAATTCTTTTTTTTATTGGAAAGGGTATACTCCGAGGGTGGTCCCTTATAAATTTCGAAAACAAAATCGAACCCTAAGGGTCGGAAAACAGGGGATGATTGATTGTTCACTCACTGATTGTAATGTTTAACCACGCATAACTTTATACAGAGTAGTCTGATTTTGATAATTCTTTATTCATTGGATAGGGTATACCTTGCCAAGTATTATAAGTACATTAAAGCCACAAAAAAGTATTCCAACAAAACTTTTTAACAAAAAATTTAACCGCCGAAAAAACTGAAAAGCAAAAAATAATAAACCTTAAAATTATGAGTCGGCGCTGAAAAACCAATGAACAAAGATCACTCAAAGCGCCGACTCATAATTTTAAGGTTTATTATTTTTTGCTTTTCAGTTTTTTCGGCGGTTAAATTTTTTGGTAAAAAGTTTTGTTGGAATACTTTGAACCGTATGCGTTATTTTTCCGTTCACTACCCGTTCGCGTTCAGCGCGCTATGGGGCGGGCTATGCTCGGAGTCTCTTTGAAGGATAAAATCAGAAAAGAAATTATCCGGAAAAGAACTGGAGTTAACGACATAGCTCGCAGAGTAAGCAAGCTGAAGTGGCAGTGGGCTGGCCATGTCTGTCGAAGGACCGATGGCCGATGGAGCAAAAGAGTCCTGGAGTGGAGACCGCGTATCGACAACGTTGTGTGGGACGCCCCCCAGCTAGGTGGACCGACGACCTTAGGAAAGTAGCTGGTGTAGACTGGATGCCGAAGGCGGAGGACAGGGTGTTGTGGCGCAGCATGGGAGAGGCCTATGTCCAGCAGTGGACTGCGATAGGCTGAGTTGACCCAAAAAATTGCAAATTATATGTTTATATATATAAAATTCAAAGTCCTGAGTGACTGACTGACTGACTGATATATCAACGCACAGCCTAAACCGCTGGTCCTAGAGTCATGAAATTTTGAGGGTGTTTTCTTTGTGAGAAGTAGGTATCCACTAAGACAGGGTTTTTTGAAATTCCATTCCTAAGAGGGTCAAATGGGGGGTTAAAATGGTGAATTTGTCGACATCCACGCGGGCGAGGCCGCGGGCAGAAGCTAGTTTTAGATAAGATTCTGTGAAAATAGCAAAGGTATTTATGATAACGCTATATATCTATATATCTTTGTTACAGACTACCTCCCCGACTCAGAACTAATAAACTTCTCGAAGCGACGCAAGGTGGCGGAGATCACGGGTGAGATACAACAGTATCAGAACCAGCCCTACTGCCTCACGCCAGAACCGAAGACCAGGGTATGTAGCGATTTCCTATAGAGAGTGTATAAAATGCAGCTGGTTCAACGACCGAACGCTTCCAGATGATGTTAATAAAGAAGTAATGTGCAAAATATTGTAAGAAAACACTTTTTGCTCATAAAGTGTTTTGTTTTAAAACAGTTATGGTTGTCTCCTGATCTGGAAAATATCGAAAAGCCTACAAGACTCTTAATAAATATATTGTTACGAGCTGGGGTTCGGGATAAATAAATTGAAACCATACATACAATCACGCCTTTTTCCCATGGGGGTAGGCAGAAACCACGGAACGCCACCTGCTACGATCTCTACACACTTCTTTTGCCTCGTTTAGGTTCATACAATTGGTCATACACACACGCCGGATGCGAGTACTACGCACCTGACCTTTCTGAAGAACATCACCAATAAGGTCACTATATGTCCTCCTAGTGCGTCCCCTCCCGGTGTTTCCACTCACATCTGCCTTGTAAATACCTTTTGTGAGCCGTCCTTCATTCATCCTCTCAACATGACCAAACCATCTAAGCATACATTTTTCAACTTTTGTCACTACATCTTCTTTTAAACCACACCGTTCTCTTATCACATCATTCCTCAGCCTATCATTCATAGGCTGAGGAATGATGCATGAATGATAGGCTGAGGAAAATTGAAACCACTTTAGCAAAAATCACTAATAGTTTTATTACAAATGCCGCAGTAATCAGAATCGTTTGTCTCGCTTGTAGTTCAGTTTCGCTAGTAGTTCACTGCAACGAATTCGTAAACAGTCTCCACAGTCAAACAAGCCGCTATTTACATGCCGAACTAAAAAGCTATAGAAACTATCTCAAACATTTTTGAATCTTTGCCACAGTTCACAATTAGCGGCGACGTCCTAGAAAATACTAGACAGATAATTCCGTTATTCGATAATAGATGGCGTTAACAAATAATCGTTCATGCTACTTAATATAGATGGCGGTAGCGTGACGTTCCGAGTCTTTACGATTTACGTAACAATATTTCCATCGTTCTGTTCCAGGCATTCCTAGAATCCCTGGACCCGTTTCCTGGTAAGGATGACAACGAGATCACTAACTACCTGTACGCCAAGAGCTTGGAGATTGAACCGCGCCTCGTCAAACAGATGCCCAAGTTTGTGAGTACTTCATTTTATGCTTGCCCTACCCGAATATGTAGACAGAGCAGTTTAATACACCCATATAGGGAACATTCACCATCCTATTTCTTCCCGTGGGTGTCTTAAGACGCGACTAAGGGACTTATTAGAGCCTGCCATGGTCGCGAGATTTTTTTGAAGGAGTTACCGTGGCCCTGGCATATGGCAACTGAAGGAACACGGGTGGGTTTTTAGTCAGTAAAAGTTTGACACACCCTTCCTTCATTTGATGATTTCCCACCCAGAAAAAAAGGGACTTACTAGAGAATCGGCAGCAGCGTTCTCTATGCATTTTATCACCATACTGCGATCGCCAACCCGCCTGCCAAGCGTGGCGATTAGGGCAAACCGACCCAAAAAAATGTGCTAGTCAATTTGGCGATGCATGGGAAGGCCTATGTCCAGCAGTGGACGTCTTTTGGCTGAAATGATGATGATGCAAATTCACAGCGCAAAGCAGCAGTTTACGCTGGATATAGAAATATAAAGTAAAGTACAGACGCCAGCACATCGAGCTACTACATTCTGTCAAATTTCTTTAATAGATTTTCAACTTTATCGCTAAAGCATTAGGTTCAAGTGGATTGGGAGAATTTGACAGTTTCGGGTCGTCTGTACAAAAGTTCTTAATACAACGAAAGTAGAACTAAGTAAGGATTTTTTGAAAATTGATCCCCTGTAAATGGGGGATAAAAGTGCGTCATTATTGTCGAAAGGAACGTCAGGCACACAGTTTTTCCTGCCAGGGTAGCGAGATTTGTTCGAATGAGTTACCGTAGCCCTGGCATATGGCAACTGAAGGAACACGGGTGGGTTTTAGTCAGTAAAAGTCTGACACGCCCTCCCGCTCCGACGAGACGTCAATAGATGATATTTCACCCACAATAAAAAGGCACACGGTTTGTCTTGACTAAAATGAATAATATATTGTGTCCCACAGCCCCGAAGGTATCCAGACCTGTCCCTGAAGCAGGTGAAGGTGTCTCGTCGCGCTCACGCACACCTGGACAACCCGGCCGGCTCCTCCTCGTCCTCCTCTATCAGCTCTAGCAATACCTCGCACTATGATGATACCATGAGTGAGTTACACTATCTTTACATCTCTTGCACACTTTTCAAGGACAAATACAATCATTATCAGCCTATTTCCCACTGCTGGGACACAGGCCTCCTCTCGGTGAGAGGGAGTGGGCCGTAATCCACCACGCGGGCCCAGTGCGGGTTGGTAAATGTCACATGTCTTCGAATTTTTGGTTCTAGGACATGCCGGTTTCCTCACGATGTTTTCCATTACCGTTTTGAGAGCAGTGGTGATGAAATTATTTACACAAAGTAATGTACCTGCCTGGGTTCGAACCCACGACCACGAACTTGTAAGTCGAGGCCGATGCCACTGGGCCACCACTGCTCTCACCAATACAATAATTTCATAATTTTTTTTGCCAATATCCTGGCCAGGATCAAGAAGATACCAGACAAAAAAAAAAACAATCAAACGAAAAACCCGCTTTGCCGAACTAAATAGAAAATAGATGAAATTTTAAAAACCTACAAAACACGCAGATATCGTGTCAATTAAAAAATACCTCAATAAGCTTTCCTCGCTTTTATTCATTATATTCTACTTTTTAGTTTGGTTTTCTATGAAAGCGTGTTTTTTTCGTTTTTTTTAACTATTATTTTTTCGACTGATACTCTACTGTACTTAGCTTCCGTTGAAATTAAAATTTCGGTCTATATATAAATGCTTACCCAAGCGCAAAGGCAATGTCTTAAACCATTAGCAAAATTCTCTATATCGCAAAAACTATAAACTTACTAACTTTTACCCGAAGGGCTTGTGGCTAATTAATAACAGGCGCACGGATTGATCGTTCAGGTTAAGCTACGCTTGCCGCGGTTGGTCCGTGGATGGGCGACCATCTTTACATACCACGTGCCTTACAAAGCACGTAAAGCCGTTGGTCCCGGCTGTCTTTCGTAGATCTTAGACGGTCGTTACGGGTCGTCAGAAGCCCGAAAGTTTGACAACCAGTCTTACCAAGAGGTATCGTGTTACCCAGTAACTGGGTTGTAGAGGTCAGATAGGCAGTTGCTCCATGTAAAATACTGGTACTCACTTGGTACATGATGACTAATTTTTACCCGCGACTTTGCTCCTGTAGAAATCATATATTTCTTTTGTAAATAATAATAAATAATATTTTAGGACAACCAACACAACGTTGTCTGATCCCAAACTAGGCAGAGCCTGTATTATGGCAACCAGACAACTGATAAACATACTTATATATTTCTAAATACATACATATTATAGATAAATTACACCCAGACACAGAACAAATGATTGCGCTCATCACACAAAGATTTGTCTTGGGTGGGAATCGAACCCATGAACTCAGTCTTTGCAGTCAGGGTCACTAACCATTAGACTAACAGGCCAGTCAAAAAGTGGTTTATGGATTTCTCTCTCCATAAAAAACTATTTTCATACAAAAATCACGTTGATATGAAATAAAACATTGTTTGTATTGCAGGTATGACGTCACAGATATCTCCGACGAGTATGAGCCAATGGGACGGCGGCTCTCTTCAGTCGCTACCCATGGATCTACGTAAGTGCTATTATAACTACCGTCAAAATAAATATGTTGAGACTTTAGATGCAAAATGGATTTTAAAAGTTTTAGACAAATTTGTTTTAAACCGTCTTTTTAACAGACTTCAAAAAAAAAGGAGGAGGTTATCATTTCGACTGTATTTTTTTTTAAATGTTTGTTTCCTCAGAACTTTCGACGGAGTGAACCGATTTTGATGATTATTTTTTATTTGAAAGCTGGTGCTTCCCGTGTGGTCTCATTTACAACCATTTAAAATTTATGCTACTAAAATAAAATTATTTAAGTTGAGAATAAAGCTAAAAAATAAAACTAATTTATTGTTGACGCCTATGCCTCGTCGGTGCGCAGCAGTTATTGCTGTCAAAGGCATGGCAACAAAGTATTGAAACACGTGAAAAAAAAAGGTTAATTTACATTATTGGTTCCCGATTTTTTCGACGAAATTGTATGCGGCCCGATATTTTTGCACATTCATTAACTGAAAATTCTTGAATAATTATTTATTCAAACACAATTCTAGTGTAAACAATTGATTGTTTTAAATTATAAACGAACACATATTATAATCAGCCGTTTATATTCTTTCAACACCATATTTTTGTGTGATGTACATGAAAAATAGAATGGCCCGAAACTTTTGCACGCTACTGTATATAAATGGTTGTTTTTTTGTTCTGCAGTTACAGGAAGTAAACAGGAGCTAGTGAGCCCTCGGTTAGATCGATGTTCGCTGTCTCAACTGAGCCAGTTGAGCCTCTTCGACAAGGGCTTCGCGCTCTTCGACAAGAACAAGCCTACCAATCATTACAAGTACGTTAGTTTCATCATATTTGAGAATATAAGAAAATGTTAACTTGGAAAGACGATGAAAAAATAATTAGTTTAAAAAACAAAACAAAAAAACACGCTTGGTTCGGCTAGCTACAAAAGTGTTTTTTTTTTTTTTGTTCACCTGGTAACCGTGGCAAGGATAATGGCACAAATTTATGAAATTATTTTATTGTCATCGGTCCTCGATAAGTCTACAAAGTTAAAATGAAATCTGACCGTTTGAAGTGGGTCAAAATCAAGTCCAAAGGAGTCGGTTATATACTTACAAACAAACAAACATGTGAAGCTAATAAGAGTAAAATAATAAAGAATTATCACCATTTGCCTATCTGTCCCCAACTATGTTCGGTTTGGCTTCAAGTCTAATCGGATGCAGCTGAATACCAGTATTTGACATAAAGTGACTGGTTACATCTCCACAACCCAGTTACTGGGTAACACGATAGCCCTTGGTGACACTGGTTGTCAGATTTTCGGGTTTCTGACTATCCGTAACGACTGGCGACTGGAAGATACACGAAAGACAGCCGGGACCAACAGCTTGACGAGATGCGTTCCGAGGCACGTAAGGTTCTCGGTATGTGAAGATGGTCACCCATCCACATTCCAACCTCGGCAAACGTAGCTTAACCTGATCGATCGCGCCACGATTAACTTTATCTATAATAATATATTAATAATAAAGCCAAAGAATTTGTTTGAACGCGAACTACCAATTGGATACAAAAAAAAACTTTGCATTTGATTTCGTCAGAAGCCCCGAAGACTGACAACCAGTCTTACCAAGGCGTATCGTATTAACCAGACACTGGATTGTGAGGGTCAAACAAGTCGGTATTCAGCTGCATCCGGTCAGACTGGAAGCTGACCCCCACATTCGATTGCGGACTCCCGGCCACCGTAGGCGCGAGCTTGCGGGTGGCGAGCAATGGGTAGCTCGCCGCCCGGTAAGGACCAAGCTCGGGTCGACGGCGCGTAGTGTTCCACGCGCGCCTCAAAGAGATGTCAGCCACACTGAAGGGGTCTGCTAGGACCGATGCCTGCCAGGGTCGCGAGATGGTTCGAAAGAGATACCGTGGCCCTGGCACATGGGCAACTGAAGGAACACGGGTGGGTTTTAGTCAGTAAAAGTCTGACACGCCCTCCCGCTCCACCCAGAGCGGGAGAAGTCATTTGATGACTTCCCATCCAAAGCGCAGTAGCAGCCCGGAGTTTGGAAGTTGGCGGTGTGATACCCCCGTGCCTCGGAAAGCACGTTAAGCAGTTGGTCCTACGCCTGATCTCTCTCCGCTCGTGTCGGATTGCCGTCCCATCGGACTATGAGAGTGAGTGCTCTTGTGTCTGCGCACACACTTGAGCACTATAATATCTCCCGCGCCGATGGCTAGTCTCCGTTGAGATTGGCCGCCGTGGCCGAAATACGGTCTGGAGGACTATATATATCCAAAAAAAAAAAAAAACGATTAAAACGATAACGATTTGGGAAAAGGCTAGGCCAATTAAGAGGATAGATATAGATTGAGTAAATATGAATATGTTTGTTTATAGAAACAGTACCCGAGACGAGCCTCCTTCGCCCAGGGACCGACATTCGCCTAGACATGACCGGTGAGTACCTTTATCTCTTATTCTTCTTTCCGTTTCGATGGTATTAGTACACTTCATTTTAAGTCGTTCACCGACCAGTTTACCTGTAAACCTGAATATGTGCGTTTTTATTTCCCGCGTAGTTAAGAGGTTAAATAAAATAAAAAAATGACTTCTAAGTTAACGTAAAAAAAGATAAGGTCATTTATGCTCAGTTTATAGCACATATTTGACGCTAACAAGTCTGACAACCGTCAGTCTGACTGACTGACTGATTGTTGATATATCAACGCACAGCCTAAACCGCTGGTTTTAGAGACGTGAAATTTGGAGGGTGTGTTCTTTGTGAGGAGTAGGTATCCACTAAGAAAGGGTTTTTTGAAATTCCACCCCTAAGAGGGTGAAATGGGGGGTTGAATTTTCTGTGAAACTTTTAATTCTGAGGGTCGATTGACACAAAAATTAGTACACATACTCTTCAATTATAGTTATGAGATACGTGTATCACAGTTTTTCCAAAATCATCCCCTTACAGAGTCAAATAGGGTTTCGAAGATGTCGATAATAAACTAATTCTCCCTACAGAGTTAGGCACAATTCTGACCATTATAGAAGAGCTAATAGTTAAAATCTACCCAGATATTAGTAATATTTACGACTAGCTCCTGCCCGCGACTTTGTCCACATAAAATTTCTTGCTCCCCGACCCTCCCCGTCGCATCGAATCGCCTGCCTGGGCGAGTTCTTCGTATTCGTGACTTTTTTCTTTTTGCTCGGCTCCGTAGGGTCCTATCGTGATGTTATATAGTATATAGCCTTCTTCAAATAATAGGCCATTCAACACTAAACGTAGTTTCAGAGATTAGAACATTCAACCAAACAAACTCTTCAGCGTTATAATATTTAGATTTGATTACAATTAAAAACGTTATAGTGAGCCAACCTTAAAAGATAGACATATACTATCACGGATTTTTTTAGAACTTTTATGAGAAACAATTTTGTCATACATGATTGTTGTGTTACTTTAACCGTTTATGCAGCGCATGCAACTGTAGCTTTCAAAAGGATAAGTATTCTCCGTTTACCAACATTTTCATTGATGTTCTGCTCCTATTAGTCGTAGCATGATGTTATATAGCTTATAGCCTTCCTCGATAAATAGGCTACCAAACACCAAAAAAAAATTCAATTCAAGTAGTTTTAGATATACTCTTCAGCTTTATAATATTAGTATAGATAAACCTGCAGACCTGGTCGTGAGAGCGTGCCATCATAACACCATAAAACGACTAGGCCACAATCAACAATTAAATTATTTTGAGATCGTTCAAAGGAGTTGAAAATCATTATAAATCAGTGGACTCAGAGATAAACAACGATGACGCCATACTTTCATAATCAGCCGATAATGATTCCATTGCTGGGACACAGGAGTGCCATACTTTACCCGAATTGAGAATTGGCGCCCAGTTATGTTGCTGCGTAATTTCAAACCGCCAAAATTAAGCAATGACACCAGGTTGTGTGTAAAAACATTGCAACGTTATCGAGGCAACTATACTGACAGGTTGTTCCCGAGAGGAGTCTGTATTTATTCCGAGGATTCCTCTAACACCATCGAACTACCCTTTCGAGTTCAGAAGCGCGCAGTTTCTCTTCAAAGTCTGCTTGCCATGACCATAGAACTATATACTTAAGGGGAAACTGTTTTTCACATGGTACGTTATACGTGGCCTGCTCCAGAGTAAGCTCACGGAGCAGCCTGGTGATTCTAGCACCTGAAGGGAAAACAATAAATAATGCTTACAAAGAAAACTGCGGTAGGTATATTATTTCGTTGTAAACAACATTAATTGTTTATATTACATGCATATATTCCGGCCAAGTGGTGCAATGGGACCAGGTTGCGTAAAAACAACGGGATATGATCTTAGAGGGGACTACTATTCGCACGGCCAGTTTTCCGTGGCATGCTCGAGAGTGAGCTCATCTAGCAGCCCGTTGTATCAACACGTGAGGGCAGAACTTCTTGAGTATTATAGAGGTACTTTAAGAATAAACTCAAAAATATATAGTAACCTGTACCCTGCCTGTGAACAAAAATGTAGGGAATAAAGAGGATTTTATATTTTCGCTTTAAAATTGCCTTCAAATTTGGCATACAAGTAGGTAATTTGCCGTTCCGTTATATATTCCGTTACTATTGTTAGGTTTAGGATTTATTTATCCTACAGCAATCATTTATCAATCCGCCGCTCCTCAGATAACACAAAGCAAGCAGTGCGATAAGACATTGTTTACCTGGATTAACACATAGGGTACTTTTAGTCTCGGTAGTACGATCCTGTGGGATATTTTTCGACATTCACGCGGGCGAAGCCGCGGGCAGAAGCTAGTAACGTATAGAAAACTTCCCGTTGATCTAAAATCTTCAAAACTTGGCAAGAAGCATTGCCCATGTAGCACAAGTAAACTACAAATCTACGGTTTTCAGATGTTTATCTGAAAACCGTAGATTTGTAGTTCCATCACAAAATAATAACTTTTTTGCGATTATAAACTTACTAGCTTTTCCCAGCGGCTTCGCCCGAGTATTATACGTGTAAACCTTTCCTCTTTAATCAATCACAAATTTAAAAAAACCGGCCAAGTGCGAGTTGGACTCGCGCACCGAGGAAATAACTACTTACTAGATCTCGTTCAGACCAATTTTCGGTGGAAGTTCACATGGTAATGTACATCATATATTTTTTTAACTTTTATCATTCCCTTATTTTAGAAATTACGGGGGGGGGGACACATATTAATAATAATAATATTCCACAACTATCACACAACGCCATCTATAACACAAGCTAAGCAGAGCTTGTGTTATGGGTACTAGACAACTGATAAACATACTTATATATTTCTAAATACATACATATTATAGATAAATTACACCCAGACACAGAACAAATGATCGTGCTCATCACACAAACATTTGTCTTGGGTGGGAATCGAACCCACGACCTCCGGCGAAAAAAAAAGCGCGGAGAAAAAAAATGATATTAGAAACCTCAATATCATTTTTGAAGACCTATCCATAGATACCCCACACGTATAGGTTTGATGAAAAAAAAATTTTTGAGTTTCAATTCTATGTATGGGGAACCCCAAATATTATTGTTTTTTAACTATTTTTGTGTGAAAATCTTAATGCGGTTCACAGAATACATCTACTTACCAAGTTTCAATAGCATAGCTCTTATAGTTTCGGAAAAAAGTGGCTGTGACATACTCGGACAGACAGACAGACAGACATGACGAATCTATAATCCTAAAAATCGCATCAAAATCTGTTGCGTAGTTTTAAAGATCTAAGCATACTTAAGTACAGACAGAAGGAAGCGACTTTGTTTTATACTATGTAGTGATTCGCAGTTGGTAAACTAACCGAGGTCTATGTATAGGGACATCAGTTTTTAAACGAAAAAGTTAAGTTTTCTTTTAAAGAAGTCGCAAGACGCACCGGAAATGCCTGGAAGAGCTATTGGGCCATGAAAGAACTAATGAAGGGCGATCTTCCTTTATCCCTCAAGAGAAGACTCGTCGACGTGTGTATTCTTCCCATCCTCACGTAGAATCTCAAACATGGTCTTTGACATTTCAGCAGAGGTCCAGGCTCGAGGTTTGTCAGAGAGCTATGGAACGGAGTATTCTGGGTATTAAACTTGTGGACCGGGTTAAGAATACCTGATGTCACTCGAAAAGCTGCCACGTTTAAATGGAATTGCGCTGGACACATCTGCCGTATGTCAGACGATCAGTGGGCCAAACTTACGACCCAATGGGTCCCGCTTAATGGCAAGAGACATCGCGACAGGCCCAGACGGAGATGGCGGGATGAGCTGGACTCTTTTAATAAAGACTGGTCCTTGGCAGCTCTGGACAGAGAGACGTGGAAAGAGAGTAGGGAGGCCTTCGCCCAGCAGTGGGACAGAAACGGCTAATAATATAAAAAATATAATAAAGTTAAGTTGGTCCCTCAGTACAGTTCTTCTTTTCGTTAGAGATCTCTTAATAGTTTGTACGGATTAAGTGCGAGTCGGTTTTTAACCGACTTCAAAAAGGAGGAGGTTCTCAATTCGGATGTTTATATATATATTTTTATGTATGTTCGGCCATATAAAAATTCTTTTTTTGTTCGAAAGGGGTTTATTCCGAAATGGTCCCATATAAATTTCATATAGATCTGATGATGAGTTCCGGAGACAGAAACCGGAACTCTTTAAAAAATGACAGCAAATCAACCGCGATTTCTGCTATCACATAAATATGCATTGTTTGTTTGGAATTACTGCGGAGTAGATACCATAACTAAAAATTTAAAAGTAATTTTTTTTATACAAAAAAAAAAAAACAACCGACTTCCTTAAAAACACTTCAAAGTGAAAAATAACTTTAATTTCGGAAGTCGGTAGCAAAAACCTTAAATACAAATCCTAAGACACCGACTTGCGAAATTAAAGTTATTTTTCACTTTGAAGTGTTTTTAAGGAAGTCGGTTGTTTTTTTATTTATTTTATATGCAACGTTATAGGCGTTACCACTGCTGGGACACAGGCCTCCTCTCTGAGAGTGGGACTGTGCAGTAATCCGCCACGCGAGCCCAGTGCGGGTTGGTAGATGTCACATGTCTTCGAATTTTTGGTTTTAGGACATGTCGGTTTACTCACGATGTTGTTCTTCACCGTTTTGAGAGCAGTAGTGATAAAATTATTTACGCCAAGTAAGGTGATGACCTGCAATTCGTAAGTAGGGGTCGATACCACTGGGCCACCACTATTCACAATATAATTATTTATTTATATCAATCAACTTTAGATCTTACAATTTCGACTCTTCCCTTCAAAAGTTCTTAACACACTCTTAGAAAGAAAAGAAAGAAAAAATTTTTATTTGCGGCAAACATGACGCACAGAAAGAACCAAAGTGTACAAAAATAAGGTGTGGAGCCATCATATGCAATACTGTAAGGCTCGCTCATAAATGTAATATTTTCAACACTATGTATCGCACCTGGACACGGGTGGCCTTGGCTTTCCTGGAAGTCTTTAAATAGACTTCGGACTCAGGTAGGCCGGAGTAAAGAAAACCTGTTCAGGTGGAGATTCATAGTTGACTTTGCCCTAGAGTGTAAATGTGGTGCTGTCCCACAAACAATGCGGCACTTGATATTGTTTAGAGCTGGGGTTCGGGATAAATTAATTTAAATCAATTCATCCAAAACACAAAAACAGTTTAATAAACTAATCACATATACCGCAGTTATCAGAAACGTCAAACAGAATCACTTGTCTTCACCGTTTTGCTTGTATCGCATTCGTTACCGAACTGTCCACTCAGTCCAACAATCCGCTATTTATATGCCTCGCTGAACAATCTAGAATGATCACGTTTCTTTTTCACAATTTATAGTTTAGCGGCGAAGTTTCCAGATATTACCAGAGAAATCTGTCTTAATTCCGCTATTCGATTGATCGATCTATTAAGATGGCGGTGGCGCCTAAGTATAATTATTCGTGTAGTACTAGCTACTTGATAATAGATAGAGTTAGCGTGTCGTTTCCAGATTTTACGATTTACGTAATATGTAATATCTATACTATAATATTATAAAGGTGAAGAGTTTGTTTGTTGGAATGCGGTAATCTCAGGAACTACTGGTCCGAATTGGAAAATTATTTTTGTGTTGTGTAGCCTATTTATTGAGGAAGGCTATAGGCTATATAACATCACGCTACAACTAAGAGGAGCGGATCAGTAATGAAAAATGTTGCAAAAACGGGGAAAATCGGACGGGTAGGCGATTCGACGCGACGGGAAGGGTCGGGGGAACAAGATATTTAACGCGGACGAAGTCGCGGGCAGAAGCTAGTAATATTATAAAGGTGAAGAGTTCGTTTGTTTGAACGCGGTAATCTCAGGAACTACTGGACCTACCACCGAATTGGAAAATTCTTTTTGTGTTGGGAAGCCTATTTATTGAGGAAGGCTATAGGCTATATAACATCACGCTACGATCAAAAAGAGCGGAGCAGCAACGAAAAAGGGACGTAAACTGGTAGGCCATTCGATGCGACGGGAAGGGTTAGGGGTGCAAAAACTTGACGCGGACGAAGTCGCGGGCAGAAGCTAGTGTATAATACACGGGCGAGGCCGCTGGCAAATGTAATATTTTCAACACAATGTGTCTTGTGACTTAATAATTCCCTTTATTGCAGTCAATCGTCGACGTGCGAGCGGAAGCCGGCTTTGTCTCCTCGCAACGCCATCGTGGACGCCGAGCTGTTCTACTCGCGCACGATAGACCATCGCCGAGCCGCCAACAAGCCCGACCAGGTGCCGCCACTACTCACTAAAATTCATTTACTTTATATACTAGCACAGGCAAAACGCGTATGTTAGAATCGAAGCAGGTGGCGTTCCTTAGTTTCTGCAGAAACAATGCCCGCAACGTCTGTGCAGTACTTGATCATCTACCAGTTTTTCCAAGAAAATATAAAAACAGAAAATGTGTGTTAAATACCATTATAAAGTTCCAAAAGCTAATAAAATATTATAGAAAAAAAAAAAAATTGTACATAGAATTATGTCTAGAGCGGTTTGAACATAAATAACGCTCTCCTGTAAATCTCTGTTTTTGACATGTCTATATGAACGTAGAGACCGTCGATATATCCTTGTATTAATTAGTATAGTTTAAAATACTTACCATACTATATCCTACAGGAGCGAGTCCCTCCGCTGCTGCCTCGAAGTGGCGAGCCTGAACGACCTCCCGCGCCTCCCCGCCGACCATCGTCGCCCTCGCAGCTCGGAGCTAACTGTGAGTACTCACTAGTGATGTGCCGGATATCCGTGGATCGAGGGAAAAGAGAGATCCGTAACCTTATCTGTTAGATTTTTTTTTTTTAAAGTAACGTTTTTTGTTTCACTATAATTCTACCCAATCTAAAATGTCACCTAATCCCTTCATAAACTGTGATAGCTGGGTTCATTTAACTTTACCGGTTAATGTTTTCTGTGAAAGCACTATTTAAAATAAAATGACTTATTTCATTACTTAACACTGTGTTAAATTTAAAAAAAAAATGATCTTATCTTATCTTATAACTTGTCTTGTTGTGTCTGTCTTGTCTTATCTTGTATTCTTAGAGCGTTGGCTGATAGGTGGGACTCTCCGATCTTGGGGCGGTGGATACGACTGCACGCAGTCAAGTAGACATGCCCAGGATTGGTGAGCCTCACACAGCTTAGAATAAATGTTACTAACATTAGTTCATAAGTTTTCACTGTTACTAACACTTATGGAAGAAATTCTGAAATAAATATTTTATTATTTATTATTATTATAACTTAACTTTAAAATAAAATGTTCTGTACTGTTGCTTCTACAAGCCTCTTTTTACTAAAGCTGCTTCTAAAGCTAATAAATGGAGTATAGTTATGTACAGTTCCATACACTATCTACTCTTGTATATTGCGATTGAACCTACTAAATAATATATGAAAGTTAAAACAGTAAGAAATAGTAAGGTAATACTATAAAAATGGCGCGCCCCGCATCTGTTCCATTAGAAAAAAAAAATTGATGAAAACTCCTTGGTCATATTAACTTTTTAGATTTTCTCTGTATCGTAATGGTAAAAAAAATGTTTTATAACATTATTTTGTTATAGAAAAAGTGGCATAAAATGGTTAAACAAATTTCGGTTTTTTGTTTACAAAGAATAAATTGTCAATATAAACTCGTTTCCAAGTTTATAATTCGATTTTTTAGATATGAGAGCAGCTAAAATCTTTATCGGTACTTTAATATTATAAATGCGAAAGTAACTGTCTGTCTGTTACAATTTCACAACTAAACCACTGAACCGATTTTCATGAAATTTGATACGGGGTTAGTTTTAACCCCAAGAAAGGACTAAGTCCCGCGACTTCGTCTGCGTCTGCGATGCCCGACATTTACGCGGACAAAGTCGCGGGAAAAAGCTAGTTGTCTATAATACAACAGAATGGGTAACTCTTCAAGCATAAACCACTTAATTTTTTATCTAACCTCCTTGGATTCCTGAATAACTTCTATGGAATTTACTTTAACTAGCTAGTAGTTTATATGATTGTCGAATGAAATTTCGGGTTCTTTTTCGAAATGATGGTGCAGGAAAACGTTTTGAGTGAAACTGTTTTTTGTCAGTGTCTTCGTCCACGTGCGAGCCTCCGCCGGAGCCGCCCGACCGGCCGCTGCCCAGCCCCAAACATCCAGACCTCTTCAGGTTAGTAACACTCTCTACTTCTTCTTCTTCTTCGCGTGTCTATAGTAATCTAAATATAGTCGGCCCAGACTTTGATAACACAGCCCGACGTGACTCTTGCTCCTTGAATGAGGTTAGTCATTCCCCGTAGATTTTGGGTCACTGAATTCAAATTCGGCCTCGGAATTGCTCCATCACGTCACATTTTTTAGATATCCTAACCTAAAAGTGCAAAAATTACGATTGTAGCGTGTTTTCACGGTTTTGTAGCATCGCAACAAATTAAGCTATCGAAAAAATACACACAATACTTTAAAGTATAAGCATTGCTCTTCCAAATGGCGTTGAGTTTGCGCGAATGTCTTTTTTCATAAAGATAAAGATAAAGATGCATTTATTTGTATAAACATGTGTAACATGATACATAAATATGCACATATAGATGGAAACGAGTTTAAAATTGCTGGTTCAACATGTTTTGCCATATTCGGCGTACAAAAATAGTTTTAGTCGGAAATAAATGTCAAAATTCAATCAATTTAAATACATAATTACAGTCAATACATAAATATAGTCAAGAAATTAAAAATAATTAAAACAATAAAATTAAAATAACTAAAACAATTAAATTACAATAATTAAAACAATATAATTACTTCAACCAAAATAAAAATGGAATATTAAATTATGATATAATATAATTCAAAATTTGTCATTCAAGAACTCCGTAACATTATAATATCCCTTAAGAATTAAGCATTTTTTTTAGTTCTCTTTTGAATGAATTAATATTCATTATCTTAATGGCATTAGGAATTTTATTGTATATTAATGGGGCCATGCATATTACACTTTTCCTTAGAAATGCTGTTTTGGCGGGGACTGATTTCACCCAGAGTCTGTACTTCTCACGTCTATTTCTATCTAAATGATTAGCCAATAGGGGAAACAAATGAGGATTTGTTTTTACAAATAGCGATATCTCTAATATGTAAAGTGACGGAAGTGTTAGAATTCTGTACTGTTTAAAAATTGGTTTGCAACTGTCTGTAGATTGCAACCCAAACATAGCCCGTATACAACGCTTTTGTGCTTTGAACGCAGTGTCCTTTAGAGTTGAATTGCCCCAGAAAATTATTCCAAATCTTAACACTGATTCAACAAGCCCATAATATGCCGCAAGTAAAGTATCTGTGTTGACAGTCGGTGCCAACTTAAAAAGAGCATATGATGAAGTACAATTTTTTTTACAAAGTTCATTAATGTGGGTTTTCCAATTTAATTGCTTATCAATGATTAATCCCAAAAATCGGGCTGTTTCAGCTTCTTGTATTAAATTATCTTTATATACTAAATTAAATCCAGAAATTTGATTTTGAAAATTTCTAATTTTTATATACATGAATTGTATGAATAATTGTATATCGAATGTATATAAAAAATTGATTTTGAAAATTTTATATACATTCGATATTCAATTTTTAATATTAAAAAAATAACGGCACAAATAAATGAAATTATTGTATTGTCATCGGTCCTCGATAAGTCTACAAAGTTTAAATGAAATCTGTTCGTTTCAAGTGGGTCAAAATCCAAGTCCAAAGGAATCGGTTACAAACATAGTTACATATTGTACAAAAATACAGGTGAAACTAACAAAAGCGTGTTAAAAATATGGTTGTCGTGTCATTAAATTAAATCATTTATCATTTTTCAAGAATACAATGATATCTTGCGTGGGTCGATATAATATATCCTACGACCAGTAATATATATGATAAATGATTTTATTTCTGTAAATAGGTCTATACAAACACTTTTACACATCAATCATATTTTTAACAATGTAATGTTCGTCTGCCTATCTCTACGGGGTGTAATGGCGTGATGTAACATGTTGTTCTATGACCTTCCAAAATATCGATTGAGAGATAAAACAACACATTGCTGCGTATCTAGTTTCACTAATATATCGGCGCAATGTTTGGTAATTCGATACTAGGCCAGAGGTAGACAACATTTTAAAATGAAGTAAAACTTAGTTGTATAGAATTGTTGTGTGCTGTTACAAGAAAACGATCTATATACTTCTTATCATCTGCCTAGCCTTATCCCAACTATGTTGGGGTCAGCTTCCGGTCTAACCGGTTGCAGCTGAATACCATATTTTACATGGAGCTACTGCCTATCTGACCTCCACAACCCAGTTAAACGGTATTGTGATACCCCTTGGTAAAACTGCACCCTAATTGCGAAACGCACAATTTATCAGAATCTGAATTTATTTCTTTGACAGATCTTTTCCAAGCAAACCACACACACACACACACATACACACACACACACACATATACACACGCACACGCACACACACACACGCACACACACACGCACACACACACTCCTCACTGTTATCTCATAAGCCTTTTTAATAAAATTTTCATCAGAATTATTACGCAATTATATATATTTTTGTAAAAATGTGTACAATCCACCTAAAGAACACTATCCTCCAAGATACAGGACTCTCCTAGTTTGAAGGGCAGGGGTCTTACTCATATGTAATAGCCATACCTATCTATAACTGAGACAATACTGATGTTACCTAGGGTAAGTGTTTTGTTAAATAAATGATTACTTACTTACTTATTGAAGATTATTTCTAAACCATTGCGTCATTTGTTCGAATAAATTGTCGGCTCAGCAACGTAAATAACGCAATGAATGTTGTTTAACTATGAATATTAAACCAATTCCTACCGATAAAAAATTCCGCAATTACCCCTCTGGTTGTCAGACTTTCGGGCTTCTGACGACCCGTAACGATCGTCAAATCCACTAATGCCGGAACTTAAGGCTTAACATGTTTTCCGAGGCACGGTTTTGCTATATAAAGATGGACACCCATCCACGGACCAACTGAGGCAAGAGTAGTTTAACCTGAGGGGTAATTGCGGAACTTTTTATCGGTAGGAATTGGTTTAATATTCATAGTTAAACAACATTCATTGCGTTATTTACGTTGCTGAGCCGACAATTTATTCGAACAAATGACGCAATGGTTTAGAAATAATCTTCAATCCCATTCAGATTCTGATCAATAGTGCGTTTCGCAATTAGGTTGCTGATTGTTAGACTCCATACAGAAAAAAAAAAACATGGAATTTTCACAGGTTTAATATCCCTGTATGAACACTATCATGTAGTGGATAGTTTGTCTGTCTGTGAACCTGTTGTTTTTTGTGTTCTTAATTGCCTGGACTGAGCTTGTCTTGTGTGGGGAATAGATACAAAGGTTTGTGTATTACATTTTTCAACATACAGGTATGTTTATATACTGGTTACTTATTTGTTAAATTAAATGTGTCGAAAATAACAGTGCCTCTATTTAATTAACTTCTAAAAAGGTTTTGTATTCGATCACCTGTAAGTATCTGTCTACCAGCGATTTTATTTTCCGAGACTGAACAAAATGTTTTTTAATTAACGACGAGGTCACAGAAAAACATTCGTATCCATATCCGCAGATATCCGAGGGAGAAGAAAGATCCGTATCCGTTTCTTTTTTGGCGGATCTAATACTTGAATAATTTTCAATACACAGATAAAAAATTTTTTTTAGTTGATTGGGTAGGAATGAAAAACTTAAATTCCATTCAGATTATTTTTATTTCCTAAAGTCAAATATTTTGAGAGCAAACAAAACAATAGAAATACCTGCGCAATGCAAGTCAAAACATGTCTTGTCAAGCAAAACGTCAATTGGCGTCAACAATCGTTTCAAGGTCACGTGCATGGACACCGATTGAGTAAGAAAGTTAAGATCCGTAACAAAGTCAAAGTATTTATTTCAAGTAGACACATAAAATACACCTTTGAACGTCAACAGTAACATTAAAAAAGAAAAATACAGACGAATTGATAACCTCCTCCTTTTTTTGAAGTCTGTTAAAAATAGAATTGATTCTAGTCACCGCTTCCAAAAGGTAGATTCGTATGGAGAAGAAGGGCAAGAAACTTCACTCTACTCTTTTAAAATGTTTTTCAATATTTGTATACAATATTTATAGAATTATATGTGAAGACGGATACATCTAGAATACAATTACGATACCACAGCAGCCGCTACCCGCGGATCTTGACATTAAATATCCGTATTCGGATCCGTATCAGCGGATATACATTATTAACGATCCGGTCACTACTTCAATGAGTGAATGCTTTTCCTCATACATTTCTTGTGATGATTTCTCATGGAGAACACGTATTATTTTGCCAAGTACTACATTATGTGTATGTATTGTTTCAGAATGCCCGCGGTGTCTCCGAAACGGTCGCCGGCGCCGCAGCCGCCCGCCAGTCCACTGGTACCCGCTGACAGGTAAATTTAAATTATCTAGAAAAAATCTGCAGTCGTGATGGCTAACGATACCTAAACACGATAAAACTTAAACTTAACTGTCAATATTTAAACATGAAACAAAAAAAAGTCATACTTCAAGTAACAACATTACCAGCGGTCGTTGATCCCTTAAAGAAAAACACATCAAATCTACGGATCATCTTTCGCTGGCTAAATTAATTTGACCTTGGAAACATCTTGGATAAAAGCAAGTTGTAATAGTTCATACGTGTGCATTTTTTGTAACTATTTTATTTTTCATAATGTGCATTTTGTTTGTGCAGAATAAACAAATTCTCTTTCTTTTCTTCTAAGAGCCTGGAATGTCCGACCGATGTTCCGCTAACGATGAAATCTTGAAATAAAATATTAGCTATGTAGCGTGACTTAGCCCGATGTCTCCGAGAGACACGTCTAGTGACATTTGTTGCCTAATATTCTTCTATGGTAATTTAGTTCCAAACATTGTACTTACGGACATGAATATATTCTTTATTCACAGAGGCGTAGCGTTCAAGTTCGAGTGGCGAGGCGCGCCCACGCCGTCGCCACCTGCGCCTCCGCTAACGCCGCATCACCGTGAGTACCTGACTACTATACGTATAATTTACAAAAACAACTGGCTACTAGGAAATAACTGTAGCCTTTTATTTAGTGAAACAATTTTTATAATTGTATATATTCAGTTTTTTTTTTTTTAACTGAAACATATACCTCTATAAAGTATTAGTATAGACTATGCACTACACATTTACTAGTAAGGGTTGAGGATAGAAAGCCAATTCATTTAAAAAAAAAAATATTTTAAAATATCTTCATTCATCAACGAAAAACAATCAATAAATGCACTTACCCTAAGTTATATTCAGTGTACGACTAAACGCCGACAGACACTACGCCGACAGGACACTTCGCCGACAAGACACTTCACCGACAGGACTCTTCGCCGACAGGGCTCAACAGCGACGCAATAAGATAAAGTAGGTTAATGGTTGAAAAAAAAAAATGGTTAGGTTAGGTTAAAACTGTGACCTCCTGCGCCAGAAACGACTAGATTATGTTGACCGGCGAAGAGTCGTGTCGGCGAAGTGTCTTGTCGGCGAAGAGTCCCGTCGAAGTAAAGTCTTGTCGGTGTTCAGTCTGTCGGCGTTTACTCGTACACTCAGTTACATTAACTCATTAAAATTGGAGCACTTTATGAGGCAAGTAATATGCACCTTTCAAAGCTTAACACAGATTTTAGTTTCAACTATTAACAACATAAATTTAACCACACAATAATTATGATAGAAAAACAATTAAAATTACGGAGAAAATTAATTTAAATTCTCAACTTCAAGTCTTGCAGATGAAGTGATTTTTTTTAAAGCCTCTTAAATGCATCCATGTTTTTGTGTATGTGTGTGTGTTTAATACTAAGTACGTGTTTCATACAGCGGTGTCGTGTGGCACCCCTCCCCCCCTACCGCCGCGCCGCCGCCGCGACTCAGCCGCGCCACCCACGCCGCTACCTCCCGTGAGTATACTAATCATAATACATATTCATTTTTTCAATTGAAGCTTAGAATCAGCACTTTTCGAACGTCAAAATTCCCTAAGACAGTCCCAAGGCATGCCCGCCCTTCACCACTTCGTAGTGCTTTAGCTGGGAAGAAGAAGTGGCGAACTCTCCTTAGATAAACTTAATTCTATACAATAGTAGATATGCAAAGTTATTAACATTACGAGACACAAAACTGATCCTGGCCGATGGGGCCGAAAGGTTCTAGAGTTGTGACTGCGTACCAGAAGATATAGATTCGTCTTTTAACACTGCGGTATGTGGGACGAGAAGATATTGCGTAGCTTCCCAAACGCTTCCCAGCCCAGTCGGATTCCACGATCGACATATTTCTCTAAGTAGGACAGTTTGTTCTAGGTAAACTTACTCGTCCTCAACTTCGAGTGAAGCGCCTCCGATATTCATGAGCATTAGACATATATTTGCCGCCTGGTATACATAAAATTCCGAATTTCCTTAAAATACTTGTAAAATAGTACATCATACGGCGTTTGCGTACAACTATTACTAGGTAAAATAGGACATAGAAAACGGTTTAGGCTGCGATCGCGCATGAATGGAGCATGATTGAAATGTGGGTGAGACGTTGGCATTAATTTCGCTCTACATTGAAGCGGCATCTACGCCACATACGACCTACGCATCGCTTCATCACCAACATCTTTCCAGTTTGGAGGTATGAGGAAGAGGCTGTAAAGTACACTAAACATCCGTAAAAGGGACGATCCTCCGACCAACCAAGGTTATCAGGTCTGGTAAACAACAGGCCGACAAGTGATGTGGTGACGTTGTATATGTCACCGTCAAATTGTAAAAACCGTTAGATTACAATCTACCTAGCGAGATTATAATCTGTCGAAAGATTGTGAAACGTAACATACTGCTTACAATTTAACGTATTATTTTTCGTTATATTACAATCTCTTGAAGTGAAACCGTCAAATTGTGAAATAGCATGCGACGAAACGCACCTCGCGCGCTGATTGGTTGAACGTCATTTGTCTATTCTATTGTTGTCCAATGTAAACAAACAGTGTTTTGGTGATTGTAAATTGGTTTCATGTTAAAAATAACTCGTTTATAATTAGTTATATGACAACCTTGTGGAAGTAAAATGAATCTGTGGTTATTTGATTGATCAAAGAAGTGCAGTTCGAACGATAAATAAGTTAGTGTTAGTCACCAAACGTCGCCTTAGTTACATACATTTTCTGTTTTAATTTTTTTTATGCGTGCGAACATATGTGATCTCATTTGATAATATTGTAAATATGTCGGATAGTGAGCCTGTCCATCAACAAAACTCAGCAATACCAGTTATTGTTAATCAGGATGAATTTACCATAGAGTTACAAAACTACTACAGTGGGATTATTAATTGGTATTATTGAAGTAGCGCTCGCCGGCCGTTCCCGCAGCACCGGTCGCTTCGCTCACTCGGCTCGCGCGCGGTTTTTTACAGTTTTAACCTAACCTATAATCTAACGATGTTCATAATCTTATATTACAACAAACGAATTAACAAACTAATATGGCGGCGCGGTGCTCATGACGTTCAACCAATCAGCGCGTGACGTGCGTTTCATCGCATTTGACGGTTTCACTTCGCGAGATTGTAATCTATAGAAAAATAATGCGTTAGATTGTAAATGGTTTTTGCAGTTCACAATCTTTTGACAGATTACAATCTCGCTAGATAGATTGTAATCTACCGGTATATATAATCTGGCGGTGACGTATATATATTGTAGTTGCGCGGTCAACTTTGTTTGCGCGATACAGGATTTTTCGTGACATCAGTGTGATAGTTGTGTGTGTGTAATTCGTATGGGGTGGTGAAGATGCCGCTGCAACATCTTTGCGGCTACGCACAGGACGACACCGATCCGTTTACGTGACCCTGCTGTATATTGTTGAAGTAGGCAAATAAATTGATACATTTCTGAGCATCCGTATCACCAATAAATAACGTTTCGTGAGGTCGGTAAATCTTTTGATACTGTTACGTAGATCGCAAAGTCTAGAAACTTCACGCTAACTCCATCTAAGCAGGGGGGCAGTGTTACGTAGATCGAAAAGACTAGAAACGATACGCTAATGCCATTTTTTATCAAGTAGCAAGTACTACACGAATAATTGTACGTAGACGCCACCGCCATCTATTATTAAATAGCGGGATTAAACAGGTGTGTCTGGTAATATCTGGAAGGTTCTACGCTACCTGTGAACTGTGGCAAAGAGTCACGATTGTTCAGGAATGTTCTGTTCGGCTTATAAATATCGGATTGTCGGGCTGAGGGGACAGTTCGGTTACGAATGCGATTCAAGTGATACAGTACAAGCGAGACAAGTGATTCTTTTTGACGTTTATAATTACTGCGGTGTTTGTGATTGCAGGTTGATTAAACTGTTTTTGTGTAAAATTGTTTTTAATAAAAAAAATCCGAACGCAAGCTTCTAACAATAGAAATGTAATAGTTGTAACACAATTTGTCCCCGCAGTCGTCGTCAGTGAGCGCGAGCTCGCCCCCTGTGTACGGCACGGTGGGCGCGGCGCCCCCCGCGCACAGCGCGCCGCCCCCGCTGCCGCCGCGCCCCGCGCCGCCCCCGGAGCTGTTGCGGCCCGCGCACTCCACCATACTGCAGAGGCGACACAACAACACGTGAGTATACATCGTGTGTTTAGTATACATCGTCAGTGAGCGCGAGCTCGCCCCCTGTGTACGGCACGGTGGGCGCGGCGCCCCCCGCGCACAGCGCGCCGCCCCCGCTGCCGCCGCGCCCCGCGCCGCCCCCGGAGCTGTTGCGGCCCGCGCACTCCACCATACTGCAGAGGCGACACAACAACACGTGAGTATACATCGTGTGTTTAGTATACATCGTCAGTGAGCGCGAGCTCGCCCCCTGTGTACGGCACGGTGGGCGCGGCGCCCCCCGCGCACAGCGCGCCGCCCCCGCTGCCGCCGCGCCCCGCGCCGCCCCCGGAGCTGTTGCGGCCCGCGCACTCCACCATACTGCAGAGGCGACACAACAACACGTGAGTATACATCGTGTGTTTAGTATACATCGTCAGTGAGCGCGAGCTCGCCCCCTGTGTACGGCACGGTGGGCGCGGCGCCCCCCGCGCACAGCGCGCCGCCCCCGCTGCCGCCGCGCCCCGCGCCGCCCCCGGAGCTGTTGCGGCCCGCGCACTCCACCATACTGCAGAGGCGACACAACAACACGTGAGTATACATCGTGTGTTTAGTATACATCGTCAGTGAGCGCGAGCTCGCCCCCTGTGTACGGCACGGTGGGCGCGGCGCCCCCCGCGCACAGCGCGCCGCCCCCGCTGCCGCCGCGCCCCGCGCCGCCCCCGGAGCTGTTGCGGCCCGCGCACTCCACCATACTGCAGAGGCGACACAACAACACGTGAGTATACATCGTGTGTAGAAACGGACAGGTGGAGTCTGTGACCGTCGCCATCTTCTGGTCTTTATCTTTGAATCTTCTGTAGCTTCTACCCACTTCAGCGTCCCATGAAGAATATGATAATTTATTTTATTTCTGTAAGTAGGTTTGTACAGACGCCAGCGCACCAAGCTACCCGAAACTGTCATTTTTACCCAATCATTCATGAATCTAATGCTTTAGCGAATAAAGAAATTTAGCAGATTGTAGTAGCTTTATGTGCTGGCGTCTGTACAAACACTTTAACAAGCCAATTTTTTTTTTTTTTTTGAGCTAATTGAGGTCGATTAAGTCCCATTTGAAAGTATCATTCTTTGTAGAGTCATCATGTGTTGTCAACTATTACCCTGCTAACCTTTAATTCATTTTTACACGAATAGTGAGGTTGTTTAAGAAAAATCTTCGTGGAGTTGTTTTCCAGATTCTAAACCATGTGCAAAAAGAACCTAGTGCACATAGTTCCCCTAGTTTACCAGACAGGGTTTTTCACTATTATAGCGGCCTTTTCTCAAAATTCAATGTATCTATGTGAAACGTATTAGTATTGTATACAAAGGTAAAGTAAGTAAGTCGCTAAAGTAAGGTAAGTAAGGTTCTATGTGTTGCCGTACGTAAAAAATAGCAATACCCATTTTTTCTCGTGGGTGTCGTAAAAGGCGACTAAGGGACTTACTAGAGAATGGACAGCAGCATTCTCTATTCATTTTACCACCATACTGCGATCGCCAATCCGCCTAGCGTGACGATAATGGCAAACCCCCCCAAATTGAGAGAGGCCTAGGCCAGCAGCGGATGTCTTTAGGCTGGGTTGATGATAATGGTGATGACACAGGTATTTTGTGTAGATAAACCATTTGTTCTTTATGATAATGTTGTACCGTCCCTCCCAGCGGCGCGCCCCGCCTGCCGCCCAAGCCGGCGCCGCCGCCCGCCGCCCGCACGTAGCGCGCGCCCCCGCGCGGCGCGCCCCGCGCGGACACCAGCCACACTCACACACACACCAGCCCTACCCAGCACCACAATCCTCTGCAGTTCTCCAAGCTACCACGTAAAACTAACGAATATGTCCCCTAGACGATTTAAAATGGACAAAGAAAATTCATGTTTGTCAATACAATTTTGGACGTTTAAAACTAAGCTTGTCATGTTTGACAAAACGAATGGATGGGAATTATTGAACATAGTGCTTGATGTTGCAACATACATACGGCTACATATCAATCTTTACATTTCCAGTTTAAGCTGACCTCTCATTATACGGAAATCCCTTGCAATGTGAGATCAGTTTATACTGGAAATGCCGTAGCCGTGTGTACCTCATCACGCATATTTGTCAAGCATATAAATGCTTGTCAGTCTAGAGGGGCCCCATCATCACATCCGTAAAATCCGCATCGTAACGCATTGCAATACAAAAATGGCTGTGGCCCGCCTTGAATGTGCAATATGTAAACCATGGAGGATTTTAGCTTTGCGTTGCGATGCGCTAGCCTATAACCCCCATTATGTAATTATACAACGTGACATTTTAGTCGCCTTACAACGGCAGTCCACTTCATTTAACCAATGACTACTACACATCCATAAGAAAAAATGAACATTTGAATAACTAAAAAAAAAATATTATTCATTATGATGACGCATGACGTGGTTTAAAGGAGATGTTTCATTTTTATATGAGGCTCCGGCCATAACGTGTACCGTTTAGCGAAGCTGGGTAAATTACTCATGAATAGAATAAAGTAACATTTTTTCATAATATCAAATGGTTTTTATGTACAAAATAAAAATTAAAAATGTTTGCCATTTGTCCTACGAGTTCGCAAGGTTATTTTGAATTCGTTTAGAAACACACTTCAAGAATGGAGAAGATTTTTGTAACGATGAAATGGTACACTTAATTATGTTTACTCAAAAATATTTACAAGAGAATAATAGTAATTTATTTTTAACACTACAAGAATACACACATTTTTTAATTATTTTCTACTTAACATTGATTTGATGAGACATGATTTCAGAACGAATTAAGTCTGCAAACAAACGAGACGCCATGTTGAATAAAACATGGTAATAATTGAAAAACTATTATTTTTTGTACACAACAAATCAGGCACAAATTAACCAGGGAATATTTTTCCCTAATTTGTAGTATTTTTTCCTCTTTTTTGATAAATGTACATCTGATGGCCGAAAATGAAACATCTCCTTTGATATTCGTCTCATAGAAAATGGAGATGGAAAGATCTAGCCGACTCGTTCACTGGGTAGGTATGTTCTCTACTATATGATACGTAAACATTATTAACAGGATGTTTTATAATTCTAATCCATTAATTATTTTTCTTAGTACCTATTATCTTAATTAATGGTAACAATTTTTAATCACGTCTTGAGGTATATTATGTCGGATACATTGAGTGGACAGCCTTTGTGAGATGTCACGATGTATATCGCAGATAAATTACATAAATACTTGCCCCCATTTATTCACAATCGTCTTACAAAAGTGTAGCTTTTGTCAACAGCCTTGAACGTTGCGGAAAGCTAAGTATTATTGAATGAGTGGGGAAGTCATTTGAAACAGCCAGGTTTCTGACGTATATAACTATTGTAAAAATATTGTACATTGTAGACATTCCAATGTAATTGTAAAAGTTACAGTAAAAAGTAACTGGTCAATCCTGGCGTTACCTTTGGTTTTTTTTCTATTATATTTGTTTGATGCCTCCATTTTATTGGAAAAATGTAAATTTTCCCATCATCACATTTAGCTTAGTAAATAATAAAAAAATACAAGGAAATACAACAATAAAAAATGTACTGTTCAGTGCCCAATAGTAAAACGATATATTTAAGATAAAATAAGCAAAAAAAAAACTTTTAGATAAATATAATAAATTATATTATAATACAAACAAAAATATGCTGTTCAGTGCCCAATAGTAAAACTATATGATTAAGATTATATAAGCCAGCAAAATTTTTTGATAAATATAATGAAATATAAAATAATAGATAAATCAAAGCTTATTTTAAATATCGTGTATAATGTCACCATCAAATTGTAAATACCGTTAGATTACAATGTAACATGTGTGAAAAGCAAAAAAAACCATTAACAATTTAACGCACTATTTTGCGATAGATTATAATCTACTGAAAAATAATGCGTGAAATTGTATGTATGTCTCTGGCTAGATAGATTATAATGTAACGGTATTTATAATTTGACGGTGAGATACATATAATACTATATACAAGACGATATATCAAGCTGTGCATTGCCGGTATAAGCTGACCTAGCATTACATAGGCTTTCTCTACAGTGAAAGATCATCTTATATTGGATAATAAATAGCTTGATGTGTAGCCGTGTATACCGACACTGAAGTTAACGAACCTCAATATACTGGAGTTTACATATTTTTGAGGTTTGTACAATTTTTAAAACATAGAACATAACATACGCCTATGGCCCAAAACCACGAAGGTGGCGAATTCTGTTTTGGTAATTTGCAAGTAAAATGATAAAAGGAATAGCAAAATTAAATATTGAAAGTAATTGCTACATTATTGTTCTTAATAGATTTAAAAGGGGCGCGCACACATTTTAATATTTTTTTTATTACAGCGATTTTAAGCAAGCTCGTCAGTAAAATTCGTCATACCGGGAACGATATTATTTTTCTTTTTATAAATAGAAGCACTCTTAAAAACATTAATTAATTATTATTTCTTTCAGTGTCTTATAACAGTAAACTAAGTGCAAAAGAAACATTTGTAAAAATATGACCCTATTACCAAAAAAAATTAACTGAAATTCAAAATGATCATAAGTTCCAAATTTCATGCATTAAAGTTAGTATATTAGAGAATACGAATGACTTAAAACGTTAACTTGGTTACGATCATAACAAGAACTTTATTTTCATTATATGTAAGAATTTATCATTTCAAAAATATTTGAAATTACTAATAAAAAAACAAAAACAGTGGTGTTCTCGAAAATGATTTAGTGTTCCCGGATTGACTGAGGCGTTCACTGAATGATGTAGTCGGAAATTTGATACTGGTAATGGTGTTTTTTGAAGTAATAAATACAAATATATATTTTTTATAATATTTAATCAATCCTTATAGTAGTTTTGTAACATTATAACAATACAACATAAAATTATACATAGAATTGACAACTACACAAATAAAAGAAAATAGGTAACAAATCTCTTTTTAACCTTCTATAATATTTTACTTAATCCTACATAACTCTTCTTAAATTTAATCTTTGACAACTGAAACTATGTCTAATTCTGACTACGGTATTCTTTAGTTTAAATCAGTCCTCAAATACAGTCTTGTCAATTTAACAGTCATACATTAGACTTTAAGAATTATAATAATAGAATAAACAAAATAGGTAACAACACAACCGTATACATTTGAAACTAACGTTTCTTCATCAAAAAAACACGTTTAAAATATTAATTAATCAACATTTTTCAAATATATCAACATTAGTGTTATAGTGGTAATACTCGTAGTTTTTTTCAATTGTCCGTGTAGGTATAGGCATAATCTTTATAATTTGTTCAAATGTAATATAAGATACATCTGTTGGGTCCAACTGAAATATCTTCGCAGTGTTGCGCACCGATCTCATGAAAGTAACTTTGAGTTCTCCGTCGTCTTCAACACAAGTCTGACTGATGGCAAGGTATCTATAGAACATATTCCTCTTTTGAGTAGGCACTTTAATCAATAAAAATGTTCCAGGATCAATTAAATTGGGATGAATGTTTTCTTTGCCATTTGTATTATACGACGATCCGGCTGCTTTATCCTTCACGTTGGCGTTTAGGGCTTTCTGACGATCAGATACTGTTTTTAAATTTTCGTCATCAGATGATGAAGAGTCGTAAATGCTTTTAAAAATGCTTTGTCTGTTATTTATGTTCGTTAGATCTTGAAGATCTATGTTAGTTAGTTCTTGTTGACACGGTTCCATTTCTAATGGCATATCGACATCAGCAGGTTCGGTAAAATAGCTGCATTCATTTCTGGAAAGTGTTTGCAACTTTAACACTTTTTGCAAACTTTTATATTGGTATAATGCTATAATAACTTCAGGGCCTTTTTCCCAAACAATATTGGTGATTTTCATTATACCTGGAACTGCATCAATTGATTTAGGGATCATTTTCTTCATGCCTTCAACTTCATCAACAGAAACTTCTTGCACGTGTATCTTAGACTCTTTAAACAGGTGAACAAATTCTGAGGCCGTCTTAATATCTTTCCCCATTAACACATGGCTATCGGCAGTTCTTTTTAAGACTCCACCTACACCATCCATCGGGCCCTTTCCATGTCCGGGTTCGCTAAATGTCCACGTAGCTTTTACGATTTGTTGGAATTCGTCAATTAAAGTTCCGAGCCATAGGTTTATATTTGTACGATTACGATATTGCGACGTTGGTCCATCAGAATAAATATGCAGGGTGTCAATATTTCTATTTTCCAAAATTTTCCTTAAAATTGGTTTCATGTGTGCCCATACGGCATGGGCCTGATGGTCTAAGTTTTCACTGACTGTAGCAAACGAAGTGGTTTGCAACTGATGGTCTTCATTTCGTGAGTAATAAACTCCTGTATGAATAGTCAATTGATTTTTGACGAAGTGCGATGACTGTATTTCTGATGAGTATTTTGTCGTATAGTTTTCCGAAAAGTCAATTTGAATCATGGTCTCATTATCAGTAAGTTTTTCTTTCAGCTCCTTTTTTTGTTTGTTATAGTTGTAAATGCCATAAAGATGTTGTTTCATCGTTGGAATTTCATCAGCTAAAGTTTTTCTCAACTCTTTGACTGTGGTTGTAATTGGAATTTTACTTGTAATTTTAAATGTCTTTTTTTCTCCCTTAATAATACTTTCTTTGTTTATCGATTGCCATTGAAAATATGTGACGGAATCTTCGTTTTCTCCTTCTACCAATGTCAGGTCTTTGCAAGTTTCGCATGAGCCACTCATACACTCATAGGAAGTCAAGTCGCAAACATATTCTTTAATAAATGCTTCGGTGTCACGACAACCTGTTTGTTGTAGGCTATTCAATTTCCTTAGTTTTAGTTCGAAGTTCTCATGTTTGACACACAGACAAGTTTCACGGTCTCTTAGTTTTGGTGCCACGATCCAAAATGGCTTCGCTCTTAGTAAAGTTGTGTATGCTAATTTGATTCCAGTTTCTTGAACGAACTTTGGATGTAATGCTTTGACTGTTGATAAAAGGACGCGTTTTTGTTTCTTGACACCATCTTTTTTGACGAAGTCCCTTTTACCTGGACACATCCTACTAACATCGTCTTTTTGGAAGAATTCCTTGATCGTTTGGCGTACATCTGGCTTCAAAACTACTTCGCGGACTTTTTGGTCTGATCTAAGAATGGTTTTGTTATTTTTTTCTTTAGGCATAAATGTCTTGGCCATATGCAACAATTTATGTTTCCTAAAGTCGGTGCCACTGACGCATTTGTGAAAAACTTCTCTCTCTTTTGAGTTTTTCTTCAAAGATGTTGCGTTCGTCTTCAGTTGAGTTGATAATACCTCCCCAAATAACAGGTGCTTGCGTACTTGAGGAGGCACAGGTATATCTTTGATTAAGTCATTCACTTTACTATTAGGAGACATATTGTCGTCTCCTATATTCTTCTTCATCTGTAATTTTTCTTTTCTATTTAGTTTTTTCCTCATAGCATCATTTTTGCGTTTCAGTTCTGTAATGATACCTTTTTGCTTTAATATTTTTCGATATGCTTTTGTTCGGTCTTTTTTTACTTTTTTTCTTCCACTTTGTTTTCGCATTAAATCGCGAGAGGGCGGTAATGGTAATAACGGTATGTCTAACACGTCATCTGAAGGCGGAGGCGTATTACTGACTGCATTTGCTAACATCTTTTTCTTGGCTCTATACTTTTTTGATGCTTTTTTCCATTGTTTTCTTAGCGCTCGTTTTTCACGTTCAGTCAGATCTGATATTTTATTTACCTTGTTTTCAGCTTTCTTTTTCCGGTAGTACTCCCTGTCTTTAGCTCGTTTAATTTCTTTTTGTTCCTCTGTTAAACTATCTAAAAATTTTCTTTTTCTTGCATTAGCTTTTTCTCTATGGCGTAAGTAAGCCAAACTATCCTTTTTAAGTGCTTTTTTAGACTTTTTCTTCGTCCTCCCATTTTCATTTGTTTCCATGTTTGCTGCAATTAAAAATTAAACTCTAATTTCCACCAAATACTAATTTAATATTTCTTTAGCACTAATAACGTCATACCGGGAACAGCAAAGTCATTCCGGGAACGTGTCATCATGTTCGGGAACGTTGCCATAATGACTGTTCCCGAAATGACGTTTTCAAACTTTCGCGCGCGTTATTCCGGCGCCCGCCATCTTAGACGCCATATTTAGAGGTTAACGTCAATCTAACAAGAATAATTTTAAGAAATAGATATGAAATAACTGGCATCTTAATTTAACAAACAGTTACACGCGTTCCCGTAATGATATATAATAAAGGTACGGTTAATATAAGCTGATTGCAAAGGTACTTACCGTTGAAGTTAATATATATTTGCGAACAAAACAAATGACGCCCGACTCACAAAACACCTGTTCACTACTGCAGCTCACTAGCGCCAAAAGTTACGTTCAGAAATAAAAGTTTCGCCTATTTATTGCTTCGTTCATAAATATGACGTATACTTTGTTGGACAAGTTTTTAACTAATCCTGCGTTTAAAATAAATTTATTTTGTCTAAGATAGTTAAAAAACTTTATTTTTTAAGATCCAAAATACTCATAATGAAAGTTGAAAATATATAAAGTTGAATTTTACTTCATTTTTGACTAAGTTGAAGTTACAAGTTGTGGTTTCGGACGCGCTCCCGAAATGACTTTTTGACCTTGTTTTTTGTTAAATTAGTGAAAATTCGTTATTTCTGAAATATTTTTTTTAAGGTATAGGTATATCCGACTAATTTCAATAGTTTCAAATGCTTATTTACTAAAATTCATTCAGATTTATTTTTTTATGAGCTGCCAAAGCAAATTCGCCACCTTCGTGGTTTTGGGCCCTATACGCCCTTTATGAGCTGTATAATGCACTTGGTCCTTATGTACACCTTACAAGTCTCCTGTAATAAGAGGCGACTCAAACGGGCACAAATCCAGTCTCGGTTTTACTACAGAAAAATTCTAATAGAGGAACCCTACTACTACTAATATTTGTTATTTCCTAGTTTTCCAAAAAAATACTACTTACATTTATTTAATTTTTTAAAAATCTTTCGTTTCATTCTTTCTTTAAAATCCACTTCAATTACGTAGGATTTTATTTAAATTCCTTCTTAAGTGTCTCCGTTCGGTAATGTTGAGACCTCTCTTCCTGCAGACGAAAAATAATATTTATCCAGAAAACAGTTTTGTTTTTGCTAAACGAAATCTCTGTAAATTCCTGTGCATTTCTTTGCTTACTGTATAAACATTTTTATTAAGCAATTTTCCTGAAGATGTTTCATTTCTTCAAAATCTTTACATTCGTTACTTAGATCCACCTAAATTACATAGGATCTTATATCTTAAATCATCAGAAATCCCTCTGTATTGTCTCATTCGTAAGTGTTGAGACGATAAATAATATTTCCCAAACGTCAAACGTAGATTCTTGATGAGCCTACCTATTCTCTTTTTCACATGGCAAGTATTGGCTAATACACGAATTCGTGTAGCTTTAGCGCTAGCACTCTTAGAATGCATTTTATGTCCATTTCGAAGATATGCAATTATTTCTTCAAAATCGTTACATTCGTTTTTCAGATCCACCTCAATTTGATTAGAGTTCATTTTAGATATATCGAATTGTTGGCATTCATTCAAGGCGCAAGGATGTCGACACATGTTGCGTCCCACACCAGAGGCCTGCCTGCCTTCCAGGGCATTATGGAAATTCATTATTTAGCATTTTATTTAATTCCTTCTCAGTTTTCTTGAGACTTTTTTGACACATTTCTCCCTTCGTCTACTATATTATTAAGGACAAATAATATTTCTCAAACGCTGTTTCTTGATAAATTAATTATTTTTCTCACATCAACACTAGTGGCTAATACACCTATTGCTGTTGAACAGTCTTAAAACGCAGATTACTTCCAACTCAACGATAAGCAATTATTTTTGATTTTCTCAAAATCTTTACATTCGTTCTTCAGATCCACCTCAATTTTTAAGACGTGCTCTTGTATATATATATCTAAACATTGGAACTTATTCTTCAGTGTCGCGTGTTAATGTTGAGACCACTCGCTTCTGTTACTTTAAGTGATATCAAATATTATGTCAAAATAGTTTTTAATGTCTTTGTTACAGACAATAATAAAAATTGTAATTTTTTTCAAAGTCTTCACATTGCTTTTTTAAATCCACCAGTAGTGCACAGCGTTTTACTGGGAGTAGTAATTATCACGTTTCTGTATCTTCTGTCGGACTTATATTTAATGTCTTTCTTTCTTTTTTGTCTTATTTTGTTATTTATCATTTCGGTGATCTCGTTCGGTAATTTTGCCACATCAGGTCTGATATGTGACATTGATCTCGGTAACCTTATGTTGTGTGAATATTATTATTTGTTTCATGCATTTTTCATAATCATTTCAAGTAACAAACTACTCGTTAAATTAAAAATTTGGTCGTTTCTGCTGTTATGTCTAATTTTTTATTAGCAACTCTCATGGTTTGATTTTTTCGTTATGAAAATACATTCATTCTTTACAATATTAATATTTCGTTTACTTTCTTATTCCTATAAATGATTGTTTTGCAGTCTCTTTTATTGTTCTGTATTTTTTGGTCATTGATTTCATCTGGTAATGTTGCCACATATGAAAGTTCCGACATCTTTATATTTGTAACATTGATCGCAGTCACATGCTTTGATTATATTATTATGTTTATGCGTTTTTAAACAAAATCATTTAAATTGTCTAAAATTTTAACAGATGATTTTAGTATGTATCAAAATCTAAAAGTCCACCGCAATGCCAGAAAGATTGCATTTACGCTCTTTCTCTTTTTTGCTTCATTTATAATTTTTCAGCTATCTCATTTTCTAATTTAGACTACTCCCACTTCTGATACCTGTTATATGAACATGCAAAAATGTATATTGTTTTCGCTAAAAGCAATTTCACTGTCACCGAATGCGTATTGGACGCATATGCAGTGGTTATTTTTCTTAAATATCGCTGCATATTTAAATTATCACCCGAGTGATATTTGAACTTCAACGGAGAGTATCATTAGTTGCATTAGTGCATTGACCAGAAGAATAAATATGTGACTTTCGGCTTTGTGTTGCATCCTTAGTAAGTTTTTAATTTATAATGAAATTATAACATTCTGTCTCACAAACTGCAAATCAATGAAATATATGATCATTTCTAGTCGACTGTTGGCTTGCCTGTCAAAGGAGAAATAATTGCTAAATGTTAACGGTTTATTTTTCATCAGCGTCTTTGCAAATAACCATATCATCACATATAACATAACCATAACCATATATGTCTTCATATCTACAAATGAATATTTTTTTTTACTTCTCATTTTATTTGATGTCGTGTCAGTTGTCTCCTTCAGCAGTGTCGCCACATCTCTTCCTTTTTGTAGTTAATTCTATGTCAGGTAACGTACTTCTTGACAGTCTAACGACAATTCTTTTTTTTTAATTATTATTTTGAGAGATAATGACCTCGTTTATGTGACTTCTCTCCTTTCTGCTATTGTTCTCGTCGAACACAAGATATTTGGATTGATATTTTAATTTGATATCTGCGACCACATTCGGTGATATTTTTTTCCAATTTATTTTAATTAATTAATTTCCGAGTTGAACCCGAATTTCCACGGAACGCCTAATTACATATTTTTTTCCCTATATTTACTCAATGAGCTATGTCCCGAGTGATACCTGAACTTTTACGGAAACTTATAGTTTTTTTTAACCCAAGTTTGCTTACAAGCAAACACGGTCTTTCTTGTTCGTTAGAAATTCTTTCATAAATACGGGTCAGCTGTTCACCCCGCCTGGTGCAAAGAGACATACGAGGTCTTCAATTATTCGGAAGTATGCAGACCATACTTATTCATTTCCCTGCATTTTTTTTTTAGCTGTGAGTGTAATGGCTAAAGATCACGCGTTTCAAACGGTGTTTTACAACAGGCTTCGGAGGTTTATTATTCTTCATTATATTTTTTTTCCACAAAGTTACTTGATCAGTACTTCAAATCTGAAGACACATTTGGCGATGTATTCTTAATATCTATTTGCATTATTAGCTTCTCGAGTTACGTTCGAATTTCAATGGAAAATGAATATCAACAATTTGTTTTATTTCTTCAAAACCTTTACATTCGTGCTTTGAGTCCACTTTCATTTTTTGGAAATTCGTCCTTCAGTGACTCGTTTGTTAATTTTGGCCCCTTTCCTTCCTTCGGGTACTGACGACAAATAATATTTCTTAAAGCTGTTTTTTTTTGCTTGCTTATTTTTCTTTAATATCCTTCTGATGGATATTTTAAATAAACATCTGTGGACATATTCGGTGATTTTTCCAATGTATGTTCATAACATCCGAGTTATAACCGAATTTTCACGGAAACCTAAAATTGTTATATGACCAAATGCGAGTCAGTTAAAAATTACAATTTCTTATAATTCCTTTTTTCGTTAGTATAAGCTCACCTAATGGAAAAGAATAATATGTACATGTATATAAAAACAGAGAGAAAAGAATCAGGGGGTATTAAAAAACTCGTCTGCATCGCTATCAATGGGAAAAGTGCCCAAAAGGCAGGCAGCATTGCCACGTTGTATGGGAATGCTGATTCTTTGGCCAAAAAATAGGTCAGCCCTCTGGTCACGTGAACAGTCGACCTACGCTTGGCTATGTCTCGAAAAACCAAGTGGTCACTCGGACCCTGTGGATATTTTAAATACACATCTGCAGTCACATTCGGTGATTTATTTTTCCAATGTATTTTCATAAATGACTGATCACTCGAGTTAAACCCGAATTTCCACGGAATGGTAATATGAAGCTAAAAAAAAAGGTGGCGTGATTTTGGTGCTGCGTTCTAGTGTGCGAATTTACATGCAATTCATTTTTTGGTACGCAAGCCAGTTTTTTTTTCTGTTTCAGTTCTTTTTTCTTTACCACATCTGATGGATATTTTAAATACACATCTGCGGTCACAATCCGCGATTTGTTCCTAAAATATATTTCTATATATAACCTGTCACCCGAGTGATAACCTTATTCAAAAGAACAAGTACTACAAGTGCCTCTGGTTTAGTGCCAGATTTCAGTAAAAAAAAGATGTTCTAAATTTAAAACTAGCCCGCTTCTTTTCTTGAGAATGATAATTCTACGTAAATTAATATTTTTGGGTTACATAAATCATCTGTGGAACAAGTCTTTGCTTCGTCAAAACGGAATAGACACTTTAAATGCCAGACCACACAAGTCAAGCTTCACAACCCTTCTTTAAACAATTCCTATTTTCTTTCTGTTATTTATTTTTGACATTTATTTTCACTATATGTGGATTTTGACATTTTTCTTAGAAATACAGTTGGTACTTGTCTGTTTAGTACCATGTCTTCTACACAGCGTAAAAAAAAAACGGTTTTCCATGTATTCCCTTAGTACTAATAAAATACTGGATTTCTATTTGATGTATCAAATCAAATCCATTGGTCGATTTTATGTTGACTTTCTATGAAGTTCCAATTTCGATTCGAAATCGTGATTATTTTGTTCATATTTTCAACGTGAATGAAATAACTCTATCTTCGATTTTATTGGGTTTTTCTAATCAGAAATTTTCTTAGAAAAAACACGAATTCTGGATTTGTGCCTGGTTTTTCTTAAAGATTTTTTTTTTTCATTTTCAATATATTGTTTTAGCAATATGACTGACTATGAAAGCACATGCCATCTCTAAAACTATTTAGACTCCAGTACAGCCGCATACCGAACTGAAAACTATGACAAAACATGCATTTATGTACATACTAAATATATACGTTAAAGATAGCTGCGTATATGACGCTGTTAGACCGACCCCGGTGAAGCCGCCGATATAACCTAGACCTACACGACCTTTGCTTAAACTCATCGGAGTCTGTCCAAAAGCTTCTGAAATCGATGGTATAAAATAGTAAATAAAATTAGTATGAAATGCTCTTAGATAATAATAATTATATATTTATATATTGTTTATAAAACTGTTAAAACAACAATAAATTCCTATTTTGTTGCCATAGTAAAATAATATTCGAGAATGTTATTGTTATACAATGTTAATTTTTAGTGTGGATATTACGTGCAATGGCCGGTCAGTGTGTGAAATTAATAATTTCAGAGAGTGTGAATTATGTAGTTCCCATATTTATCGGCCAATATTGTTAAAAAGAAACTTATACAGCAGCAATTGACTATAAAAATAAAATATATATAATAAAATCAAATGTATATTAATACTTGTAAAGTAAATGACGATGTTTTAGCGAAATTTAAATGAAATATAATGTACAGTTAGATTTTAAGTGAGAAACAATAAAATAATGCGAATTAATGTAAATGAAATAAAATTATATAGATGTGATTTACCCGCTAAGTGGCTAAAGCTGTAATAGCCAATTTATTATGGTGCTTAAGTGATGGGCTGCTAACTGTCACATTGACCGGTCAAAACGTTAAACAACCGACATGACGGGAAATGTTGGAAAGTCTTTAAAAAAAGAAAAATTGGTCTCATGTGACAGTTCGCACCAACATCGCCGTTTTCAAACAGTTCCTGTGTCAGGCCAACTCCAAACCCCGATGGCTTCATATGTCATAGTTAAAAACCCTATCGGACAATATAATGTAACTCGTAACAGTGGTAATATACGGTTCATTTTTCAATGAAACATTCAATTCCTATAAATTCTGGCCCATCTAAATAATGTGAACCATTTTGTAAAGAGCAGTGGTGAGAAGAGCAGTGGTTGCCCAGTGATAACGGCCGCGACTTACGAGTAGTAGGTCGTGAGTTCGAACTCAAGCAGGCGCTTTACTTTGTGTAAATTATTTCATCACCACTGCTCTCAAAACGGTGAAGGCAAAACATCGTGAGGAAACCGGCATGTCTTAGAACCAAAAATTCGAAGACATGTGACATCTACCAACCCGCACTGGGCCCGCGTGGCCCACTCCCTCTCACGGAGAGGAGGCCTGTGTCCCAGCAGTGGGAACATTTATAGGCTGCTGATGAACCAATGTGTTAGAACCGTATGTTATTAATAGATGAAGCTTGCTTTGAAGTCCGGACTATTAGGAATATGATGTACAAGGCGGCGCGCGCATTTGAACGACATCTTTTTTGAAGTTCTAAGTCTGAAATGTGACTTTCATTTTGTTGGGAAAAAAACGAAAAAAACTTTTTCGTTTCTTGTAAATTAAATAAATTTCCAAACTTTTGCGATAGGCCTAATTCGGGAGAAAATATCTGCGGTTTCATACAAAAATTTAATACTAACTGAATGTATGAAACAGATGCTCTTTTTTTCGTAATTTGTCAATAAATTGTATATGTCACCGTCAAATTGTAAATACCGTTAGATTACAATCTAACTAGCGAGATTATAATCTGGCGGTTCACAATCTTTCGACAGATTATAATCTCGTTAGTAAATTGTAATCTAACGGTATTTATAATTTCACGTTGACATTTTTCTCCCATTGCTGTTAATCAGACAAAATAAATTATAAATCGTGTGGACAGACTCCACTCTGCCTTCGTTTTATAAGTTGCAATTTGATATACACACTAAAGAAAAATAATCTTTTATTTATTCGCTCATTCGCGCGCGCCCTATTTTTACAAAATGTCAACAAATGACAATGTATGATAGATAATAATTTGTACATAATATAAAAATAGGGGTGGGCTATACGACCATGTTGACCATTATTGTAGTACAAATAAGGATAAACGTAGTATGTAATATTGCCGATGGCAATAATTTCAACTTGATGTAAATGAAAATGGATTCTAAAACTTGAAATTGCAAAGCGATTTTCTTTTATTTAATGGATTGAAATTATGAAGGTACAAATGAATGTCGGGGTATTTTTTACTTAATTTTATTCTATGATTTAGAAGTAAATCGCTATTGAATTGTTTATATTGAATAAGTAACCGTAAACGTACTGCGAATAAAAAAATATTGTATTTGTTTAGAAAACTGCCCGTATCGATCTTTAAAACGAAACGTGTTTATTAATATTTATGGTTTTAGTAAGTAAGTATTTATATCGGGTACGCCCGACTTCGATTTCGAAGAACTAGAGTTTTTCGAGTTCGTAAATATTAATGAATATGTCAGAGAAATCATGAAAAACACACAGACAATTATAAAAACCGACAAAAATAAGAGTGCGGGGTGGTATACAATGTTTTTCACCTTAGTCAAGTTGTGATGGTCGGCTAGTAAGTACGCGGTTTACATAAAACTTAACAATTATTCGCAGTGCGGGCCAAATCTTCTATCGGACTTAAGTGCCCACCCCCAAAACGTAAATAAAACAGTAGAAAAGACGATATTTGGCCTAAGCATGGATCTTTACATAAATATATATATAAGATAGCAAGTTGTTAGCGTTAAGTGAAGCCACATGTGAATATATTGTAAATATTATATCAAAAGAATTCATATATACAGTTTTTTGTTGTTTCATTTCTCTACCACAGCCCGAAGTGTCCTCGGCGGCATTGTAACCACGTATCACCGTTTTTAACTGACTTGCAAAAAAGGAGGACATTATCCATTCAGCGACATTTTTTCATCCAGCATTCATCTCCCTTGCCTTTTTCCAACTATGTTGGGGTCGGCTCCCAGTCTGACAGGATGCTGCTGCTGTTGGATGCGACTGCCTATCTGACCTCCTCAACCTAGTCCCACAAATGACAGCCAGGACAGCGCTAAACGTGCTTTTCAAGGCACGGAGGGAGTCTTGGTTAGTGTTGCAAAGGACTCGAGTCCTCGAGTCGTAATTTTAAAGACTCGACTCAATTATGCAAGACGCAGTGTGTTCAAAAGGCTCGGATTCTAGAGTCAAGCTGAGCCCGAGTCATTCTTGAGTCTAAAAAAGGGACGCGCGTTTTAAAACGGGCTCGAGTCTAAAAAACGACTCGAGTCTTAAAATGAACTCGAGTCTTGTAGCTCATCATTCGAAAAAACTCTAACTCGTCAGATTTTTTTGTACGCAAAATTACATCATAACCACTAATTTGAATTTATTGCCTTCTGTAGAGTCTTTTCGAATGATGAGATATTATATACGAGTTTCATCTTCATGCTCCGAGTTTTTCTTTCAAGACTCGAGTGCTTATCTGTAGACTCCGAGCCTTTTGAGCATACTGAGACTTGCATAATTGAGCCGAGTCTTTAAAATTACAACTCGAAGACTCGAGTCCTTTGCAACTCTCGTCTTGGTATGTAAAGATGGTCACCCATTCATGGACCAATCGTGAGAAGCGTAGCGTAGCCTGGTTGGTCGACCCATGCGGGTGTTTTACTTAGCCACAAGCTTCTTCAAGAATTGCTAAACTTAAGTGGTAGTGGGCAGGGCCCATTGCTCGCAGTGCAGATGGCCGATGGGCTGAAAGGTTCTGGAGTAGCGACCGCGCACCGGAAGACGTAATGTTGGAAGGCCTCCCACAAGATGGACCTATGACCTGGTGAAGGCCGCAGGAATCGGCTGGATACGAGAAGCAAAAACCAGTCGAAGTGGCGGAGCTTGGGGGAGGCCTATGTTCAGCTGTGGACGTCTTTCGGCTGAAATAATGATGATGAATACCCTTCATCTCGCACTACGACCTAAGGTATAGAACCTTGAAGGGGTCTGCTAGGACCGATGCCTGCCGGGGTCGCGAGATTGTTCGAAAGAGATACCGTGACCCTGGCACATGGGCAACTGAAGGAACACGGGTGGGTTTTAGTCAGTAAAAGTCTGACATGCCCTCCCGCTCCGCCCAGAGCGGGAGAAGTCATTTGATGATTTCCCATCCAAAAAAAAAAAAAAAAGGTATAGAACCTGGCGGCTCTGAATGGCGTCAGATGTTCTGCGCTAAACGCACTTTCAGCGTCATGAATTTTATTAATAGGTACTGCAATATCTAGACACTGCACGCGACGGCCCGACTCTCGAGTTTAGTTGTCTATAGATTGAGATAAGTATTATCATAAATTGCATCCTTATATGTATACACTTAGGGTACAAAATCTCACCTTCACTTACAATGTATTTCTTGCAAATACCTAAACATTTCATTTGATTTCTGGAAATCCCTTTATTTAGTTTTTCTCAAAAATCTTTAAATCTAGATGGAGCCAAAAATAATGAAATTTCCATCACGCCGGATCCCGGATGTGTTTCTACCGATTAATGGAGGACCTTGAATAGACCTTAGCGTGACCTTTGTAAAAAAATTAAGGATTATTTTATGGTATGAAATACGGCAACTGAATATTGCAAAATGTCATGAGAATCTCTAAAGAGCTTTTTGCAATTAGCTGAATTTTGTTGTCTATGAATTCAGGTAAGTTTGATCGTCAGTCCCATCCTAAAAATATATCGGTGATAACTACGCAGGGCGCACCTGCATTATAGGATCTTTTAGTACGCTTTTGGAGCTGATGCCGTGGCGCTGCAGCGTGTCAAGTATATTTACTAAGCGAGCAAGGATGGACATCGTCCATCGTGGACGATGCATCGTTGGTCGTCGTCATTGTCGTCATGTTATTTTTTAATTTTTGTAATGGAAAACCGATTGTAACTTTTTTTGGTTTTTCGTAAAGGTTCATTAACCAATTCAGTGAAGCAGTATCTTTTACTTGATCTATAGATCGTCGATTGTACCACCGCTGAAACCATAAATTAGTAGCAAACCTATAAAATAGAAAGAAAGAATACCATTTATTTGACACAGTTCGTAAAACACAAAATAAAGGAACATGAAAAAAAAAAAAAAAAATAGAAAACAACAAGTGTGTGCCTCACGGTTGCGCCAAAAAGGTTCATTTCAGCATTAATGTCAGATGCCCGACAGAAGAAATAAAACATGGTACAATACGGTGTTAGTGAGTAATATTATTATGATTTGCCATGGACTGGCACAACTGACATGAGGAATCTTTGTTTAGTACAGTTTCTATTCACTAGATGGCGCTTTACATTTACCTCACGTTTCTGAACCGCAGTGTTAAGATTCTCCGCCGTTGAACGACCCTCGAGAATTTCTGTAAAAAAATCATACTTACCTGGCATAGGGGACACCGTGATCAAGTAGGCGGTTCCCCCAGGGCGAGGCCTTCCCATTGCACTGCGGCTAGGTTGACCCTTGCGATTATCCCTAATGCGGATAACTCGGATGCGTAATTTTTGATAGTGGGGACTGCGTACGCGCCGTCCCCTCGGAATTCCCTTGTCTTGATCCTCTGTATCCTTGCGATTATCCCTAATGCGGATAACTCGGATGCGTAATTTTTGATAGTGGGGACTGCGTACGCGCCGTCCCCTCGGAATTCCCTTGTCTTGATCCTATGTATGATAGGAATGGCAGACTTGTCAAAATCATGTCATATAATAAACTATATGATGCCGACATTCGTGTTTGGTTGACTAATAGGCTCTCAATGTATATAATAAGAATACGTGATTTATACTTCGATGTTAAAGTGTATATTTCGGTACCTATGTAGCAACTCGCCCCTGCTTCGCACGGTTATTACGAATTAAAAAACCGTTGAGATCTTAATCAGCCTTTATTGTTCCCACTGCTGGGACACATGCTTCCTCCCGGGAGGGCTTTAGACGTTGAGTTGTCTAATAGTTTGAGGAATAGCAATGGACACACTTATTATCGTGAATAAAACAACTCAAAGTGATCCCAATGAATAAGTGAATCTCAATAATTTATTATGCAAAAACACCCTAACTTATATCTGTTTTAGGAATGATCATTTAGGTACATACAATCTGTAATGGTTTACAATCATCGACCAATAGCGTCGCGCCGTGGGCCGGCTCGCGCGAAGGCGCGTGGGGCGCTGTGTAGCTCTCGGAATTCCTTTAATCCGGAATCGTAATCCTAAAGCCGTAATCCACCACGCGGGCCCAGTGCGGGTTGGTAGATGTCACATGTCTTCGAATTTTTGGTTCTAGGACATGCCAGTTTCCTCACGATGTTTTCCTTCACCGTTTTGAGAGCAGTGATGATGTTCTTATTTGCACAAAGTCAAGCGCGTGCCTGGGTTCGAGCCCACGACCAAAAACTCGGGGCCGATACCAAAAGGCCACCCCCACTGCTTTGGTGGCATTTAGATACTGTTACTGACATTGGCGTAGCTAGAGATTTGGAGCCGTCCAGCTGAATTAACTAAAGTCATTTAATGAGATATTATAAATGATGCCTAGTGACAAATAATCCCATCTAAAATATTTCATATAAGGTGCTAAGGCTGCTTTCACTGTTAAAAAGTTATCAGATCTGATTAAGAACCAAACCCAGCTTTATATCTTGGCGAAAATGTATGGCTTGGCCGTTCTATTGAACTAGCGCATTACATAAAATAACTACGCCCATGTTACTATATAGTGCTTTCATTGACACAGACGGGGTGGGCATGTACTGTGTACCGTACTACAAGATTGGTGATTTCACGCGTGACCCAATCAGTACCTTGAATGGAGCACGGGAAAGGTAATGTGCTAACATGGGAGTCTGTAACTCGGGGAGTGAATTGATTACTTCCATGAGTAGTGTTGGTGACAAAAATATAAGTTCTAATCGTAAGCAGCTAAGTTCTAGAATTCCTCATACTTTTTAGAAAGAGTTCTGTCGATCGTAACTATAAAGGAAATATTTCTGGCTATTGGGAGATGAGAGATAAAAACTAGAAATAGAAAATGTTTTATTGTCTAGGTAATACATCAAGCAAACATAGGTTAACATCAAGTTGACACAAGACATGCTTAAGTATTACCTACAGCTAGTAACAGTATATTATTTGCCAGTGAATCTCAAACTATCTAACAAACTATCTATCTATCTATCTTGGGGCTCAGGATAGGAATTCCAGAGTGGAGACGATGGAGGTGATTTCAGTAGTGTATATGTAAAGTTTGTGTAGTGTGTGGCGTGTGTGTGGTGTATGTGTGTGGCGTGTGTGTGGTGTATGTGTGTGGCGTGTGTGTGTACTTTTGATTCAGTGTCAGGTCAACTAAAAAGGATTTTATTTCAATAAAACAATAATCAACGATGTTCGTACAAGTTTATTAATAATTATTTATAATCAGCGCCCTCTACTACAGTTAAATAATAATAATATACATATATATTATTGTACATTTAAATATACAACAGATGTGGGCGCTACGTCTTATCATAGTTGATTACACGGCTGAGCTCGGGCGGGATACCTTTAACAATAATACCAAAACTGTTCACAATTTTTCTCATTTACTTAAGGCTCCTGCAGACAGGCGCGACCCGACGGTGTGTCACTTAATTTCCACGTTGGTTTTTTCAAAGAAATTACAGCGCTATCGCATCGTACCTTTCTGCGGAAGCCTTACTCGGACGGCTCCTGACTTGAAACCATTGATATTGTTAGTAAAAAAAAAACATGTTTTGAAAAGGCAACATTTTAGGACAAAGGGTTGTATATATCGAAATGGCAAGATTAACTCTTTGTATGAACGTGGATGCACGTGAGACACAATGGTCTTTTAATTGTTTCTGTATTTGCGGCATTCAAGCGGTTAGTTATAATGTTTTCCGTAGCAAGAAAACTTCGAACGTTGATGAACGCTTGAAATTGAAATCTCAAAATGGACCCGGAATGGATGGTCTCTCATTTCCTAAAGAGTTTTCGGATGGATTTCCGAAGACTGATAACGTTACAAATGACTACTTTTCTAGTTATATTTGAAGATATATTGGCAACTTGTAAGGCTAATGAACCGAATTCCAAAAATAAGTTACATCTCAGGGATGGGTGTCAAAATATAGGCATCAACGTTATACTCGTTGAAAATACAGTTGAGAGCTAAGCCTAATTTTCACGGTGCGATTCAAAAGTGCTACAACTTATGCTATGCTACACATGCCATACATCAAAGTAACAGATTCAAGTTGTTAAAAGTTGATGCTTGTTACATTTGTAACTTCAATTTTATTGTATACCACAGCCATCTTGTATTTGGACTTGTATCTCAAACATGACAACTTTATCCCAAATATTTATTATCAAAATCGGTTCACCATATTAGTAGTTAGTGGACAGGATAACATTCAAATATGATTTTGGATTAGAAGCAATAGTAGCCAAAAAGCCATATGAAACAATTTTTTCAGTTAAACAACAAGTTTTTACACCAGAAAATTATATACAATTATTAGTAAGTAGCATCTAGTCAGAAAATTTGTTTATTTCCTTTGTTTAAAGCTCTGTACGAGGACGTATATTGAACAAAGTGGGTTTACGACACAAACCATTACTGGTCATTTAAATCATCAACATGCTAAATTACATTTGTTTAGAAATTAAAATATTCCAAGTAAAAATATGACGTTCCTTATCAAACAATAACTTAGACCGACTAGAATTTCATGGTACAATTTTCACCTTTTAATTTTTCTGACCGTTGCAAAAATCAAGATTATTTGAAACATAGAGCCCAGCCCAGTCTAGGATTGAGGGTTAAAACTTTAATTTAATTATTTAACAAAAATCAATCAAAATAGTTATCATATAAAACTAAGTGTTGCCAGACTCGCGATCGACGTGCTTCGATTAGATCGATCGGTAAACATGCACATGGACAAAAGTATCGACGGTAACCCAGAGTGCGAAAAAATCCCACCGGAATTTGATTACATCTGAGTGAACATAGAGTTGGGAGGCCTCCCACAAGGTGGACCGAAGACCTTGTGAAGGCCGCAGGAACCCGCTGGATGCGGGAAGCACAAAACCGGTCGAAGTGGCGGAGCTTGGGGGAGGCCTATGTCCAGCAGTGGACGTCTTTCGGCTGAAATGATGAAGACGATGAGTGAAAATCGATACACACAGGTAGGGATGCCCGATCTGAATCGATCTTTCAGAAGATCGCTTCATGACCATACGATCTACCGATTTTTTTAAATGGATTCAACAGGATACGATCTTAGCCAGATCGAATCGTATGTGCCTACGAGATCGTATGAAAAAATCGTATCAACTAAAACCTAAACAACGTACCGTACGAACTACAACTTGTCGTGTATGTTATAGCATACCCTAAAAGACATGACATAATTCTACTGAAGTTATGCTTTTTACAAAAATGTCCCTAGACCATATAAATATCGAAAAACAAAATATATTGCGAGACAATATCAATGTTAACTTAATTACTTTAACGTTCAATTTTGTATGACAAACTATAGTAGACATGCTACAAATACAAAGCAAAATCAACTATATGAGAATAGTTTTAGAGTTCGAAATTTGCAAGCATGTTTATTTTAAGATTGGAGGGGCTACAGTTTAATTCACACATAACACCACGCCTTGTTTCCCCAATGGGTTAAGCAGAGGTGTAGCACAAGCACATTTCGCCTGTTATCTTTAAGTCCCATGTTATAAGGGCCGAGCCATCCTTATACATAAACACGCAGAATTTCCGACGTGTAATTTACGGCAGATAAATGTCGGTACGCTAAAATTCACTAAGTTAGAGTGAGACAGCACTAATTATTTCGTAGCAAAATACACTGTGTTTATTCTTACAGTGATTTTGAATAAAATAAAAAAACAGAACGATACATTTATATTTAAAAATCATTACGCATTTCAATTTAACAATCATAAGCAGACTATAAATGTTCCCACTGTTGGGACACAGGCCTCCTCTAGGTGAGAGGGAGCGGGCCATAATCCACCACGCGGGCCCAGTGCGGGTTGGTAGATGTCACACGTCTTCGAATTTTTGGTTCTAAGATAATTTAACAATAATTATTCAGTACTAGCTGACCCGACAGACGTTGTCCTGTCTCTTTGATGATATTTGAGCACGCATTCTGTCAATTCTATGTCAAACGTCATAATGTTAGATTAAAAAAGTTTACATTGTCCTATTATATGGTTGTTAAGTATTCTTAAATAAGTGTTCTTAAATTTTCTAATTTCCCGCGCAATTTTTTAATTTTTTTCTTTCATAAGAACCTTCTTCTGACAATTACAAACACAACAAAAAAAAAAAGTGAAATCGGTCCAGCCGTTCACGCGTGATGGCGTGACCAAGGGAAATAGGGATTTATTTTTATATATATAGATTTCAAAATTAAGGTGAAAGTTTCTGGTATACCGCGAAAATCGAATTTCCTTAAGTTTTTGCAATTAGTAGGTCAATGTCAAGGCTGTATATTGAACAAAATATGATTCGCAACGGTAACAGACATCATCATCATCATTTCAGCCGTAAGACGTCCACTGCTGGACTTAGGCCTCCCCCAATTTGGGGGGCTTTGCCATAATCGCCACGCTTGGCAGGCGGGTTGGCGATCGCAGTATGGTGGCAAAATGCACAGAGAACGCTGCTGCCCATTCTCTAGTAAGTCCCTTAGTCGCCTTTTACGACACCCACGGGAAGAAATGGGGTGGTGTTATTCTTTACGTCCGGCACCACACGGTACAGACATAGTTTTTCATAATTATAATCATCAATACAACCCTCTAAGTTCATTTAATTTCATTGTATTTCTATTGAAGACTTACTTTGGCTTACTGAAGATGTTATCGAGAACGTATGGATAAGAGACTTCAGGCCGTAGAAGAGTCGTCGAATCTTTTGCATGCCTACGTGGTACGCTGAACTCATATATTTTTTGTCATCATTTGCTGTTATCCATATTTGCAAAATAAAATTATCTTTATCTTTAAGAGACAAGAGACTCACAGGTCTACGCCAGGTAGGAGTAGGTGTCGAGTGCGGCAGGAGCCCTCTCCAGGTACTGCTTGTCGATGAGAGCCTCGATGCATTTCTTGATCATGGCCACGGACGGAGCGAAGGAGCCGCGCGCCTGAGACACTACCTCCTGGATCAGCTCTGTGTGCCGGAGGACCTGCACAACCAACATTTTATTATTTAGTAATACTATACAAGGTCTTTGGGGCATGGACCTTCAAAATTTTGTGGGGGATTGGATGGGTCTTGTGCTATCATTCACCCAGAGACCCCATGTCCTAAGTAGTAGGGTACTGTGTCAAATGTTGCAATAAAATACTTAAAAACTCATCGTCGTAGCGCTAACAAAAACCGCTATGTGAAGTTATCAAAAAATTGTTTTTTACAGCTAACGTGTATTGAAATAAGGATCAAAAACAGAAATCTTAAAACAGCACATAGGGGTTTTTGTAAGCGCAACGACGTCATATTAAAAGTAAGATAAGAATGCTTAGAAACATGCTGCATAGCACCATCTAGAGTTACAAACTCAAATTGATCGCTGATTTCATTTTTGTCGCCCTACTTTTTTATGGAGAAGAATGGGCAAAAATTTCTATTTTTTAATAACGGTAGACTTTCTTGCCCATATCAAACTATCATTTGGAAGAGGCTACTGAAATCAACTTTTTTTTTTAATTTTGAAGTAGAAAAGTGTATTTTATGTGCTTATTTGAAATTTTGGAAGTTTAACAAAACAGCGTGTAAACTCAATTTCCGTAGAAAAGGAGGATACTTCGACCAGATGAGTATGGTGTCTGGTGGGCAATCGGGCCCCACGATTGCTGTCAGTACGTTGTGTATACGCTAGCTGCGCGGTAAACTCTGCGCTGCACGATTTTGCGTAACGTGGCGGTGTAGATGCCGCTACAAAATAAATGAATTGACGGTTCCGTTCAGCAGCGGTCGACATTCGGCTGAAACTGGCGTACCTTCCGCTGCTTCATGATGCGCACGATGGCAGCCTGCAGGTACATCTTGCGGTCGTCGTCGCAGTGCGCGCCTGCCTCGCCCGCCTCTCCCGCTCCTACACCGCTCGGGCCTGCTCCTCCTGGAACGAGAACATACGTCAACAACTTATATAAAGCCACTTCGTACAAAATGTTGAGAGGATGGATGAAGGACGGCTTAAGTATTTACAAGGCAGACGTGAGTGGACACGCCGAAAGGGGACATCCTAGGAGAATATACAATGACCTTATTGGTGTTGTTCTTCAGTAGTTACGGGTCACCAACCAGTCTTACCAAGGGGTATCTTATTACCCAGTAACTGGATTGTGGATACCGTATAAGCAGTCGCTCCATGTAATACTGATTTTCAGCTGCATCCGGTTAGACTGGAAGCCGAACCCAACACAGTTAGGCTAGGCAGATGATGCTGACTGGTGATGTTCTTCAGAAAGGTCAGGTGCAACCGGCGTGTGTGTATGACCAGATGTAAGAACTTAAACGAGTCCACAAGAAGTATGTAAGCATCACAGCAGGAGGCATTATGTAGTTCGTGCCTACCTCCATGGGAAAAAGGCGTGAATTTATATAGGGTGTGGCGTAAGTAGTGATCCACCGTTCAGGATTCGATGAACCAGATAATTAACTATAACAATTAAAAATTTTAAACATTTTTACCCAAGGGTTCCGAAAATATTTCATTTTTGTCTTTTATTTACGAAATTTCTACCTTTTATTAAATATTTGTTTGTAGTTTCAACAAAAACCATTATTTTTTCATTTTGATTTCTGTTAATTACTGCTGAATACTAGAGCTATCATGATAAATTATGATTATTTATGAAAATTCAGCTCTTTTGAAGAAAAAGTTGGTTCTTCTCTAATTTTAACCCCAATTTTTAACACACCATCAAGTTCAAGAGCAATTTTTTCCAAAAAAAAAAATTGGTTTAAAATGGTTAAAATTTTTAATTGTTATAGTTAATTATCTGGTTCATCGAATCCTGAACGGTGGACCCTGTAAATGTATGTACGCGCATGGACATTAAGTTGAGTTTACAATGACTAGCACGATAAGTCACACGTCAGTGATAACAACCCGAGTAAGCTAGAAGCAATTCTTATAATTTTAAGAACATTCATAGTCTGATCATTAGATTGGAAGTTATTTTGCCATTCTAACAGCCGAAGGACCAAATAAAAAAAGTCTTATTTCTGGCCAATAAGACTCAATATTAAATGCACTAACGAATGCTGGAGTCAATACGATTTCTTTTTACACGCTTTATATTAGCTTCACTTGTATGTTTGTATATTTGTATGTTTGTATATTTGTATGTTTGTTTGTAACCGACTCCTTATTTACACGCTTTATATTAGCTTCACTTGTATGTTTGTATATTTGTATGTTTGTATATTTGTATGTTTGTTTGTAACCGACTCCTTATAGCGCGATTTTGACCCACTTTAAACGACCAGATTTCATTCAAACTTTGCACACCTGTCAAGGACCGATGACAATGCAATAATTTCATAAATTTGTGCCATTATCCTTGCCAGGATTACCAGGACAGGCTTCACTTGCCTGAGCGTCTTTTGTATGTTGTCCGGTAGAGGGCGCTAGTTAGTTAGTTGACGTACGGCTGTGACGCGTTCGAGCGGTAAAAATCTAGCTAATTTGTGCCATTATCCTTGCCAGGGTTACCAGGACAGCAGAAAAACTGTCACAAACTACGCTGACATACGTCTCAAAATTATAGTTCATTCAAACTTTGCACACCTGTCAAGGACCGATGACAATGCAATAATTTCATAAATTTGTGCCATTATCCTTGCCAGGGTTACCAGGACAGCAGAAAAACTGTCACAAACTACGCTGACATACGTCTCAAAATTCGAAACACCCTAAAAAATAGAAAATAAATTATAGTTTAAAAAAACTAAAAACACGCTTCCATTGAAAACCAAACTAAAAAGTACAAAATAATGGAAAAAAAGCGTGGGGTGCCTGATATCAATAAAAAAAATACCTTAAAAAGCACCCCACGCTTTTTTTCCATTATTTTGTACTTTTTAGTTTGGTTTTCAATGGAAGCGTGTTTTTAGTTTTTTTAAACTATAATTTATTAAATAATGAAAGCATTTGTCATTCATTGTATCATGCTTATAACTCATTACTCTAATTGTATATTGATGTATATTACTAAACATTCTCTAGCAGCAGCGTTCTCTATGCATTTTACCACTATACTGCGATCGCCAACCTGCTACCAATGGTGGCGATTATAGCAAAGCCCCCCCAAATTGGCGGAGGACTATGTCCAGCAGTGGACGTCTTATGCCTGAAATGATGAAGATCTAGCCTTAATAATGCCGCACGTTATCTATATATATAAAATTCAAAGTCCTGAGTGACTGACTGACTGACTGATATATCAACGCACAGCCTAAACCGCTGGTACTAGAGACATAAAATTTGGAGGGTGTATTCTTTGTGAAGAGTAGGTATCCACTAAGAAAGGGTTTTTTGAAATTCCATCCCTAAGAGGGTGAATTGGGGGGTTAAATTTTCACGCGGGCGAAGCCGCTGGCGGAAGCTAGTATATATTTTGACAGGCCTGTTGGTCTAGTGGTTAGCGACCCTGACTGCTATGCCGGAGGTCGTGGGTTCGATTCCCACCCAGGACAAATGTTTGTGTGATGAGCACGATCATTTGTTCTGTGTCTGGGTGTAATTTATCTATAATATGTATGTATTTAGAAATATATAAGTATGTTTATCAGTTGTCTAGTACCCATAACACAAGCTCTGCTTAGCTTGGGACTAGATGGCGTTGTGTGATAGTTGTGGAATATTATTATTATTATTATATATGTTAATATATCTCGGGATCCTAGGATCCCGGTCTTTTGGAAGGCTTACGAGGGGCCGAAGCCAACTCGCAGAGGCCCCTTAGAAAATTTAGATGAAGTGAGGCACTAACCGACGATTATCCCCGTATGCACTGTGCAAGTGCACCCAAGGACAACCTCCGGTTGGTGTTGGACTATTGCAGGATATGGAAACCAAGATGCTGGACTATGTATTTGGCTGGCTAAAATAGACTGGTTACCAAGAACTATGGAAGGCCTATGGCCCCTGCCGCATCAATGTTTTGAATATACACGGATTAAATGGCAGGGGGTGACTTGCACACTCAATAATGGGCCCCCGGAAACCGTCGCTGGCACATAGTGACGCAGCGACAAGGGGGCAACACTTCCTGAGGTGCTTGAGAAGTGGAGAGGTATTCCACGGCTTTCAGAACAATCCCAGAGCCCGGAAGATGGTCAAGATCCCTACGAGCACTTACTGGAATACTTCCTTTCCCCGAGCACGTTTGCTCTTGCGAATCTCCACTCAAGCCGGCCAATAAAGGCAAGAATGAGGTGGGAGCTCTGAACCTCTTCAGTGTTCACTCCAGCCGGCCAATAAAGGCAAGCCAGAGATGAGGAACAAGAATTCTCCCGGGAGATAGGGTCCGTGGGGTCGCTACTGCCCAACAGCACGCCACATGCTGCCCTGCGGGGTTTATTATTATTATTATTATTATTATATATCGCACCTTTGGTAGAACAAGGGCATAATTGTCATAAATTGCCAAAATGACTTAAATATGCAGAAATGCTTTTAAAAAACTAGTAGTTTTTAATATTTGTAAACGATACACCTAAAAGAATATAGTATATAGTTTATGTCATACAAAGCAGAACAACCTTAGAACATTATTAACATAGCTAGACCACATTAAGTACAAAAAATATCTTAAAATTACTCTCCTGTAAAATTGCAAAAACTGCAATTGTGCCCTTGTTCTACCAAAGGTGCGATATATACAGGGTTATTTGTAAAACACCGGCAACCTCTCAGAACTATGTTACTAACATCATAATCAACAACTTTTGTTCTGTGACTTTTAAAAATTCATCACATTTTAGTGCATCAGATTTTCAAACAAAAATAAAAATATTTAAATTGAACGCTCTAAATGTTACGGAGTCTATGTGAAGCAAAAGAAAGCGATAGTATATTAGCAAGGGGAGCGGGGTTAGGGCGACGGGGGCGCTTGAACTTGACCTATTTACAGGTAGCCGATTTTCGTATGAAAATCTGATGCACTAAAATATGATGATTTTTAAAAGTCACAGAACAAAAGTTGTTGATTATGATGTTAGTAACATATACCTGAGAGGTTGCCGGTGTTTTACAAATAACCCTGTATATACACCGTGACATTTTTATCGTCTTACAACGGCAGCCCACTTCATCCAATGACCAATCCAATGACTACTACACATCCATAAGAAAAAAAAATGAACATTTGAATAACTAAAAAATAAAAATATTATTCATTATGACGCATGACGTAGTTTGTAATTGATATTTTTTCTCATGGAAAATGGAGATGGAATGATCTAGCCGACTCGTGCACTGGGTAGGTATGTTCTGTACCGTCTGATACGTAAACATTATTAACAGGATGTTTTATAATTCTAATACCTATTATCTTAATTAATGGTAACAATTTCTTAATCACGCCTAGACGCCTATTATGTCGGATACATTGAGTGGACAACCTTTGTAAGACAACATGTCACAGTGGTCAGTGCATACCAGGATGGTTAGGCGCGTTGGCGCAGGTGAGTCGGATTTTGGTCCGTTTGCAGCTGAAGGCCAGGTTGAGCGCGACCGTCGCATCGGCCGACGTGTCGTCTTCTGTCTCTGAACCCACTTCCCCCGTTGCTGTCAGGAGCCCTGCAAGAACAATTAATGACCAGTGTAGGGTGGCAACAGGAATTTAAACCTACAAACTATGTTACGGAAGCCATTTTTCCTGTGACTGTTCCTATTTATTACTAGGAATGTGCTAATGCGTCGCAGTTATTATTTAAAATATCTTATAAGGTAATGTAATTATAAATGGTATATACACATCAACCTCCTGGAATCATCATCATCATCTTTATCCAGTATCTGTCGTCATCTCAGTAGTCACCCCCTTTCTATCCATATCATAATTCACACAGTCCATCCATCGTTTCTTTGGTCTCCCTCTACTCTTATAGCCGTCGACATTCGTACTCAATACTTTCTTCGTCTGCCGGGGTCGCGTGATTGTTCGAAAGAGATACCGTGACCCTGGCACATGGGCAACTGAAGGAGCACGGGTTTTAGTCAGTAAAAGTCTGACATGCCCTCCCGCTCCGCCCAGAGCGGGAGAAGTCATTTGATGATTTCCCATCCCAAAAAAAAATACTTTCCTCGTGACATTTTTTTTTTTTCAAACATTGTATTCGGTTCGTGGGAAAGGCTGGACCAAGTTGGGTATTTTTTGTTTTGAAATGTTCGTAATAGTCCGAATCAGTTTCAAACAGAAACAAAAAGGAGACCTGCTATATTGGGCCCAAAATCGTGTCGGTCAAAAAATGTGATACGATGTGATGGTGTAATGTGGTCGGGGAATTCTTCCTTATCATTTCGTCGAATTTCAACGAACATTCCATCAGGTGGCACTTTGAGTTTTGAGCCCAACTAAATATAAAAACATAACTGGTCTCCTTTGAAAAGATACCGGATTAACTGGGGGAAAACTGAAAGTGCATTATCTATTAGAAAAATGTATGAATTCTAAAAATTTGGACAGGATAACGTCTGACGGGTCCGCTTATAATTCATGTATGCGTAAAAGACCGTGTATTCCTTCACCTTCACCAGGTTCTCGACCCGCCTAATGGAGAGCTATATGGGGAAGGGGTGAAGGGGGGAGGGTAATGTGTGTAGAGTTACCAGCGTCGAGTAGAGGGCGAAGTTGGCGGTGCCAGGCGTCGCCTGCCAGCTGTAGCGAGTCGCGAAGCTCGCGAGCGTTCCACACGTCTACTGTCTCGAAACTGAGTAGGAGAGCGCACTGGAGGAAAAAGACGAACATCGATTAATCAAACTATATCTAAACTAGCTACAGCCCGCGACTTCGCCCGCAACAATTTTTTTTTTTTTTGAAACATCATTACTGGAATGCTAGATGGCGTTGAAGTAGCTACATTTTGAGATTTTTTGACTAACAATTTTGTTATCTTTCGTAATTTTTTTTTCATAATTATACAAATCAAATCAAATCAATGTATAAAGTTTCATTATGATCAGTTAAGTAGTTTTCGCGTGAAAGCATAACAAACAAACTTACATTCACATACAATATTAGTAGGAATAAAACATTGTTCATTTCGTGGTGTAAGAGTCAGATGAATGAAATGTAGATACATTTTCTCAATTTCGCTGGAGTGCTAAAAGTCTGTGAAAATTCACCTCTTCAAGCTTTACCAGCTTTTATATTTTACGGAATTTTAGCTCTCCTGTAATATTAAGAAAATGTAGTTGCATTCATCTGACACTTACACCGCGATTTAAATCAAATCAAAATAAAACAGTTTTTATTTAAGACTAGCTTCTGTCCGCTAGTTAATCCTCGTCAATTTTTTGTTACCTGTGGCGTGCTGGCACTGATGTGGTAGAGCCTGGGCGTGTAGCGCGTGCGTAGCTCGCCCGTACACAGATGGTGCAGCCAGGCCAGGCGCCGGCCGCTGAAGGAGGCGCGGTAGAAGGCCTCGAACAGCCGCGCGGGTCGCTCGAGCTGCAGCGGCGGCGCCAGCGGGGCCATGGCGCCGCCGAGTGGCCACGCGCCCGCCTGTAGAACCTGAGGGACCACACGGGTCACTTTACATACGGTACGCAGGTATTAAAATATAATGTGCCATATTTTTAACCGACTTCAAAAAGGAGGAGGTTCTCAATTCGGATGTTTATATGTTTTTTTTTTTATGTATGTTCGGCCATAACTCCGTCATATATAGACGGATTTGCAAAATTCTTTTTTGTTCGAAAGGGGTTTATTCCGAAATGGTCCCATATAATTTTCATATAGATCTGATGATGAGTTCGGGAGACAGACACCGGAACTCTTTAAAAAATGATAGCAAATCAACCGCAATTTCTGCTATCGTATAAATATGCATTGTTTGTTTGGAATTAGTGCAGGGTGAATACCACAACTAAAAATTTAAAAATAAAAACTTTTTTACAAAAAAAAAAAAAAAACAACCGACTTCCTTAAAAACACTACAAAGTGAAAAATAACTTTAATTTCGGAAGTCGGTGGCAAAAAAACCATAAATACAGATCCTAAGACACCGACTTCCGAAATTAAAGTTATTTTTCACTTTGTAGTGTTTTTAAGGAAGTCGGTTGTTTTTTTTTTTTGTAAAAAAGTTTTTATTCGATGACTTATTGACATTTTACAAATATTTACAAAGAGATTTTACTAAAACAAGATTTTTTTTCCCCGATCCATTTATTATTTAGTCATCCGATTTTAGTATAGACAATACACTAATGTTGCCCAACTGACAGTTTCCTATCGCTCACTTGTTTAAAGAAGCCAGTAACGATAGCGACGTTAAGGAGTTAGTTATGGTGTTTAGTTGTAAGTTATTGTTGTTTGTTGCTATAACATAGCTCACCAGTATAAGTTACCGCAAATTTTGCTGGAACTTGGCGTTATAGACAAACAACTCACATACAGCCCGTAGTTGTTGCTGTTTTTAATTATTGCTGTGTTATTAGTTACTGTGTTTAGTTGTTATTGTTAGTTATTGTTGCTATTATTGTTTTGTTAGTTATTATTGATGTTGTTTTTTGATGTTGTTAGTTATTGTTGCTGTTATTCATTGCTATTAGATCGCTCACCTGTAAAAAGAAACCAGTGCGAGATTACTGTCCTACAAAAGTTGCTGGAACTTGGCGTTATAGACTTACAACGCACATACAGCCCATAATTGTTCTTGTTAATAAAATTGTTGTATGTTGTTAATTATTGCTGAATGCTGTTGTGAGTTGTTATATTTCGTTTTTGTTGTATGTTGTTGTTGTTTGTAGTTATTGTGGTTGTTTTTAGTAATTGTGGTTGTTTTTGTTATTTATTGTTGATGTTTATTATGCTGTTGTTAGTTATTTATTGTGTATGTAGTTTTTGTTGTAATCATTGTTGCTGTTACTTTTTGTTATTGTTAGTTATTGTTGCCGTCATTGCCTGCTATTAGATCACTAACCTGTATAAAGAACCCAGTGCTTGTGGCGAGGTTATTATCCCGCAAATGTTGCTGGAACTTGGCGTTAAGGTCTGCGGACACGGCGACGTCTGTGAACATTCTGTGTAGCTTGTTTGTGAACTCGTAGCCACACGCAGCTTTCAGGCGGTTAATCATGGCTTCTTCCTGCAAAAAATATTATTTGTTAAATTGGCTTAAAATTATATTCTACTAGCTTCTACCAGCGGTTTCGCCCGCCTATTATACATAATATAAACCTTCCTGTTAAATTAGTCTATCTATTGATAAAAACCGCAGTAAAATCCGTTGCGTAGTTTAAAAGATCTAAGCGTACAGACGCGAAATGCGACTTTATTTTATGCTAAGTAAAGATGATAAATGCTTTGAGTTTCCATATAGTAATGTTATAATGGGCATTGTGTCGCATCAAATTTTGTAGATGGAGTAACATGCTTAACCATAAAAGTAAATAAATAGTAAAAAAATAGAAAAAAAAAAGAAAAAAAAAGTTAATGTCGTGAGGATGTTGCTACATGAATAAACATCAAAACATTACATCCAATGGCAACCGATTCCTTATGATCCAACGGGTACACACGCGGAAATTTAGAGCATTTTTTCTTATGATCTCCCGGGGGCTCATAAGGACGTTTGAGAGGTTAAGAAATTTCTGTGACGACAATTGGGCATGTTTATGTGACTCACCTGTTCCATAGAAGCACTGAGCTGGTGTATGAGCCGGCGAGCAAGGGCACGCGCGTAGTACTTCTGGAAGACATCCTTGTCATCCACGTACTTGAAGACCACGATGGCAGCCGCCAGTTTGTCGTCCACGTCGGTGTCGGCGCCGGCTCGCTTGCGTAGTAGCGCGTCGCAGTACCGCGCCAGGAGTTCCGGCGCGCGGGCTGACCCGTCTGACGGCAGCCGGGAGTTCACGACCGAGCTACACGCCTACAGGGGTTCACATATAATTGTATAAATGTTGGAAACCATTTTAAGTAAGTAACGGTGGAGTTTCTTGCCCATTCTTCTCCATAATAATAATACATTTTTAATAAATTTCTACTTTAATAAGAATATTAAAGTAGAAATTTATTAAAAAATGTATTAATTTATTAATATTTGTAAAGTTAATATATTTAATTTGGAGAGACGTGATAAACTCGTTGCTGGGTGAGGAACGAGGTTACTTTTAACTACTAATGCTATTGTTTACGTTGCTTATTTTTGTGTATGTACCTACTGTGCAAATTTCGACACAAATGTATTTTGTTTATGAAATAAATAACTTGAACTTGAACATACGATATCTACCTGTTGGAAGGGGCAACTAGAATCAACTCTATTTTCATGTAACTGTTGACGTTCAAAAGTGCCTTTTTTGGGCCTAATTGAATTCTTTGACTTTTGACTTTGACTTCAAGGTCAAGGTGTCTTTACTCCAGTCAGGGTCGAGGATTTGTTGAGTTACCGTGGCCCTGGCACAAAAGCTTGTCGAGAGATTTACCTGCGTAGATAAACAAGTAAATTCAATAACAAGAACTGACTGATTTTAATTTTTATAATTTCCAAACGAAGTAAATCACAGCAGCAGCCTATAATAATCCCACTGCTGGGACACAGGCCTCCTCTATGTGAGAGAGAGAGTGGACCGTAATCCACCACGCGGGCCCAGTGCGAGATGGTAAGATGTCATATGTCTTCGGTTCTAGGACATGCCGGTTTCCTCACGATGTTTTCCCTTCATCGTTTTGACAGCAGTGGTGATGAAATAATTTACACAAAGTAAAGCGCCTGCTTGGGTTCGAACTCACGACCTACTACTACTCGTAAGTCACGGGCGTTACCACTGGGCCACCACTGCTCTCAACTAAACGAGTACTTAAATCTCGCGACAAGCTTTTATAGCAAATAAATTGTCTGTTTGACAGACTGAGTTTACATAAAATCATTATTTACCTTATCCAACGCGCCGACGAAGGCCTGCGCTCCGCCGAAAACTTCACCGAACAATTTGCTGTATTTACCGTGGAGAGTCAGCATAGCGTTCACGAAGTGCGTGTGAGCCTGCATTGGAATATAAAGTTGTAAAGTTTCGATATTCTAACTTTATTCTTTTGACAAATCATCATCAACATCTGCTTAGCCTTTTCACAACTATAATGGGGTCAGCTTCCAGTCTAACCTGATGCAGCTGAGTACCAGTATTTTAACATTTATTGAAACACAAACAAATTTCTATTACAATACAAATATCCGTTTGAATTGTAATAGAAGTTTGTTCGTGTTAATTTTTTTTTTGTAACAAACTGTGGTCGAATTTGACTTTTAATACTATTCTTGTGTTTATATTACCGTCTTTTATAGATTAAGTGAAAGAAAAAACATGCATTAATTCCCCATTATGCATAGGGCTGGAGTCTCTTATTAAAGGCAATTTGCGACATTTCACAATTTCGTTAGTGTAAACGTAAAACAGTATAATTTTATCAGCATTGTGCCTGTCATGGACACTATATCAGTATACTCCCATAGTACGGTAGAGATAAACAAATCACACTTTGTCTACTTAGTCACGAAATAAAAGCATCTTATACGAAAACGAATATTATTTGTATACAATTAAGTTCATATTCGTATGAAACTTACACTTTTTGACCCGACTCCGGCGAACCAAAAAGGAGGGTTATTGTACCTTTTAAACACTGAAGTTTGTACACAACATAAAAGAAACATTTATTACTACAGATAGTTCAATCCACGATGACGCGCCCCTCTGCGCCCCTTTCCTTTGTTTTTAACCGTTCTCAGTACAATTATTGTCAAAGAGTGGGGCGCGTCTTCATGGATTGAACTATCTATAGTACAAGTCAAATGCCAAGTCAAAGTGCGGTCTGTGAATTTCACCCTAATAATCTTGACGCGGCCTACGCCAGGTCGTTTTTTGCGTCAAATAGGAGACTTCGACCTAATATAAGTACTATTAAAATTAAACAAAAATAATAATAAAAATGCAAAAAAATATCCTAAAGCACCGATATATGAAACTAGAAATAGACGGAGGAAAACATAAGGTTCTAGAGAAAAAAAATTAACAACGCCGGCTTCTGAAAGTTTCTAAAACGAATCTGTTGTGGAATCTAATGTAAGCCTAAAATGGTTTTCATAATTGAATAGGTTATTCTGGAAAGGTAACAAAATAAAAAAACAAAAAAAAAACGAGCGTGCTTTAGACCACACGACTGAAGCAAAACTTCTTTAGCTCCATCTATATGTATGTATATATAAAACTCTCTCTCTTTCTATCTTCACTAACTTATATCTTCCTCTCAACTTCCGTTCGCCTCGCCCGATCACACTTTTCGTAACGCCCTCGTCACACATTCACCAGCTTACTCCCCAAGTCAAGAGTGCGTAAAGAAGTTTCAATTCATTAATCGGAATAAAGCGGTTACCATGGCAACGACCTTAATGATACAACATTGTTCGGAAAGTAACAGACATTCAATCATTTGGAGAGTTGGCAACATGACATTTCAATAAAGATTTAAGTCAGCTTGCATCACAAATCACTAAATAGACCTATAGACCTAATAAATAATTTGAGAGAGATAGAACGTAGAATGCTGCTGTCTAGAAAATGTCGTCTTAGATAATTACACCACTGCTACTTATCCAACTATCTCCTTTACAGTTATGTTGTCAAAGTTGATTTTCGATTGACCGCTAGTTATAAAAATATCATAAATATCTTTCCTTGCAATGAAATTTGAACTTTGTTAAAATGACATTGAGTTCTATTTCCACAACTTGCAATTATCTGAGAATCTGAATTCAAAAATAAGTAAAAATTTTTGGAACCGGAACAGTAGCTCCAAAGATTACCCCCCTACATACAAACTTTACTTCTTCCAAGTACAGATTGGTCATGCAAGTGTGTCTTACTGACTAGAGACGATAAAGCTTTCAGAAACCGAGTTTTTTTAAGATTCCAACACACCTCAGCTCCATTTCCATAACAATCGGCTGGCTGTAAAAAGAGATAGCAATATTTTCAAGTAAAGGTGATGTGTTTCTTCTCACTCAATTCTCAAATTGTTAATATACGAAGTAGGAATCTTACAGTATTTTTCATCTAACGAAGTTTCGTGCGGTTTACTTGTGGTAACCCTTTTTTTGTGGGTGGGAAATCAACAAATGACGTCTCCCGCTCTGGGCGGAGAGGGAGGGCGTGTCAGACTTTTATTGCCTTTTATTGCCTATGCCAGGGCCACGGTAACTCTTTCGAACAGATCTCGCGACCGTGGCAGGTACTTGTGGTAACCTAGTGTATAAACACACTGTGAATGTGCGTGTGTGAGTAGCTGTCTGTACCGTCAGAGATACGGTCCAAGTCGGGAATGTATATGTGTGTTACGTGCTGACACTACTCTTCTTCACGCACACTTTCACAGCGTGTTACCACAAGTAAAGCGGGCGATACTTCGTGATATAAAAGTACTGTTATAATAGTCTTAAGTACCATATCTTTTTTAATTTTAAAATGTTCCAACCCGCTTGCACCATAACTTACATTTTATCACAGATATTTAAACCATAATTATGTCTTTACAAAACGTCAAACTATTGGCAGCGATTCGTTTAGCACTAAAATATTTAGAGAGGTTCAAACGGGTTGTATTAGTTTAACACACGAATTTTCACGATTACATTGACGACATACTTTATAGTAAAAAAATCTGTAAAATCTAGTGTGAAGTTACATAGCCGAGATGACACTTCTGTGATAGTGGTTTTTTGTCTAGCAGGAATTTTACAATGGTTTTAGTATGTGTTTTGAGTATTAATTAATTTTAATGTATTCATTGACACAAAATCTACAACAACCATTTTGCGTAGAGAAACAATTATTGTAGGCTATACAACCATTACGCGTAAAAAAACAATTGTAGGCTTTAATGAAAATAATATAACATGGGTGAATCTGTAGCCGAACTAGGTGAAAAACCCGTATCTCGACTGCAGCGCTACAGCTCTCTGATAACGGACTGGGAGATTTTTAGCCAACATTTCCAATTTTGTTAACACTTAACGAGTACGAGTGAACTGTGCGAACTGTGTAGTATGTATGTGCTACATACCTCTTCCTTGTTGTGCGAGAGTGCGAGCAGTGCCTGCCCGTCGGCGGCGGCCTGGGCATGCGCCGCGTCCACGAGTGGCCGCAGAGCGTTGGCCCCCAGCGGCCTCAGCAACGTATACATGCGCCGAAGATCCGCGCGGCGCTGCCGGAATATTTGTTAAATTATAATCCTGAATGACTGGCCTGTTAGTCTAGTGGTAAGTGACCCTGACTGCGAAGACGGAGGTCGTAGGTTCGATCCCCACCCAGGATTAATTTTTGTGTGATAAGCCAATTATTTTTTGTGTGTCTGGGTGTAATTTATCTATAATATGAATGTATTTAGAAATATATAAGTATGTTTATCAGTTATCTGGTTGCCACAGAACAGGCTCTGTCTAGTTTGGGATCAGATAACGGTGTGTTGGTTGTCCTAAGATATTTATTTGTTTCAGATAACTAAATCCATAAAGATCAATTTAACACACATAAAATAAAAAGGGGAAAATAAAAAAATTTTATTCAAACTACCAGATTAATAAGGGATCTCCATAGCGGGGAAGAGATCCTATCTGCTACAGTCTTCAGAGTTCCGTTGCAGCTGCCACGCATTCTGCAGATCAGGGATGCAGTTTTTTTACGGATCATGAAAGCCATCAGTGCGATAAAGCGCAAACATCCCCGATGCACTACAGAAGCGAGGCAGCCCCAACATCATCCTGAAGATGTTGTTATACTGGATGCGCAGGACATCCAGCGATCTTTTGGTGTGACTGACCCACAGATTTCCCGTATAAAAAAAAGCTTTGACAATATGCCTTGAAGAGCGTTATTTTTACTTGTATATACTGGGTGACTTTTTTTAGCGTCTTGAAAAAAAATGGGGGTAATAGGTGAACGGAGTAGAAGCTTTTGGCATAGAAATTTTTATTATTTTTATTTTTGAATAACGTTTAATCAAATTGATCTAGCAATAAATACTACACATTTAAAGTAACATTTTCATACTAGAACAACAAAAACAGAAATTTGAAAAAAAAAAAAAACAAAAAAAATTATTTAAAACTATCGAAACTCAAATCATACGCACCCTACTCAATGCGCGGCATGTATCATTGATTTCGGAGCGCGGTCCTACCCTTTGAAGCCAGCTAATAGGCGGCCTGATTGATCTTTCGCAGGCGCACGAGCCGCACACGCATCCCTGTCCACCCGCGTCCCGCGCTCCTTTAGTCACCTGCGATGAATCTGAAGGCCTTCCTGCCTTCTATTCTAGTTACACAACACACCATATGAAGGTCGAGACGGTAAAAAATGTCATCCGGTATAAATATGATTCAAAATCTATCATAGACTAACTTTTGCCAGCGACTTTGCCCGCGTATTATACATATAAACCTTTATCATGAATCAGTCTATTGATGTAAATCGCATTAAAATCCGTTGCGTAGTCGTACGCCTCACTTAATTAATGATACTCTCTTTTATACATGACCCACCCTGACATCGGCTACAATGACAAGGTGGGTAAGGTAACAGTGATCACAGACTGTACTTTGTTAGACGTAGAGCAATGTGCAAGAGTATAGTTCGGGACAACGTGACAGTGTAGTGCGTAGCATCACACTGTAGTGTACTCACCTCGCTGGCCGAGGGCAGGTCGGCGGCGGCGTCCCGCATCAGTTGCTGCACGGTGGCGTGCAGCGCCGGCAGGTGGGACGTGACAGTGTAGTGCGTAGCATCACACTGTAGTGTACTCACCTCGCTGGCCGAGGGCAGGTCGGCGGCGGCGTCCCGCATCAGTTGCTGCACGGTGGCGTGCAGCGCCGGCAGGTGGGACGTGACAGTGTAGTGCGTAGCATCACACTGTAGTGTACTCACCTCGCTGGCCGAGGGCAGGTCGGCGGCGGCGTCCCGCATCAGTTGCTGCACGGTGGCGTGCAGCGCCGGCAAGTGGGACGTGACAGTGTAGTGCGTAGCATCACACTGTAGTGTACTCACCTCGCTGGCCGAGGGCAGGTCGGCGGCGGCGTCCCGCATCAGTTGCTGCACGGTGGCGTGCAGCGCCGGCAGGTGGGACGTGACAGTGTAGTGCGTAGCATCACACTGTAGTGTACTCACCTCGCTGGCCGAGGGCAGGTCGGCGGCGGCGTCCCGCATCAGTTGCTGCACGGTGGCGTGCAGCGCCGGCAAGTGGGACGTGACAGTGTAGTGCGTAGCATCACACTGTAGTGTACTCACCTCGCTGGCCGAGGGCAGGTCGGCGGCGGCGTCCCGCATCAGTTGCTGCACGGTGGCGTGCAGCGCCGGCAGGTGGGACGTGACAGTGTAGTGCGTAGCATCACACTGTAGTGTACTCACCTCGCTGGCCGAGGGCAGGTCGGCGGCAGCGTCCCGCATCAGTTGCTGCACGGTGGCGTGCAGCGCCGGCAGGTGGGACATGACAGTGTAGTGCGTAGCATCACACTGTAGTGTACTCACCTCGCTGGCCGATGGCAGGTCGGCGGCGGCGTCCCGCATCAGTTGCTGCACGGTGGCGTGCAGCGCCGGCAGGTGGGACGTGACAGTGTAGTGCGTAGCATCACACTGTAGTGTACTCACCTCGCTGGCCGAGGGCAGGTCGGCGGCGGCGTCCCGCATCAGTTGCTGCACGGTGGCGTGCAGCGCCGGCAGGTGGGACGTGACAGTGTAGTGCGTAGCATCACACTGTAGTGTACTCACCTCGCTGGCCGAGGGCAGGTCGGCGGCGGCGTCCCGCATCAGTTGCTGCACGGTGGCGTGCAGCGCCGGCAAGTGGGACGTGACAGTGTAGTGCGTAGCATCACACTGTAGTGTACTCACCTCGCTGGCCGAGGGCAGGTCGGCGGCGGCGTCCCGCATCAGTTGCTGCACGGTGGCGTGCAGCGCCGGCAGGTGGGACGTGACAGTGTAGTGCGTAGCATCACACTGTAGTGTACTCACCTCGCTGGCCGAGGGCAGGTCGGCGGCGGCGTCCCGCATCAGTTGCTGCACGGTGGCGTGCAGCGCCGGCAGGTGGGACGTGACAGTGTAGTGCGTAGCATCACACTGTAGTGTACTCACCTCGCTGGCCGAGGGCAGGTCGGCGGCGGCGTCCCGCATCAGTTGCTGCACGGTGGCGTGCAGCGCCGGCAGGTGGGACGTGACAGTGTAGTGCGTAGCATCACACTGTAGTGTACTCACCTCGCTGGCCGAGGGCAGGTCGGCGGCGGCGTCCCGCATCAGTTGCTGCACGGTGGCGTGCAGCGCCGGCAGGTGGGACGTGACAGTGTAGTGCGTAGCATCACACTGTAGTGTACTCACCTCGCTGGCCGAGGGCAGGTCGGCGGCGGCGTCCCGCATCAGTAGCTGCACGGTGGCGTGCAGCGCCGGCAGGTGGGACGTGACAGTGTAGTGCGTAGCATCACACTGTAGTGTACTCACCTCGCTGGCCGAGGGCAGGTCGGCGGCGGCGTCCCGCATCAGTTGCTGCACGGTGGCGTGCAGCGCCGGCAGGTGGGACGTGACAGTGTAGTGCGTAGCATCACACTGTAGTGTACTCACCTCGCTGGCCGAGGGCAGGTCGGCGGCGGCGTCCCGCATCAGTTGCTGCACGGTGGCGTGCAGCGCCGGCAGGTGGGACGTGACAGTGTAGTGCGTAGCATCACACTGTAGTGTACTCACCTCGCTGGCCGAGGGCAGGTCGGCGGCGGCGTCCCGCATCAGTAGCTGCACGGTGGCGTGCAGCGCCGGCAGGTGGGACGTGACAGTGTAGTGCGTAGCATCACACTGTAGTGTACTCACCTCGCTGGCCGAGGGCAGGTCGGCGGCGGCGTCCCGCATCAGTTGCTGCACGGTGGCGTGCAGCGCCGGCAGGTGGGACGTGACAGTGTAGTGCGTAGCATCACACTGTAGTGTACTCACCTCGCTGGCCGAGGGCAGGTCGGCGGCGGCGTCCCGCATCAGTTGCTGCACGGTGGCGTGCAGCGCCGGCAGGTGGGACGTGACAGTGTAGTGCGTAGCATCACACTGTAGTGTACTCACCTCGCTGGCCGAGGGCAGGTCGGCGGCGGCGTCCCGCATCAGTTGCTGCACGGTGGCGTGCAGCGCCGGCAGGTGGGACGTGACAGTGTAGTGCGTAGCATCACACTGTAGTGTACTCACCTCGCTGGCCGAGGGCAGGTCGGCGGCGGCGTCCCGCATCAGTTGCTGCACGGTGGCGTGCAGCGCCGGCAGGTGGGACGTGACAGTGTAGTGCGTAGCATCACACTGTAGTGTACTCACCTCGCTGGCCGAGGGCAGGTCGGCGGCGGCGTCCCGCATCAGTTGCTGCACGGTGGCGTGCAGCGCCGGCAGGTGGGCGGCGACGGCGGCGCGCTCGTAGCAGCCGCGCACTGCCTCGTGGGACGACGAGTCCAAGAAACGGGCGCCCAGCGAGATCTGCCCATACACAGAAGGGCATTACGAATTGTACGAATTGAAATATACCACTAAAAATGGTATATTGAGCGCTAGTAGAGTCGATAATTGGATATAGCATTCTTTTTTGGGGAAACAACTATGAATATAAAAGAAAAAAATGTAAAAGAGCTGTCGTACTACAAAAATAAATAATAGTCTAAAAAACAAAAAAAAAAAACACGCTTCCATAGAAAACCAAACTAAAAATTAGAAATTATTGGATTAAAGCGTGGGGTGATTTTTGAGGTATTTTTTTATGGGTATGATATTCATGTAATGCACTACAATTTTATTGGTAATCCATCTCATATTTTACACATTATCCATACATCTATACAAATAAATAAAATTGGAGTGTCTGTTTTTAATATTAAGGTAACCACTTTTTACTAAGTGTATATGGATGTATACACGGTACATATACCAAATCAACATTTTTTACAATTTTTGTCTGTCTGTCTGTCTGTTTGTTCCGGCTAATCTCTGAAACGGCTGGACCGATTTTGACGGAACTTTCACTGACAGATAGCTGATGTAACAAGGAGTAACTTAGGCTACTTTTATTTTAGAAAAAATAAATAATAGTTAAAAAAAAAAACTAAAAACACGCTGAATTTTGAGACGTATGTCAGCGTAGTTTGTGACATATGCCAGCGTAGTTTGTGACATATGCCAGCGTAGTTTTCAAAGACAGTTTTTATGAAAAAACTTTTTGTTAAATACCACGCGGACGAAGTCGCGGGTAACAGCTATTACCTATAATATAACCTGAATTAACACATCTTACCGCGGTAGTACGTCCTCCTGCGTTAATTTCCGAAATCCACGCGGGCGAAGCCGCGGGCAAAAGCTAGTAATAACAATAATTTGATCATTCATACCTGGGAACACTTTTTGTTTATCTGAGAACGAAAATATTTCGTGACGATAGATCTATTTATTAGGTGATACAACTTGATGACAAATATAAATTTTGGTGACAAGAAATATAGTCCCCTTTTTTTATTGATATCAAGCATCCCACGCTTTTTTTCCATTATTTTCTACTTTTTAGTTTGGTTTTATTAGGAAGCGTATTTTTTTCAAACTATTATTAATTTAAAAATTTTTAGGTTAGAATTTTTTGACGTATGTCAGCGTAGTTTTCAAATTTTGTGACGTATGTCAGCGGAGTTTTCGAATTTTGTGACGTATGTCAACGTAGTTTTCGAATTTTGTGACGTATGCCAGCGTAGTTTTCGAATTTAGTGACGTATGTCAACGTAGTTTTCGAATGTTGTGACGGATGCCAGCGTAGTTTTCGAATTTAGTGACGTATGTCAACGCAGTTTTCGAATTTTGTGACGTATGCGAGCGTAGTTTTTTTGCTATCCTTGTAACCCTGGCAAGGAGGAAGACACGTGATCGAACTCTGTGGCAAGCTTTAGGGGAGGCATATGCTGGGAAGCAACACAATCTTCGCGAAACTGTTGTCCAATGTAACTTAGCATGTAAGAAAAATAATATGTAAGATTGTTGAATAAAGGGTAATAATAAAAAACCCTGGCAAGGATGATGACAAAATAAAATTATTGTATTGTCATCGGTCCTTGATTTCGAGTTTATCGGACGTTTGGAAGCGGGTTAACATCATGTTCAAAGTTTCCGTTACATAGGCATATACTAACATACCAACATACTAAGATACGTATGAGGATGAAATGCAAATAAACATATATAGAAATGAGATAGCAAATCTTAAATCTGAACTTAAAACTGCACATCAAGAAATAGAAGTATTGTCTTTGGAAAATAGTAACTTGAAGCAAATAAATAAAGATATATTAAAGAAAAATGAAATGTATAAAAAAATTGCCAATAGCCCAGTTAAACAGAAATTCCTAACTCCAAAGAAGAATGTATTTGAAACAACTCGCACGAAAACTAAACATACACAAACTTCGGAAATCATAGGAGTTCATTGCGCGCCTCAAATTGAAACCAGTACAAGTGTCACTCGGAACAGTCAAAACTCCACAATATCTGTTATTACTGAGAATAAACCTATGTCGTCTCTAAAAAGACCCAAAATTAGTATTCTAAGTAGCGAAATATCTAGTAAGCTGAGTACAATGAGGGAAAGAACCCCTATCTGTAACTTTAATATGTGTCACTATCGCATGCCTAGATGTGGATTAAAGCATATTTTAAACAATATTGAAGCAAAAGTGCGCAATTTTACACATTCTGACTACTGTATTATTTATATTGGCGAGGAGGATTTCAGGGGAACGCATAATTATGTAGAACTAGTTAAGTTTACTCGTGAAAAATTACAAACTTTAAGTCACACTAATTTTATAATATGTTTACCAACTTTTAAGTACATGGATAACGGTAATATTATGTTTAACAGCCGTGTTGACACTTTCAATAACTTGATTTACATGGATGTGGAGACGCATGAATATGCGTTCATACTGGACTCTAATCTTAACCTGCCATATACTTATGACACTTATAACCGTCGATATGGGAGTTTAAATAACAAAGGCTTAAATATTGTAATATCAGATTTACAAGACCTTATTTTAAACTTAAGTACTATGAATGCCACTCACTTAGAAGTTGATTGTTCCCAGAAAAATCAGACAGAGTTGATAACTGAAGTGCAATCGCAAACAAAATCTCAGTTTTTTCTATAGTAATTACCTTAATATTCTTCATCAAAATATTGCAGGACTTATGAACAAATCGGATTTACTGACAATTAAGTTAGATGATTTTTTCAATAAAGGAATCGATATAGATGTTATATGCATCACAGAACATTTCGTTGAGACAGGTAATGAGAGCTTGTTACATCTACCTAATTATTGCCTAGCTGCCATCTTTTCGAGAAATATTAAAAGAGGAGGAACCTGTATATTTGTTCGTATAGGATTACATTATAGAGAGTTAACTGAAGTAGCTAAACAATCAGTGACCGGTGTTTTCGAATGCTGTGGTATTGAGCTGATATCTCATGGTATTATTATTGTCTGTGTTTATAGAATACCTAAATTTAATTATAACGTTTTTTATCAAAAACTAGATGATATATTGAAAAAAATACGTTCACTTACAAATAAAAATATAATTTTAACAGGAGATTTCAATATCGATGTATTAAAAAGAAACAAAAGTACATTGGAATTTGAAAATTTTCTTTTACAGTATAATCTTAAACTTGCCCTCTATGAACCGACCAGATTAAGTAGCAATTCTTGTATAGATAACTTTGCACACTCTTACCGAAAAGAATGCAAAGCGGAAATAATCGATCTAGTTCTTTCGGATCATACTTCTCTCTAGGAATAAGAGGTATTCAACTACAACTCTTAAAGGACTACCTCTCTAATCGTTTTCAGTGCGTTAAGATTAATGACAGTATCAGCAGCGATCTCCCAGTCACTTACGGAGTTCCACAGGGGAGCATTTTGGGACCAACACTTTTCCTCATATATTTGAATGACCTCTGTAAACTAGACCTTGCAGGAGGTAAAATTATATCTTATGCAGATGACACAGTTCTGTTGTTCTCAGCTGATACCTGGGACAAAGTATACAAGCAGGCCCAGGATGGATTCAATGTTGTTACCCACTGGTTGCAGAATAACTCCCTTACTCTTAACCCGGATAAAACGCAGTACATGACATTCTCGATGCGCACTCAAAATAATCCACTTCCTAATACTTCCTCGATTACAGCACATAGTTGTTGCAATACCCTAGTATGTTCTTGCCCAACACTAATAAAGACAGCGTCAACTAAATACCTTGGAATTATTCTTGACTGTAATCTCACCTTCAGAGACCATATTCACCAGCTTACATCTAGGACGAGAAAACTGATCTATGTTTTCAAGAACCTTAGACATGTTGCGCCCCCAAAATTAGTGAAGCAAATTTACTTAGCACTCGCACAGTCCATTCTTCAATATTGCATCACCGTTTGGGGAGGTACACATAAAACCATACTAAAGCCCTTAGAAATAGCCCAAAGGGCGGTTCTAAAAGTTAGTACTTTTCGTCCTTATTTGTACCCAACCCATCTTCTTTATCAGTCGTGTGAAGTCCTGACAGTTCGTCAGTTATTTATATTGCTTGTGGTTCTGAAGCAACATTCTTTACTACAATTTTCAAAAGGTGATCTAGCTAGAAGACGTAACGTTATAAGTAATAATGACCGACCTTCTTTCAGACATGCTTACGTAAACAAATACTTCTGCTTTTTGGGACCGTACTTATATAATAAGATTAATGACACTTTGGCAATATACCCGCTTAATAAAAATCTTTGTAAAGGTAAACTCTTTAAATATATTAGTAAACATACATATGAAGAAACAGAAAACTTATTAAAAATACTTAAATAATAAATAGATCTCTCCTACTCCCACCCTCTCACACTCTTTCACACACTTTCACACATTACTCACCGAGAGGTTAACACTTCACACACCCTTGCTTGTTTTTGTTTTATTTTGTTTTATTTTATTTTAAGATTTTCATTAATTAAAAAAAAAACCTGTTTTAAGATATACCTCCTATTAATATGTCAAAATAAGCTAGTAATGCAATGGTCATCACAAGGAAGAGCGCTGATGTCTGAGATACAGATATATTTTATCTAGTTCAGACACAGATGCATTCAATATAAAACTAAGAAAATCATAAATGGTCCTGTATACCTTGTTTAATTGTTACTTATGTTTTGTGTCAAATAAAATTATTATTTTTTGTCGAGTGTTCTTTCTTCTCAGCTCTTTGGCTGGTTTTTGCAACATTTACGGACCGAAGCCAAGTAAATGCAGCGTTTGTTGTGTTGTGTTTATGATGTGTTGTGGTGAGAACCTACTTCGTTTTCATCAATTTGCATGAACTTTCTGACAATGCGACATGTGTTTAAAATTGCAGCTTTTTGTAGGGTGATATAGAGGGTTTCTTTTAGTTTTATTAATTTAAGGCTATGGAGAAGGTGATTTGGGATGACGCCTGTTGCGGAGAGGACTATAGGAACCACATAAACTTTTTGTTGACGCCATATTCTAGTTACTTCTTCTTTGAGTTCTGCATATTTACTAATTTTTTCAGATATTGTCTTCTGAATATTATGTGTATTAGGAACGGCAATATCTATTAGGTAAGTAACTTTATTTATTTTATCTTGTAGGGTTATATCCGGTCTATTGTAGTGAATTGTCTTGTCGGTGAGAATGGCGCGGTCGTAATAAAGTTTATGGGTGTTATTTTCTAAGATAGTTTGTGGTGTGTAATTGTAGTAAGGAGTGTTTGTGTCTTGAATAAGTTTGTACTTAAGTGCTAATTTTTGATGAATTACATTTGCTACCTGATTGTGTCTATGTGTGTAGTCTGTCTGTGTGAGAGTTGTGCAAGCTCCTGTTATGTGCTGAATTGTTTCTGGTTGAATGTGACATTTGCGACATTTATCATTTATTATTGACGGATCTTTGACGATGAATTTTCTATAATTTTTTGTATTAATAATCTGGTCTTGTATCGCAATTATAAATCCTTCAGTTTCGGGGAATAGATTGCCTATTTTAAGAAATTTATTTGAGGCTACTTGATTTACATGGGGTTGTTCTAGGTCATGGGGATGTCGGCCATGAAGTACCTTTTTCTTCCAGTTCTCAATCTTTTGTTTCTGCGGGTCATCGCTAGTAATTTGTGGAGTATCTAGCTGTTCATTTAAGTTTAGTGGGGTGTAGTTAAAATCATTTTGGACTATGGCTTTATGAATATTACTAGTGCGAGATTTTGAGTGAAAGAATGTTTTTAGTCGACAGACTTGCTTCCGCCAAAGGTTCTGGATGTCTATCAGGCCTCGCCCTCCGTTTTGTCTTTTGATAGTAAGTCGTTCTATTGCAGATTTAGGGTGTAAATTGTTATGTTTTGTAAGAGTGGTGCGTGTGATTCGTTCTAATTGTTCTGTGTTTGTTTTTGTCCATTTAATAACTCCGAATGAGTATGTTAATATGGGGATGGCATATGTATTTAAGCCCTTGATGAGGTTTTTACTAGAAAGTTGTGTTTTACATATGGCGTTTAATCTCTTTTTGTACTCTGCAGTAAGTGTTTCTTTAATTCTAACATGATCTAGTCCCTTAAGTTGAGTGTACCCTAAGTATTTATATAAATCGGTTGGTTCCATTGCTGTTATAGTGTCTGTGTTATTTACGACATAGTTGCCGGGTTGTATCTTGCCACGCAATATATGAAGTGTTTTACATTTATCAAGACCAAATTGCATGTTTATATCTAAGCTAAACTCTGCTGTAGCTTCTACTAGTTTCTTCATATCTTTTGCAGTTTGTGCGTATAGTTTAATATCGTCCATGTAAATGAGATGCGAGACTGATGTTTGTTCTGTATTATGTTTAAAACAATATCCGACCCGACAGCGCTGAAGCAAATGAGACAGAGGGTTTAGTGCGAGACAGAACCATAGGGGGCTTAGTGAATCACCTTGGTAGATACCCTTTTTGATAGATATTTGTCGCGTTATAACACTATTGTGATTGCAATTTATTTGAAGAGTGGTTTTCCACATTGGCATTATGTTTTGAAGAAAATCTATTATGTTTGAGTTTATCCTATAAATTTTTAGTATTTGAATCAACCAGGAATGTGGAACACTGTCGAAAGCTTTTTTATAATCAATATAGGTACAGTGTAGATTTCTATTCTTTGTGGAGGCATGTTTATGGATAGTGGAATCAATAATTAACTGTTCTTTGCAGCCCATATGACCCCGCCTGCATCCTTTCTGCTCCTCTGCCATTATGTTATTGTGTTCAATGTGCGAGTTAATTTTTGTTGTTATTGTTGATGTTAATATTTTATATATCGTGGGCAGGCATGTAATTGGTCTATATTGGGAAGGTTGTGGTGAATTTTTTGTTTTCGGGAGCATGTATGTTATACCTGTTGCGATAAAATCTGGTATATTTTGATGTCCTAATATAATTTGTGTTAAGTTTTTTGCTATAGGTTTGTGTAATAAAGTTAACTTTTTGTACCAAAAATTGTGTATTTTATCAATACCTGGAGATTTCCAGTTATGTAATCTGCCTGTTATGTGTGTGATATCGGCCTCCGTAACCTCTACAAATTCCATTTCTTGTATTGCCTTCCATTTAGTTTCTTCCTCTGTTATCCACGTTGCTTTTTCGTTATGTTGTTCTTGTTCTTCCCAAATGCTAGACCAATATGTTTCTAGTTGCTCTTTTGTTGGTCGGTCAGGTGCATCTGTGTTATTCTCATAATTTGTGTAGATATCTGGTTTGAGTAGGTTTCTATAAAAGATTTTTTCATTTGTGGTAAACATAACATTGTCGTTTTTGCGCTGTTGTGCTTTTTTGTATCTTCTGAGTCTATGAACTTTAAGAGCTAGCTTTTGTTTTAAGGTATCTAAGAAATCTTCTGGTTTTCTGTTGTTATTTTCGTGTCTGGTGTGCGTGACATTGTTCTTAAATATAGTCTCCACTCTCTTCACTACTTTACTTGACCTGTTGTTGTTTATGTATTGTGTAAGCCGACCACAATCTGCTCTTAATTTTTCGATGTCTTTTTCTAACCTCTGCTGCCATGCTGGTTTGATATTCTGTTTTTGTCTTATGTTTCCGGTGTGTTGCGTGATTTTAAAGTTAAGTTCTTCAGATACGACTACAGCTGTGCAATATATAAGTGTGTGTATGTCTATAAGTTGTGCGTCGTCGGAAATAAATTGATTTAGTATGCTTTCATTAAATAAGTTAACTAACCGGAAAAGATTTGGACTATATCGAAGTTTGGGTAATTTTGGTCGAACTGCTGGGTCCATCCCAGAGTATTGTGCTAGGGTTGTTCTGAATTTGTCATGTATTTCTTGGACATACATATCTGTTATTAGATTTTGATCAGCAACGATTAAGGTCTCAATATCATTTTCAAGTGTTAGGGATATGGTTTCGGTTTGTGTGGATATGTGTGATGTTTGCGAGTAAATTTGCGATTGGTTGTATGATTGAGACAGACTATAAGTTTGCACTTGGGTGTGCGGTTGTGTGTGCGATTGTTCAGCTACTTCAGTTATGGTTTGCGATAGTGTGATAGCGTTTGCGTTTGTATTATTTTCTGCTTCTCGTAGTTGTATTCTTGTTTCTTCTTTTAATTTTTCTATTATATCTTGAGATAAGAGTTTATTTCTAACTATAGCTCTCCTCTGATCTGAGATTCTTTGTTCTGAAACGGTTATTTCAGGATAATGTCGAGTAAAAAGTTCATGCAATTGTTGTCTGTAGGTGGTCATGTCGGTCTCTAATTTAGTGATATAAAAATAATTTCGCATGATAAATAGGTTAACTTCTTTGCTCCATTTCATGCGAACTCTTGCTTTTCCAGCCTTGGTGGACGCGGGTAATAAGGAACTAACCTCCCGCGCAACATTCAAGGTCGGAGTGGGTGGAATTGGATTTAAACTAGTAATGGGTGGTGATGATAGTATGGGTGACGATGGTATGGATGGTGATGATTGTCTGGAAGGTGTGTAAGATACTGTACTTGGACTATACGGTTCTACAGGGGTATTTGGCCTGTCCATCAGTCTGTCACCATCGTCAATGATTTCTATTATTATTATTATTCTCAGTTACTCAAAGTACCTATCAATAAAGTCTGTACACTAAAATTTTGGAAAACGAAGAAACAAGAAATTTCAGCATGTAATTTATCTAAATTCAAAAATCACTTAAATTGTTTATCTTTCTTGCAAGTGTACAACGCCAAAGATGCAAACGAGTGTTACGATAAATTTATAGATGACTTTTCGTTATTATATCGTCTATGCTTCCCAGAAAAATATGTCACTATATTTACTAATAAAAAGACTAAATGGTTATCTCGTGGAATTAAATTATGCAGTAAAAAACAGAGACAGCTACTCTGGGCGTATAGAGTTCATCCCAATTCAAAAAATAAACTTGTTTTAAAAAAATATTCCACTCTTTACCGAAAAATAATAAAATTAACCCAGAAAGCTCAAAATAACCATTTCATCAGTGTTTCACAAAACAAATCAAGGGCGGCCTGGCAAGTAATAAACAAATCAAAATTTTGTTTGCCCCAAGAACCAATATTATCTCTTAACAAGGATAACTTAATTTTAACCCACCCATTGGATATAGCCAACGAATTTAATAAATATTTTATTGAGACTGTCGAAAACAATCAACAAACGAATTGTACGTCAACAAAAAAACCTTTTAGTGAAAATTCGACATCGCATTCGTTATTTATGATGCCTGTAGTAGAGGATGACATAGTTAAAATAATTACCAGCCTTAAAAACACAAACACTGTCGGACATGATGGCATTTCAACAAAAGTGGTAAAATATGTCAAGGAAGTAATAGCGAAACCACTGTCACATGTAATCAATCTCTGTATTGCTGATGGTATATTTCCAAATAGTTTAAAGAAAGTAATTATTAAGCCCCTTTTTAAAAGAAATGATAGAACGAATGTTACAAATTATAGACCACTTGCTAAAATTCCGATATTTTCAAAAATAATAGAGAAAGTAATTTATAATTCTATTTATGCTTACTTCGAAAAATTCAAATTATTTTGCAAGGAACAAAAGGGATTCAGAAAAAATATGAATGTTAATATGGCACTGTTTGACCTATTATCAAATGTATTGACATCTGTCGATAAAAAAAAACCTGTTTGTGCAATATACACAGACATGACGAAGGCGTTTGATTTTGTAAATCATGAGATTTTATTGCAAAAATTAAACAGCTATGGCATTAGAGGGAACATCCTTAAGCTTTTAGAATCATACCTCAGTGACAGATTACAATGTACGGAAATCTCTAGAATATGTCCTACAACAAAATTAGAAATCACATATACCTCTGAACCAAGGTACATAAAATATGGCGTACCTCAAGGTAGCGTTCTAGGACCACCGCTTTTCTTGATATATATAAATGATCTCCCAAAATTCATAGGGCAAAAAATGGTACTCTTTGCAGACGATAGCACGGCTATTATAGAATGTAATAATCCAAACAATTATCAAAATGTGATTAATAATTCTTTAAATAAAATAATAAATTGGCTTAATGATAATAATCTAATAATTAATTTAAATAAAACGAATATAATGCACTTTCATCAACGGCTTGAGAAACCACTAATTAGTGTTGCTTATGATAATTATGAAATTGGGGAAGTTAGTACCGCGAAGTTCTTAGGTATAACTATAGATGAAAAGCTGACTTGGAAACCTCATTTGGAGGAAATTTGCAAGCGATTAAGTAAATCAGCATATTTGTTATTTCAACTTTCAAAAAAAGTAAATATTGATACACTATTGATGGCATATCATGGACTTGTTGCCTCTGTTTTGCGATACGGTGTTATTTTTTGGGGACAGTCAACGAATAGGGAACTTGTTTTCAGGATGCAGAAAAGATGTGTACGGTGTATGTGTGGTTTAAAAACAACAGATAGTTGCATTCCTTACTTTAAAAAGTTCAAATATTACCTCTATCGGCTTTATACATTCTAGAAACTGCATTATTTGTAAAAATGAATCCACATTTATTTAAGAAATTCAGTACAATAAAGAAAACACCCATGCGTGCTCAATATAATAATGATTTATGCCTTGTAAAATGTAAAACTTCTCTTATGAGGAAAAGCTTCTTTGGTATTGCACCGCAAATATATAATAAAATACCCAATGCAATAAAATGTATGCCAGTGCAGAAGTTTAAAAAAACGCTTAATGGGATACTTCTTGAAAAATGTTATTATACTCTAGGTGAATTTCTTAATGATGAATCTCTGTAACTTTATAATATTGATATTTTTACTTATACTTGACATTTTTAATATATTTTTTTTACTTACTTTATTTTTAAATTAATCTTCTGAATTCACTATAGATTTTGACATGAGATGAAATTGATTATGAATATTGTAATGTTACTTGCTTGCATAATCATATTATGACGAATTTATATTTTAATTTAATAGTACTTATATTATTTTTTTCTTAATAATTTGTATGTCAATTGGCAAAACATAGCGCACTACCTAATTCTTAAGATCTTGTATATAATTGTCACCTATGTTTACGAATAAATGATTTGATGATTTGATTTGTATGAAGCTAATTAAAGCGTGTTAGAAAGGGGTCGAGTATTAGGGCTAGGTTGATGCCTGGAGGGTCGCGAGATTTGTCCGAAAGAGATACCGCGGCCCTGGCATATGGGCAACTGAAGGAACACGGGTGGGTTATAGTCAGTAAAAGTCTGCCACTCCCTCCCGCTCTGGGTTTCCCACCCACAAAAATAAAAAGACTATTCTGCATGCGTAGCATGACCACCGTAGGAAGGGGTTTTGTCGACGGAAGAATAGACAAAGTGACAGTTCATACAATGTGAAAATTAACAACAATAAACTACATTTATCCAAAGTTTTTTTATTTATTTACTTACGGTTGTTGTTTCGTTATAAATCTAAATCAACTCGATTAGTCATGGCGATTACAAAATCAAATTGTCTTCACTACCTTTTTTTTTTTTTTTTTGGATGGGAAATCATCAAATGACTTCTCCCGCTCTAGGCGGAGCGGGAGGGCGTGTCAGACTTTTACTGACTAAAACCCACCCGTGTTCCTTCAGTTGCCCATGTGCCAGGGCCACGGTATCTCATTCGAACAATCTCGCGACCCTGGCAGGCATCGGTCCTAGCAGACCCGTTCAGTGCTGCTGACATCTCTTTGAGGCGCGTGTTGATAGTTGTCAGTGCGATTTTGACAGTTTGGATAGAAAACTTTCTTCTGAAATAGTGTACCTCTCGGTCGTAGACAAAGATCATGAGAAACGAATGACAAGATAACAGATTGTAGAAAGATTTCTACGGTGCGAGGTCAAACATAGGGAAACGAACTGTCACTTTGTATAGAAAGAGCTGTTTCTATTCTTCGTAGAAATGAAAGCGCCATGCTAAGCCTGCTGATAACGATTACCTCTCGGTCGAGCCCAGCCAGCGCATGCGCGGTGTAGTGCGCGACGTCTCCGCTGGCCAACAGTTCTGCCGCTAACTTCGCGTGTGACGCAGCCGCCGCTGCGAGGTAGGGCTCCAGGACTAGTTGCTGGGAAGATAATATTTAATGATATAGTAATTTAATACGTAGCAGGACATGGTCGCCGTGTGTGCAAAATTTCAAAATAATTAAAAAATAAATTAGAACCAAAAATATATCCTAAAAAGCTTTTTTACAAAAAAAAAAAAACAACCGACTTCCTTAAAAACACTACAAAGTGAAAAATAACTTTATTTTCGGGAGTCGGTGTCTTAGGATCTGTATTTATGGTTTTTTTGCCACCGACTTCCGAAAATAAAGTTATTTTTCACATTGTAGTGTTTTTAAGGAAGTCGGTTGTTTTTGTTTTTTGTAAAAAAGTTTTTATTTTTAAATTTTTAGTTGTGGTATTCACCCTGCACTTATTCCAAACAAACAATGCATATTTATGCGATAGCAGAAATCGCGGTTGATTTGCTGTCATTTTTTAAAGAGTTCCGGTGTCTGTCTCCGGAACTCATCATCAGATCTATATGAAAATTATATGGGATCATTTCGGAATAAACCCCTTTCGAACAAAAAAGGAATTTTGCAAATCCGTCTATATATGACGGAGTTATGGCCGAACATACATAAAAAAATTAAAAAAATACCTCCACACAACCTCCTCCATTTTGAAGTCGGTTAAAAACGCCTATACAATAAAAGAGCCTATTCGAACCTATTCGGAGCGAGATACTAAAACATTTTAGCTAGCTTCGGTCACTCTAGTAAGCTTTAGTGAGGCGAAAATCTAATAGGAGTGTTAACATTATTTCACCAGCTTATTTAATTTAATTTAGATAATCTGGATGAAATGATTTTGACAAATGAATGACCATCAAATGCAAATGTTTGACCGTTTTTCTAGACTTAAAAATGGCGTTTGACACCATAACTTTTCCTATCTTATTTAACACTCTCACCGCCATACGGTCCGCCGGCGGGGTGTATCTTTTCGAGTAAGTTACTCCACCTACATGTTGCACTGAGCGAGATCGGCAGGCCGTACGGGCCGCCGGCGCACCGTATCTTGTGCGCCAAAATCCAACAAAATTTCCGTTATTACTTAATTGTAGGTAAAGAAATAAACTTTGCATCTGGCAGTTTCATTTTTCTGTAGCAGCAGGCCACGCACTACAAATTGAATATGAAATTGCGAGGTCGTGGCGGACCGCACGGCTTGCTAGTAAAAACAAACAGTGAGCCCGCCGGCGGCCCGTACGGCCCGCTTCACTCGTTACAGATTTTTCACCGCGGCCTGCACGGGTAGGCAAAGTTGCGGCCGCCGGCAGACCGCATGGCCTGCTGCACTGAAAAATTCTATATATGGGTTGCGGTGAGAGTGTTAACCAATCGTCAGGTGTGAAAGGAATTCCACTCAAAATGCTTAAGGTCTACCTCTCAAACAGGAGGCAAAGGGTTAAGTTTTAAGGTGGGAGAACACGTCAGTTATAATACAAATATCAAATTTGGAGTCCCTTTGGGAAGTGTGCTGGGCCCTACGTTGTTTCCGCTTTCAATCAACGACCTTTGTAACCTTGGGAATTTGGGCAAGATTTTGCCAGGATAATTGCAGCTGGTATAACCCAAACAGCTGAATGGGACAAAATTGATTGCTCACTCAACACAGCTTAAATGAATAACATAATTATGTTTCAGTGTATCACACAGCTCACAATACAGACTTTTATACTTAAAAGGAGGCTCCAATCAAAATTTGTTCAGTCCTACTTGTTAAAATAATAAAACACATTTCATTTAATTCGACTTTGTTTAAGAAAGTTGCTATCAAAATGTTACCTGGTACAACTGCAGCGGAGCGCGAACTCGGAAAGCCCTGACTTGGACAGTAGAGTGGATGGCTTCTCGTAGTATGGACGCGTGTGCGGGGTCGGGGGGTGAGTCTCGGGCCGCTGCCAGTGCGTTTACTATGCGACCTGTATACCACAAATTTCCATTATTACAGTACTAGTTTTTTCCAGCGGTTTCGCCCGCGTGGTGGTCGCAAATTATCCCGCGGGAACGTACTACCGGGATAAAAAATATAGGTACTCTGCGTGTTAATCCAGGTTATAAACTATTTGTGTCCCAAATTTCATCCATATCAGTAGTTTTTGCGTGAAAGAGTAACAAACGTACATCCATACTCACAAACTTTCACATTGATAATAGATATTAGTAGGATTTAATTATGGGTTCCCTCTATCTGGCAGAAACTTGATGCTCCGAATTTTATTTGGCATAACACACTTGGCATAATCTTCTATAAACGAATATTTGTAAGGCATAAAAAATGTTTAGCATAATCATTGTTTGGCCGAATATTTATATGTCCGACTTTACAATGGCATACTTTTAAGATGGCAGAATTTTATTAAGCACTAGCTTCTGCCCGCGGCTTCGCCCGCGTGAATGTCGAAAAATATCCCACAGGATCGTACTACCGAGACTAAAAGTACCCTATGTGTTAATCCAAGTAAACAATGTCTTATCGCACTGCTTGCTTTGTGTTATCTGAGGAGCGGCGCTCGGATTGATAAATGATTGCTGTAGGATAAATAAATCCTAAAACCTAACAATAGTAACGGAATATATAACGGAACGGCAAATTACCTACTTGTATGCCAAATTTGAAGGCAATTTTAAAGCGAAAATATAAAATCCTCTTTATTCCTTACATTTTTGTTCACAGGCAGGGTACAGGTTACTATATATTTTTGAGTTTATTCTTAAAGTAGCTCTTTATATACTACTCAAGAAGTTCTGCCCTCAGGTGTTGATACAACCGGCTGCTAGATGAGCTCACTCTCGAGCATGCCACGGAAAACTGGCCGTGCGAATAGTAGTCCCCTCTAAGATCATATCCCGTTGTTTTCACGCAACCTGGTCCCATTGCACCACTTGGCCGGAATATATGCATGTAATTTAAACAATTAATGTTGTTTACAACGAAATAATATACCTACCGCAGTTTTCTTTGTAAGTATTATTTATTGTTTTCCCTTCAGGTGCTAGAATCACCAGGCTGCTCCGTGAGCTTACTCTGGAGCAGGCCACGTATAACGTACCATGTGAAAAACAGTTTCCCCTTATGTATATAGTTCTATGGTCATGGCAAGCAGACTTTGAAGAGAAACTGCGCGCTTCTGAACTCGAAAGGGTAGTTCGATGGTGTTAGAGGAATCCTCGGAATAAATACAGACTCCTCTCGGGAACAATCTGTCAGTATAGTTGCCTCGATAACGTTGCAATGTTTTTTACACACAACCTGGTGTCGTTGCATAATTTTGGCGGTTTTAAATTACGCAGCAACATAACTGGGCGCCAATTCTCAATTTTAATATGTGAGTTGGGTGACCCGGAGGCTTCAATGTGTTAAGAAATTCAACCGGGTAAAGTATGGCACTCCTGTATCCCAGCAATGAAATCATTATCGGCTGATTATGAAAGTATGGCGTCATCGTTGTTTATTACTGAGTCCTATGATTTATAATGATTTTCAACTCCTTTGAACGATCTCAAAATAATTTAATTGTTGATTGTGGCCTAGTCGTTTTATGGTGTTATGATGGCAGGCTCCCACGACCAGGTCTGCAGGTTTATCTATACTAATATTATAAAGCTGAAGAGTATATCTAAAACTACTTGAATTGATTTTTTTTTAGGTGTTTGGTAGCCTATTTATCGAGGAAGGCTATAAGCTATATAACATCATGTTACGACTAATAGGAGCGGAACATCAATGAAAATGTTGGAAAACGGGGAATACTTATCCTTTTGAAAGCTACAGTTGCATGCGCTGCGTAAACGGTTAAAGTAACACAAAAATCATGTACTTATGACAAAATTGTTTCTCATAAAAGTTCTAAAAAAATCCGTGATAGTATATGTCTATCTTTTAAGGTTGGCTCACTATAACGTTTTTAATTGTAATCAAATCTAAATATTATAACGCTGAAGAGTTTGTTTGGTTGAATGTTCTAATCTCAGAAACTACGTTTAGTGTTGAATGGCCTATTATTTGAAGAAGGCTATATACTATATAACATCACGATAGGTCCCTACGGAGCCGAGCAAAAAGAAAAAAGTCACGAATATGAAGAACTCGCCTAGGCAGGCGATTCGATGCGACGCGACGGGGAGGGTCGGGGAGCAAGAAATTGTATGCGGACAAAGTCGCGGGCAGGAGCTAGTCGTGAATATTACTAATATCTGGGTAGATTTTAACTATTAGCTCTTCTATAATGGTTAGAATTGTGCCTAACTCTGTAGGGAGTATTAGTTTATTCTCCACATCTTCGAAACCCTATTTGACTCTGTAAGGGGATGATTTTGGAAAAACTGTGATACACGTATCTCACAACTATAATTGAAGAGTATGAGTACTAATTTTTGTGTCAATCGACCCTCAGAATTAAAAGTTTCACAGAAAATTGAACCTTCCCATTTCACCCTCTTAGGGGTGGAATTTCAAAAAACCCTTTCTTAGTGGATACCTACTCCTCACAAAGAACACACCCTCCAAATTTCACGTCTCTAAGACTAGCGGTTTAGGCTGTGCGTTGATATATCAGTCAGTCAGTCAGTCAGTCAGTCAGTCAGTCACTCAGGACTTTGAATTTTATATATTTAGATAATTACCTTTGGCAGACTTAACATTCCGCAGAATTTCGTTTAGCATAACATTTATTTAGAGCGACGATTATTTGGTACAATTTCATTTGGCATACTATGAAGATGGCAGAATTTCATTTAGAATAATTTTGTTATGCATTGTCATTTCTATAAAATTGCATTTTAACCTTAAATTAAATTAAAATAGTGTCTCAAAAAGTCAATATATGTTGTGCTACAAAAGTTATTGACAGAAACGAATCGCTGCAGAACCATCTCCACGTAGACTTGTCTGCCCTACCCCTAGAGTGTAATTTAAGCCCGCGTAGGCGCGGAGGGGCGAGGCGGCCCGCGAGCTGAGGAGCAGGTAATTTTGACGCTCGCCACCGTGGCTGAGGCTGGCCGGCAGAGCCGGCCAGCAAGCCGAAGCTGCGGTGGTGAACGTAAAATCATCTGCGACGATGAGCTCGCGTGGGACCGCTGGAGCCACGCAGCGCCGGAGCCGTGAAAGAAAGCATGCATGCTGCATTTTGCATGCTCGCCTGCATGCTGTGAGCTTGCTTGCATGCTGCATGCTTGCTTGCATGCTGCAAGCTTGCTTGCATGCTGCATACTTGCTTACATGCTGCATGCATGGTATATGCTTGTTTGCATGTCTGCATACAGCGTGCTAAATATGATTTTTCTGTAATTTAATAGATGAGCGTTTCAATTATTATGGATATAAAATGTATGCCAAAAGATGATTCTACCTGTAAAGTTTCTGAGATATGATAGTTCTGCCTTTTAAGGACTATCGATATGAAATAATGCCAAGGGACGATTCTGACTGCGAACTTTCTGCGATATGATGGTTCTCCTTTTTCATTGTTATGGATATAAAATTTATGCCTAAAGATGATTCTGACTTATAAAATTATGAGATGTGAATGTATGATAAATGAGTGTATGCCAAACGATTTTCTGCGAAATGAAGTTTATGCTATCCGCTGTTATGCATAAAAATATTATGACGAAAAAAATTCTGCCATAAAGGGTGGACCCTTTAATTATGCTCCTAATAGTTGAATACACCTAGTTTTTCACGGTTTTAAGGGCTTTTTTACTAAATTTTAGAACTTAGGTGGTAAGTTTTACAAAGACATGGTCATTGTGGACCCTGTCGGGCGCAGCTGAGTAGGAGAGAGAAAGTTAGACGTATACTTTTGGTACGTAGACCGTAAACACTTGTAACGATACGCTAACGCCATCTATTATCAAGTAGCAGGTACTACACGAACAATTGTCCGTAAACCCCACCGCCATCTATCATCGAATAGCGGAATTATCTGTCTAGTACTTTCTCTAACTGTGTACTGAGGCAAAGAATTGCGTGTTTTGCTAAATTTTTATGTATCCCAGACCCTTTTTTTTTTTTTTTTTTTTTTTTTTTGGATGGGATATCATCAAATGACTTCTCCCGCTCTGGGCGGAGCGGGAGGGCGTGTCAGACTTTTACTGACTAAAACCCACCCGTGTTCCTTCAGTTGCCCAGTGCCGGGGCCACGGTATCTCTTTTGAACAATCACGCGACCCCGGCAGGCACCGGTCCTAGCAGACCCCTTCACTGCTGCTGACATCTCTTTGAGGCGCGCGTGGAACACTACGCGCCGTCGACCCGAGCTTGGTCCTTACCGGGCGGCGAGCTACCCATTGCTCGACGCCCGCAAGCTCGCGCCTACGGTGGCCGGGAGTCCGCAATCGACTCCCGACGCCCGGGGCGTCTCCTCCTGCGGCGGCTAGGGACGTGAGGGCGCAGAGACTGCCACTCCCTCACGCGCTCCGCCTCCTCCTTCACGAGCATTACTGCTTCGCAGAAGGAGGTGACGGCTTCCCATGCCCTCTCGCTCCGTACCATGGCTCGCACCAGGGCCGGACGCGAGAGGTCGCCGCCGCCGATCGCCTCCACGAGGACACGGCGGTGCTCCGCCCAGGCAGGGCACACCTCCACCGTATGCTCCACCGTGTCCTCCAGACATGTATCCCAGACCCCAGTTTGTAATATTTTATAAGACATGTAATTGAAAAATTGATATTTAGATAAAGAGAAACATTCATTACATACATTATACAAGTTAAACAAGGATCCATTACTAAGCCAAAGTCTTAACATTGAGAAAAAATATTACTAAGTGTAAAAAAAGTCAAATTCTAGTGCGTACATCTTGGAAAATGTAGTTCATTAGTTACCTGTGAGCGCGGAGGTGAGTGGCTTGACCAGGACTCTCTCCCAAATCTCCAGACCCAGCTCACCTACCTGTACAGAACCATCAATATTTATCAGTTGGGAAGTTTCGCTACTTAAAAAAAGGCTATGAAGTTTAGAATTCAATCTAGACAAATGACAATGACTGGAAGTCTTAATTTATTGAGGCACCCTAGTCCTTTTTGTAATAATAATACAGTCTATACCGATTTCGGCATAGAGGTAATATAATACAATATCTTAGGACAACCAACACACTGTTATCTGATCCCAAACTAGGCAGAGCCTGTACTATGGCAAGCAGACAACTGATAAATATACTTATATATTTTTAAATACATACATATTATAGATAAATTACACCCAGACACAGAACAAATAATTGTGCACATCACACAAAGATTTGTGCTGGGTGGGAATCGAACCCAAGACCTCAGTCTTAGCAGTCAAGGTCATTAACCACTAGACTAACAGGCCAGACCATGAAGCCAGCTTTAAGCCGAGTTTCCACTAGGCAACATTTGGCGCACAATTGGCACAGCATGTTATCCAATATGTTAAATGTCAGCGCAGAACTTTTGTTTAACAACGTTGTCTGTCTACGCATCGCAGTCGTGGACATGTCGCCAGAGGAACTAGTGTTGAGATTCAGCAGCAGTGGTTATAATTTTATCGAAAAATGCATCAAAAACATTGTTGCGGGTCACGTCTCCACTCGACAAACAATTGATGCTCAACTAACGATGCTCTCTAAACAAACAACAAGCTGCGCGTCATGTTGCGCGCCAGCTGGCAACGTCGCGCGCTGTTGTGCAACGTTGCCTTCATGTTGAGCGTCACGTGTTGCGCGTCAATTGATGCCTAGTGGATACGAGGCTTTAACCTCTTCTACGTTGACCTATGAGATGCCCTACCAAAACAAAAAGACAATAGGACCACATTAGCATAGTTTACCTCAAGTTGCCGTGCGTCGTGTTCCGGGCACGTCACAGTGGCGGACGAGCCGTAGATGATCTCAGCATCCGATACCTGACGACAAACACTCGAAGCTTAGAACAACTTTTAGAAGATTTACACTCAAATTTCATTGCCTCTTGTGGTTTATAGTACGTCTATCCGAAATCAAGAATTATTTGCCAGCAAGTTGGCATGGCAAGGCTATGTATATATATATATGATAAAGATGTATGAGACTAGACATGATACGGGCAGGAGGATGATGAATATTGTGAACTTTCAAATATAAATGGATTAAGGACAAAGCCCAGAGATCCAAATGACATTGTATAACACAATAACAACCAAAGCTATGATATTTCTATATTGCGTGCTTTTCCAATATTTTCCTTTAATTACTACATCAATTGGCGATTCTAAAGCAAAATTCAAAGGTACAGTCTGAAGCAAACATCAATGTTCAATAAACGAATGACGGGTGGGCGTTTTGGGGGGACTGTCTTTTGTAATTTTGACGTTCGAAAAGTGCTGATCCTCAGCCTAATTTGAATAAATGACTTTTGATTTTGATTTGATTTGATTTGTTAACAAAATTATAATAACTATTCGCTTAGTAAGACTAGTTGTCAACAGTATTATTTGTCTGTCCAAGATCTACGAATGACAACTGGGACCAACAGCTTAACTTGCTTTCCGAGACACGGAAGGGTCTCATTTTTGACTTATGAAAGACAATACTATATTGTTCGGGTTCCTACGAAGAGATATGAATGGAAACGACTACGTTAAAACGCCAATGATATCATGATTGTATAGTTGTTAATACGTTACCTTCTGCCTCTTGACATGCTGCAGATTGAGGTAGGAGTACAAACTGTTGAGGTAGGCCACGCCCTGGCTGTACTCGCGCCACGCCGTCACGTATCTGTAGAACAGACAAATAATACTGTTACGAGCTTCAAGATAAATAAATTTAAACCAATTTTACCATAACACACTAAAACAGTTTAATGAACTAATCACAAATACCGCAGTAATCGGAAACGTCAAACAGAATCACTTTTTTTTTTGTGGTAGGGTTATCATCAAATGCCGTCTCCCGAGGTCGTGTCAGACTTTTGCTGACTAAAACCCACCCGTGTTCCTTCAGTTGCCCATGTGCCAGGGTCACGGTATCTCTTTCGAACAAATCTCGCGACCCTGGCAGAAAACAGAATCACTTGTCTCGCATTCGATCGCATTCGTAACCAAACTGTGTTCTCACTCCAACAATCCGTAATTTATAAGCCGAGTTGAACATTCTGGAACACTCGCGATCTTTGCGACAGTTTACAGTTAGCGGTGAAGTTTCTAGACAGTACCAGAAAGATAATTCCGGTATTTGATAATAGATGGCGGTAGCGTCTATGGATAATTGTTCGGGTAGTATCTGCTTCTTGATAATAGATGGCGATAGCGTGTATTTTCAAGTCTTTACGATCTACGTAACAGTACCAACAAATAACGATATGCTGATGAAAGAAGTGTGGGAATCTATATTACTATTATTTAGAGAGAGTTTGTATTTAGGAGTAATCTCTGGAACTACAAGTCAGATTTGTAAAATTCTTTTTGCATTTGATATCCCAATTCTTGAGGAAGGGTATGGGCTATTTAACATCAAGCTTCGACCCTAAGGAGCCGAGTAAAATGAAAGAAAGCTAAGATTGTAATATGATCAACGATTTTCAGTACCGACCTGGTGAGTAGTCCATCGTTGTGATCGTTGTTGTCAAGCGCGACGGTCCCACGAACGCGCTTTAGCATTCCCTGCACGTGCTCCTCCAGATAGTTCCTGTAACAACAGTACCCTGTATGGTGAGGCGAACAAATATCAACTTTACAAGTATCTTTTCTTTCTTTTGGACAACCAACACACTGTTATCTGATCCCAAACTAGGCAGAGGCTGTACTATGGTAACCAGACAGCTGATAAATATACTTATATATTTCTAAATACATACATATTATAGATAAATTACACCCAGACACAGAACAAATGATTGTGCTCATCACACAAACATTTGTCCTGGGTGGGAATCGAACCCACGACCTCAGTCTTAGCAGTCAGGGTACATGAAAAGTTGCCATGCTAATATTTTAATACCCTTTTATATTCTAATAATTAAACATGTAATTTATACGTGTTTGCAAGAATAATATTAATGAGTTTATTTCAGTAAAACTGCAACGATTACAAAAGGCTTTGGTTCTTTTTTTAATCAATGAAATTAATTTAATCTCAGTATATCGAATTGATCATAAGTTGGATATCAACACAACACGATGTACTCAAAGCTCGCAGAATCAGCGGCTTTATAATCAAGTACGGCGTGGAGTTATTCCCGTGGGAGTCGTAAGAAGCGACTAAGGGACTTACTAGAGAATGGGCAGCTGAGTTCTCTATTGAATTTTCCGCCATACTGCGATCGCCAACCCGCCTGCCAAGCGTGGCGATTATGGCAAACCCCCCAAATTAGGGGAGGCTTATGTTCAACAGTGGACGTCTTATGGCTGAAATGATGATGACGGCGAGGAGACATCTAACCATTGAAATGTTTGATAAAGGTTACCTGGTCTCGTCGTACAGCTTGTCTGCGAGAGGCTCGGGGTGAGCCACGCACAGCGCGTACACATCGGAGAAGCGAGTATTCCATACGGAGCGCTCCACCGCACGGAGCGCTACCACGCCTGCCACCTGAAACACACACATATTTTACACAACCATTCTCGTAACAGCAAATAACACTGCAGAAGACCGCATAAACGCCACATTAAACCGCATTTAATTTAATGAGTCTGTGTTACTTGACAATAAATGATTAGTTAATTATTAATTAATTAATTAATTAATAATTAATTAATTAATAATTAATTAATTATTAATTATAAAGCTTTTTTCTCACTCGTCACATTTTGTTTCGTGTGGTGCAGAACGTAAAGAATAGCCCCATCCTATTTCTTCCCGTGGGTGTCGTAAGAGGCGACTAAGGGACTGGGCAGCAGCGTTCTCTATGCATTTTACCACCATACTGCGATCGCCACCCACCTGCCAAGCGTGGCGATTATGGCTAAGCCCTCCATGCGAGGCCTGTGTCCAGCAGTGGACGTTTTCTGGCTGAAATAACGATGATGATGATGAGTAATACAAATCGGTGATATATTACCGTCTCCTTGAGGTCGGCCCATGTCTGCGTAAAATCAACATTCCGGGGCTTCAGAGACATCATCACAAGTAGCTACCATGTACCTGCAACGTAATCATAGTAACTTGTTAACATTACAACACCATTATATAAATAATAATAATAATAAATAAATAAATATGTTAGGACAACCAACACACCGTTATCTGGTCCCAAACTAGGCAAAGCTTGTACTATGGTAACCAGACAACTGATAAATATATTAATATATTTCTAAATACATACATATTAAAGATAAATTACACCCAGACACAGAACAAATAATTGTGCTCATCACACAACATTTGTCCTGGGTAGGAATCGAACCCACGACCTCAGTCTTAGCAGTCAGAGTTACTAACCACTAGACTAACAGGCATACCATTAAAGCCTTATCCTCATGTCCCAGGTCAGAGTAAGTGTTATTCCATTTTTAACCGACTTCAAAAAGGAGGAGGTTCTCTATTCGGATGTTTATATTTTTTTGAAGTGAAAACTTCTTTAGCGGCGTTGAGCACTTTTTCTGTAATGGGTATAAAATCTTAAACTCGCGTCAGGACACGTGACCCTGATCGAAAAAGCGTAGGACGGATGGTTTTAATTTGGAAAAGCGCCATCTATTAAAACGAATACGAATCACTTGGCTAGCCTTGGTTAGTATGGTTATGGAATCATAGATGACGCTAATATAAACTACTAAACACGAAGAGTTTACAGTAAAATATATGTCATTAAAAGTGTGTCTAATTCTAAAAAAATAAAATCGTAATATAGCATAAGCCATAAAATAAATATTACTTATGAATTAAATAATTGTAACAAATAACTTTTTCTAAGACAGCAACTCGATTATAGATGGCGCTCAAACTAATCATTCAATTTTTGAAGTGAAAACTTCTTTAGCGGCGTTGAGCACTTTTTCTGTAATGGGTATAAAATCTTAAACTCGCGTCAGGACACGTGACCTGATCGAAAAAGCGTAGGACGGATGGAGAGTAGACAGCTATCCCCTCTCTACGGCGCGGCGAAAATGTATGCCTGGGCCTACTGTTTCGTTTAGGCGGCGCAGGGCGCTTGCGCGAATGTTCGTCTATGTTACAGCGTGCCACGCGCATCCATGGATGGTGACAGCTGATGGCTCGACCGTCTGTGTAGTGATCACATTGTTGTGTATTCGTAAAATTCGTGAATATAAAGTGCTTAAAATATGGAAATTGAACAACAAATTATTCCCTAACCATTCCAAAATATCAAACATGCTCAACGTTAATAATCAAGTTTTCACTTCTGCCGGCACTCCCGGAGTGCAATTTTTTTTTTTATGTATGTTCGGCCATAACTCCGTCATATATAGACGGATTTGCAAAATTCTTTTTTTGTTTGAAAGGAGTTTATTCCGAAATGGTCCCATATAAATTTCATATAGATCTGATGATGAGTTCCAAGAAATTTCTGATGAAAAAAAACTTTTTACAAAAAAAAAACAACCGACTTCCTTAAAAACACTACAAATTGAAAAAATTTAAAAATAAAAACTTTTTTACAAAAAAAAAAACCACCGACTTCCTTGAAAACACTACAAAGTGAAAAATAACTTTAATTTCGGAAGTCGGTGTCTTAGGATCTGTATTTATTGTTTTTTGCCACCGACTTCCGAAATTAAAGTTATTTTTCACTTTGTAGTGTTTTCAAGGAAGTCGGTGGTTTTTTTTTTTGTAAAAAAGTTTTTATTTTTAAATTTTTAGTTGTGGTATTCACCCTGCACTAATTCCAAACAAACAATGCATATTTATGCGATAGGTCTTACTGGATTTTGCTAAAGGCCAAGTTTATGTTGCGCTAAGTCGTGTAAAGACTCTGGATGGTATTGCTCTTTGCGACTTAGAGCCAAACAAATTGCTCAAGAAACCGCATGAGGAAAGAGCATTGCGTGAAATGCATCGATTAAGGCAATTGTAAATTTGTATAAAAATATAATAAATGGCCAGGCCAAAATGATTAAGGCTGCTTTTTTTTTTATTAAGCAGACAGTAGAGTGGGTAAGAGCCCACTCTAGTGTCTGCTGAAGAATCAATTCTCGATGTCAACGAGTATGTCTATCTAGGACAAGATATCTTCTAACTCCTGATCGATAAGGAGTTGTACCTTCCATCATCAGCTCAACGGAATATAAGAATACAAGTAACGGTCTAAACGTGCCTATAATATGCAAAGAATTATCCCCTAACCTTCTAACCTTTCACTGTAAGTTCCTATATGTACTGTTCACCGATGAGGAGTTCCATGCGGTATCTTCGAAGACTATAATTAGTTCACCACGGATGGATAGATAGAACCAGCAATTATTTTTGATCTTTAGTACAATATCCAAATCACATTACGTGTACTGTTTGTTTTTGAGGAGTTCCTTCGTTTATCTCCCAAAGTATACATCAAATCTTCACAAAATTAATATGGGACCACCTCAGGAGTATACCCTTACGAATAAAAAAAGAATTTTCAAAATCGGTTGACAATTGGCGGAGAAATCGGTGAACATACATAAAAAAAATAAAAAAAAAATACATACAGTCGAACATATAACCTCCTCCTTTTTTTGAAGTCGGTTAAAAATAACTTTAATTTCGGAAGTCGGTGGCAAAAAAACCATAAATACAGATCCTAAGACACCGACTTCCGAAATTAAAGTTATTTTTCAATTTGTAGTGTTTTTAAGGAAGTCGGTTGTTTTTTTTTTGTAAAAAGTTTTTTTTCATCAGAAATTTCTTGGTAGCAGCCTAGAGTATGAATTTGTGCCCAGACGATGGCCAATAGGCTTGCTTATTACAAGAACAAAAATTGCGAAATGTAGGTGTACGTTACACCTCTTTCTAATCCTCCAGTTTTCTCATGATGTTTTTTGTTACTGGGTTTGGTTTCTGCACATAGTCTTTGAAGTGGACGATAGGTAATAGGTAGAACGGGCTGGTGTCCGCAACTCCATGTCTGAGCGCGTATTTTGCGTACGAGTGGGAAATCGGTTACTCGATCCACCCCAGCTCCTCGACAAAGGCCAGCAACGCCTTGAAGTGGACGATCGTGCATGGGCCAGGGTGGTTGTCAGTGGTTTTTTCAACCAGCCCAACTCCCTCCATAAGGAGACTATATTTCCTGGTCTGCTGAGAATGTCCATGTAAGATCAGCGTGCCCCTGAGGGTTTCTATCCTAATTCAGATGATGCCCGTGCAAACCTCTGTTTTGAGAGCAATGGTGATGAAATAATTTACACAAGGAAAAAAACGGTTTGGAGGTCGAACCTACAAAAGACCTGCAAATAGCACAAAATAAAATAATTAAACTACTATTCAACTACAATTACCACACACCTACAGTTGAGCAATATTCAAAAATACCAAACTAATGAGCACTAATTCAACACCTGCATTCTCATCAGAAAAATTCTTAACAAAACCATACACACACAATTATCTTTCAACACGAAATCATCCAAATACAGCCAAAGAAACCCTAACCAAATACAGACACGCCCTCCGCGAACACAATATGGCAGGAAAAACATAAAATACGAAGGTGTTCAACTTTATAATAATCTACCGGTAGAAATCAGGAGCACATCTTCTTTCAACATATTTAAATCTAAACGTCACTAACAACACAAAACTATTATGTTAACGATTTAAGGTAGTTTTAGACACAAAGTCTAGTTGCTAACAGTTTTGTTAAAAACAAAACTGTTAGCTACTAGACTACACTTTCCTTAATTATGTATTTATTCGATAAGTGAACAATTTATGTTCTTCTAGAATAAATAAAGAATCTTTAAACCGAAAAAGATCTAATTATAAGTTTAGCACCTAAGAGTACCAACATGTGGAATGCAATAAAAATATTGAGTACAACATACAATACTTAAGTTGTGGTGGTTACCAACAGGCTGCCACTGCTCCCTGGGTTATGTTTGTGTGTATTAACACTAGAAGTGCGGTGTCCCAAATTTGACCCACTTCGAGGTTCTTCCTGCTCTAATTAATATTTTATTATGAATATACTTGTAACTTTTTATGACTTTTCATGAAATATGATGATTATTATTATTTATTGTTTATACGAGACTTCAAACACGTAATTGCAATATACATAATTTTTTAGCCAAATTTACCTCAGTCGTTATGCTCCGCACTTCTAGTGTTAAAACCTTATTCATGGTATTTAATAGTAATTTGGTTGTTGCCCTAACAGTTAACACTAGCTTAAGGGCCAGGGAATTCATATTCTTTTTCTTATCGTGTCAATAGCAATCTGAATAGAGTCAGCCCGGAATTAGGCTACAAGTTTTGCACTTTTCGTCATTTATATTTATGTCAGTAAATTTATAATTATTTTTGTTGTAACATGACTACAGCACTTGAAAGAAACAGATTTAATATGATATCAGACATCTTGTGCATTTTCACCAGTTAAGTTTAAGTAAGATTTATGAGGATTGCCTCAAACAAATCGAGACTGTGGGCTTCTATTAAGAAATCAGAGTAGGAATAACAAATTAAGGGCACTGGATTGAACCTATGACCACATACACAGCAGTTGCATTTCTAATCACTAAACCAATGATGCAGTAATTGTGAAAGGTTGTATGTACATTGATATTATTATTTGGAGCACAAAGGCTATTACTTAAAGCTGCAGAAATAAACCAGTAAGATTAATAATATAATACACAGGTAATGTACCTATATTGTACCAAAATAGTTTGTATCCAAACTATAGCAACAAAATTAGCAATGTGTTATGAAACTGAAAACAAAGGAAAAGCCACTAATGTTTGATTTTCTTTTAGAGGTAACATTTTCCTCATGAAAACGAATTATCATTCTGTTTAACAGTAGGTGTTTAAATATAGTTATATAGCTGTAGTTCTTATTTTGAACATTTTGTTGACAAAACGTGTTACCACTACAGTAGCTATCTGACCAGCTAGTACCAAAACACAGTTGATATCGCTACAACTTAATTATTTACAAATTACGTTTTAATTGTGTCATTTTAGAAGTGCTGAGCAGTATTCCTGCGCTATATGGGTCAATAATATGACGAAAAGAACGCAAGTCATTGTAAACGTCCATTGTTTGTGACCGAATTCACGGCTCAGGGGTGCAAGGTTGCGACCTTGCTCCTCATTCCACCCTGAACGCCACTTCCGTAGCTACGAGACGGCTTGATAATCAAGATTCGCCCATACAGCTGGTTGACAGAAGGAACGCAATTTCCACGCAGTTTCCACTGTGACAAAATTGGCACATTGACAAGTTCGTAGCAACAAAGACCGCGCGGAACGCCGCAGCTTACAAGCCAGAAGTTACTCAGCACGATTGGCACAAAACAAAAATAATATATAACGTTGCAATGACAGGCACATACAAATAGCCGAAACTTATCACTTTTTATATGATTTATTTCATCTCACCTCTGCTGTATAGTGTATTCCAGTAATGCACACGTTAATTTACTAGACAACCGTGAAACTTTCAGCTTATTTTAACGATAAAATTAATCATAATCAAATAAAATTCGGTTCGCAATAATTCTGTAGCACTCTAATTTGAAGTCTGAACGAATGTTGCCACTGTAAATAAATATGGGCTAGTTTACGTTTCGTTTCATTCATAATGACTGAACATAGTATATGCCTTGTTCCTATTTGTAAAACATCAATGATTATGGAAAAACAACCATCATAATAACGCAATAAAATAATTGAATTCAATCTTTTTTTAATAGCAAAGCTGCCAGTTAGAGCCAACTTTGGACAAATTGCTAGAAAATATCAACTACTGCAACTCATTCATTGATTATAATCTTTCATAGTTTTAATCTGTGGTTTCAATGGTGTTCCATTATTAAAAGTCGAATCGATCAGTCATAGACAAATTGTCGCCTAGGATAGAGGTATGGATAGAATAATTTAGGTAAATAAAAGAATCATTGTTGATATCTTTATAAACCTTTTAAATCATTTAGTGCCTAATTCATTTTTTTAATTTTTAGTATATGCTATTTGTTACTATTAATAGGTTATAATAAAATGAATTAAGCAACCCAATAGGTACTTTGATTTTGTTTAAACTCGTAAGCTAAATCAACATGTACTTCTTAAGTGGGCTAAAACAATTCATGTGTTAAGGTGAATGCTCCAAACCAGCCCGCGAAATTCAAAACTTCTTACGTGTTTTGCAATTTGCAGGCCAGTGCTAGGTTGTATGTTGATTAAAATATTATTCGTGACTGTAAGACGTATGTAGTTACAGAATTATAATCATCAAAATCACCAATACAACCCTCCAAGTTCATAAAGGCCTAAGAACAAAAAAAAAGAGAAAAAGTCATTTCTACAGCTTTATGAACTTAGAGCGTTGTATTGATGATTTTGATGATTATAATTCTATAACTACATATGTCTTACAGGTGCGAATAATATTTTAATGAACATACAACCTAGCACTGGCCTGCAAATTGCAAAAAACATAAGAAAATTTGAATTTCGCGGGCTGGTTGAAGCATTCACCCTAAATACTTCGTCATAAAATATTATGAACATAGTGTCAATACTGTCAACAATAAAAATGCCAAAAAAAATAATTGACAGTTCATGTTGCAAATGCTGTCAAAACCTGCCTTTTTAATGTTGAAGGCACAGTAGGTTCTTCTTGATTCCATACTTGAGTATTATTAGCATTATGAACCTGTATAAAAACACAGATATCATAAATAGCACTATGTAGTGAACGAAACGTTATCTGGAAGGAAAACAGAAATATAAAATTAGTTGGATAAAATACAAATTTTTATTGAACTGCGGATCAAATTATGTCTTCATAATCATCATCATCATCATTTTAGTCGAAAAACATCCACTGCTGGATATAGACCTCCCCTTTTTTTTGTGGGTGGGAAATCAGCTAATCACGTCTCCCGCTATGGGCGGAACGGGCGGGCGTGTCAGACTGACTAAAACCCACCCATATTCCTTCCATATACCACGGCCACGGTATCTCTTTCGATCAAATGTCACAACTAGGGACACGAAAAATGGATCGATACTTTGTGGTATCGAGTAGATTTCCATTCAATACCGATACTTTGCATTCGATACTTTTACTCAATAAGTAGGTACTGTATGGCAGGTATCGTATCGAATAAGAAAATAAGTTTTAAATGGGTAATCTTAGAAATTACCCATTTAAAACTTGCGACCTTACGGCTTAAGGTTATGGCAACGCCATCTAGTTCACTCGTTTTGAACCTTCTAAAATATTACATTGATCTTTCCTCGAAATCGTTCCTTCCATTCACATTTAAATTCCTAACCTTTCCTTCATTAATTTACTACACTAAACAATCACTCATTCACACACTCGTTCACCGTTGTCATTTAATTTTATCGTATTCGTTTCGCGCTTTGTTTTTCTGCTATATTAATGCGGTTGATCATTATTTTGCTTGACTACTATTTGATTTATTCAAGTGTAATCTAAAAGTACCTACTGACTATTATTCTGTGTTGTGTAACTGTGTTGTCTATCGATATTTGAGTCATTAGAAGAATGTAGGCCCTAAGAAAAGTACTCGATACCTTGAAGTATCGATACTTTTGTTTCAATACTTCTATGAATACGACTTTTTTTTCGATGCTACTCATACACTTACTCGGTATCGATACGGTACTACTCATGAGTATCGTATCGATACTTTTTATTCGATACCGTGTCTCTAGTCACAACCCTGACAGATAGGCCTCCCCTTATAAGAGCGCCAATTCTCGTGATCAAAACGTTTAAAATCTAGTCGCACTCTCATCTCGGCGAAAATCAAATGTCCAATATTTTTAAATATTGAGACTGACGAGATCAGACTGTGAACGTTTTTAAAATTACGAGAATTAAACCTTTGATCATTAGTATCGAACTAGAGTACGCAAAATACGCGCTCAGATGTGGAGTTGCGGACACCAGCCCGTTTTACCTATTACCCTAGTATCGATCAGTTAATAAAATATTGGCTATAAAAACATCATAGACTTAGCCGTCCAATATGCGTTCTGAAATCAAACAAGTTACTTTGACCAAAAGCAATTTTCCTTTTTTTTGTGTAAAAATTGCTGTTATTAACGGTAGCGCGCAATGTAACGCACCCAAAGCATTTTGCTTATGGGTGCATGTAACGGCACAGGGGTCGAAGGTAGTACCTGTTAACGCCAATTCTTGGAGACGTCACGCAGTCACGCTGTGTTAGCTGAGAGTTTGGTCGAGGAAACCTCGAAACATACTTTCAAATTCGAACTAAAAAATATGAATGTTTACACCTGTTAATATGCTTTTTAGCCTTCGGCAAAGAACTCAGACGTACATAGAAGCACAGTTCTTCAGGATTATTTGTGCCGATTCTACTGGGGACATGTCCCGACGGTTAGTTCTCGCTTAGCGGCGCTGACGGCAGAATCATTCTCGCGCTCACTTACTCTCGTATTCTCGCGCTCACTCACTCTCGTAGGCTCAAGCAACGAATTCAGATCAGATCCCCGCACCGCAGCGCGACTGCAGCGCTGCCCAAGCGGCTGTTTGGGTCGCCTTAAGTTTGTCTTCAACCCGGCCATAAGAACTCGTGCTTCTATGTACGTCTGAGTTCGTTGCCTTCGGGAGATTTTCATCATTTTCCTTAAACAAGTACTTGCGCGTGTCCTTCACGAAGTTCAAGACGTGCTCGTCTCATCTACGGATAGGGCTTGGTAACGTTACCAAATTCACACTATAAGTATCGTTAAGTAACGTTATTTTCATAAAGTTAATTTTTTAACGGTAACACGGGTAACGATACTTTGGTATCGAATCCATAAAATAACGTTACCATTACCGTTACTAGTATCGATACTTTTATCGTTACTTAATGCGTTGTTGTCAACCTGCGCAACCTAAGCGGCACGCCATGGGCGGCGGCGCTCTACGGCAACATCGCCAATCAAACAATGCAAATGCAACTTCATTAATGTAGACGAAAGAAAGAGATGAAAGAAAATAAATAAAAATTTAACGTTACTCAGTTACCGGTAAAACGTATGCCAAGTATCGTTACCAAACATAACGTTACCTCTACTAATAACGTTATCTTCGTCCGATGAAAGTAACGATACCAAATTTTTAACGTTATTCAAAGCCCTGTCTACGGAAACATTACCTTAGTTTATTAAGACTACCAGAGGATGGGAAAGTACTGTAAATATCAAAGACATTAAATTATATATTTACGAAAAATCTCTTTGGTAAATATTAATGATAGAAAACATTATTTAATCGAAACATTCGTGTCCCTTCATAAAGGTTTTTGAAAAGTCGATTGCTTCATCCGGCAAACAAACAGACTCAAACGCGTACAAAAACCCTGGTTTGTTTTGTCACTAATCAAATGTAACAAACGTAACGAGGGAGACCCTGCGAAATTCAAATTTTCTTAAGTTTTTTGTTGATTTGCAGGTCAGTATGTCAGTTTATGTCAGTCATAACATCTATGTATGTATTAACAGAATTAATATCATCAACATAGAATTAATATTATCAACATAACTGTATAGGTAAGTTCATAAATATACAACTAATTACATACCTACGTGTTACGATCACGAATAATAATTTATTCAACATGACACTGACCTGCAAATTGCAAAAAAAAAGAAATGTCAATTTCTTGGGTTGCCATAAGGAAAAATTCCATCTAGAATACACATATACACGCTTGTGCGACACTGAATCTAGTCGTTTCTGCCACTCGAAGAGGTCACAGTTTTAACCTAACCTGACCGAATGTACTACGTGAGCCCGAGTGTGTCGGACCAGTAGTTCCTGAGATTACCACGTTCAAGCAAACAAACTCTTTAGCTTTATAATATAAGTATAGATCTATGACAATTTACTATTTGTAACCATACCTATGTTTAACAAATAAATGATTGATTGATATTTAACCATCACAACCCATCCACAGAGTGTGGCCATGCGGTATCGTGCTGGGTTGCCAGACAAAAAAAAGGAAAGGAAGGTAAATAAAAGTCGCATAGTAACAGATGTACCAAACTAAAAACTTTATTTTCTGGCGAGCCGCTTGCGCAGGGTAAAGATACCATTCAGTTTATTTCTGCAAATGACGCCACAGAACAATAGTTTACGATAAATATGATTGAAACTTTTCATCGCTTGGTATTTATTATATTTGGCTTTATTCAGATTTGGTAAATCTATCATAACGACTAAAACCGTCTTTTCACAAAAAGGGATCTAAAAGCTTTGAGCCAGTTTTTGCAAATCCAACTTTATTTCGACTTGGGTAAACTTCTTAATACAAAAACGACAAATATATCACCGGAATTAGTTGTCAGTTTTGTAAAAGGAACAGGATTTCGATTTCAGTTAGGTTCTTATTTAAAAAAAACAGGCTCGATGTTTCAAACCATAGATAGAGAAAAAACGTTGTTTTATAATAAGACCCATAGAGTTGTGCAATCATAATTTTTATACAAAACGAATTCCTATTTCTGTCTGAATAGTCATAAAAACAAACATTCTCAAACCTTTCTTCATTAAATTTCACCGCCTCGGTCCTCCGATAGACTTATGTTAGTAAAGTCAACGTGTTCTTGTATCGTATAAACACAGAATGGTACCTTTCGCACGATGGCGGTCACTTTATTGAAAACAAACAATAAATTATGAAACTATTAACTTCACGTTGCTACTATATTTACAAACTTCACAAAATACTTCAGTGACTTGTGCTTAATCCGTGTTTCATGGCTGTAAACAAAATTAAATAAGATTTAGTTGACATTCACAGTTCATAAAGTACATAGGTATTACGGCGCTTCCTATAGCAAATACACTCAAAATCAAACGTTATTTGTTCAAACTAGGATGAGAGTCAGCACTTTTTGAACGATATAGTTACATAAGATAGTCCCCCAGAATGCCCACCCTTTACCACCTCCTAGTGCTTTAGCTGGGAAGAAGAAGTGGCGCAACAAACCCTTCTGCAGCACAGCTGTCTTTTAAGTTAGAAGAACTTGATTCTACACAATAATATGTAAGAAATTAGTATTATGAAAACACTACATAAATTAAATTATTTGCCATATGTAAGCTAGCACACTCCAATGTACCAACAACCTGCCAGGGTAACGAGATTGTTCGAAAGAGATACCGTGACCCTGGCACATGGGCAACTGAAGGAACACGGGTGGGTTTTAGTCAGTAAAAGTCTGACACGCTCTAGCTTTAGGCGGAGCGTCATTTGGTGATTTCCCACCCACAAAAGAAAGGTTTATGAACCTAAACGTGGCAAAAGCAGAATGTAATGATCGTAGCAGGTGGCGTTCTGTAGTTTCTCCCTGCTTAGACCTATGGGGAAAATGGTTGTTTTTATGTATGTTTGTTATAGATAGTAGTATTGATGGTCACTTACGCCTAGAGGAAGTTGGCCCCGACGCCGAACTGCAGGCCGGCGGCGTGCACGTCGTGCTGCTGCGCGCGCAGCGGCACGGCGTAGTTGAGCTCCAGGCGCGCCGCGCGGCCCAGCCGCACGCACACGCCCGCGCCCAGCGACACGCGCGCCAGCCGGAGCGCCTCCAGCGACGCCAGGCCCGAGCCCTCTGCACCAATCATCATCATCAGCAGCCTATAACGTTCCCACTGCTGGGACACACGCCTCCACTCGGTAGAGGGAGTGGGCTTTATGGCCCAGGTGGTTTAGATCATTTTGAACAGTCTGTTGGCCCAGACTAGATTCTGACCAAATAGGATTCGACTAGATGCACACTAGATTCTGACCGAATTTCAGTTCGGTTTTCAGCCAAAATCTCTTATGATGGTAGTTTTATGTTAGCGGTTTGGCTTTTGTACAGTACTCTTTTACTTGTGCATGAAGTTTTAATCCTACTAATATTTATACCGGGTGACATTTTTTAACGTCTTGAAAAAAAATGGGGGTAATAGGTGAACGGAGTAGAAGCCTTTGGCATAGAAATTTTTATTATTTTTATTTTTGAATAACATGTAATGAAATTGATCTAGCAATAAATACTACACATTTAAAGTAACATTTTCATACTAGAACAACAAAAACAGAAATTTGGAAAAAAAAAACAATTAAAATTTATCGAAACTCAAATCATGCGCACCCTACTCAATGCGCGGCATGTATCAATGATTTCGTAGCGCAGTCCTACCCTTTGAAGCCGGCCGATAGGCGGCCTCATTGATCTTTCGCAGGCGTACGAGCCGCACATGCATCCCTTTCCACCCGCGTCCCGCGCTCCTTTAGTCACCTGCTATGAATCTGAAGGCCTTCCTGCCTTTCTATTCTAGTTACACCACACACCCTATGAAGGTCGAGACGGTAAATCCGGTATAAGTTGAAGCAAATTTTAGTCCCACCCTTCAATAGTTACTTGTAATGCGTCAATAGATAGGTATTTTTAACTTCGTAAAGCCCAAGCTAAGTTTCCCATGATGAGCTAAAACACGCTATGTAACAATAGAATGAACAATATCGTCAAACATATTTCCGGCCCAAGCACATTCAACTAGTTGTTTTTTTGGAACTACTTAATTTTCTAGGTAATCTTAGTTAGAAGGAAACTAATACAACTACTTATAAGTTGATTTTTCGTGTTTATTTAAATGTGCATTGGGCGTTTAGGACAAGGTTTGTTTTTAAGTCTGGGCGGGAATGCTGGATGTCACTTTGTTCAATACGGACCTTACGAGTTTAATCTGACCAAAAGTTACTATGGCGCCAAGTTCTAAATCTTAGTCTGTTCAGAGTTAACAAGTCGGTCTAACAATAGTCAAAAATAATACTTTTACCTATTACACACACTAGTGCAATTGGCTTACATAAAACTTCAAATCTTTGTTTCAAATCTCTTTCACATGTAATTTTTACATATTTCTAAGTTAATATTAGTTTTGTAAATACAGATAGTATTACACTTTTCCCATGGCTTCGTGAGGATGCTGGAAAATAGCGAGATTTTTACCGGGGTTCCCACCCCTACTACTTTATGTCCTAGTCGGCATGATGTTTTTGTAATTTTTCTACTAGTTGACACAAAGCCTTATGAATGAATTATATATTTATTAGACACACAAACCTTCCCCATGAATAACTCCGTCCAATCAGAACCGTATGAAAGTCTGTTCGGTAATTTTTGAGTTTATGGCGTTCAGACAGACAAAAACGGCGTTTTATAGTGTCTTGTAGTGAAAGTAAAGTTGAAGTCAGAATGACTTTACTATTGAAAAGGGCATGAAAATATTAAAGTAGAAACGGAATCTGTGTAGACTTTAAAATTTCTTATACAAAATAATATAAATTGGAAACTAAAGATCAATTCTGATTATAAATCACCTTACAAATGACGATTTTTTTTTCGGTTGTTGTTGAAAAAAATGGTAAGATGGTGATGGTGTGGTTGAAACCTTCTAAATACAGATGAAAGTATTAGTGATACCCTTTACTGTCTGATTGCGTAAGAATTTAACCTTAACAAGTTTACAGCGAGGTTGGTTAACTCCAGGCCTACGGGCCACCAAGTGATCCAACAACGCATTTGAATTGACCCGCAAGAAGCTATGAGCTGGCGAAAGTCTTTTGAGAAAATTCGTTTTCTGTGATTTTACAATGACATGTTTTTTTTTATAAGTTAAGAGGCCTTATACGAACTTTTTCCCATTTGTCTGATTTACGTGATTTTACAGTGACTGGAAAGTGGTGCAGCAGAGGTAGATTCTATAAGTTTGCACCACGTAAAAAAAATCAATTATGATCAAACGAATAAAAACTTATGGAAATGCAGTACTTTGACTGTAAAAACACGTCTATTAAATCAAGTAAATCAGCGAAATCGACAAAATTTCGTATACAAACTCTTCAACAGTGAGTAACTTCAAAGTTTTGTTTAATTTTAATATTTACTATAACTGCAAGCAATTTCAATTTACTAGATGGCTCATTGGCAGCCACAAAATGAAAATTATGGTCCACCTTCAAAATTAGTCGATCAGTATGTATACACTTTCATGAGGTAGGGTAAAACCACCAGTAACTGGCCACTTAAGCACTTTCACCAAGTGACACTTCAATTGTGTCAAAATAAGTTATTATATTAGATTTATTGCAATGCCATACAGAAGTATACTTAGTCTTTTATGTAATTCGGGCTTTTAAACGTAAAAGAAAACAATTTTGTGTATCAAATTTTAATAAAAACAAAAAACTATCACTTTTTGGTAGTTACTAGCCACTAATTTTAGAAACTGGCCGTCATGAAACTATTAACTGGCCACATGTTTCAGTTTCATCGTGCTTCTTCACAAGCAGTGCTAAACATGGCATCACAATCACCGTCAGATGAGTCAGTGCTACTCTCTTGATAGCAAATGTGGCACAAGAACTGAACTCATCTTCCACAGGTACAGGAAGTCTATGATTAACGGATCACAATTTAAACGAAACCGTTTTTTACACAGGTTACATTCAATAACCCTACGTGTAATGAGATTCAAACAATAATCACAAAAAACTAACTGTTAATTAACCTCATACATATGTATTTTCAGTCTTTTCTTTACATATAACTGCTTCAATCATCTTCATTTTCCTTTTTAACCGACTTCAAAAAAAGGAGGAGGAAGGAAGGAAAGGGGGAGGTTATATGTTCGACTGTATGTATTTTTTTTTTTTTTTTTTTTTTTATGTATGTTCACCGATTTCTCCGCCAATTGTCAACCGATTTTGAAAATTCTTTTTTTATTCGTAAGGGTTTACTCCTGAGGTGGTCCCATATTAATTTTGTGAAGATTTGATGTATACTTTGGGAGATAAACGAAGGAACTCCTCAAAAACAAACAGTACACGTAATGTGATTTGGATATTGTACTAAAGATCAAAAATAATTGCTGGTTCTATCTATCCATCCGTGGTGAACTAATTATATTCTTCGAAGATACCGCATGGAACTCCTCATCGGTGAACAGTACATATAGGAACTTACAGTGAAAGGTTAGAAGGCTTTTTTTTATGTATGTTCGGCCATAACTCCGTCATATATAGACGGATTTGCAAAATTCTTTTTTTGTTTGAAAGGAGTTTATTCCGAAATGGTCCCATATAAATTTCATATAGATCTGATGATGAGTTCCAGAGATAGACACCGGAACTCTTTAAAAAATGACAGCAAATCAACCGCGATTTCTGCTATCGCATAAATATGCATTGTTTGTTTGGAATTAGTGCGGGGTGGATACCACAACTAAAAATTTAAAAATAAAAACTTTTTTACAAAAAAAAAAACAACCGACTTCCTTAAAAACACTACAAATTGAAAAATAACTTTAATTTCGGAAGTCGGTGGCAAAAAAACCATAAATACAGATCCTAAGACACCGACTTCCGAAATTAAAGTTATTTTTCAATTTGTAGTGTTTTTAAGGAAGTCGGTTGTTTTTTTTTTTGTAAAAAAGTTTTTCCATCCTTTTGTTCTTGATTTTCTTCTTTGGTACACTGTTTTCTTTTTCTTTGCTTCTCGTAGTCTCTTTCTTTCCTCTTTTGCAGCTTCTTATTCCTCCTTATTTAACTGTTTTGCTTTTATTTTTTTCATGTAACTTCAGAAAGTTAAAGCAAATGGCAGTCTTTCTATCAAAATAGAAAGATGCCATTTGCTTTAACTTTCTTTGACTTTTAAGTTTTGTTTCATGTTCCGTTTTGCGATGCAGCCTCGAATTTGCCATAAATTGTAAAATGCAATAAAGTTATCATCTGATTCTAAAATGGACTGTTTTACATTTTTCAAAAATTGATTCACCCACAATGTTACAAAACTCTGAATAGATCAGCACACTCATACTATGCTCAATATTTTTTTCTGACGTGGATGTATCATCAGGTTGGTTTACTGTTGCAATGCACTTGCTAAAATTGACTTTATTTGGCTCAAATGGGCACAAACCGGATACTCTTAATCCATTTATAAATGTCTCTTTCTTAGCAGTGGAGCGTTTCTTTGGTCAGATTCTTCTAGTAATTATTTGCAGCATACTAATCGCACTATACCTTCTTCCAAGCATCCTTAATTAGACCTTTAAGCACTGGATCTGGTCCAGACTTAAACTTTGTGTCAGGATTTTGAATTTTAAATTGGAGGCTAGTTCTAGGCACACCAAATTGTTTTGCTGCCTGTCGAAAGAAACCTTATTTATTTTCAAAACATTTAAGAGATTTCTTATCTTTGTTTATTTGCCGTATTGTTGTTTTTCAGACATTTTACTAACACTTCAGTGAACTGAAAAAAAGTAAGAAATGAGATTAGTAACTGGCCACAAACTGGCCACCTATGCCAGTTTCTGATTAGAGTCGACTAATTCTTCTAAAAACGAAATACAAAGTACTACACATTATAAACATCATGAATACGAGTTATTTTTCAAGAAATTTGAATGATAAGTAAAACTTTAGTAACTGGCATACGTGGCCAATAACTAAAAACATGCAAAAAAAATACTTCAGAAACTAGCCACCCTTTCAATAACGGCTTTTATAAGATTTTATTAGAATTAAGCTTAAGATTCATATAACTCACCATGTAAACACGCAGAAATATGTGATTCTTTCACCAACGCTAACTATAATCACCCTTAATAAATTTTGTAAAAACTTAGCCACTAACATTTACGTAGTGAAGTAGCTTAAATGTCGAAACACATTCACCGACTGTCAGTAAATGGCCGTTTGCTTTGGTGCTAGTATCCCTAGCGAAATAAAATTGAACTACCATGAAAGGTGAATGACAAGGCATTTGTTTGATACATTCACAGATGGCACAAATAAAACATTCTTCTTATTTCAAACAGATAAAGGACCAAGTGGCTAGTTATTGGAAGTGGCCAGTTATACCTTGGTTTCCTACTTTCGGAGGGGCATTAAGGCGCGGGCCCACCGCGGCGCATGCTGCGCACGGGCACGCGGCGCATTTTAGCTGCGTGTATTAATTTGTTTGACAACGTGGGTCTACGTTTCCACTGGAGTACACGAATATGACCCACGACTATGTATAGTGTGGCACGGCGCACGGAGAGGCTACGCACGTGCCACTGCAATCGAACCCACGGACACGGGCTTCACTCAAGGGACGCCTGCGCCATTTGCGCCGCTGTACATAGTCGTGGGTCATATTCGTGTACTCCAGTGGAAACGTAGACCCACGTCGACAGCGTTGAGCTATGTAACCGCCTATTCGAGCAAGCCACGCATGTATCAATGACGTCAATTCATGCGTAGCCTCTCCGTGGGTTGCAGTGGACACAACCACATACATTTTCTTACAACGCGAAGCTTAATACACGTGCGAAGCCTCTCCGTGCGCCGCGGTGGGCCCGCGCCTTTACGTCGGTTTATTAATTAACTATGGACGTACCTACATAACATAGTAACATATAAAGAATAGTGAGACTGACAGCCAATTTAAAGTAATTTCTTCTAAAAACACTTCATTAGGTACTTTTGGAGAGGCAATACATCTTTGTGAAGGCACTGACCTGGCATGGCGAGGCAGCCGGCGTTGAGGAACAGGTGCGAGCGGAACAGCGCGCCCAGCCCCGAGCGCGCGCCTTGAAACGGCAGCGGCGCGTACACGTGCAGCCCGCCCGCCCAGTACATCTGAGGGGGGTAGTGCCAGTTCAAAATGGAGCCAAAAAGAAAATTCAAAACTGCATTTTATTAAAGTTCAAACATTTACTCTACAGTTAAGTGGGGTTCTAAGGTCATTGCAGACCGGAAACCTTTTGAAAATCCGAATTGAAATAAAAAAAAACGTTTGAATAATCCCATTTTTTAGTCTTTAAACTGATTTTTTCCCTAATCAATATTTTTTTAGGAAAAAATCATGGACAATATCAGAAAGAGCATAGTTAGCATAGTTTGAACTATAAAATATGTCTTTCTTGAATTTTTATACAGGATGTCCCAAAAATCAACGTCAAGCCGAAAACGGTTGATAGGCCAGGTGGTGACAGTTATCAGAAAAATAGTAAAAAAATCTAAGTTAAGTATTTTTTTCAGTACAGTCAGTTAAAATTGGGCGATGTAATAATTTTTAGTACATGGTGGAGCAAACAAATGATGTTTTCTTTAAAACTGAGGTAGTTGTGTTTTAATTTTGGACTGTAGTTTACGGAAGGATTATTCAGGGTTACATCACTCACAAAAAAAAAAAAACAATAATTTGAAAAGTACTGAACTTAGATTTTTTTAAATTATTTTTCTGATAACTGTCACCACCTGGCCTATCAACCGTTTTCGGCTTGACGTTGATTTTTGGGACACCCTGTATACGATTCGAATTAGTTATGAGCCGCTAAAGAGCAGTGACTGTTGTACTAACAGTGCCATTGTCGTCCGAAATGGGTTAAGATAGCATTTTTTAAATGGTGTATGTGTTTCGTCGTCTTGATTTTAATGTTTAAAACAAATGTAAGTTTGATTTTACAATCACTGTTTTCTCGTAAATGTTTAAACAGGGCAAAGTAAAAAGTCTATATTTTTGTCGTTATATTATGTCGATGATGAACCTAGTAAAATAATTGTTCTTCTAGGGGGGCGATGGCCATTTTACACGCTTTAAATTAGCTTCACTTGTATGTTTGTATGTTTGTATATTTGTATATTTGTTTGTTTCTTTGTAACCGACTCCTTATAGCGCGATTTTGACCCACTTTAAACGACCCGATTTTATTCAAACTTTGCACACCTGTCAAGGACCGATGACAATGTAATAATTTCATAAATTTGTGCCCTTATCTTTGCCAGGGTTACCAGGACAGCAAAAAAACTGTCTTCGAAAACTACGCTGACATACGCCACAAACTAATTTGTGTCATTATCCTTGCCAGAGTTACCAGGACAGCAAAAAAAACTGTCTTCGAAAACTACGCTGACATACGTCACAAACTACGCTGACATACGTCTCAAAATTCGAAACACCCTAAAAAATAGAAAATAAATAATAGTTTTAAAAAAAACTAAAAAACACGCTTACATTGAAAACCAAACTAAAAAGTACAAAATAATGGAAAAAAAGCGTGGGGTGCCTTTTAAGGTATTTTTTTATTGATATCATATTTTAAAACTATTATTTATTTAAATAGCGTCGATCCAGAATTTAGCTACGAGTGAAGAACCTTTACAAGCATCCACCAGTTCTTGTAACAAGCAGACACGATGGACATGATAATAAGTGCCTAATAGTTTTTGGATCAGCACCACATTTATACAGTCCGCTAGGACCGATGCCTGCTATGGTTGCAGATTTATTTGAAACAGTTACCGTGGCCCTGGCACATGCAACTGAAGGAACACGGGTGGGTTTTAGTCAGTAAAAGTCTCACACGCCCTCTCGCTTCACCCAGAGCGGGAGACGTCATTTGATGATTTCCCAGCCGGAAAAAACGGGCGGTTGTTGCTGTGAGAAAAAAAACCGACTTCCTTAAAAACACTACAAAGTGAAAAATAACTTTAATTTCGGAAGTCGGTGTCTTAGGATCTGTATTTATGGTTTTTTTGCTACCGACTTCCGAAATTAAAGTTATTTTTTCACTTTGTACTGTTTTTAAGGAAGTCGGTTGTTTTTTTTTGTAAAAAAGTTTTTATTGTTAAATTTTTAGTTGTGGTATCCACCCCGCACTAATTCCAAACAAACAATGCATATTTAAGCGATAGCAGAAATCGCGGTTGATTTGCTGTCATTTTTTAAAGAGTTCCGGTGTCTGTCTCTGGAACTCATCATCAAATCTATATGAAATTTATATGGGACCATTTCGGAATAAACCCCCTTCGAACAAAAAAAGAATTTTGCAAATCTGTCTATATATGACGGAGTTATGGCCGAACATACATTTAAAAAAAAAAACTCCTCCTTTTTGAAGTCGGTTAAAAAGATAAATAGGCAGAAGGTAGGAGGTTACTCACTCGTCCACCTGTGGCTTGACCATCGTTGTGTGGGCCGACGCCTCTCTGTTGGAAGCCGCGCAGGGTGGTGGGCCCACCCAGGTAGAAGTGGTCGGGCAGCTCTGTGCCGAATACGTCGTGAAGCACGCCCAGAGCGCCTGTCAGTTGGAGCACCTGGACAAAGGGACATATAATATTGGCATCGTGCAGTGAAAAACGCATTAAGAAAAAAAACATTGTTTTTAGGGTTCCATTGCCAAATGGCAAAAAACGGAACACTTATAGATTCGTCATGTCTGTCTGTCTGTCCGAGTATGTCACAGCCATTTTTTTCCGAAACTACAAGAGCTATGCTGTTGAAACTTGGTAAGTAGATGTATTCTGTGAACCGCATTACGATTTTCACACAAAAATAGAAAAAAAAAAACAATAATATTTGGGGTTCCCCATACATAGAAATGAAACTCAAAAAAAAAAAAATTTCATCAATCCCATACGTGTGGGATATCTATGGATAGGTCTTCAAAAATGATATTGAGGTTTCTAATATCAATTTTTTCTAAACTGAATAGTTTGCGCGAGAGACACTTCCAAAGTGGTAAAATGTGTGTCCCCCCCCCCCCCCCCCGTAACTTCTAAAGTAAGGGAATGATAAAACTAAAAAATATATATGATGTACATTACCATGTAAACTTCCACCGAAAATTGGTTTGAACGAGATCTAGTAAGTAGTTTTTTTTAATCCAAACTAATATTATAAATGCGAAAGTAACTCTGTCTGTCTGTCTGTCTGTCTTTCTGTCTGTCTGTCTGTCTGTCTTTGCTTCACGCCTAAACTACTGAACCGATTTGTGTGAAATTTGGTACAGACATAGTTTGGAACTTGAGAATGGACATAGGATAATTTTTATTACAAAAAATAAAATAAAATATTAAAATTCTGGACATACAGCGCCATCTATTGGTCAAGAGTCGGCATCAATTCAGTACTGAAAATTCATCGGAAAAATGTAAATAAATAGTAAAAAGGTATGAAAATATAATATAATACAACTTTTAGTACAAAGAAAATGCTCTAACGGAGTACAGATAATTCTATTAGTACTATATGTCGAGTTGGTGATCGCGCAATGGTGTCGATCGTTACACGAGTTCGGTTCATGTTTTTGTTTTAATTCATCGGAAAAAAGTAAATAAATAGTAAAAAGGTATGAAAAAAATAATATCAATATAATAAAACTTTTAGTACAAAGAAAATGCCCGAACGGAGTATAGATAAATAATCCGAGTTGTCACTATGCTCGATAGATGGCGTTGGGATCGAAATAGATCGCGCTATGGTTTCGTGTGTTTCGCGTAATCGTTTATTTGTTGGGTTGTCTGGTTGTTGTATAATGTAAGTTTAGTTTGATCTCGATTATTAGTAGATACTAAAATTGTATGTCTAAATTCGTTTAAATTTTTAAATTAATTAGATCGTCCCTTTTAAATTATTTAGTTTTATGCTTGGTTATTAAGAGAATAGGTTGTAATATAATTTCTTTTAAATTGTTATCAAGTTCGTAATTCGTATTTTTTTTTAATTCTTTTGTTTTCAGTTAGTTTTCAATTTAAGTTCGGAAAAATTGTAATATTTCTTTAGTTTAAGTTCTTTTTTAAATTACTTTTTTCAATGACGAGAAAACGCAAGTCCAATTTAGCACGTAGTTCCAGCGGAGCTCGAGATAAAAGAGTTGCAAGAAGTCAAGAGTCTCAAGAACAGACTCAAGCCCGTTTAACTTTAGACGCCGACCGTCACGCTGCTCAAAGAGCTGCTGAGACTGAAGAGGTGAGGCAGGAGCGACGGCTCTTAGACGCTGAGCGTCACGCTACTCAAAGAGCTGCTGAAACCGAAGAGATGGCTCGGGAGCGCCAGCTCTTAGACACCGAACGTTACGCTACTCAAAGAGCTGCTGAGACAGAGGAGACGAGGCAGGAGCGACGGCTCTTAGATGCCGGCCGTCATGCAACTCAAAGAGCTGCTGAGACCGCTGACATGACTCGGGAGCGCCGGCTGTTAGACACCGAACGTCATGCTGCTCAAAGAGCTGCTGAGACTGAGGAGGTGAGGCAGGAGCGATAACAGAGGCCCTTCCACTTTTAAATCCAGAACAAAGATTAGTCTTTGAGACAATCATCAACAAAGTTGCCAGTGGTGAAGGTGGTTTGTTCTTTTTTTTGTTATGTTTATTATATGTTATATATTAAAATAAGGGAAAAATAACATTTTCGCCTTTTTCGATCGGCAATAACGGCTTTAATGCCCTAAGTGAGTATACATATCTTCAATTCAAACGCAGAGCTCATTATGTTGATTTTTGAAGAGTTCCCTAGAATATCTTCCACATTTCATTTTTGAAGAGATCCCGCGAGATCGGGAACTATGTGGGTAAAACCAATAATCTGCCGGAAGTCACTATTCCACGCGAACGAAGTCGCGGGCAAAAGCTAGTACGTCATAAATCGTAAACCACAATTTACCTTTCATTCAGTCAAGTCAAATATAAAAATTAAAAAAAAAAACATAAACATAAACCTTATGCATAAACCGTGAATACCTGCAGGTTTGTACGGAACCCTCGGTGCGCGAGTCCGACTCGCACTTGGCCGGTTTTTTCTTTTATTTGTGGTGCATATTTAGAACAAACAAAAGTTCTAAAATGCTTCTCACCATGATCACAGACATATAAAGAGTAGCAGACCAAATATTAATACCTAGTTATATTTATATAGATGAGCATGATTCTTTATCCTTGTTCTATCTGTGGTTCTATCAGGCAACAACTCAATAATGGCGTCTCGTTCTTTTACCTGTAACCACACTGATCCACACATAGACAAATTTTGACATGAAGCTAGCTAGACCGCGCCGCCATATTGATAAGCTTATAACCTACAACAACTCTCTATGTTGTCAATCGCGTTATTTGAAAAAATATTACTTGTTTGGATCACAAAAGACTTGAATTTAGTAAAATAAAATGGTAAAGTGCAGTGCGTACCGGTGTGATAGTGACAGCTGTAACAAAATACCTGGATTGACCTTTCACCGGTAAGATTTTATTTACATTGTTGTGAACTAGAATTTCTTGACGATTTTTCTAAATGAATCAACTCTATCGATGACGTTTTATCGTCTATAACGTAGAATATTTAATTGTCATGCAAATTGTCTTTACGTTTACTTAGAATAAATCGAACAAAAACCATAAAAAGACAACATTGTTTTACGAGTTCCAATTAATGACAGCTCAAGTACTTGTAGAATTAACCGGGGCCGGATTTAGTACGTATTACGAAATGTTAGTGCCAATAAATATTTATTATCATTATTTTCATATTGAGTACTTAAATGCATTTAATGTAGGTACATACGATAACATAATTACTATAACATAGAATAAACCCACAAGCTTAATTTTTCCTAACTAATGCGTACAGTGCGTCAATTTATCACAATTCAATGATGAAAGGAAACAGTCATAGATCATACACATAGTACAAGCTACTGATACTTCTTCTTTGAAATTTTGTGCTGTAAATAATAATAATGCTTGCTAATATTTTTGTTCCAGGTTTCCAAAAGATGAAAATTTAAAGAAAGCCTGGATTGTTAATATGCAGCTCCAACCCAATCCTTCTGGTGTACTCTGTTCGAAGCATTTTGAGGAACACTTGATAGATGCTAGCGTCTTTCGTACAAGATTACGGCCTGGATCAATTCCTACATCGTTTAACGAATTGCCTCCGGTTACACATGTATGCAATAGTAGGTATGCTATTATAACAACAATATATTTTGTATTATATTGGTCTTCATAATAATTTGTTGGTCTATTGTTTACAGGATAAGGAAAATGTTATCAACCTCCCAAAAACCTTGCCAAGAAAACGAACTGCTGCCGGGGCAATTGTATCTGTTCTCAAAGAATTACAAAATAAAACAATAGCCACTGTTTCAAATTTATCGGCTACAATAGTAAGTATTATCTTTTAACATTGTAGTTGGAAAGGAGTTTTATATCTGTACATGATACAAATACTGTTGTTTCATAAAATATTTTTATTTTAGGATGAAGAAAATTTACCAGGCCCTTCAAATGACATTAGTACGACGCCTTCAATACCTCCAGTTATGCCTCCTTCAGAACACATAGTTCCAGTTTCAACCAAATGTGAAGTGCAAAGATTAAGAAGAAAGTTGATTATAAAAAATAAGAAAATTAAGTTATTACAACAACAACGTAGACGATTGAGAAATAAGGTATCACAATTCTCCGACATAATTGTAGAATTGAAGAATAAATTAAATCAAGATGATATTCATATATTAACTAATATTCCGGGTAATAACAAAGACTTTCTTGTCCGATATCTAAAAAAAGCGGAAGGTTCTACATTAGAAAAGTCATATTCACCACAATTAAGGTCATTCGCTTTACAACCTCATTTTTATTCGCCTAGGGCGTATAATTTTGTGAGGAAAACATTCAATACAATTTTGCCTCATCCATTTACTATTACACGCTGGTATAAAAAAATCAATGCAGAACCAGGATTCACATCTGAATCATTTGACACATTAGAAAAGTTGTCTAGAAGTAGTGCATATCCTATTTATGTTAATCTGTGCATAGACGAAATGGCTATAAGGAAAAGATTGGTATGGGATAGTTCTTTAAATAAATACAAAGGGTATATTGATACAGGCACTGAACTATCAGATGATAGTTTACCGCTTGCGACACAAGCCTTAGTAATGTTAGTAACTGCAATAAATGCTTCATGGAAATTCCCCATAGCATTTTTTTTTATTATGTCCATGACTGGTGAACAACGAGGTAGTCTTGTGAAAATAGCTATAGAAATGCTTTACAACATCAACATTTTTGTTTGTGGTTTAACTTTTGATGGGGCTGCTAGCAACATTAGCATGGCAACTAGTTTGGGGTGTGATTTTAATTTGATATCTTTAAAACCATATTTTACATTAAATGTATACTTAATGTATTTTATGATCCGTGTCACATGATTAAGCTTGTAAGAAATACTTTAGGTGATTATAATATCTTAATTGACAAAGATGGCAATGAAATTAGGTTTGATTATTTACAATTATTACATGATATACAACAGCAAAAGGGTTTACATCTTGCTAACAAAATTAAAGAAGCTCATATTTGTTATAGCAAACAAAAAATGAAAGTAAAGTTAGCTGCACAATTGCTTAGTAGATCTGTAGCAGATGCACTTCAATTTTGCAAAGAGAATTTAAAATTATATAAATTTCGTGATTGCTCGGCCACCATTAAATTTATTATTATGATCAATGACGCTTTTGATATTTTAAACAGCCGATGTATGTACCTATGTAGCAGGATTTAAAAAAGCTCTATGTGCTGCTAATATTCAAAATTGTGTTGTATTCTCCAAAGAATTGGAAGAATACTTGTGTAATTTAAAATTGTCGAATGGAGATTTTGTGGTATAGTCTGGTCGCAAAACTGGATTTACTGGATTTATTATTTGTCTTCGAAGTGCCATTAACATGTTTAATGATTTGATTACGAAAGAAAATTTAAGATTTTTGCCTCTGTATAAAGTGAGTCAAGATCATTTAGAGATGTTTTTTGGTCTGATGAGAGCAAAAGGAGGATTCAATGACAATCCAAATGTTGTGCAATTTCGTACAGCTTATAAAAAAAACATCACTCGTTTTCAATTAAAATTACATTCCGAAGGAAACATATCAGATTTGCCCATCCTTACCGTGACCTCATCCGCAGAGCCAATAAAAGTAGTCAATGATAGCAGTCCCACATTTGAGCAAAATATCATGGAGATCCATGATATAGACGAAGAACTGATTGTTTTTTTTCTGGATGACATAATTAATACACCTTTAGATGAATACACCCAAGAAATTACCATATATATAGCGGGCTTTATCGCACGGAAATTTCATAAGAAAATAAATTGTTCCATATGTCAGTTGTTAATGATAGGCGAAAAAGAAAACTTATTGTCCTCTTTAATAACTGTTAAAGATAGAGGTGGATTAATATATCCATCACAAGCACTTATCAAAGTTGTACAAACTTGTGAAAAGTGTTTTAAGATCAACAAAAGTAATGATTTTAATAGTTTAATTAAATTTGTTGCTGATTATATCGATTACTCATTTTTTTATTCAAACAATCCAGATCATGATAGAAGTCATGTACATTTAATTGTAAAAATTATAGTTAAGTTTTACATTGATTTAAGATGTAAACACGCATCCAAAGGCTCAAATGTGTCTCAAAGAAACTTCCTTAAAAAAGTTGTTTTATTTCAAATTAAGTAAAAAATAAATATTAATATTGAAATGTTGTATTTTTTTATTTTTAATATCCTTATTACAAAAATAACGGTTTATTTCTATAGTTTTCACCATTTTAATCAAATAGTTACTTAAGTTTACGTTTCCCCCTATTTTTAAATAAAGGTAAGTAACCTTTTCAATAAAATGTTAAAAACTAAAGAACCGAGACGTCGATATGCTTATAACTCATTCTTTAATACTAATACCGACCTCAGTCCGGCCCTGTTTAGACGATTTTTTCATATGTGTGTGTAATGACTTCATAATTTTTAGCTAATATTTGGTCTGCTACTCTTTATATGTCTGTGACCATGATAATGAACCCCGAAGAAAGTCAAATGAATGACGAACAGAATCGGATGGCTAAATATTACGAAAAATACTCAAAGACAAAAGATCAATGGGGCCAATTAAAAACTTAAACTGTATGGTTCGTTTTTTAAAATAACTTTCCTAGCCAGAGGTCGAAATCATTTATTATACCGAGTTCAATAAACCATAATATTCTAGAAAACTCGCGAAACAGTCCTTAATCACAGATAGCGGCGACGTATCTAGAACTTTCTGGTACTTACCAGAACCAGATAATTCCGCAATTCGAAAATAGATGGCGGTAGCTTCACAGATAATCCATCTCGTGTAGTACCTGCTACTTGATAATAGATGGCGTTAGCATGAAGTTTCATGTCTTAACGATCTACATAACAATAAAAATATGAAATTGATTCAATTTATTTATTTATGATAAATGATTTTATTTCTGTAAGTAGGTTTGTACAAACACTTTTACACGTCAATCATATTTTTTTAAACTAAATGAAGCGTCTTTTCTTAATTGACTACTCTGAGAAGAAAGGCCGAACCAAACTCAGTCTCAGACCAGAAATAATCTTGGTTACAACACATGCAGACCATGTAGATTGGTGACTGAAATGCATTTTTAGGGGAAAGAACCACATAGTTTGAGTGGACCCGTTTAGTCAGTGCACACTGATTACCCCCCCCGCCCATAAAGAAATAATATTACTAATAAATTATTTAGCCTTTGGCAGGAGAACACATTAAACATAAACAAAGGAATACAAAATTAAAAATGATTTTTGTGGCGATTTATCACTAATCGTGCAGCTCAACTTAGAACTTAAGAAGCTCAACGATTTGACGAACAATACCGAAGAAAGGACATTTGAAGGGTATATGTGACCTGCCGGGGTCGCGTGATTGTTCGAAAGAGATACCGTGACCCTGGCACATGGGCAACTGAAGGAACACGGGTGGGTTTTAGTCAGTAAAAATCTGACACGCCCTCCCGCTCCGCCCAGAGCGGGAGAAGTCATTTGATGATTTCCCATACAAAAAAAAAAAGGGTATATGTGACTGTGGATGTGTGTAACTCACCACATCCTCCATTAGGGTGGCGTTGGCCTGCGCATGCAGTTCGGTCTTCAGGTTGGCGACCCCCCCGCCCAGACCGGCCACCTCGCTCGTGAACTGCACCCACGTGCCGCGCGTCGGGAAGATCGGCTCGTCGCGATGATCCACGGCCACTATGTGCCGGAGGATCGACTTCATTTGAGGACCTGTATATGGAAAAACACTGAAATTATCCGGAAAAGAACTGGAGTTACCGAGATAGGTCGCAGAGTAAGCAAGCTGAAGTGGCAGTGGGCTGGCCATGTCTGTCGAAGGACCGATGGTCGGTGGAGCAGACGAGTCCTGGAGTGGAGACCGCGTATCGGCAAGCGTACTGTGGGACGCCGCCCAGCTAGATGGACCGACAACTTAAGTAAAGTGGCTGGGGCAGACTGGATGCGGAAGGGGGGAAGACAGGGTGTTGTGACGCGACATGGAAGAGGAATATGTCCAGCAGTGGACTGCGACAGGCTGAGTTGATTTATTGATATAGGAAACATTTTATAAAATGGGCGCATAAGAGATAGACTACCAACGATCTGTTACCAAAGGATTCTCGGTTACTTTGGTCACATTGCCCGTCGGGAACCGGATAACCTTGAAAAGTTGGTGGTGATGGACAAAGGATGGGAAAAGACCTCGCGGCAGGTCACCTAACCGCTGGTGCGACCAAGTAACCGCCCTCACTGGACTCTGTTACGACAGCCATGAGAGAAGCTGAGAACCGAACGAAATGGAAGAACATCATTCATAAAGTCAAGAAAACCTTTCAGGGGCACGTTGTCTTATCACATCTTTCAAAGTCACACCACACATGCTTCGCAAGGAACGCATTTCTACAGCATTAGTAATTAGTAATTCTTTATTGACATAATTTTAACAGCATTTTGTTTGAAACCTCTGACTCCTGAACTAGGTGTACCTGTATGTCAGGAGTCAGAAAAGCATTAAATGTGCTTTCATGCTTCCTTTGCCATAGTAGGTACTATGCAACATAATTATATTATAGACTAGTCACTAACCGCTACTTTCCCTCACTTTGAAGCTAGTCGTCTTGCTGAGGACAGACGTGTCGCGCACCAGCCCCTCCCACTGCACGTTGTGTCGCGTCTGAACAAATTATATACAGGCTGTGAATATGAGGTACAAGTAGGCATAGAAAGAAAGAGCAACATTTATTTATTTAAATAAAATGAAAAAAAAAAAAACAGAGAAACGGTTTAAAACAGTATGTACCTAACACTAAAAGTAAAAAATGTCAATTTCAGTAATAATTCCAGACAATTGTTGTCTGAAGCTGGTTCGAACGTATAGCTGCGCCAGCATATTGGACATTTCAGTAACTTATGACATTTCAATAGTGCATGACATTTCAATCATTTATGTTATTTCAATCATTTATGGAATTTCAATAATTTATGACATTACAATAATGAATAACCATACACCATAAAATAATTTCTGAAATTTTAATCATTTAAGGAATCTCAAATAATTAATGACATTTCAATAGTGTGTTAGTGTAATATTTCAATAGGTAATTAATGACCATGCAATTATTTATGACATTTCAATAATTTATGAACTCTGTCTGTCTATATGTTACCTTTTCACGCCTAAACTACCGAATGGATTTCGATAAAATTTTGCACGATGATATAATTATGGTGACGGTGATATACGGCGATGGCGAATCACATAGGCTAATTTTGTCTAAAAAAATAAAGCTAAAAGAATGATATACGGGCTAAAATTTTGTATGGGAAACAGCATTACTTAAATTTTATGAAAATTTATATTTAGTAATCATTCACTTTCTTCCTTCGGTGAAAAATGTACTATTTCTCTTATCGACTCACCGCGGGCGAAGTCTTGAAGGCGAGGTCGAGTAGCAGGCCACGGTCGAGTAGTCGATAGCCTGACCACGGGTACTCGTGGTTCTGCTGGTATATCGACGTGGAGAGTCTGCCGACAACATACTCTACCGTATTGCAATCTACATAAATATAACATGAAGCTTTTAACTCTCGAAGGGTTGGGGAGAGGTGTATTTAAAGTACACCCTACATCGGTCCATCGGTCCACGTAATCACGTCAGCGCCGGCTGTCACTGAAAACCAGCGCTGGGACTCTGTCTCGCATAGGGTCACAGCATTATGCTGAGCGATGGCCGTTTTGCGTGGATGTGACGCATGTTTTCCCACACCTTATTTTTTATTTTTGTATATTTCTGGTCTTTCTGTGCGCAAATAAACAATACTAATACTTCTGGTCTTTCTTTCTTTCTTTATCCTCATTTCGCCAGTTGGAACAAGCCCATTGCCATAAACAGCTCCGTGTGATGCCGGACGTAAAGAATATCACCATCTCATTCCTTCCCGTGGGTGTCGTAAGAGGCGACTAAGGGACTTACTAGAGAATGGGCAGCAGCGTTCTCTATGCATTTTACCAACATACTGCGATCGCCAACCCGCCTGCCAAGCGTGATGATTATGGCAAAACCCCCCAAATTGAGGGAGGGCCATGTCCAGCAATTGACGTCTTTTGGCTGAAATGATGATGATGATGATTGCCACTAACAGGGCATAAATCCACCGAGCTGCTTCTGTGAAATTCTTAAAAATCCCAATGTATATGACGAAAACACTAAGCTTGACCTTGGAATCGAACCCACGACTTCATGTTTAGCAGTGGCGCTTGGACTACAAGACCAACGAAGTAGTCTCAATATAATCTGATAGAAGTATGTCTGAATAAAATTTGTTAAAATCATATGCATTTCGAAGATTTCAGCTTCCTATCTGATTACTTTTTCCAACAGTTACAAACTATAAATATGGTATACACACCTAATTAAATATAAGCACAATAAAATATAAATAAAAATGTATATACATAAATATTTGTTTATATATATTTATAAATATACATATTTATGTATATTTTAAGACAAACTATGGGAATACATTAAAACGATAATGACCGGACCTTACAAATCGTAACAGATCCACCAAAACTCACTGTTTTATCAAAAGTTATTTACTTATTCCAATTAAAAACGAAAATATCTTTTCTATTTTTCTTACTTAAAATTAGGTACTTATTCCATTTTTTTTTTCCATTTTTTGCGCGGAGAATGATTCACTTCTAAAAAGAACCTCCAAAGTGATAGACAGTATACTTACACAGGAACAAGTGGCTTATGCGGGAACGGCTTGGTCCCTGCGATGCTGAAGTTGGAGGAGGACCGGTAGCCCATGCTGTACTCCGCCTGGATGCGCTCGCCGCGACCCAGCACGTTGGGCATCTTCACGCCTGACCACCAAACATTACACAGCTGTAGAGTACGCTTCCGTCAACGGGCATTCAGTTAAAGCCGCTCCATTATTATCATCTGTCTAGCCTTTTCCCAACTATGTTGAGGTCAGCTTCCAGTCTAACCGGATGCAGCTGAGAACCAGTATTTTACATGGAGCGACTGCCTATCTGACCTCCACAACCCAGTTACTGAGTAATACAGTGCCTCTTGGTAAGACTGGTTGTCAGACTTTCGGGATTCTAACGACCGTCAAAGATCTACGAAAGACAGCCGGGACCAACGGCTTAACAAATGGCATGCAAATAAGAGCTTTGGTGATTTTTGGAAAAATACCCATAAACTCAATCCAAGGTCGGGCTCTCCGGTGAGTGTTGGTGGTGCGCATGAGCCGCGCGACATAGCCTGCGCCTTTCAGCGGCATTTTAGTGTAGTTTCACCGCTCGGGCCCGCGTCGCAGGTGCTCGCGGCTGATGATCGCCCTGGGCATGTTAACATTAGATTCTCCGCCAAGGATGTGGCCCAAATTATAAAGAAGATGGTGAGAGGGAAGTCCCCAGGCCACGATAGTCTTAGCATCGAGCACCTGAAGTACGCGGGCGTACACCTGCCAAGAGTCCTTGCATTGTTATTTAACTTGTGTGTTAGTCATGGTTATTTACCCGATAATTTAATGCACACAGTTGTGGTGCCAATTGTTAAGGACAAGACGGGTGACTCATCGGATTTGTCTAATTACAGACCAATCTCACTTGCGACTGTCATAGCCAAGGTGCTGGATAGTTTGCTTGACCAACAGTTGGAGAAGCACCTCCACTTGCATGACGCTCAGTTTGGGTTCAGACCCGGTTTGTCAACTGAGAGTGCTATCCTCTGTCTCAAGCAAACTGTTCAGTACTATACAGACAGAAACACACCAGTATACGCATGCTTCTTAGATCTTTCAAAAGCTTTTGATCTGGTGTGTGATGACAAGCTGTGGCAGAAGCTACAATGTGACACAGATGTGCCACAGGAGATTGTGACTTTGCTTAGGTACTGGTACAGTAAGCAGCAGAACACCGTTAGATGGGCGGGTGCGCGGTCGGACGTGTATGGGTTGGATTGCGGAGTGCGACAAGGGGGTTTATCCTCGCCTCGCCTCTTTAACCTGTACATGAACCGGCTGATCGGTGAGCTCAGCAAAACTAATATTGGATGTTCCATAGACGGAATGTGTATGAACAACATTAGTTACGCGGATGATATGGTTTTGCTGAGCCCATCGATCGGTGCATTACGCAAACTTTTGCGCATTTGTGAGTCATACACAGGGGCCCATGGGCTCAGGTACAATGCTAAAAAGAGTGAATTTATAATCTTCAAGGCCGGTACCAAATGTTACTCATCCGTACCTCCTGTCACTCTTTGCGGCATTCCTTTAAAAAGGGTGCAGCATTTCAAGTACTTGGGCCACTGGGTCTCTGACGACTTGTGTGACAACCTGGACATCGAGCGGGAGCGCAGGGCGCTGTCTGTCCGGTGTAATATGTTGGCTCGCAGGTTTGCGCGATGTACAACACCTGTGAAGGTTACTTTATTTAAGGCATATTGTCAGTCATTTTACACGTGCAGCCTGTGGACCAACTTTACGCAGCGGGCGTACAGCGCACTGCGCGTGCAGTACAACAATGCCTTCAGGATACTGTTGGGGCTTCCGCGGTTCTGTAGTGCTTTGACCATGTTTGCGGAGGCCCGGACCGATGATTTTTTCGCCATCATAAGGAAGAGGAGCGCTTCACTTCTAAATCGCCTGCGAAGCAGCTCAAACAGTCTCCTGAGGGTGTTGTCCGAGCGGTGGGACCTGTCCCTGATAAAGAGGTGGATGCAGCTTCATGTTAGCGCTTCTCCTCGTATTATTTGACATGCGTTTGTAAATTTATTGTGTATGTCTAATTTTATAATTGATTGTTTTTTATATGTATTGTTTATTTTAATTTATATTTTTAATTTCAATTAATTTTATTGTAATTGTTATATGCATATTTAATTTTATTTATTGCTGATAATTGTAATGTTGTGCTTTATTGGATTTAATTTTTGTAATTTTAATGGATTTATAACTTGTAATTATGGACTATGTCTGAAATAAATGAATTAATTAATTTAACGTGCTTTCCGAGGCACGGAACGGTCTTGGTATGTAAAGATGGTCACCCATTCACGGACTCAGATAAAGCCATGACACAGAAATAAAACAATTTTGACCTTAATTTTTATACCGAGCTAATGAAAGCACGTTAAGCCGTTGCTCCCGGCTGTCTGTTGATCTTTGATAGTCTTTAAGGGCAGCCAGAAAGTCGAAAATGTGACAATAAGTCTTACCAAGGAATATCGTGTGACCCAGTAACTGGATTGTAGAGAACAGATAGGCAGTCACTCCATTCTACTAATATTATAAACGTGAAAGTTTGTGAGTATGGATGTCTGTTACTCTTTCACGCAAAAGCGACTGATCAGATTTAGATGAAATTTGGCACATAGATAGTTTATAATGTGGATTAACACAGGGTACTTTATATCCCTGTAGTATGTTCCCGCAGGATAATTTCCGACCTACACGCGGGCGAAGACGCTGGCAAAACCTAGTGTAAAATACTGGTATTCAGCTTCATCTGATTAGAGTAGAAGCATAAGCATAATCAGCCTATAATATTCCCACTGCTGGGACACAGGCCCTCGGTGAGAGAGTGAGCCGTAATCCACCACGCGGGTCCAGTGCGGGTTGGTAGATGTCACATGTCTTTGAATTTTCGGTTCTAAGACATGCCGGTTTCCTCACGATGTTTTCTTTCACCGTTTTGGGAGCGGTGGTGATGAAATAATTTACTCAAAGTTCAGCGCCTGTCTGGTTCGAACCTACGATCAACAAATCTTAAGTCGTGGCCGTTACCACTTGGCCACCACAATAGACAGGACCCAACCCCAAAATAGTATAGGAGAGGCTAGGCAGATGATGACGCCGACTTATTTTTAATACTCGATGGCAAACCAGTCGACAGTCCTCGAAGGTTCGATCATTAAGAGAAGCTTGTGAAGGAGATCGTCTAGGGAACTACTAACACTACACATATTTCCACCGCCAGGCAGCAAAATCAAAAGTCATTTATTCAAACTAGGCTGCGGATCAGCACTTTTTGAACGTCAAAATTACATAAGACAGTCCCCCAAAACGCCCACCGTTCACCACTTCCTAGTGCTTTAGCTGGGAAGAAGAAGTGACGCAACAAACTCCCCAGCAGGCCGCTAAAATTACAAGCACGTGTGACATCAGCTCTGTCTCTGGACTCTCTGGACCCTTTGAGATGGCGACGCATTTGCGATAACTCTAGCGGCGATGACCATCTACCATCAGTCCATTGACGGTTTGTTTGCCATTGAAAAAGCAGCTCTAAGAGTAAGACATTACAGTATACATACCAAGCACTAGGTTGCCTTCGTTTTCGCTGACCGTCGTGTTGATACCGCCGACAATGCGCGACAACTCTCGGACCTGGAAGGTCACCTGCACACAGACATAATTAGAAAGTGCAATTCGGCAATGACAGGACAAAAATAAGGCGCCGAATATATCTTGGATGTGTAGGATACGGTCTCAAGAACTTTTGTAGAAATTATGTATCACTTCAAGACATCATTTCAGCCGTAAGACGTCCACTGTTGGACATAGGCCTCCCCAAAGCTCCGCCACTTCAACCGTTTCTGTACTTCTTTCGTCCAGAAAATTCCTACAGCCTTCACCAGGTCATCGTTCCATCTTGTAGGCCTTCCAACGCTACGTCTTCCAGTACGCGGTCGACATTCCAGAACCTTCTGGCCCCATTAGCCATCTGTTCTGCGAGCAATGTGCTCTACCCGGTGCCACTTAAGTTTGGCAATTCTTCGGACTCTGTTGGTTACCTTGGTTCTCCTACGGATCTCTTCATTTCTGATTCGATCGTGTGGGGAAACTCCAAGCATAGCCCTCTCCATTGCTCTTTGGGTGAATGTGAGCCTTCTCATGAGGCCCATTGTGAGCGACCATGTTCAGTGCCATATGTCATCACTGGCAATACGTACTGGTCAAAGACTTTTGTTTTTAGACACTTTTTACAGATTTTGACAAAAAAAAAAGATAATGAGGTGGTGTCAGAATGAATGCACTTGACATAATGTACTTACATCCAAAATTTATATTTTAATAACTTGTCTTTGTTGAATAATTATTCTTATATTCTACATCTTAAAAACGAATATTTGAAGTTTTATTTAAATTAAACCATTTTTATCATTCGTTCTTTACGCATAATTGTTCACTAGCCCAACACTATTAGTTTCAGTATGGTAACATTATTTTTATTTGAACTGTCAAGTTACTGAATAAAAAGTCGAAGTATACTCATATTTATGCAAATAAATGATTTGATTTTTGATGTGTACCTCAAGTCCCTCAGGGGTGGCGTCTGGGCCCGAAGACACGTCGATGAACACGCCGATGTCGCGGAAGCAACCCATCGCGTCCAGCGCGCGTCGCACCTGCAACATTGAGTTACACGGTAACACACAGCTCTACACTACTCATCATATCATTTTCACTGCTGGGACACAGGCCTTCTCTCAGTGAAAGGGAGGGGGCCCAATGCGGGTGGGGTTGATCTACACTACTACATCTGTGTTCATGTGACAGGGTGTGCATTTGACAAGAATGTATAACGGGAGTAAAAAGACGCTTAATGAAACCAAGAGACGTTGTATTTTTTTTTTTTACTGCGAACCTTTGGTTCCGGATACCTCCGTCAAAATTTCATTTGACATTATTTTATTACTATTTGCACGCCACTGTCAAAGGCAAATGTGATGATCCGTTTTTATTTTTTACGTATAACAATGTCTTCCATGCCGACAATTTGAAGTGAGAATATGTGTGCGTGGCTGGCGTGTGTGCGTGCGTGCGTGAGTACGTGCGTGCGTGCGTGCGTGCGTGCGTGCGTGTGTGTAGCGCGCACCGGTCTCTCTCAGCGCTCGCACCCCGAGCATATGTAGGAGCGCGCAGTGGTGTCGCTGAACGTATGTGTGAGAATGCGAGGGGGTGTGTGCGTATTGGAGAATGTATTTATGTAAATGGGTGGTGGGTGTGTGATAATTACGTTACGCGCATAGACGGACGCTTTGCCCATATACATAAGCGTCCGTCTATGCATTGTGCACCTTATGAGCGCGCAGTATGATATCCATCCTGCCATCTAATCTCTTCACCACCCTTGGTTGACTGGTAGAGAATGCCTAAGGCATTAAGTCCGCCTTTGTACCTTTTTTGTGTGCGAGAAGTTTAAATAAATAAATATCCTAGAAGTCGGAAGCCTGGAACAGCTCCTCGGGATAATATCGTCTTTGTTTCTCTGTGATTCGTGTGAACGTAATTGAAAGGGTGTTTAGGAATGTATTTGGGCGGTGTGTGTGTTCTATGTTACTTTGTGAGCGCACAGTATGACATCCTCGAAATCGGGAGCCTGGAACATCTCGTTGGCGGTGCACCCAACAATATCGTCTTTATTTGTGTTTGGTGTGAACGCATTTGAGATTTGTAGGCACGTCTATCGGCATTGTGTATGTATATGTTACCTTATGAGCGCGCAGTATGACATCCTCGAAGTCAGAGGCCTGGAACAGTTAGTCAACTGTGCTGCGGATGAGATCATCCTTGTTCGTCTGTGTTTGGTGTGAACGCATTTGAGATTTGTAGGTACGTATATCAGCAGTGTGTATGTATATGTTACCTTATGAGCGCGCAGTATGACATCATCGAAGTCAAAGGCCTGAAACATCTCGTTGACGGTGCTCCGGATTATATCATGCTTGTTTGTCTGCGTTTGGTGTGACCTTACTTGATACGGTGTGTGTAGGAATGTATATGGGCGTTGTGTATGCTAATGTTACCTTATGAGCGCGCAGTATGACTTCCTCGAAGTCAGAGGCCTGGGACAGCTCGTCGATGGTGCTCTGGATAAATCACCCTTGTTTGTCGGCGTTTGGTGTGAACGTATTTGAGATGTGTAGGTACGCATATGGGCAGTGTGTGTCTATGTTACCTTATGAGCGCGCAGTATGATATCCTCGAAGTCGGAGGCCTGGAACAGCTCGTCAACTGTGCTGCGGATTATATCATCCTTGTTTGTCTGTTTGGTGTGACCTTACTTGATACGGTGCGTGTAGGTACGTATGTGGGCAGTGTGTGTGTCTATGTAACCTTATGAGTGCGTAGTATGATATCCGCGAAGTCCGAGGCCTACAACAGCTCGTCATCTGTGCTGCGAATGATATCATCCTTGTTCGTCTGCGTTGATGTTAACATACTTGAGAGGGTGTGTAGGAATGTATATGGGCGGTGTGTGCCTATGTTATAGTTCTTACCAAACTTCTTGGCCGCCCTGAAGTTGGCTACAATGGCTGCGCAGTAGTAAATCGAATGAAAAGCAGCACCGATCCGTGCCTTGCGCTTTGGAAAGCCAACTTCAGTGCGGCCTAGAAGTTTGGCGAGAGCTATACCTTATGAGCGCGCAGTATGACATCCTCGAAGTCGGAAGCCTGGAACATCTCACCAACTGTGCTGCGGATTATATCTTCCTTGTTTATCTGCGTTTGGTGTAACCGTATTTGAGATGTGTAGGTATGTATATGGGCTATATATGTGTCTATGTTACCTTATAAGCACGCAGTATGACATCCTCGAAGTCGGAGGCCTGGAACAGCCCGTCAACTGTGCTGCGGATGATATCTTCCTTGTTTGTCTGCGTTTGGTGTAACCGTATTTGAGATGTGTAGGTATGTATATGGACGATATATGTGTCTATGTTACCTTATGAGCACGCAGTATGACATCCTCGAAGTCGGAGGCCTGGAACAGCCCGTCAACTGTGCTGCGGATTATATCTTCCTTGTTTGTCTGCGTTTGGTGTAACCGTATTTGAGATGTGTAGGTATGTATATGGGCGATATATGTGTCTATGTTACCTTATGAGCACGCAGTATGACATCCTCGAAGTCGGAGGCCTGGAACAGCTCGTCAACTGTGCTGCGGATGATATCTTCCTTGTTTGTCTGCGTTTGGTGTAACCGTATTTGAGATGTGTAGGTATGTATATGGGCGATATATGTGTCTATGTTACCTTATGAGCACGCAGTATGACATCCTCGAAGTCGGAGGCCTGGAACAGCTCGTCAACTGTGCTGCGGATATCTTCCTTGTTTGTCTGCGTGTGGTGTAACCGTATTTGAGATGTGTAGGTATTTATATGGGCGATATATGTGTCTATGTTACCTTATGAGCACGCAGTATGACATCCTCGAAGTCGGAGGCCTGGAACAGCTCGTCAACTGTGCTGCGGATGATATCGTCCTTGGTCCGGTTCAGACCGTCCACGTGAACACGGTCCACGCGAGCCTACAACACAATCGTATTGTTAGATTTAAAACCTATAATAAACGATTATGAATTACCATGCTGTGAAAAGCGTCCTTCAGATTTCGTATTTTCCCTCAAATTTCTCCGTTTGCCAATTTAAATGATTCCCTATTTAATAATCGAATGGAAAAAATTAAGGGATAAAAAAAAAATAAACATTTTGGGGTTCAGCGCGCCCTGGTACATAAGAAACAGGGACCTTCACCGGGACCTCAAAATGGATGTCGTAAATATAGTTATACAAGAATATGCAGAAGCTCATGAATACAGACTTCATCATCACGTGAATGTCGAGGCTATTCAACTCCTTGACAACACTGAATTAGTGCGAAGACTAAAAAGGGTTAAACCCTTTGAGTTAGTGTAGTGCAGTGTAAGTGAACACGAACTGCAGTGAAAGTGCTAACTTTTATAAAGAACACGTTAATCAAGTGTCTTCCCCTTAACTGTCAGTGAATAAGAAAGACGTTATTGGACGATTTTTTAGTTTTATAGTTACACTTAGCAGTTTAAGTTATATTTAAATTACTTATTAGCTCATAGGCTAGATTGTAATGTGAATAAAGTATCATCTATTGTGATACTTTATTTAGCAAAAAAAAAAAAAAAAAATTTTGGGGTTATTTCAAATGGCTGTAACTTCCGTCAAAAATTGTCGTTTTGGATTCAAAAAAGCAACTGAAAACTTAACATGGTATGTAGGATTAGAACATGCAGCCTGACTCAATCTGAAGATCAGAATCATCCCCCCCTCCTTTGTCAAGGCAACGAAGGACCTATAATGATACGGCTACATTGTCGCAAACTATAAATAGTCTGCTCTCTCTCGCACATAGCTCGATGTCTCGATATACGCACGGTCACACATCAAGCTATACATTTTCATTTGAAGCTCATAATTATTTGTTAACACAGGTACAGTAAAATAGTTGTTATAAATAAAAGATAGCTGACATCACATTGTACGAAAGCATACAATGCGACGTCAGCTAAAACTGGAAATGTATATCTTAATGTGTAGCCGTGTGTACAACAAAGTGAGCGTTAATTGTAGTTCGCGATAACGCGACAATATACATTCCATGCCGTAGCATGACAATGAACATTCCAAGTGCGCAGGATATTAAAATAATGTTAGTAGTTGCTTCGCCTGATCTATGTTAATTTATATTCCAAAAACAAATTCAGTTATGAGGTTTTACAGTACGCGAACGTTAATAATGGCCCCTCGCGTTTTAGGAAAAGTTTGCTTTGTGTCCCTCTCTGTCACTCCTGTGGGACTGTCTCTTTCTAAAACACGATGCACCACAGTAGGTTTCCGGGCACAGTATTCCAAACACACTGAGGGATGCAGTGGCGTGCATTTCATATAGGCACATAAGCAGTGCCTACCTCGAAAAATCACCATAACTCTGTCAATTACATTTTAATGTGTGTCCCGAAATTATTAAGAAACTAACTAAATTATCATACCTAAAAGAAACCCGCGTATGTCTGCCTAGACAAGAACAGGCGGGCTAGTGCCTACCTATATAGAAAAGCAATGCACACCACTGGAGGGATGAAAATGACAGTAGGTTTTCCCAAACTAGGATTTCTCCCAAATATCAAGTTAAACTCACACCAGCATACACGATTTCAGGAACATATACCTGCAGACCATATAAATATTTAATTGATGTAGAGAATGAATCTACAACCCAGAGAATAATCATCAGGGACCATCCATAAATTACGTCACAAAAGTTTCATGATTTTTTAAACCCCCCCCCCCCCGTCCTTGTCACAGCTGGTCAAATTTGTGTGACCCCCCCTCCCTAGTGTGACGTCACATATTTAGCAATTTTACATCTAGACATTGAATTTTTTTAAATTTTTCTTTCATAGTTCATTATTCGTGTTTTAATAGTATAATATCTTAGGACAACCAACACAAGGGCCCCTCCCACCCCCCTTGTCACAATTCATCGACCCCCTCCCCCCCTTAACGTGTGACGTAATTTATGGATGGCCCCTCATCTGTCTAGCCATTTCCTAAATACAGTAGAATCCGGTTACAACGACGGTGAAGGGACCGGTGATATTACGTCGTACTAACCGGACGTCGTACTAAAGGAAAAGACAATTTTTGATTTTTATTCAAATCACATTCATATATACACATACTATTATGTATTTAATAATATTTACGTGACCAACAGAAAAAAATTATTAAATCAAAATATTTGCCTGGGTGTAATTTATCTATAATATGTATGTATTTGGAAATATATAAGTATATTTATTAGTTATCTGGTTGCCATAGTACAGGCTCTGCCTAGTTTCGGATCAGATAACGGTGTGTTGGTTGTCCTAAGATATTTATATATATTTATTTTTTACATGGAGCAACTGCCGTGTGACCTCCACAACTCATCTACTGGGTATTACCCATACATACGATACCCCTTGGTAAGAGCTCTCACACACGAACGGCATGTTGCCAACGGCAGGTAACTGCTACCGTCGACACGTGATGATGGCGCTGATCTTTGAAGATGGTATGTCGCCGGCTGCCATCGCGACATATCACGTAGCAATTACCTTTGCTGTTGGCAACATGCCGCTCGTGTGTGTGCTCTTAGACTGGTAATCAGATTTCTGGGCTTCTAATGACCCGTAACAACTGTCAAATATCCACAATTGATAGCCGGAGACCATATAATCATATTGTAAATAAAATAATATTGTCCTGACCCACAGAGCACGGAGATACCTTGGCGGCCACTGCTAGATGCAGCATTGACACTTTTTTTGTTTTTATTGGATCGGAAATCATCAAATGACTTCTCTCGCTCTGGGCGGAGCGGGAGGGCGTGCCAGTTTACTGACTAAAACCCACCCGTGTTCTTTCAGTTGCCCATGTGCCAGGATCACGGTATCTCTTTCGAACAATCTCGCGACCCCGGCAGCTAGCATTGTCACTTCACAGACACTTTCCAGAGAAACTAAATGAATGTTTAATCGCACTACCAATAGAAATGACATAATGAAAGTGATGTCTTTGAAGTTGTATGTTCTGCTTGCACTTTCGTGTATACGAAATTTATTAGTATTCTCTAGACGTGGCCGGCACGGTGAATCACTGCTCTCTGTTCTACGCAGGCGACACAAGAGTTATTATGGATCAAGTGCAGAACCTATAACTTGATATTTGTGGGATTCATTGTCATGTCCGTAAGTGTGTCCGTAGCATAACAGCGGGCCCTATCGGATTATATCGCGATAGGTGCCTTTTAACAATTATCGCAGCATTGTGCTGAGATACGAGCCTTTTTGGCCTCGCACAGGTCTTACTCTTTTATTTTTTTTATTTTTTACTATTTTGTTATTTGTATCTTAAAAGTTTTAATGTTCTTTTTATTGTTTGTATTTCCCGTACGTGCCTCAAATAAAATATTTTTCTTTCTCTTTTTCTTTCTTTGACATGCACTTTACTGCACGGGGATGTTACACAGCCAACTTATTATAAGTCCGAGCTGCAAATGTGAACTAAAAAACCCCATAGTTGTAAGTCAGAATTTAAACTTGGGATCTGACAATCCGCAGAAGCTAGTCAACCAGCCAGTTGGATATTGATAAGATGTAGAAATAGACATTACCCGCACTCCATTCAGTTTGATTGTTGGTTTGGAGATTGGCTCGTCTTCCATCTCCAGTGGTTCCTCAAACTCGAACAGCCCCCCCCCGCCCACCTCTACGCTGTCCCCATGCTCGGCCTGCGCAAACATAAAACACACATTGTACAGTAGCTGTTTAAATGTAGCTGGTTATTTTGGCGATTGGTATAAAGAGTATTTTGTTCTATTGAGTTTTGAAAAAGGATTAATGTTTGTACTGCACACTCTGTACAGTACCTGTCGAGGGAAGAGTAGAAAAGACTAACGTTCTGTGTAGACGGTATGACAGCAGCAAAGTATTCGATGATAAACGAATTTCAGTCTGTTTAAATCAACTCAGAATAAAAAAAGTTTCAAAGAAAAGTGATATACTCAAGCGGCCAATTGTAATGCAGAGTATATTTTTTGTTGATAATAGAAAATAAAATCTTAGGCTTCAGTATTATGAAGTGAATGCATGGTAACAGGTAGTCCGTCAATGTCTCTGCCACCGTATATTCACCTGATTATGAACGCAAAGTTAGAGTCATAAATAATTTTGGAACCTCTTGCTTGCACTTTCAACCCTTATCAGTAGTACTGTAATGGTTGACTGGTATTGTTATTGACATAATCACCAAAAAAAAAAAAAAAACAAAAATGTTTTATTTCATTAAATGATTACACGTTGTACATTAGACAGTTGGTGGCGTCTCCTTTTAAGCATATAGATGCCTGTGCCAGGAGGCGCCGGTCTTTTATATCCTTCAATTAGTGTAACATGTAACTAAACAAAATAGTAAATTTTTATTTATAGTCATTAGTCTGTTGGTGGGTGAGTATGCGTGTGTATATGTATACGTGAGTGTGTGTGTGTATGTGATTGTTTTATTCGTAAGCAATTTTACTTTATATTTAATAGAAGATTCTCTACGTCATCGTAGCATAAATTGTTTATCCAGTTGACCAGCATCGATTTGCATTCCTTAAATGGTTTAGTATGTATGTATATTTATATGTATGTATATATTTATACCCGCTTTCACCAAAGTTATTCATAGCTGTCCTCCAAGATATCTTCCAAAAAATAGATTATACCAATAATGGGTTGTGGATTCTGAATAGACGTCTATCTCATCTACGATTTGCTGATGATATAGCTATCTTTAGTGATACTGCGACAGAATTAGAAAAAATGCTTCAAAACCTCGCCATCGAAAGTAAAAAAGTGGGATTAAAATTGAACACAAATAAAACTAAAATAATGACCAATAGTATCCAAAGACAAATCAACATAGAAGAAGGGATGATAGAATATGTCAGTGAATATATATATCTCGGTAAGCTAATATCATTTGACCACGACAGAAACGAAAAAGAAGTGGACAGAAGAATAAATACAACGTGGAAAAAATACTGGGCACATAAAGAAATCTTGAAAGGAAAATATAGTCTGAAGCTAAAAAAGATCATAATGTATTCATGTATCCTGCCGTGCTTAACATATTATGCAAGTCAAACCTGGACGTTCAATAAAAAGATTAAAAACAAAATCCTGTCGTGCCAGCATGCCATGGAACGAAGTATCTTGAAACTTAGAAGAATTGACAAAATACGAAATGCAGACATACGCAACAAAACAAAATTCACAGATGCACTGCAACATGCCCTGGCACTGAAGTGGAAGTGGGCAGGTCACTTAGCTAGATACCAAGACAAGAGATGGACACTACAAATAATGAAGTGGCTGGGCCCTACTGGAAAAAGACAAATAGGACGGCAAAAGAAAAGATGGGTTGATGAAATTATAAAAATAGCTGGGAAAAACTGGATGAGCAACGGTCAAGACAAACTAAAATGGAAAATGATGGAGGAGGCTTTTACCCTCTAGGGGCCATACAATAAACAACTCCACTATTACAATAAATTAAAATGTAACTCCAATACTTATTGTAAGGATAAATAAAGCTATAATAATAATAATGTATATAGTAATCATAGATATAGGACTCATAATATTATGGACACATTGTCATGTTGATGCAAAATTCATTTCGTGCAGGCTCTATAGCACTCAGTTCATATGTCATGCTATGACAGCAGAGACAGCGTTACTTGTAGTTTGCGATAATGTGACAATGTAACTGTAGCGTTACTGAGCGTTTCCAATGAAACTATAATAATCATAGAATTTTTTGCATTTGCTACATTAATAGCTACAAAGTGTAACCTGAGTACACATACTTCTTTTACTTTGATAGCAATCTAAATATAGTCTACACATACTATGTTCTATGTTATGGGGGTTTGGTTTCCGCACTTAGTCCTTTGAGTGGAGCATTGTGCGTGGGCCATGGCGACCGTCGGTGTTTACTCCAACCAGCTCACTTCCCTCCAGAAGTTGGTTATGTCTCCTGGTCTGCTGAGAACGTTTGTGTAAGATTTGCGTGTCCCGAGGGTATCTGTCCTAATTTGGGTAACGCCTGTACATTCGAAGAGTACATGAGCAACGGTTTCTTCAGCCTCCATGCACAGGGGGCTCTCCGTTATGCCTATTGTGTAAAAGTGTTTGTTTAGCGGGCAGTGTCCTGTAATGGTGCCCGTCATCAGACACAGACCATCCCTGTCCAGGCGTAGCAGACGTTTGGTTAGCCTGCCATCCGGGGATGGCATAGCTTCTCTGGACTGCCTGCAGCCTGGTGCCGAGGTCCACCAGCTCTCCGCTAGTGTATGGGTACACATACACATACTTACAACATAGAAAATCTAGGCTCGACTGGGAGCCGACCCCAACCTAGTTGACATAAGGCACGAGTACATGCAAGGGTGCACTTTTAGCTAAGACAGTCACTACCAGTAGTAATTTAACACTAACACATTGTGTATTGAAAATCCATTGGTCAATCACTATCCCGACAAAATAACTGCATTTTTATCAAGCAGCCACTTCTCAGGCTACACTACGGCTATATTAGACAGTATTACGCTAGGCGAAGAAAATATTTCGTTAAATAATATGAACATTATCATCAAGGTCTTTTCTCTAGTCTCTATTTTTGTTTTTAGCAATATTATCAGAAAAAAATGTTAATCTAAATATCACAACAAGCCTTCGCTTTATCTATAAAAAGGATAGGCTAAACAACTATGAGAGAACTTGTAAAATAAGACTTATTTAACTTTAAATATTTTTCGTACCAATATAACCTTACATTTGTTTCGGATCAAGATAATACAAAAATTATGAACAATTACCTTGGCATGTACAGTTCCCATGGTGGATTGTGTGTTTTACTACTTCTAAGTGGAAATTATAAGTTTCTAATTACAATATAAACACAATTTGGAATTTTTCTATTTTGAAATTACATAAACAATACGTTTTTGACAGTTCGACCGAACGATTTTATACTTTGGCAACATTCATTTATCGTTCAAAAAGTATTTATTCATTCACGCAAAACGGACTGACCAATCGGTTAGCGTAAATATTAAGCACATCAAAATCGAACGAATAAAAACATTAGCCAAAAATCGGTCATCCGAATAATACCGGTAAGATTGTCGTAAAGTGTAACTCATAAAGCTGAGCCCGAAAAAGAGCAACAAAAGTGAAACTGTGAAATAATAGGATAAAATTGTCTCACTTTCATCCGAATTAGCATCAGCAGCCTAATACCAATGTTCCCAATGCTGGGATACAGGCCTCCTCTCGGTAAGAGGAAGTGGGCCATACACCACGCGGGCCCAGTACGGGTTGGTATATGTAACATGTCTTTGAATTTTTGGGCCTAAGACATGCCGTTTCCTCACTTTTTTTTTCTTCACCGTTTTGAGAGCAGTGGTGATGAAATAATTTACACAAAGTAAAGCGCCTGCTTGGGTTCGAACTCCGATCTACTGCCCGTAAGTCGCGGCCGTTACCACTGGGCCTGTGCAGTGGTTGCTCATCTGAATAATATTCGTAAATTACGAATGTGAGGAACCGCCATGATGGCAAGATACTACTGAGGCTGAGTTCCGTATTACAATCACATCGATTTCAGCGTGCTAACACGGGTTATCTATATATATAAAATTCAAAGTCCTGACTGACTGACTGATATATCAACGCACAGCCTAAACTGCTGGTCCTAGAGACATGAAATTTGGAGAGTGTGTTCTTTGTGAAGAGTAGATGTCCACTAAGAAAGGGTTTTTTGAAATTCCTTCCCTAAGAGGGTGAAATGGGGGTTGAATTTTCTGTAAAACATTTTATTCTCTGGGTCGACTGACACGCGGACGAAGTCGCGGGCAGAAGCTAGTATATGATATAATTATTACAAAAAACACACTTCCATAGAAAAACTAACTAAAAAGTAGAAAATAATGGAAAAAGCGTTGGGTGCTTGATATCAATTAAAAATACCTCAAAAAGAACCTTTTTCTCCATTATTTTCTATTTGTTAGTTTATTTTTCTATGGAAGCATATTTTTTTGTAATAATTACATAAGCGATTTTTAAAAAATATATATCTGTCTAATCTCCGAAACGTTTGGACTGATTTTAATGAAATTTATTACGAAAATACTCTGAATACAGGGGAAGAATTCAGGGAACATACTTTTCATCTACATACGAAAAAAAACAGGACGTACAACAAAAATATCGCAATCAATTTCTAAAGCTTTTTGTAGTTCCATAGTCGTAGATTTAAGAACAACCTAAAACCACTCTCAGAAGCAAGTTACGCCATTACTCCTCGGTAATTGCGTAACTTACTATCAGTAGGAATCGCTTTCAAATTGAAAAGTCAACTACTTTCATTGCGTTATTTACGTTGTTGAACAGACAATTTTTTTCGAACAAGTGAAGCAGTGGATTAGAAATGATCTTCAAAACTATTCTGATTTTTCATTGATAGTTCGTTACGCAACTATGGTGCAGATCAAGGGCCACGAAATCACTGTTGATCAGTGTTGCACAGTGGCGAATTACTACAAGACTTTTTACCATAAATGTGGTGCGTTATGAGCTCATCCAACGTATCTTTAGGCAGAAAGCACAGGCTATATGCTGTGCCTCCATGTCGCACCGTTGAGCGTGCTAAGTCCCCAGTACCACGTACTCTGGCTGATCTTAATGATCTCTTGGAAACGAACCCAACAAACGATCTGTTTGCCGACGAATGGACGAAGATTTTATCGGCATGTCAGAAGTACTGCGAGAGGGATGTATGAAAGTGTTGTTTACGTTATCTTTGAATTTAAAAAAAAAAACTCTTTTTTTCTGCATGTGTAATCTATAGTGCCTTTAATTTCTGCAATTGGTTCTAAACCGTTTTAATTAAAGAATAAATAAATAAAAAAATCTTAACATACTACGTCGTACCACACGTAGCACGGTGAATTGTGATTGATGTCGACATCGTAGCACTGTGTAGCACTATTTTTGGGGCATACTTCGTAGCACGTAAACCACAGTGTCCACAGTTGATTATAAACTACGTCATACATAGCATTTGTAGCCAAGAATAAGCTACGTCGTAGCATTCATAGCAAAGGATAAGCTACGTCGAAGCATTCGTAGCGTGCGTCATAAAGCTAAAGCTACGTCGTAACTCTCGTAGCATATGACAAGCTGCGTCGCGTCGTAGCCCTTATAGAACAGTCTGTCATACGATGACCACCCCGCACCCTGGGGATCAAACCCAAGAACCTACACTCAGTGATCGCGAATGCGACCACTACATAAACGAAGCAGTCATTATTAATATTATACCCCCCCCCCCTGGCCTGTTAGTCTAGTGGTTAGTGACCCTTACTGCTAAGACTGAGGTCGTGGGTTCGATTCCCACCCAGGACAAATCTTTGTGTGATGAGCACAATCATTTGTTCTGTGTCTGAGTGTAATTTATCTATAATATGTATGTATTTAGAAATATATAAGTATTTTTATCAGTTGTCTGGTTACCATAGTACACGCTCTGCCTAGTTTGGGATCAGATAACGGTCTGTTGGTTGTCCTAAGATATTTTTTTAATTTTTTTTATACCCATAGAACTTATTGCACCCATAGGATTAGCAATGATGTAAAAAACGATACCCATGACGTCTACGGAGTTTCGTTATTAGTTCATTTAATTTGATCCTATAGTTTAGGTAATTTACAGGTTTGTAATAAAACTAATAACTCTCTTAATGCTTTGAAATATTTTATTTTTTGTTAACTTTGCCATTCACTCCAACGAAGGTTCGTTTCGATTTCCTCGTTAAGTTTATAAATTCGTTTAATAAATAAACATTTTACTACTAAATACTATTTTACTACTAAATACATGATAATTAGAGTGAATGTAGCACGCCAATTATATTGGCATAATGCGGGTCTTCATTTTGGCCTTGTGGTCGAATCTCTTGTCTCACCAAGTCGAGGTCCGCGTATAAAACTTGGTTTTGAGTTGCCTGAAATTTTAAAAGTATTTTAAAATGCAGAACCTTGAAAATTGTGCTTTATTTTTGTTTTAGTTTTTTTGTATCGATACTCGTAGTGAAGGGTGAAAATCGTATTTGTACTCAATCAAAAATTCGTTGACATTTTCACAACAATTGAAATTGTCGAAACATCGTCGGTCGTGTATCGGCGATTCCGCGAAGGCTACGCGACACCACGCAGCGCAACACGACGCCATCACTTTCGTGTTCAATAGTTTTATGTTTACATTGTTTGTTATTTGTATGTATGTTAGTCTGTAAGGTATTTATAATATGGGTCTTTATTGCCTGAATTAAATTGATTTGATTTGAAATCGCGCGCTTCACCGGCTGCCTGTTACACACTTCCATCTCTTTTCATGAAATCACTCCCACAGATTGCAGGAAAGCGAGAGAAAAGATGTAACACACCAAAAATAACTTACACAGTCTTTCAATTCCACCGTTTCTTCAACTGGATGCGGCTTTGTACAGCAGCGGTTTTGTTTGATAATATAAAGTGCCAACGCTAGAACACATATGCTTAAGAATGCAGGTACTAAGCATATTATCCAATCGGTCAGGGAAGTTGCTGTCTGTTCTTCAGTTTCTGAAACGTAATAAAATTCGGAATGAAACCGTAGTAATGCAGCGCTTTCAAAAATTCAGCCGATCTATTCTATTAAAATCTCACCGTGAGAACTTAGGTGAAGTGACCTATAAGTGAGCTGTCATTCCAACTCATGTTAGGGATTGACAGTAATCACAGCTCACTTTAAGCTCACTTCACCCAAGTTATCACGGTGAGATTTGTACAGAATAGCGCCACTGGTATGTGTGTGTTTCCGTGTATTGCCAGACGCAATATAGCACCATTCCATTTCTGCATGTAAGTGTATATTATTTTTGACGCTGACTGTACAAGACCATGGAATTAAGGATGCACTTTTCTATCAAAAGCAATTTTGCAATGATTGTAGTTTCTATGTGCTTTACTGTCGTGGAAATATTATTTATAAGTTATAGTTATGTGCTGTGATCGTTAAAAAGTATATCCGCTGATACGGATCCGAATACGGATATCTGGTGTCAAGATCCGCGGATACAGATCTTTTTTCCCTCGGATATCCGCGGATACGAATACGCATACGGATATCCAGCACATCACTAATAAGTTTCTATAATATTGTGTCCCATTTCTTACCGTGGGTGTCGTAAGAGGCGACTAAGGGACTTACTAGAGAATGGGCAGCAGCGTTCTCTATGCATTTTACTACCATACTGCGATCGCCAACGCGCCTGCAAAACGAGGCGATTGTGGCTGACCCCCTCCAAATTGAGGGCCGACTCTGTCCAACAGTTGACGTCTTTCGGCTGAAATGTGATACGAGTATCAGTCAAACGTTCAGCACCCTAACTGCGAAACGCACAATTTATCAGAATCTGAATGGGCTTGAAGATTATTTCTAAACCATTGCGTCATTTGTTCGAATAAATTGTCGGCTCAGCAACGTAAATAACGCAATGAATGTTGTTAAACCAATTCCTACCGATAAAAAGTTCCGCAATTACCCCTCAGGTTTAAGACCATATTTTTGTTGGTCTAATTAAACGTTAAAGTAATTAATGCCGTGTGTAAATCTTCATCTACTTTTGTCGTAGTACCATTTATTATCGACCGTCTGCGCGAAGCCAAAGGCACTGTCGCGCTCGTTTAGATGACATGCACGCACCGTGAATCAAGTTTATCTAACTAAACAGACAGCCGTGCTGCTGGGGAATTTGTTGCGCAACTTCTTTTTCCCAGCTAAACCACTCTTGAAGTGTGGGCGATTTTGGAGGACTGTCTTATGTAATTTTGACGTTCGAAAAGTGCTGATCCTCAGCCTTATTTGAATAAAAACTTTTTACAAAAAAAAAACAACCGACTTCCTTAAAAACACTACAAAGTGAAAAATAACTTTAATTTCGGAAGTCGGTGTCTTAGGATCTGTATTTATGGTTTTTTTTTGCCACCAACTTCCGAAATTAAAGTTATTTTTCACTTTGTAGTGTTTTTAAGGAAGTCGGTTGTTTTTTTTTGTAAAAAAGTTTTTATTTTTAAATTTTTAGTTGTGGTATTTACCCTGCACTAATTCCAAACAAACAATGCATATTTATGCGATAGCAGAAATCGCGGTTGATTTGCTGTCATTTTTTAAAGAGTTCCGGTGTCTGTCTCCCGAATTCATCATCAGATCTATATGAAATTTACATGGGACCATTTCGGAATAAACCCCTTTCGAACAAAAAAAGAATTTTGCAAATCCGTCTATATATGACGGAGTTATGGCCGTAAAAAAAAAAACATATAAACATCCGAATTGAGAACGTCCTCCTTTTTGAAGTCAGTTAATAAATGACGTTTGATTTTGAATCAACCCATGTTGCGTACTTGCGTCATTATTCAGTCGCTAAAGCGCGACAGGCGCTTTCAGTTAGACTTACTTCCTGCCAGGGTTTACGGTTTTGTTCGAATGAGATACCGTGACCCTGGCATAGGCCACTGAAGGAACACGGGTGGGTTTTGGTCAGTAAAAGTCTGACACGCTCTTCCGCTCCAGCTCCACCCAGAGCGGGAGAAGTCATTTGATGATTTACCAAACACAAAAATAAAGGGTTAGACTTACTTGTGAGGCTCAAGTCTGACATGCTCCTTCCGCTCCACCCAGAGCGGGAGACGTCATTTGTTGATTTCCCACACACAAAAAAAAGGCTGGACTTACTTGTATAGTTTAAAGATCCTTGCGACTGGTATATTAGTAAAGTCTTATTTTCAACAACACGTCTTATGTTCAACGTTATGCCTTCGTCACCCCATTTGGAGGTGTAGTAAATACAACACAGTATAGTTCCATTGTCCGCCATTTTGAGTTTTCTTTCTATAGATGATGTGTTGTAGAGTGTCGTTATCTTGTTGTTTGTTGTATTTATTATGCCTATTTGAATTACAACTGGAAATAATAATTTATTTAGTCATCGTTACATAGTATAAAACAAAGTCGCTTCCTGCGTTTTTACGCTTAGATCTTTGAAACTACGCAACGGATTTTAATGCGGTTTTTATCAATACACAGATTGATACCAGATGAAGGTTTACATGTAGAATACGCAGGGAAAGTCACTGGCAAAAGCTAGTACCTAAAGTATATCTTTCATGTTTTTAAGTTTTATTTGTTTCTAGTCTAAACTAATATTATAAAGACGAAAGATTTGATTTTTTGTATGTATGTACTGATTTAAAAAAATATTTCACCCATAGAAAGCTATATTATCACCAAGTAACATAGGCTACTACATAATATTTATCTCAAAAAAATACACAGTTCATGTGGGCCACGCGGACGAAGTCGCGGGCAAAGTGCTAGTTGAATTATATAGGACCATACCATGGATTCAGTGAGTGATTCTTAACCGCCCTACGTACCGTGGGTTATAAAGAAAACGCTGTTTCATTGATTTTCACTGCACTATGAACTGCAGATTTTTTTTTGTAATCAACGAACAATTTCTACGTTAGGGGGTCTAAAATCATGTGCTGAATTCCTAGTAACAGTTTGCGCGTATGTAGATACTTATATAATGTAGTTATTGGGTACTTTACTGTAAAATTCATCTTAAAATAATTAATTTTAATTACATTCACGAAAATCTCTTCGCAGAGCGTTGTCTCTGTGACGCATGCCTGTGGGACTGTCTCTTTCTAAAACTTTATGTGGTATTTTCACTTTTTTTTTGCAATGCCTTCTCGCACGTCAACCTATGAGGTGTAGGCTGCTTAAACGGACTTGCTTGTGGTTCATCATCATCATCATCATTTCACCCGTAAGACGTCCACTGCTGGACTTAGGCCTCCCCCAATTTGGGGGGCTTTGCCATAATCGCCACGCTTGGCAGGCGGGTTGGCGATCGCAGTATGGTTGTAAAATGCATAGAGAACGCTGCTGCCCATTCTCTAGTAAGTCCTTTAGTCGCCTTTTACGACACCCACGAAAAGAAATGGGGTGGTGTTATTCTTTACGTCCGGTACCACACGGTACTTGCTTGTGGTTACCATACTAAATTAAGCCCTACAGCCAGGGCTTAAAAAACTTAAAACTAGAGTGACTACTCGCTAAGGGTACCCCCTGTGGGGTACAAACCTCGGCTTAGGGCATCGCTGGTAGAGGGCAGCAAGGGTCGGGCTGAATCAGAATGATGCTATATTCACATTCGGATGGTATACTTACGTTTGCTTCCATATTTGGAATATTTCTCACAGATAAACTTAATATCTCTAGTTTCATTATATCTCAGTGTTGCCGCATTGTAGTCAACTGCAACAAGTAAGGAAGTCAGTCTCAAAATTATTGTAATGAGAGATGAAGTCGCATCGCATCACATCGTAGTAAAAAAAATCCTACATTTCAATTATGATACATTTTAACCTACTCCTTTGGAAGTCCAAAGGAGTCAGTTACAACCAAACAGGTGAAAAAAAAAACCAGTGATTTTGACCCACTTTAAGTGGTCAGATTTCATTTAAGCTTTGTAGACTTATCGAGGACCGATAACAATACAATAATTTCATAAAGCTATTATCCTTGCCAGGGTTACCAGGATAAAAACTAAAAACACTGTTTTGTAGCAAGTCGAACTAAAAAATAGAAAATAATTGAAAAGAAAAGTGTGGGTGCTTGATACCAATTAAAATACCTCAAAAAGCACCCATCGCAGGAATCCACTGGATGCGAGAAACACAGAACCTGTCGAAGTGGCGGTGTTTGGGGAAGGAATAACGTCCAGCAGTGAACGTGTTTCGGCTGAAATGATGACTATTCGAAAGTCCAGTTTCTAGAACAAAAATTACGTGACAAATTGTCAAGCGCGCGTAGCCTGCTGTGATCGGTTGGCTAAATTATAAATAGCCAGTCACATCACTTGACTTGCGTTTAATTTTGACGCGCAGATAATTTTCGTTCCAGTTATTAAAGCGGGAAAATCAGTAAAAGCACGATTCCGCTGTTGCGTTGGATGTACATGGTCAGGCTCACTTAAAGACCCGGCTACACCCTCTTTGAGCTCCAGGTCCTTTGTTACCAATCTTTTGGGTACGCCACAATTGCGGCGGTAAGTCCACTCTTTGAGGAGTGATAAGAGAGGTGCCACGGCGACCCCACCTTCCGCCTTACGCAGGTCCTCATCGGGCGTGGGTGTTTCGGGAGGTTCCTGTTCTGGCTAAGGAGGGAGAAAACGCGCGGGTGTTATCATAACGTGGATCGCCTGGAGGATACGGTGGAGCATAGGGTGGAGATGTGCCCTGTTTGGGCGGAGCACCGCCGTGTCCTCGTGGAGGTTATTGGCGGCGGCGACCTCTCACGCCTGGTCCTGGTACAGGCCATGCAAAGACTATATAACCACTTGACTGCGCATACAGTGCCCCGACGCTCGAAAACTATTAGTATTTTGTCGCCTATGCATAGGCTGCGGTTCAAGCAGCCATTTTAGTTGTGACCAATTGTTACACCTCTGTGCACGCTAAATTATTGCAAATAATATAACTAAATCTGCAATTATAACGCATCAAAATACCTTCATGCGCGGTGAAGTGGTGTGGGAAACATTCCAAGACTTCTAGTTACAAAAATGATGGCATAACTTTTCATCAGTAAATAAACAGTACGAAAAATTATTGTGATTTAATCAGATTATGATCCACCGTAGGGGTCTATTTAAAATGGTGGTTGGGTAAACCAGCACACTGTGTGAGTCCCGCGTTGATTTCTTTTGGAAAAGTCTCGTTCTTTCATTAGACAATTCTAATGCATCTGTCCCTTACTTTCACTTTGTATTTTTATCGTAAAAATTAGTGCTGTTTCCTTTAATAGCTGGAAGTCTTTATCGAAAATTTAAATTAAAACGAATGAAAATTTTATTCAATTGAAATACTGTGGCTTCTTTAGTTTCGTCTTGACAATCCGTTTGTAAACTGGCGTCAAAACTACCGTGGCCATAGTACCTTCTGCCTTGGGGATGATATTAGACACCGTTTCTGATTGCTATTTCGTCGAATATGATAGTGGCGAAAGTTTTGTTCTTGGATTCTCTAGTTTTCATTTTATTAGTGATTGATTTTGATTAAATATGATTTCTTTGATTTTAATTGAGTATTTATCACAATTTTAAAATCCATTTTATCGATATCGACTATTTTCCCTTAATGAAGTAGAGCAGCCCTACGATGGGCATACCTACGCAACTTGACCTTGAATTGACCAATTGCAGCCGCACGTTCTTCCTCGTCCCCCGGCCCGCAGTGGTGAGTCGTGTGCTAAGCAGAAATCGGCCTATACGCTCTCTAGTGGTTATATTCTCTTTGAGGCCATGGTACGAAGCGTGAGGGCATGGCCATCACCTCCTTCTGCGAAGCAGTAATGCTCGCGAAAGAGGAGGTGGAGCGCGTGAGGGAGAGGCAGTCTCTGCACACTCACGCCCCTAGCCGCCGCAGGAGGAGACGCTCCGGGCGTCGGGAGTCAATCGCGGACTCCCGGCCACCGTAGGCGCGGGTTTACGGGCGGCGACCGGCTCACCGCGTGGTAATGACCAGGCCCGTGTCGACGACGCGTTGTGTTCCACGCCCGCCTCAAAGAGATGTCAACAAAACTCGAGGGGTCGCAAGATTTGTGCGAAGGAGTTCGTGGCCCTGGCATATAGGAACTGAAGGAACACGGGTGGGTTTTAGCCAGTAAAAGTCTGACGCGAGATGTTATAGGTAATATCACACCCACAAAAAAAAAAACTCACCAAAATCTTTTGCCTTTATGATAATTTTGTCAGACAACAGAATATTTTTTCTATCTTCCGACAGGGCTACATTAACTGAAGTATTATTGTCAAATAATTCTAACTTCATGAAAAAATGTATGTTTTTCGCTTTTGTTTGTAGTACACCACCAATTAAGGAATCTGCAAAAAACAAATTATTCTGTTTAAGTATACACGTCACCAGGGGTTAACCGAATTTGCCTGTTTTAGTAATCAGTAAACTAAACAAATATTCAAGTATTCAGGTCTTGACATCTACACAAATAAATAAAATTGGAGTGTCTATTTTCACTTTGTACTAAGTGTATATGGATGTATACACGGTACATATACCAAAACAACGTTTTTTAAAATTTTTGTCTGTCGGTCCGTCTGTCTGTTTGTTCCGGCTAATCTCTGAAATGGCTGGACCGATTATGACGGAACTATCATTGGCAGATAGCTGATGTAACAAGGAGTAACTTAGGCTACTTATATTTTAGAAAAAATAAATAATAGTTTAAAAAAACTAAATGCACGCTGAATTTTGTGACGTATGTCAGCGTAGTTTTCAAAGACAGTTTTTATGAAAAACTTTTTGTTAAATACCACGCGGACGAAGTCGCGGCTATTACCTATAATATAACATGAATTAACACATCTTACCGCGATAGTACGTCCGCCTGCGTTAATTTCCGACATCCACGCGGGCGAAGCCGCGGGCAAAAACTAGTCTATACAAGTATTATAAAGCTGAAGAGTTTGTTTGTTTGTTTGATTGAACGCGCTAATCTCAGGAACTACTGGTCCGAATTGAAAAAACATTTTTGTGTTGGGTGGCTACCCACAAATAGGCTTATTTATCGAGGAAAGCTATAGGCTATATAACATCACGCTACAACTAAGAGGAGCGGAGCAGTAATGAAAAATGTTGCAAAATCGAGGAAAATCGCACGGGTAGGCGATTCGACGCGACGGGAAGGGTCGGGGGAACAAGAAAGGAGACGGGCATTTCTGGGCCAAAATGTAATAAGTGGAGAAATGGTTTAAAAAAAAGCTTATATTTTTCTATATCAAAATCTGAAAAAGCAACTCAATTTACAATCTGGAATATGAGAAATCCTAAAATTAAGTTAAGGTTCCCAAGTAAATGGAATATCGATTAAATTATAATCGATTAACGTTCATATTATTTAAGAAGATGCCTTCACCAGATGATTAATTCAATTAAAATAATTAAATCTATTAGAAATAACATACTGCACAGCTTAAACCAATTAAATATTTACATAATTAACATAAATTGATCCACGTTTGTTAATCGATTAATGTATGTTTAGTCTGTGCTAACTCTGACATGACATGCATGACATCACGCTGACACTCACTCGTTTCATATTGTTTATTGCATGTGCGTATCGTGTTTCCACCCATAGTTTTATTAATGTTTCCTCAACCCCTGCTTTCATTCTACGGACTTCGGAGCTACCTTCTTGTATGACCCTTGCCTTGCTACCATACCCGACACGGAGAACCCCGCTTAAACGTTGGACTTGGACTTGTCAATTTGGATTCTACGAACAGCTTACCGATTGGAAAGCGACGGTCAGTGGGTCGTTTTAGGGGCAACATTCTTATTTCTAGTAGCATAATAACAACCTTAGGTACAATGAGCTATACGTATAAAAAACAAACAAATAAGATCTCATATCAAACGTAAATGGTTGTTTGGTTGTTAGAGAGTAATTCACACTGACCTCTGGCCTCGCACAGGACTTTCTGTTTTTTTCTTTTAAATTTTGTTTTTTATTTGTTTTTGTTTTTTTTTGTTTATAATTGATTTTTATTTTTATTAAGTATTGTTTTTTGTGTAGTTTCTGTGCGTGTCCCAATAAATACTTTTTCTTTCTTTCTTTCTTTCTTTACTACATCATAGTATAAACTGTATCACGGTAGGACAGTATTCCTCGCTTTCCAATAATCACACATGTTATCAGTGAACATAATATTTGAGATATTTAGCAGGTAGTTCGGTATTAATTAATATAATAAAGTATAGGTAAACATTTAAAACGCCCATGTAGATACATTATATAGAACTAAGTAACTATCGGACGAAGATTTTTTAAAAGTACTTAATCATGTTATCTGTTATTAACCACTTTTTACATCTTTCAGGTAAAATGCAGTGACCATGTTTGCCAAGCTTGCTGGTAGTTGGATCAAAGACCACCTCTTGTTATGAAAATAATATGGTACCTTAGTTGGGCTAGGTACCAAGATAATATAGTACCACCACCTGCACAGTTTCTAGATGACAATTTAATCATAATTGAAGATAAATAAAAAATATTACTACTTTAGAAATACCTATATAAATTATCATCTGCTTAGCCTTTCCCCAATTATGTTGAGGTCGGCGTCCTGTCTAACCGGATGCAGCTGGGTACCAGTATTTTACACGGAGTGACTGCCTATCTGAGTTCCACAATCCAGTTACTGGGTAATATGATATCCCTTGGTAAGACTGGTTGTCAGACTGGGCTTCTGATGACCCGTAACGACTGTCTAAGATCTACGAAAGATAGCTGGGACCAACGGCTTAACATGCTTTCCGAGGCACGGAAGGGTCTTGGTATGTAAAGATGGTCACCCATCCACGGACCAACCGCGGCAAGAGTAACTTAACCTGATCGGTTAACCCGTGCGGCTGTTATTACTTAGCCACCAGCCCTTCTATACTTATATAATTATTAAGAATAGAGAGAATAGTAAAGAATAGCACCATCCTATTTCTTCCTGTGGATGTCTTAAGAGGCGACTAAGGGACTTAGAATTGGCAACAGCGTTCTCTATGAATTTTGCGACCACACTGCGATCGCCAACCCGCCTGCTAAGCGTTGCGATTATGGCAAACCCCCCCGAATCGGGGAAGACTTATGACCAGCAGTAAACGTCTTTCGGCTGAAATGATGATAATGAATTATAATAATATTCTTTATATTTACCAACCCAACTGTATTTTAAAGAATGAGAATCGCACTTCAAAAATCAGCTGTTAAGTGTAGATTGTTACGTAATCTCACTTTTCCTAAATCTTAATTAACTCGGTTCTCAGATTGCCAAAACCTGCAAATTTTTCAGTGATTTTTTAATAATATAGTACCTATCAATAGACACCAATTTCATCTTTTTACATCCAGGCCCAAGATTGTATGAAAGCGTATCCGTCTCCTTTAACGCGGACGAAGTCGCGGGCAGAAACTATGAATGACATATATCATACATTTCTTTAAAACGAGAATATATATTATATATTCTCGTTTTAAAGAAATGAAGAAATGTATGATTCAGAACACGAAAAATTTTAATATGCTTGATAAAAAGAATCCGAAAGTGGCTCGATTCCAAAACCATTTTTCGCTTCATTTCCTAACTTCAGCTAAAATAATATGAATATTTTGTTTACCATAACGTATACGTGGTTTCTTGTGGTGCCGGACGTAAAGAATAGCACCATCCCATTTCTTCTCGTGGGTGTCGTAAGACGCGACTAAGGGACTTACTAGAGAATGGGCAGCAGCGTTCTTTATGCATTTTACCACCATACTGTGATCGCCAACCCGCCTTTTTTTTTTTGTTGGACATCTCGTAGTTAATCTGAAAAAGATTCTGACTACTTAAACGGATTTTTGCCCGGCGATTTCTAAAAAGTAAACTTTTTAGACCTCCAGCCGGGGCCAACCCGCCTGTCTAGCGTGGCGATTATGGCAAAGCCTCCCAAATTGGGGGAGGCCTATGTCCAGCAGTGGACATCTTATGGCTATTAGTATATGCTTTTAGTAGAAATTGCTCAATAATAATAATATGGTTCCACGCAAGTAATTATAAGTATGTATGTCTGTCAGTTTTAGTTCATACTTGCATTTGCATGTCTCTTATCTATACTAATATTATAAAGCTGAAGAGTTTGTTTGTTCGTTTGTTTGGTTGAACACGGTAATCTCAGGAATTACTGGTCCAAATTGAAAAAATGTTTTTGTATTGGGTAGCCTATTTATTGAGGAAGGCTATAGGCTATATTACATTACGCTACAATCAAGAAGTGGACGTGGAAGTGGTGAAAACTGGTAGGCAATTCGATTCGACGGGACCCTTCCCGTTCCCGGGTCACGGGAACAAAAATTTAAAGCGCACGAAGTCGCGGGCAGAAGCTAGTTAAACATAACTAAGTACCAACTTACCTATATTGTCGTAGTTTTGGTACAATATGTACCAATTATCAGTTTTCAATCCAATATTCAAAGTACAATTGTATGTTGATGCGTTTGAGTTACATATAATGTTCTCTGAAACAATAAAGACAATTTTCATCGGCAATTTTTTGTTTATTATGTATAAGTTTTTTAGTTTTTGTAAGACGGTCATTTTTATTTCAGTGGTTGGCAACACAGGCTGATAACACTAGGAGGAGAAGCCCCGGGCGTCGGGAGTCTGATGCGGACTCCCGGCCACCGTCGACGCGGGCATGTGAACGGCGAGTAATAGGTAGCTCGCCACCCGGTAAGGACCAGGCTCGGGTCGACGGCGCGTTTTGTTCCACGCGCGCCTCAAAGAGATGTAGCAAAACTTGAAGGGGTCCGCTGGGACCAATTCCTATCAGGGTCGCGCACAGGTGAGTTTTAGTCAGTAAAAATCTGATATCCTCCGCTCCACCCAGAGTGGGAGACGTCATGATGATTACCCACCCACGAAAAAAAAATGCTGGTAACACTGTTACTTTTAGCCTAGGTGGAAATAGCATATTAAAACCTATAATTTCAATTGAGCCAACCTCATTCGATAGCAATTAAATATTTCAGATTTTAATAGTTAGGAGTTTCGATTTTTAACTGAATTATGTATCAAGTGAAGCTAATAAAAGCGTGTAAAAATCTGAAGTGTTCATTTGCTTTCGTTGTTGACTGTAACTCCAATATTTGCCAAAAAAGAATTGGGTATGAAATAAACTTAATTTTTACCTTCATTGCATTTGTTTTCTAAATCCACAAGCATTTTACAAGAGTATGGCGCTAAACACAAACCTGAAAAAAAAAAGATTTTAGGTAGGTATACATCATGAAATTGTTCTTCATCTCCTTTATTATAACATCCTCACAGCATCGGTTGCTCACACAACTCATTCATAGTTGTTTGAAGATGATAAAATAGATACTATAATGAATAAAAAAAAAAACAGTTGCAATTGTAGATTAAATTTCAAATTTCATTTCATTTCAATAAAGTTATGTTCGATCCCTTTCTTATTCGTGATAGTTTTTCCAAGTTAAGTTTGGTATTTCTGGCAACCCTTTTATTTGACAGATGATATACCTATGTCAATGCTAAGTACTGTGTGTGAAAGACTGCAGTCATTTAAAGTTGACAGAAGAAATATACACAGAGAATGAACTGAGTGTTGGCCTCACAAAAGTGACCACTCTCTTGAAAGAGACGAAGTGACTGTGCGTTTTACCTGGCCCTTTCCTGCAAGCTAGTAGTAACAAAAGCGCAGTGTTCCAATTTTAATTAATAATTCTAAAGTCTTAAAATAATAAAATGCATAAAAAAGAATCATAGGACATCAAAAGATTAGTCCGCATCGTTGTCAACAGGAAAATTACTCAAATGGTTGGCATCACTGCCACATTGTATGGCAATGCTGATTCTTTGGTCAAAACATGGGCCCACTCGTCACGTGACTTGATGGCTGGTCACATGACGAACCGAGCACCCGTCTGCCAATATCTCGAAAATCTAAGTGGGCATTCAGACCACCAGACCCTAGAGTTTCAACATCAAACCTCTTAAACATATATGTAAGTTCCAATAATTTATGTAATTGACATTGTTCAGTGTGATTGAAAATTCTTAATGCGATCTAATTAATTTACTTGTTTATTTGTGGTTCATGTGTCTAAATTAATTTCTTGTTTAATTCTATTGCATGTATGACTACTTTTGTACGCCCTACAGGCAAAACATAGCGCCCTCAATGTTTACCATATAAGAACAAATAATGTACCTATGGTTTACAATAAATAAATGAATTGAATTAAAATTTATATGCACTGTTTGACGTTTTCCGCACCTACAGCAGCCGCCCCAGTACAGCTCACTGTGCTAGGAAGGCTAGAGAAAATTTTCGTTGCGTTGCGGTTTACTCAACAACAATTATATTTAGGGGTCACAAAACGGCAGGCATATTATAAACCCGGTTTTTCGATTTTAATTTCACCACAAAACCGGTTTTCCATTTTTTCGGCTATTTCGATTATTTCTATGTTTTTAACTAAACATTTATTCCATTTTTCAATTCAATTCAATTAAATTAAATTTAATTCAGATTAATTACAATAAATAACAATAAATTACAATCATTACATTATAATAATCCATACTTATATATATTATTATATTATAATTTTTAAATAGCTAATATAATATGAACAGGACTACACAACAGAAACACTGGATCAAGACCGCACTACTCGTACATGTAGTTTTGTCCAGTGTTCCATGAAGGAGCAGTCCACATCCATTCTCCCTGCAATAAGTTGCAGGAAGCTGTTGGGGCTGCCCCGTATGCGGCGCATCAGAGACGCTATTCTTTTGCGATGTATCGCTTGAACGCCATCCACTTGAGCGTCTGCAAACATAGGTACCTGATGCGCTACAAAAGCGTGGCAACCCCATCAACATCCGGAACGCGTTATTGTATTGGACACGCAGGGCACTGTAAGTCTTCTGATTATGCTTCACCCATAGGCTGCACGTATAAAAAGACTGACAGTATGCCTTAAATAAAGTTACTTTTACATGTGCAGTGCAGCGTGCAAACCTCCGGGCCAGCATATTAGCTCTGATTGACAATGCCCTGCGTTCCCTTTCAATATCCACATCATCTGTGAGGGCCTCGGTGACCCAGTGGCCCAGGTACTTAAACTGCGCCACTCTTTTGAGAGCACTGCCGTCCAGAGTGACCTCAGGTACGGTGTCATAGCTCTTCGTACCGGCTTTGAACACCATCACCTCACTCTTGGTCGTGTTATACCTGAGCCCATGGGCTTCCGCATAGCACTCACAAACTTTATTAAGCGCCTGAGGGCACTGATCGATGGGTTCAGCAGCACACCATGTCGTCGGCGTAACTTATATTGTTAACAAAAACTCCATCAATCGAACAACCTACCTGAGTGCTGCTGAGCTCACGGATCAGGCGATCTACGTACAAGTTAAAGAGCTTGGGTGAAGTCAGACCACCCTGTCTTACGCCACACTCCAACCTATACGCATCCGATAGTGATCCCGCCCACCTGACATTGTTACGCTGATTGCCATACCAATATTTAAGGAGCGATGTGAATTCCTCTGGAAGTTTTGTCTCACTCGACAACTTCTGCCACAGCTTGTCATACACAACCAGGTCGAAAGCCTTTGAAAGGTCCAAAAAACAGGCGTAAACCGGTGTGTTCCTGCTGGTGTAATACCGGATAGTGTGCTTGAGACTTAATATAGCTGTTTCAGTGAACAGACCAGTTCGAAATCCGAACTGAGCGTCATGTAAGCTAAGATGTTTATCTAAATATTTCTCAATCACACTATCCAGTACCTTCGCAATCACAGTTGCGAGCGATATAGGCCTGTAATTAGTCAAACTAGACGCGTCCCCTGTCTTGTTCTTAATAATAGGGACAACTACGGTTCTTATCAATGCATCCGGTAGGTATGAGTGCCCTATGCAGAAGGTGAAAAGCATGGCCAGTACCCTAGGCAAGTGGCGGCCTGCATTTTGCAAATGTTCAATGCTCAATGAGTCATGGCCAGGGGATTTTCCTCGTTTCATGCCTTTCACCGCCTGCGCGACATCTTTACTTGTAATCTGTACGATTGTTTCGCCGATACGTAAATTATGTGACTCAGTTCCTTTGTTCCCGGTACCCACAGGCGAGCAAACCTTAAAATGTTCCTTAAACAGGTTGGCAATCTGGTCGGGCTCACTACTACCCTCGACGCTCACTGGAACGCCCGACCTTGGATTCAGTTTACCGGTTTCCTTCCAAAATTGACTAAAATTCTTAGCTGTGTGTTGTGTTGCTAAAATATCCATTTTTATTTATGTCTTGTTGTTCTGACACCACTTTAACTTTGTTTTAAACGTAACCCGCGAATTACGCATGCTTTCAAAAAGTGGACCAGATGTGGGTTTTCCACTAGCAACCCATTCCTGAAACCAAAGTCGAGCGTCGCCATGAGCCGTTTTCACATATTTGTTCCAGCCAGTAACATAAGGCTTATTCTTTTGACAACTTTTTAAATTTCTTTTATAGCAGTTTGATGCTGTATTTTGTAAAATATTCACTATACTATTATACATCTTGTCTATAATACCTCTATGTTCTAAATTGTTACAATAAACATCTGCACATTTTCTAAACTCCGGGGGAAAGTCTACGTCACGTACCTAGTTTGAGGGTACATTCTTGACTATATTGTTTTAATTGCGTCAAATCCCTAACACCCCACACCACTCCGTTCTGTACAGTCTTGGCATGTATAACTTTTGGTTTTATACGACTAATGTCGCATATTAACTCAATAGGGAAATGATCAGACCACGAGACATTATATTTAATCTTAATATTTAAAATTGACCGAATTTAAACATTCTTATTATATTTTTAAATATTAGAGATTAAAATTGTAGCCCACCGGTATCGGGAACAGGGTCCAAGCTACCGGCGGTCAGGGGTCCAGAGAGAGGAACCTCCGGACAATGCGAGCCGTGTCCAGAAGTACCGCTTTCTGAATCAAGCCCTTGATCCAGCTGCCCAACGAGAGCCTCTTCAGGGGTTGGTCGAGGCTCTTGGCTATCAAGCCATTGGCTGTGACGACTATCGGCACAATGATAGCTGAGTCCACATCCCATATGTCGACAACCTCGCGAGCCAAGTCAAGTTACTTGATTTGTTTAACTTTTTCGGTTTTCGCGAAGTTCCCGTCATGCGGGACTATTATGTCAACGTTCATTGTGCGCCACTCTGATCGATCCACCACCACTATATCAGGCTTATTTGCAACAATAGTCCTGTCGGTGATGATGGATCGATCCCAGTACAGTGTGTTATATCCATTTTCGAGAACTGGGTCGGGCACATACCTGTAGTACGGCACTTCCGATTCCACAAGGCTGTATTTCAGAGCAAGTTCCTGGTGGATAATCCTGGCTACAAGCTTGTGTCTATGCAAGTACTCCTCGTTAGCTAGACGAGAACACCTGGAGATAATATGTCTGATGGATTCGCCCGGACGGTGGCATGCCCGACAAATGTCAACCGTACTGTTTTTAACAATATACTTCCAGTTATTCGTCGTCATCATAACTTCGTCCATAATTGCACAGACAAAACCTTCGGTTTCCTCAAAAAGGTCACCGAAACGCAACCAGGCTACGGACGCTAGTAGATCTACATCGGATCAAAATAACTTCGTCCATAATTGCACAGACGAAACCTTCAGTTTCCCCGAATAGGTCACTAAAATGTAGCCAGGATACGGACGCTAAGAAATCTACACTGGGCTCATGTAGGGCCCGGAAAAAGCGTCCGTGAAGCTCCTTACTCTGTCATACCTCCATGCGGTCATTAGTTTTAAGCACTACCGGCTTGCGCCAGTTCTCGTTAGCCAAGAAGAGCGGGGTGAGGCCCTTGCCCACCGCGACCACATCTCGATACATCCCTACGTCGGCTTCCAGGAAATATTCCTTGAGGCTGCATATCTCGCGATTGTGAAGAGTATTAGCGTTTAAAAAGCCTCGACCTCCACACTTTCACGGGATATACAGTCTCATTACCGATGAACGTGGGTGTTGCATGCGATGTGCCGTCAGCAGTGTCTGGACCCTCCTATCCAGGGCATCGAATTCGGTCTGAGTCCATTTGAGTATACTGAAAAAGTACATCAAAACTGACATGACCCAACCATTGAAGGCACGGACCTTGTTTCTGCCTGATAGAAGACTATGAAATACTTTCTTCAGGCGGCCAAAGAAGCACTCCCTCAACGATTGCACTTCATGTCAGAAACATTGATGCCCAACGCTTGCGAAATACGCAAATACTTATAGGTTTCGGATGCTGAGAGGGCTCGAAGGTTTATGGAATCCGAGAGTTGGGTTCCCACGGATTCCACAATCTCTTCTCGCTTTACATGCATGACCGCACTTTTAGCCATACCTAATTCCATCCTGATAGCGCTACTGAAGGTTTTAGTTTTAATTAAACCTATTTTTATGATTCTCTTAAGTCTTTTTGTCGTCGACAGTCGTTAATAAGTTTTATTGCTAAATCAAAGAACACTAGAATAAAATGAAAACTCCTTTTGATTGAATAAACTAAAAAAAAAAAAACAACAAATAATTGTTGTTGTTTTTTTTTTTAGTTTATAGTATCTGAGAATCAACAAAACGGCTTAAAGCAACGATAAATGAAACTCCATACTTTTTTTTTGGTAATTCGACCGTAAAATTTAAAGAATTTCTAAAGTGTTATCATTCAGCGAGATTCGGAGTCGGATTTACTTTATTATTCAGACGTGGTTTTTCAGTCTGTTTGACGTTGATTGATAAAATTTTATAATAATATAAATGTAGCTCATAAATTTCATCAAAATCGAAATTATCATAGTTTGATCAAAATTGAAATGATGAATGAACATAGAAATACAGTATTTTAACTGTAAAATCACGTAAATCAATAAAATCGAAAAAAAAATCGCTGATGAGAAGATTCTTTTAGACTCGACACTCGGAGGGAGGAACTTTAAACAAATTATTGTACACCTGCAAAAGCCTCCATTGTCATAATAGGGCTAGTCCATGTCAATAGCGGTGGGCGTCCTTTTTTCTGGGTGAGAAATAATCACTTGATGTCTACCGCTCTGGGTGGAGCGGAAGGGCGTGTCAGACTTCAACTGACTATAACCCACCCGTGTTTCTTCAATTGCCTATGCCAGGACCACCGCTCTTCCATACAAATCCGTGACCCTGGCAGGCATCGATCCTAGCCGATCCCTTCATTAATGCTGACATCTCTTTGTGGCGCGCGTGGAATACAACGCGCTGTCGACCGGGCCTGGTCCTTACCCGGCGGCGAGCTACCCATTGCTTGCCACTCGCAACCCCGCGCCTATGGTATCCGGAAGTCTGCAATGGATTCCCGACACCCGGGGCGTCTTCTGCGACGGCTAGGGGCGTGAGGGTGCATACATTGCCTCTCCCTCACGCGCTCCTACTCCTCCTTCGTTCAAAGGGTTGGGCCTTTCGAGGAATGCATCGAATTGCATTCATCAATTCTTAAAACAGGGGATGATCCTTGTATGAATTGATGAAAAATGTAATTAATATAACTTACTATAAATCCAATCTTTTTTTTATCTTGAGGTGGAAATCTTCATGGATGTCCTCCGCCCTGGGGTGGCCGGAGGGGAATGTCAGACTCTTACTGACTAAAACCACCCCAGTGTTCCGTCCCACACCTACGTCGGGGACCACAGGAACCAATATGTCTTCCGCGTTCCCCGACTGGTGACACCTTTGCGGGCCTCCTCACTGTTAAGGGGGAGTAAGGTGTTAAACCCCCCCCCCCCCATACATCTCAGAGAGGCGCGCGTGGAACACTACGTGTCACCATGTCGGGTCCTAAGGAATAGGCGGCGACGGATGTCCCCAGATCCATCGCCCCTGGACCCATTTAGGGGGGCTGAAGAGGGCGTTATCCGCCCTCCACCGACGCCCGGTGCGCCTGCTGCGGGCTGGGTGAGCGGAAGAAATCTCCCGCTCCCTTTCCGCAGCTTCCTTCTGCGACATGACTGTTTCCTACTATCCAATCTAATCTAACTAGCCTGTATTGTCCCACTGCAGGGAAAGCTTCCCGCTCCCTTTTCCACAGAATTTTGTCTTTTGCTAGTTCCGCCATCTTCGTCTCGTTCTGAAGACCTTAACTTGATAATAAATGATAGTTGGATTGTTTCCCCCGCACGCGGGGAGTGGCGGATCTATCTTCATTGGTCGGCCGACACGTCATCGTCACAAACTTTAATGAATTATTTTATCAGTGGCCAAAAGTGGAACGAAGGAATTATCACTGACCGAAATTTAAAAACGTTACTTAGCATGGCCTTTCGCTAAGAATTTTATTATACTTGTCACCGTCGCACAACTGTTAAAATAAAAGTGCAAGATAAAGACGGCAACATATTTAAAAAAAATGAGCATGCCAAGTGACGTTAATTTGTGTCGGTCTTTGAAATTTTTGCGCATAGTAAACTATGGAGTAGACAACTAATACAAAATATTTAAAAACCTGAAACTTAAATTTTGATTAATGATATGCATAGGTAAAATTAATTGAAATCGAATAATGGTTTCTTATAGAATTAGTGGTCTTGATTAACGGAAAAATAAAGAAAAAATTCCATCACGTAAAGTTTTGTAGAAATCTTCATAAATGCTACCATAGTACAGATATAATAGGATAACAATTATTATTTTCGGAAGGGCTTGTGGCTAATTTAAAACAGCTGCACGGGTCGGTCATTCAGGTTAAGCTACGCTTGCCGCGGTTGCTCCGTCATCTTTTTTAAAAAGATGAAAATATTAACAATGCCGTCGTTGTATATCTATGAACCGTGTATGTTTGTCAGAAATAATTTTCATAAATTTGCTCGAGTAGCTAGTCAGCGCCGTTGTGATCGATTACAAACAGTTGGATCTAGTACTACACTATACAGAAACAGTATTTTTGTGATGGCTCCAAAGATCTATAATAAATTACTAAAATGTATAAGGAGTGAAGATAGTGTCAGCAAATTCAAAAGTCAATTGTATTTATTCCTAATAGATAAGACATATTACTGTAACGAAGAATTTTTAAATGATAAAATATGACATTACCAGTTCATAGAATTATTACCAGTCCTTTAATATAATTTACCATTGACATGCATGTAAAAGATAAATTTTATTTGATTAATTATGTACAAATAATACATTTAATTGACATTATTTTTAATATGACATTACTGGCCCTTTTATATACTTTACTATTGACATGCATGTAAAAATAAATTATAATTGATTAATTATCTATTCAAATACATAAAATTGGCATTATTAACACGAACGTGACATTGGATTGTATAAATTCAGATTTATTACTACTAACTTAATATATTTGTACACCAATTTTCATTGGTAGGGCATAGAGCTCGACTAGAATGTAAACGTAAGACCTTTATTACCTGTGTTCACAAATAAAGACTGATTGATTGATTGATTGATCTTTACAAACCCTTCCATGCCTCGGAAAGCACGTTAAGCCGTTGCCGCGTTGGTCCGCCTGCCAGGGTCGCGAGATTAGTTTGAAAGAGGTACCGTGGCCCTGGCATATTGGCAACTGAAGGAACACGGGTGGGTTTTAGTCAGTAAAAGTCTGACACGCCCTTCCGCTGCATCCACAGCGGGAGACGTCATTTGATGATCTACCATCCAAAAAAAAGCAGTTGGGCCCGACTGTCTTTCGTAGATCTTAGACAGTCGTTACGGGTCGTCAAAAGTCTGACAACCAGTCTTACCAAGGGGTATCGTATTACCCAGTAATAGGGTTGTGGAAGTCGGATAGGCAGTCGCTCCATGTAAATTACCGGTACTCAATTACATCCGGTTAGACTGGAAGCCGACCCCAAAATAGTTGGGAAAACGCTGAGCAGATAATGAACAATTATTATTTTCGACTGTTATTTTACTTGTTGGTAGTTATTAAAAATATTTAGTAAATCAGTGACAAGCAAATAAGGTATTACAAGGATTTATAACAGTTTATTTTGTGAGTCAGGTTAATGCTAAACGTCATGAAAATCGAAATGTGTAAGTAGTAGCTTTGTTTTTAATTTTCAAAAAGGTAAATTTTGCATACCTTTGTTATTTACGACATGAAATTAAAAATATCGAACTAATCTTCTAGAGGTATATAAATAAAATGGATGTTGGTATACAAGAGATAGATAAACTCCAACTTCGTTTCACCGATCACCATACATTTGCGTGGTAAAATCATTACCCTCCTTCGAGCCGCAGTCAGTTATAAAACCTCACCTTTTTCACACTTGTAATGCTACTCTATTCCTTCGTTGTGCTCTTGTATTTAAAGTGTCAGTACTTGACATATAGATATATTGTTGACGTACTTCAAACCTAAAAACTAATCATATATTTAAATTTATTTCTAAATGAACGATTATTATAAGTTTTTGGGATAAAACAGACGTTCTTCTCTAAAAAAATAGGGTATTAACTTAATATTACTTTACAAAGTGAGAATAGATTGTTGCTGTAATGCTTTAGTGAAGGTGGTGAATTCCTCTTACTGTTATCATCATCTTATTGGTATTGAATTCCTGCAAAATTAAATTAATTAATTGCCCTGTGCAAGTACTCCTAACCTTAAAGTTACTGTTCAATTTTGGTTTATGGTTCTTCCCATTTTCATACATAATTTAGGTCGTCACTAAATAGTAATAGAAAAAGAATGTTATATTATTCACAGTCACAAAAATAGACACATACGAGTATACAGTCTAAATATAAAGTTTTTGGAAAGCCAACATTTATTATATTAAATATTTACAGAAAAATACTTCACTATTACCTTTTTCTGTGGACATAAATATTTAAAAAACGTAATTTTGATCGCACCGATTTGTAAAAAAGTGACATAGATCCGTCGTCGATGAGCCCTACTGGGCGACTGATTTATGAACAAACGAGAGTGATGAGGCTACTTATTATAGGCAAAAAAAGAGATGGCGATAATGTGTTTGCGCCTGGAATAAAATAACGTATGTGCCAAAACGAATCGCCGTCTTTTATGAATGAAAAATTAAAACGAAAACTGTTTTACAAAAACTTAGATAAGATTATTATCAATGTTTTAAAGTAAACTATGTTTAATAAATCTAACGCATTGCGCCTTGAGGCTAAAAAAATCATAAACATGGATAGAACTTTGCGATTTTTTTGTATCGAGAAAATTTTATCGTATCGTGTATTCCTACAGGATACTAGATCATATAGTCAAAAATCATACACTTTAATATTTAATTCGGCTATCATACGGTAAGAAAGGTACACTTAAAAGAATAAATAATAGTGAATAAAAAAAAGCGTGGGGTGCCTGATATCATTTAAAAAATACCTTAAAAAGCACCCCACGCTTTTTTTCCATTATTTTGTACTTTTTAGTTTGGTTTTCAATGGAAGCGTGTTTTTTAGTTTTTTTTTAACTATTATTTATTTTCTATTTTTTAGGGTATTTCGAATTTTGAGACGTATGTCAGCGTAGTTTCTGACAGTTTTTTTGCTGTCCTGGTAACCCTGGCAAGGATAATGGCACAAATTTATGAAATTATTGCATTGTCATCGGTCCTTGACAGGTGTGCAAAGTTTGAATGAAATCTGGTCGTTTAAAGTGGGTCAAAATCGCGCTATAAGGAGTCGGTTACAAACAAACATACAAATATACAAACATACAAATATACAAACATACAAATATACAAACATACAAATAAAGCGTGTAAAAAGCACGGTTTTCTCAATTTATATGTCACCTGAAGGCTGGCCGCCTACTACCAAACTGTTTCCTTTACGCTATCATTAGGAAATAACATATAATGTACCTGTAGGGTAATAAGGGTCATCCGTTGCTCTCCCGTAAGCTATTTCTATAGTAGTACACACACCCGTTTTGGTTCGTATTTCTACGCCTACGTCAATTGTATCGTGTATTAAATTTCCCAAGATCATTAACTGTCCGGTCTGATTTTCTATATTTACTTTCACCTTCGGCTGAGTATCTGGAACAGATTAAAAAACTTATGTTTAAGGCCATTGTTTTGAAGTAACTCGCGTATATAATTTTTTATTCCATTTTTCTAACATTTTCGCCCGCGTCAGGAAAATCTGAAGACTTCAAGAGAACGCATTCTCTCAATCATTACTTAGAGATACATAGATCGATAAACGTACAGACGCCAGCACATCAAGCTACCTGAAACTGACAAATTCTGCCAATCAACCTTGAACCTAATGCTTTAGCGATAAATTTGAAAATCTATTAAAGAAATTTGACAGATTGTAGAAGCTTCATGTGCTGGCGTCTGTACTATGAAACAATGACAACGACTGCCCGCAAACTTGGCCGTTGAAGCTCCGATCTTATGAACTTCGGGGTCTTATTAAAAAAAGTAAGTCATAAATAAACAAGTCATAGTTGAAAAAAAAAAAAAACTTTAAACTCGTTTCGAACGCATAACTTTATTAGGCATTAACGTTTTGCCAACTGTTGACATAATAATAATGAAGCATAATTTTGTAATAAATAATCCAATAGAGTAATTTCGAAATTATAATAAATAAAGTACCTACGTATCACCTATATATTTTTATTTTTCAGTTTCAAAACAACTCCAAATTAGACCAAATGACAGTTATGCTAACCTTTTGACTATGCCAAGTGCCACAGTGTTTTTATGCTAATAAAAGTAATGCGAAAACGTTATGCCAATAATATTATGCCTTACAATTTTATTGATGTGAAACATCTATAGGCGAGGGTAAACCTACATTTTGGCGTGGCGAGCGTGGCGACGCACTGTGGGCCCATACTGAAAATGAGTGGACTTGAGCAACAAAAATCCAATATCGATGCGATTTTTTTTATGTGATAATTAACATATTAACAAATAATTAACATTTTATTTTATATTATACCATATTTATTTCCTTTCGTAAAGTATGCTTTATAAATTTTATCTGCATAAATAATTTCGATATTTCACATCTGCCAGGTGTCCCGCGACGGCTCACTATTTTATTTTAGATTCCAATTGCAGGTCTCATAGTTATTAGCGGTGGAAATCTTATATGTTTTTGTCGGTCAGAAATATTGAAATTACCACCAGTACACCGAGCGAAATTACTTTTAACGTCAATGCAAGCATGCGTAGCATGACCACCGTGGAAAGGGGTTTTGTCGGCGGAAGAATAGACAAAATTACAGATTGTAGAAAGATTAAAGACAGAATAAATTAAAGATTGTAGACAGATTTGTACCGTTTTATGCTGGCGTAGCATGACAGTTCTATCTCTATTCTACTAAGAATAGACAAAGTTCTTTCTATGGTGGTCATGCTACGCGTGCAGGTACGACGTTATAAAGAGCTGTGGTTAGCAAAAATATAAGAAAATAAATTTTTAACAGCTTTAACTATAATAGGACTCACTTTCTTGATTATAATTATTGTGTAGTAGGTAGATGGCTGTCACCGTTGATGGAATATTCTTGAATGTTATTTCCATAACTAAAAAATTATTACGATCTCTTTTGTAGATAAGCTCGTGTGGAAGTTGGAGAAAATATTGTGGTTCACCTGAAACGTTAAAAAAAATCAAATGAATAAATAAAAGTTAAAAAAAAAAAACAAAAATCACGCTTCCATAGAAACCAAAGTAGAAAGTAGAAAATAATGGAAAAAAGCGTGAGTTGCTTTTTGAGGATTTTTTTTAATCTATATCAAGCACTAACACGCAAAAGCACAGAGTTTTCTATGGAAGCTTGTTTTTTTAAAACTATTTTTTAGTTTTTAGGGTGTTTCGAATTTTGTGACGTATGTCAGCGTAGTTTTCGTATTTTGTAACGTATGTCACCGTAGTTTTAGAAGACCGTTTTTGCTATCCTGGTAACCCTGGCAAGGATAATGGCACAAATTTATAAAATTATTGTATTGTCATCGGTTTTTGATATGTGTGCCAAATTTTGAGTTAATCCTACGTTTACAAGGGGGTCCAGATCATGTTCAAAGTTTCCATTACATAGGCACATAACAACATACATGCATACGTATGAAGCTCCTAAAAGCGTGTTAAAAAGAAAAATGATGCTTTTTAAATGATAAAGTAGGTAACTATCCTAGTTCAGTTAAACCATGGGTAAATCTTCATTTTTGACCAATCGTTTTATTTTCTTTAGTATCAGAGTATCCAATTCATCATCATCATCATTTTAGCCGTAAGACGCCCACTGCTGGACCCAGTGCTCCCCCAATTTGGGGGGCTTTGCCATAATCGCCACGCTTGGCAGGCGGGTTGGCGATCGCAGTATGGTGGTAAAATGCATAGAGAACGCTGCTGCCCATTCTCTAGTAAGTCCCTTAGTCGCCTTTTACGACACCCACGGGAAGAAATGGGGTGGTGTTATTCTTTACGTCCGGCACCACACGGTACCAGTAAACGCACGTATCCAATTGGGTCCCACTAAACGCACGACGAAAAATTTGAGAACATCTGACATCTACCACCCCGCACTGGGCCCACGTGGTAGATTACGGCCCACTCCCTCTCACCGAGAGGAGGCCTGTGTCCCAACTGTGGGAACGATATAGGCTGATTATACAGGGTTATTTGTAAAACACCGGCAACCTCTCAGGACTATGTTACTAACATCATAATCAACAACTTTTGTTTTATGACTTTTAAAAATTAATCATATTTTAGGTCATCTGATTTTCATACAAAAATCGGCCGCCCGTCTATAGGTCACGTTTAAGCGCCCCCTCCGCCCAAACCCCGCTTCCCTCGCTAATGTACTACACTTTCTTTTGTTTCTCATAGACTTCGTAACATTTAGAGCGTTCAATTTAAATATTTTTATTTTTGTATGAAAATTTGATGAACTAAAATATGATGAATTTTTAAAAGTCATAGAACAAAAGTTGTTGATTATGATGTTAGTAACATAGTCCTGAGAGGTTGCCGGTGTTTTACAAATAACCCTGTATAAACGCATGACGACATCGCGGCAAGCCGAGACGAAGATGGCGGGACGAGCTTGACTCCTACAGAAAGGACTGGCCAACACTAGCAAAAGACAGAATTCTGTGGAAAAGGGAGAGGGAGGCCTTTGCCCTGCAGTATGACAATCAGGCGCGGTCCGAGAGGGGGGTTCTAGGGGTCATGACCCCCCCAAAGACAGTCTTGCTGTTGAAACCCTGAACGATTTGCCTGTCTTACTATCTTAAAATTGTTCTCACTTGAGCCACGGAGACTCCGATGGACATTTGCAAAAAGATTATAACCCGGGACATCATTCTGATCAGCAGCGCTTGCGACTAATAGACCAAAGAGGATTTGCCTTCCTAAAAATATTCTTCAGTACTCATGGTGACCCCCCCCAAAATGTTAGGCTGCGACCGCGCCTGATGACAATACAGGCTAGTTAGATTTAGATAGATCAGAGCATCCCCTGGCGTCCTCCAATTGCTCGCTCACGAGTCTGAAAACCGGTTTAGTGCGTAGTAGGCCACGCACAATGAAGGAATCCGTAATACGTAGTTGGGATGAATTCATCCCAAAAAAACCGGTCAAGTGCGAGTCGGCCTCGCGCACCGAGGGTTCCGTACAAACCTGCAGGTATTCACGGTTTATGCATAAGGTTTATGTTTATGAAATTAAATGTTTTTTTTTTTTTAATTTTTATATTTGAGTTGACTGAATGAAAGGTAAATTGTGGTTTACGATTTATGACGTATTAAAAAAAAACTACTAACTAGATCTCGTTCAAACCAATTTTCGGTGGAAGTTTACATGGTAATGTACATCATATATTTTTTTTAGTTTTATCATTCCCTTATTTTAGAAGTTACGGGGGGGGGGGGGGACGACACATTTTACCACTTTGGAAGTGTCTCTCGCGCAAATTATTCAGTTTAGAAAAAAATGATATTAGAAACCTCAATATCATTTTTGAAGACCTATTCATAGATACCCCACACGTATGGGTTTGATGAAAAAAATTTTTTTGAGTTTCAGTTCTATGTATGGGGAACCCCAAATATCATTGTTTTTTTTTCTATTTTTGTGTAAAAACCTTAATGCGGTTCACAGAATACATCTACTTACCAAGTTTCAACAGCATAAGTAGCTCTTATAGTTTCGGAAAAAAGTGGCTGTGATATACTCGGACAGACAGACAGACAGACATGATGAATCTATAAGGGTTCCGTTTTTTGCCATTTGGCAATGGAACCCTAACAAAGTTTGCCCGTGCAAAAATGTTCTCCCAAACACTGATATACGTGGGACACTCAGAAAGTTTTGCGAAAATAAAAAGGAGTGAATAGGTAAATATTTTTTTATTAAATATTTTCAAAATAAACTAAAAAAACACGCTTCCAAAGATAACCAAACTAAAAGTAGAAAATAATGGAAAAAAGCGTGGGGTGATTTTTGAGGTATTTTTTCATTTATTAAATATCAAGCACCCCACGCTTTTTTCCATTATTCAAAGACAGTTTTTTTGCTATCCTGGTGTATATAATATAATAGGTTGGGGAAAAAGTTTCTTCGCATTTTTTAAGAAAATTCAAAACATTTTTTAATAAAGTTTATTTACATTTAACTAAAGAATGTAGGTACCATTTTGTTCGATAACCTTTTGCCATCTTGTAGGTAGGGACATGATCCCATTGCTATAGAAATTTTGGGACTTCTGGTCAAAATACCGCGACAAGTGGTTTTGGCAGTACTCTCGTGATGTTAACCTGACACTGCCTAAAGAATTCTGAAGAGACCGAAACAGGTGGAAATCTGAAGGTGCAAGGTCAGGACTATACGGCGGATGCATTAACACCTCCCAGCCAAACTCTCTTAATTTTTGTTAGGTGGCTAAAGATGTGTGAGGTCTAGCGTTATCATGATGAAAAACCACACCCCTTCTGTTGATTAATTCCGGCCGCTTTCTCTCAACTTCTTGCTTTAATCTCATCAGTTGTTCGCAGTAGAGTTCAGAATCGATGGTCCTGCCTGGTGGTAACAGCTCATAATGAATAATGCCCTTCCAATCCCACCACACACACAGCATCACCTTGTTTCGAGTTAACCCGGGTTTCGCCACAGTCTGTGAAGCCTGACCGGCCTTTGACCACGACCTTTTTCACACGTTCTTGTCATACGTGATCCCCTTTTCATCACCAGTTATCAGCTTCTTCAAAAATGGTTCGGTTTCATTACGTCGTAATAAAGAATCACAAATGAGTACACGGTTCATTAGGTTTCTTTCAGTGAGCTCGTGAGGTACCCAAATGTCGAGCTTTTTTGTGTACCCAGTTTTTTTCAAATGCGCCAAAACTGTTTTGTGGTCAATTTCCAGTTCTTCAGCTACGTCGTAACTACTGGCATGCCGATCTTGCTCCACTTTTTCAAAAATGGCATCTATTTTATCCGTAATATGGCGACCAGAGCGACGTGCATCTTAGACATCAAAATTTCCGGATTGAAAACGCTTAAACCAAATTTGTGCTACTCTCACAGACACTACACTAGGTCCATAAACATCGCAAATTTTTTTCGCGGCTTGCTTTGCATTTTTACCTTTTTTATAGTAAAATTTTAAAATGTATCGAATTTCTTCATTAGATTCACTCATCTTGACGGTACGAAAAACAAATGAAAATCACACATTTTCCTAATTTGAATTTGGAATTATGTTCTTTAAAATTTAAACTTTCAATGATACCAAAACCAGCCAGATACAAATAGTATAGCCAAAGAGATTTTATTACAAGTTCATACATACTATAATGCGAAAAGACTTTTTCCCCAACCTAATATATATACATATATAATTGATATATATAATTTCATAATTGCCATAATCCTTGCCAGGGGTAGGAACTGCATTAAAACCCGTTGCGTAGTTTAAAAGATCTTAGCGTACAGACGCGGGAGGTAACTTTGTTTTATACAATGTAAAGATACATCATACATACATAAAATCACGCCTTTTTCCCATGGGGGTAGGCAGAAACTGGAGAACGCCAACTGTTTGCCAAATCCTTTGATTCTCTCGTTTAAGTTCATACATCTGCACCCTAATTGCGAAACGCACAATTTATCAGAATCTGAATGGGATTGAAGATTATTTCTAAACCATTGCGTCATTTGTTCGAATAAATTGTCGGCTCAGCAACGTACATAATGCTATGAATGTTGTTTAACTATGAATATTAAACCAATTCCTACTGATAAAAAGTTCCGCAATTATCCCTGGTCATACACGCACGCCGGTTACTAGGCTACGCACCTGACCCTTATGAAGAACATCACCAACAACATCATATTATGTCTATTATAAATAAATCATATGAAATAATAACATTAATAACTTACTCAAAAAGTGATATTCAGAAGCAAAAACATTAACCACCAGAATGGCTAAAAAGTATTCATAGCCGAAAGTGATTGAATTCATTGTTACACTAATTATTCTATACAGGCACACTTTAAATCACAAATTTCATTTATTTACGAAATTACGTTTAAAATATAAACACTCAATGAACTGCGTTTACATATGACAGTGAAGTAATTATTTTTAAGGAAATATATTCAATAACACAACGACCATTTTAGATATATATTTACCTACTAAATTCCTTATATCCTTTAGTGACATGTAATTGTTGTGAATCATACCAAATGAAATAAAATCATTATTATAGCAATACCTAATAAGTAAATTGTAGGTACCGTACCGTGTGGTGCCGGACGTAAAGAATAACACCACCCCATTTCTTCCCGTGGGTGTCGTAAAAGGCGACTAAGGGACTTACTAGAGAATGGGCAGCAGCGTTCTCTATGCATTTTACCACCATACTGCGATCGCCAACCCGCCTGCCAAGCGTGGCGATTATGGCAAAGACCCCCAAATTGGGGGAGGCCTAAGTCCAGCAGTGGACGTCTTACGGCTGAAATGATGATGATGAGGCTGAGGATCAACACTTTTCGAACGTCAAAATTACATAAGACAGTCCCCCAAAACGCCTAGCCTTTTCATAACTATGTTGAGGTCGGCTTTCAGTCTAATCGGATGCAGCTGAGTACCAGTATTTTACATGGAGCGACTGCCTATCTGACCTCCACAACCCAGTTACTGGGTAAGGGGGCGTCCATTAATTAAGTGAGGCATTTTTGAGATTTTTTTGACCCTCCCCCCTCCCCCCTTGGTGAGATATCGTAAGATTTTCATCAACTCCCTTCCCCCTCCCCTAATCTCACGCGAGGTTCTTCAAAACTTCTATTTGGGCTGTAAACGTGTTGGATTACTGAGAAAAAAAAAAAAAAACAAAAACACAACCTGTTCTATTACTTTTATTGAGGACTAGCAAAGACTAGTATTTGTGAATATTACAGTAATTTAAAATCACAATCATAAAATAACAAAAATTAAGAAAAGATTTATTCTAATTCTGTCCATGAATTTAACTCAAGAATTTATTCTCTTGACTCAAGAAAATAATTTTCTTCAAAATGGTTTCTTGGTTCAAGATTTTGCCTCTTGAGTCAAGTTAATTTTTTTATCAGTGTACTATTGTCTCAGTTTTGGCCATATTTTATTGCAGAAATAATTTTTCACGCAATTTTACACTGTTTTCTGCGAGAAAAATAATTACGTGATATTTGCTAAGAAACCCCCCCCCCCCTCCCCCCTAAGTAAGATTTGGAAAGATTTAGCTTGATCCCCTCTCCCCTTAGAACACCTCACGTAATTAATGGACGCCCCCTAATACGATACCCCTTTGTAAGATTGGTTGTCAGACTTTCGGGCTTCTGACGACCCGTAACGACTGTCTAAGATCTACGAAAGACAGCGGGGCCAACGGCGTGCTAGGATCTTGGTATGTAAAGATGGTCACCCATCCACGGACCAACCGTGGCAAGCGTAGCTTAACCTGAACGATCAATCCGTGCGGCTGTAATCACTTAGCCATAACCCCTTCTATCCTTTTTTGAACATACTACGTAATAGAGCAGAGGGGTAATTGCGTAAAATACACTGTCAATAGGAATCGCTTTCGTTTTGAAAGTTCCACAATATTCATGGCATTGTTTACGTAGCTAAGATCTCCCTCCAGTGGTGTGTCAGATCAAACTTAAAGCATTTAATTTAAATAAACCAATTACAGGCACTTTTGAATTATCAATTCGCGGTGAGTCAGAAAAATGAAGCAAGTTGCTCGTCCCAAAGCGTAGGTACCTATGGAGAAGAACGGGCAAGAAACTCCATGGACACTGTTTTCAATAATAATTTTGTTACAAAAAGTTGATTACATCATTTATCAACGTGAGAACGGGCGATGTAAAAATGCGTGCACGTTAAAAGCGTCCACAATCAAACAAAAATGACATAAAAAGGAGGTGGGTAAAGTTTAGAACATTTTTCGCCTATCATTGTCATGAAAATTCTAAGTATTTATTGAAGTCATGTTATTGTGTTTATGTGAAGTTTAGGTATCGACCTTTACATCTATCCTAAAATAGTAAGAAAAAATAGAAAGTCGTATAAAAACTTTTTATACGACTTATTAAACTTCAACGAATTTGCCAAGTTTGATGTTTTTTACATCAAACTTGGCAAATTCGTTGAAGTTTTGTTATTTTAAGCACTTTTTTTTAACTTTCATTACAAAATAAACTGTTAAGCGCTTTATGCAGTATATAACTATAACTGTATATATATATATACCAATTATCATTCCATTTATATGATTTAAAACATTAGCAATATGGCAACACTATAACCAGTACAACAACATTGTCATAATAGGCAATAATTAGGATATAATGTCAATTACTTAACTTACGTGACCTCTGGTAGATCCTTTCCACACAATAACAGCACTAGAACTAACCAACTCGACATCTGTCAAGCCTACCCGTTAACAAACGGTTATGATTCAAAAGTGACAGTTGAGTCAAATGAGTGTTTGACTTATAGAAAAATAAGTTTGTTATAAAAATCATTTAGTAAATTCAATAATTAAACATTAGACACATAACAACTACATATAATAATTACATATATCAAACTCCGTAAGTTTAGTTAGTGGTCGCAAGTGGGCATCGCTTGCGACCACTAAACTTACGGAGTAGTAATGTGCAGTAATAACTTACGGACGCTATAACATTTTTATACAAATATCGGTGGTTTTCCGGTACCAAATAAATCAAGAGGAATGACAATTGCGAAGTCAATTATGGTCTAAATTAAAGATAATTTAATCATCTCCATGATGGAACCATAAAAATTGTATAGTCCTATGCAATATTTTCCCAAAAATACGTTTTCCCCACCGCAATAATCGTAGAAAATGAAAAATAATGGGTCTGAAAAGGTACCTGTATAGTGAGATCAACTGCATATTTTAACTTCAAAATGACAAGAAATTGTGTCTAATATAATCTTCTACGTTTTGCCTATTATATACATAACTTTTTTATTTATGAGAAAAATAAAGAACGCTCTCAAATTTCTTCATACATTTTCTACTCGCAGCTTGTCATTCCGCGCTCAGACGCGCCCTAGGAAGCACGGGCGTATCGCTTTTTTGTACGAAATAAATACGATCAAAATAATAATAAAGTGAGTGCCGTGCTGTATACTGTGGTTGAAAGATTTTGATACTTTTCGGGCCAAAAGTATGAGTACCAAACTTATTACCAGAACTTGGTGTAGAAATAAATAACTTAAATTCTATTGGGAATTATGGAGGTAGTGATGATTATGAATATGTATTAATTTATAAGAATTCAAGATGGCGGATGATTATTCAATGAAAAGTTATATGAACATCTGTTTTCAATGTGGTAATTAAATTATGCAATTGTCGTCCATTTTTGGAACGAAATTCTTTAATGTAGCTTGTGGTACGGGTAAACAAGGGTGCAAAATAAAAAATGGCAGTTGCGAAAATTTTCAAAGTTTTCATTATGGGTGTCGTTTTCAAGATTTTCGAAGGTGCTGAAGCCGAAAACTCCATACAAATTACATTCGGAGTCAAAAAATACTAAGGGACATACTTTCTGACGGGATATCCCCCGACCCCACAAGTTTTTCATTCAAAACGACGAATATTTTAATTTTTTAAATAAAAAGTGGGCATAGCTATCAACTTTGGGTAATTTTAGGATAGTGATTACGAATGTTTCATCTAAATTTGATCCAAATACGGCGGGTATTGTTTTTTTATAAAAAGATTATTATCCATATTGGGGGTAGGGATTATGAAATCATCGATTTTTAATTTAAAATGGCGGATGTACTGTTATGATGAAATTTTGACATGGGTATCAATTTTGGGGGTTGTGCTAGTATGTAGTCAAAATATTTAACGTAACTTTCATTATTTACATAAATTGAAAATCATGTAGGTAGTTAATCATCATCTCTCCAAAATGTTAAAGTCATTTCGAATTATAAATTCATAATAGAGTACAAAAACACCCTTCATACAAAATGTATACATTTTCGTATTGTGTAATAAAAATTCTGAATAAGCGCTCCAATCTCAAATGTGAGGGTTTGGGCGTCACACAATTTTTGCTTATTTTGCTTTAGGGAATACACATACCATACTGCGATCACCAACCCGCCTGCCAAGCGTGGCGCTTATGGCAAAGCCCCTCTAATTGGGGGAGGCCTAAGTCCAGCAGTGGACGTCTTACGGCTGAAATGATGATGATGATGATGAGGGAATATCCTGTATATTTTCAACGATAGTCTACGATCAAAATCCGTTATATTTGTTTATTTTCGAAAAATATTATTCAAGTTTTTTTATTGTTACACCTAGTTTTTTTTTAAAATTGACAAATTATACGTTATTCCAAAAATCATAATGATCATGGTAATAAAACTTATTAATTGTCACCAAATGCAGAAAGTAAAGTTAGTTTACTAGGTGTACTAATTTTACTCAACACTACTAGTAAAATAAAATAAATAATATCTTCGAGTATCAAGATTAGTTAAGTAATGTTTAAAATCGAGCAGACAATGGTTTCAGTGTGTGCGTGCGCGTAATGTTGTTGTGTGCCGACTCAGATACCTAAACTTGAGCGATTCAAAAATGTTATAGCGTCCTTAATAAGTAAAAATAACTATAATTATTTTCCTTAAAGTATTTGCTAATAGGAACGATATCACTTAGGTCTCAGTTGAAGTATTGTATTATAAGAATATTGTATATGTTATGATGACTATTTAAGACTTGTTTATTCATTTAAATAAACCTACCCAGTTCATTTGCTTGTTGTTCTATAGCGTCCATTATGTTCAGTTTTGTGTTTCCATTATTATTTTTAGTATATTATTCTGAGGCAGATATACAAATATCAGGTAAGTTATATATTTATTTTAGTTAAATGTTTTTTCACGACATTTTTTTTGGGGTTTCGATTTCCATATGATATAATAAATATGTAACTAAGATAATGTATTATTAATAATATATACATGTATGTATATAAATACAGTGAGAAAAGAATCAAAGGGCACCAAAAAACCCGTCTGCATCGCTGTCAATGGGAAAAGTGCCCAAAAGGCTGGCAGCATTGCCACATTGTATGGCAATGCTGATTCTTTGACCAAAAAATAGGCCAGCCCTCTCATCACGTGAAGAGTCGACCAACCGCTTCGCTATGTCTCGAAAAAGGGTGTACTACGTGAGCTCGACAAATGAATGTGCGAATAACACTTGTGCAACAAAACTGTACTGCGACTCACAATAGTTCGAATGCACGCTTGTGCGACACACCCGAGCTCACATAACACACTAGGTTGGGTTAGGTTAAAACTGTGACCTCCTACGCACGAGCCGAGCGAGCGAAGCGAGCTGTGCCGCGGCAACGGCCGGCGAGTGCTAGAAACGACTAGATTCAGTGTGTCGCACAAGCGTGCATTCGAACTATGGTGAGTTGCAGTACAGTTTTGTCACACAAGTGTTATTCGCACATCCATTTGTCGAGCTCACGTAGTACACTCCTCGAAAAACCAAGTGGGCACTGTAGGTAAATTGTTTTGATTTATTTCTAGCACCATTATGAAGTTTTTTCTCTAAGGGTACCTATCTTTCCGATAATTCGGTCCGTCACATAGCAAATAAAAACTTTTTACCAAAAAATTTAACCGCCGAAAAAACTGAAAAGCAAAAAATAATAAACCTTAAAATTATGAGTCGGCGCTTTGAGTGATCTTTGTTCATTGATTTTTCAGCGCCGACTCATAATTTGAAGGTTTATTATTTTTTGCTTTTCAGTTTTTTCGGCGGTTAAATTTTTTGGTAAAAAGTTTTTATTTTATTTATTTTTTTGTGGCTTTAATATACTTATAATACTTGGCAAGGTATACCCTATCCAATGAATAAAGAATTATCAAAATCGGACTACTCTGTATAAAGTTATGCGTGGTTAAACATTACAATCAGTGAGTGAACAATCAATCATCCCCTGTTTTCAGACCCTTAGGGTTCGATTTTGTTTTTCAAATTTATATGGGACCACTCTCGGAGTATACCCTTTTCAATAAAAAAAGAATTATCACAATCGGACTACTATGTAAAAAGTTATGCGTGGTCATACATAAAAAAAAAAATTATAATATACGCGTCGAATTGATAACCTCCTCCGTTTTTTTTCGTCGGTTAAAAAGCCAAATAAAGCGTATAATCAGCCGCTGATTGTAAGCTAGCTTATTAAAATAGTGTAGGCATTGGCTCGTAATTTGTGTAATACAAAGTTGCCAGTGGTGGCCCAGTGGTAACGGCCGCAACTTACGAGTAGGTCGTAAGTTTGAACTCAAGCAGGCGCTTTTGCTTTGTGTTAATTATTTCATAACCACTGCTCTCAAAACGGTTACGGAAAACATCGAGAGGAAACCGGCCTGCACTAGAACCAAAAGTTCGAAGACATGCGACATCTATAAACTCGCATTGGACCCGCGTGGTGATTACGGTCTAGTCTCACAGAGAGGAGTCTAGTGTATCACTAATGGGAAGTTGAAGTTGTCTGTGCTCGGACGGCGCGGCGGTAAAGAATGTGATAAGCGTTGGTTTTGTTCGAAAGTGTTCGTGAATTAGCCTACTCACTGAGCTTTTGGTGATCGTCAGAAGCATTGTATAGATCATATCTTTTATTCAGATGAACTTAACCTTATTTCACTTTCAGAATCTGTAATGATTGTGAGGCGCGTTATGAGTCTAGAATGTAGTTCTGAAGTTAATCTTTCGCGTTATCCGGGACAAATGGTTGCATACCATCAGTGGAACCAAGTTTACCCTGGAGAAAGTGGTGAGTAACAACAATATTTCAAATATCTAATTCAGTACACTTGTATGATCATCAGCATTTATAATTAAGCTGAAAGACGTCTACTGCTGGGGTTTGTCCTTCGCAAAGCGATGCTACATCAACCGGTCAGATAGATGATCGCTATCGAATATTTATGACCGAATGATGGGGACAATGGCTTCCATGTCATTTATTAACTACTAGCTTTTTCCAGCGGCTTCGCCCGCGTATTATACTTAAAAACCTCCTTCTTGATTCACCCTGTCTATTGGTGAAAACCGTGTTAAATCCTTTGCGTAGTTTAAAAGATTTAAGCATGTAAAGAAGATTATCTAGAAATTGTAGCCCACGCCATCTATTAGGAATTCATAGAACTAACCAATGAACACACACATTGTCCTATAAAAAACATTTAATTTGCAAATACTGAGATCAGTAATTGAGATAAAAGCTATCCTATCTTTTAAGTTGAATCAAACTGCACACGGTGTGCAGATTTAATTAAAATCGGTTAAGTAGTTTAGGAGTTCATCCCGGACAAACAACGTGACGCGTAATTTGTATTATGTAATAGGTTGGGGAAAAAAGTTTCTTCGCATTTTTTAAGAAAATTCAAAACATTTTTTAATAAAGTTTATTTACATTTAACTAAAGTATGTAGGTACCATTTTGTTCGATAACTTTTTGCCATCTTGTAGGTAGGGACATGATCCCATTGCTAGAGAAATTTTGGGATTTCTGGTCAAAATACCGCGACAAGTGGTTTTGGCAGTCCTCTCGTGATATTAACCTGACACTGCCTAAAGAATTCTGAAGAGACCGAAACAGGTGGAAATCTGAAGGTGCAAGGTCAGGACTATACGGCGGATGCATTAACACCTCCCAGCCAAACTATCTTAATTTTTGTTGGGTGGCTAAAGATGTGTGAGGTCTAGCGTTATCATGATGAAAAACCACACCCCTTCTGTTGATTAATTCCGGCCGCTTTCTCTCAACTTCTTGCTTTAATCTCATCAGTTGTTCGCAGTAGAGTTCAGAATCGATGGTCCTGCCTGGTGGTAACAGCTCATAATGAATAATGCCCTTCCAATCCCACCACACACACAGCATCACCTTGTTGCGAGTTAACCCGGGTTTCGCCACAGTCTGTGAAGCCTGACCGGCCTTTGACCACGACCTTTTTCGCACGTTCTTGTCATACGTGATCCACTTTTCATCACCAGTTATCAGCTTCTTCAAAAATGGTTCGGTTTCATTACGTCGTAATAAAGAATCACAAATGAGTACACGGTTCATTAGGTTTCTTTCAGTGAGCTCGAGAGGTACCCAAATGTCGAGCTTTTTTGTGTACCCAGTTTTTTTCAAATGCGCCAAAACTGTTTTGTGGTCAATTTCCAGTTCTTCAGCTACGTCGTAACTACTGGTATGCCGATCTTGCTCCACTTTTTCAAAAATGGCATCCATTTTATCCGTAATAGGGCGACCAGAGCGACGTGCATCTTTGACATCAAAATTTCCGGATTGAAAACGCTTAAACCAAATTTGTGCTACTCTCACAGACACTACACTAGGTCCATAAACATCGCAAATTTTTTTCGTGGCTTGCGTTGCATTTTTTTACCTTTTTTGTAGTAAAATTTTAAAATGTATCGAATTTCTTCATTAGATTCACTCATCTTGACGGTACGAAAAACAAATGAAAATCACACATTTTCCTAATTTGAATTTGGAATTATGTTCTTTAAAATTTAAACTTTCAATGATACCAAAACCAGCCAGATACAAATAGTATAGCCAAAGAGATTTTATTACAAGTTCATAGATACTATAATGCGAAAAGACTTTTTCCCCAACCTAATATTATATATTAAGATTTATCATCATCTGCCTAGCCTTTTCCCAACTATGTTGTGGTCGGCTTTCAGTCTAACCGCATTCAGTTGAACGGTGTCACCAGTATTGTTACTTGAAATTATAAATAGTTCTCCAGATCGTACTTCAGCCTTCGTCGCGGGAGATATTATAGTGCACAAGTGTATGCGCAGACACAGGGGCACTCACTCTTCCTTCATTTTCATAGTGCGATGGGACGGCAATCTGACACGACCTGAGAGAGATCAACCGTAGGACCAAGGTCGCGAGATTGTTCGAAAGAGATACCGTGACCCTGGCACATGGGCAACTGAAGGAACACGGGTGGGTTTTAGTCAGTAAAAGTCTGACACGCCCTCCCGCTCCGCCCAGAGCGGGAGAAGTTATTTGATGATTTCCCATCCAGAAAAAAAGACCATGTGGGTCCATTTTTATTTTGTTTTCTTTCTTTCTCGGTAAGTTTACAATCATGATCTGGCAGTTTGAGTAATTTATGTGGCCTACCCAAATATCCTTTCTTTGGTATGTTCGTCAAAAGATTGAGCTTCTTAAGTTCTGAGTTTAGCTGCACGATTAGCACTGGCAAATGCTTGCACTGACTGGACAGGTCCATTCAATCTGTGTGGTTCTTTTCTCAAAAGACCATTTCAGTCACCAATCTACATAGTGTTCACATGATGTGGCCAAGATTATGTCTGGACTTTAAAAGAGACTGTGACCTCTAATTTTGTTTCGGGCTTTCTTTTCAGAGTAGTCAGATATGAAACGCCGACCTCATCTAGTTTTAAAAATATGATTGATGTGTTTGTACAAGCTATCTCCCTTATATTTAAGCCAATTATGTGTTTCAGATACTTTTAGTAGTAATTTACGAGCGGTCGAAGCATTAAACACTCAGTACACATTGGAATTACAGAAGTTCGACAATAATACTGATATCTATAGCTCGTTTAGCGTATATAATGCTTCCAACGGACTTCAAAATGTGTTCAACTTAACTATACACTGCTCTGGCGCTCAAAGAAAATTGATCAGTTTGGCTGATGATGATGATTACTGTAAGTATGAAAACTGTTCATTGTTGAAGTGATAACTTCTTATGGGAGGGTAAACCGCTTCGTTACGTAACGCGTTACAGCGCCACTTTCTCTGTCTTCTCTTTCTCTCACGTATACGGCAGCGGTATGCAGGCTCCTCCTCTCTCACTCTAACCCACAACGCTAGCGTCTTTCGGGCAGACGCTCCTCCCTCTCTCTACTCAGTGTTTATTGTGCGATAGATATATACTGTTGACAGTGAGCATATAACCTAAAAGTTTCACCGTTTTTTAAACTATTTTATAAAATATGATGAAACAAGCAGAAGATGATCCTCTGATATATTAGTTTAAGTTATCACTCACTTCTTTCGGGCGTTCCGAGACGCACACATTTTTTTTTTTTGTTTTTTTTTTTTTTATTTACGTCGGCGCTGTGTGCACAGAAATGGTAGATTAACGTAGAACGCTGGTAATCGGTTTCCTTATGCCAGCGCCCTTAATTTTTGGTAAATCGGCGTGAACTGACGCCAACTTATATAAATATTGTTGCTTTTATATAGGTACCAACTAATTAGTAAAATTAAAGCGCTGTCTCAGTCTCCTGCTCTGCTGTGGCCTTACAGGGTCTATATTTATATACCTAGGTTTAAGCCTGTTGTAAAATCTTTTTTAAATATGGAATAACAAATATGTGCATATGAACTTAATCAGATAGGATCTTGTTGGCGACCGAAAAATTGATGAAAACTATTGACCAGCGCTGAGAACCAAGGCTAGTTGGTGCTGACTAATGCTGGCATATTGACGTCGCCGGCTACCAACTTTAAACGTAAATACGCCCTTAGGTAGAAATCTCCCAGCCAGGGTTGCAGATTTGTTTAAAAGAGACGTGACCCTGGCGCAGGCAACTGTAGGAACACGGGTGGCTTTTAGTAAGTAAAAGCCTGAGACGCCCTCCCGATCCGCCCAGAGCGGAACACGTCAATTGAAGAGTACCCACACAGAAAAAAAGGTAGATCTCCCCTCAACATTCACCTATTCGAATAAAAAAACTCTCATCGTGTAACTGCCCCATTGTTTATTTTATTTTCACTAAAACTTATGTACTTAAATTATTTCAGATCGATATCGAGTTGATCACATACTAACGTATAGTGTCTCGGACAGCGTGAAGTTCAACTGCCTAAAATATTTGCATTTTTACGCCAGTAAGTTTTCGCTCTTTCTTCTTTTTGAGGCTGTGGTCTGGGTCTGTTTGAATGTGACAACTAACGGTTACACCGCATGGCAGTAAATTGACACTGTCAGTGTCAGTGGGCAGTCTCTGTCAGTGACTGTGTTATTGATTTGGCGGACTATCATAATTTAATTGTTATCAACATACAACCTCGCATAGCATACAAATTGCAACAAAAATAAAAAATAAAATGGTGAGAGACATGACGGTGGTAAAATAGCGATATATTTATGTTACCGTCAGATTTTAAAAACCGTTACATTACAATCTATCTAGCGAAATTATAATCTTTTGACAGACTGTCAACTGCAGAAACCATTAAATGGATTGTAAAACCGTCAAATTGTGAAATGGCATGCGATGAAACGCACCTCGCGTAACTTAACATAACCTATAATCTAACGATGTTCATAATGATAAATAACAACAAACGAATTAACAAACGGCGGCACATGACGTTCAACCAATCAGCGCACGAGGTGCGTTTCGTCGCATGCCATTTTACAATTTGGCGGTTTCAAGTCCCGAGATTGTAATCTAACGAAAAATAATACTTTTAATTATAAGCAGTATGTTACGTTTCAATGTCTTTCGACAGATTATAATCTCGCTAGATAGATTGTAATCTAATGGTTTTTACAATTTGACGGTGACATATACAATTACTATGACCCCGTGTCCAAAGTAAGCCGTCACCGTGACTTCACGCCCGGTTCGCATTATCTCGTTTTTCGTTGAGGTCCCGCTAATGGTGGCGGATGAAGAAACGGTGTATATGTCATACTTATGTCCGGGAGTCTGCTGAATATACAGTATATTATGTATCATGTATATTCTAAAGCGTTACGTTTAACATATGTTTTAGATCTTTTAGATGCACATATAGGATGGATTAATACTGCAGGAGATAAGATTTTTGTATACAATCAAACAGAAATTCGAATATATCTGGCAGAGATACACAATGGGTCTATGCTGTGTTGTTTATATTACAATACATACGTTTCTGGGAACGGGAAGCACATAAAACGCTTTGTGAAGGAAATTACTTTGCTGATTTATCGAGAAGAGACGCCGAATAGTAGGGGTCAGCTTAATGGCACAAGTGAGTATTTATGATTAGAAACTATATTAAATGATATTATAATAACTTGTAAAGATAATTATAATAGTCTTATCTAATCTAACTAGTCTGTATGGTCTCACAGCAGGGCAAAGGCCTCCCTCTCCTTTTTCGGGTTAGAGATATCTTTACACTTACTTTTTTCCACGGAATTCTGTCTTTTGCGAAACGAAGATGGTCGGACGAGCTTGACTCCTATTGAAAGGACTGGCCAACACTAGCAAAAGACAGAATTATAATAGTAACTATCAAATATTTAAAGGAGTGACTAATCGTATACAAATAAATTTGAAGGCCCCACTTCATAGCAGCCCACGGCTAAACTACTCCTGTGTACTTAGCTTCGCTTTTTACTTATAAGAAATATAGTTGGTTTTTTCCACTGCGAAACACTGCCACGTTATGCATTGATGCGCTGTAGAAAAATAAAGAAACGCGCAGTTTACAAAGGAGCACATCCTACGTAGTAGTGGGAGGTCGCCTTTGAAGTGTGACCACAGACCAGCACTGAAAATAAAATAGCCGGTTTACATACTTTGATCAACAAGGGCTTTTTGCATTGAACAAGAGATTAATTTTCGGATTATTTTGGGTTCCGTACTTTGTAGTAATTTTATGTAGTTAAAATTCATGACTCCACACCATCACCCCTTAAAATATTTTACATAAATGATGGGTATAAAACAAAATTCATAATTCGGACGAATAGAATTTTTAAATTTTGTTTTTTTTTTCTAGCTATTAAAAGCTATATTGAAAGTGAAAGTAACGGAAATATTACGAAAACGACCACATAGTTAATCACAGAAATGTCAACTGCAACAAGGAAAAACTGGAATATTACAGTTGAAACGGGCAAAACCACAAGAACTACAAATGAAACAGGCAAAAGCTCAAAAACTACAAATGAAATTGACAAAAACACGAGTATAGCAAATAAAACGGGCACAACAGGCAGTGCAAAGGAAACAAGCAAATACTCAAGCACTACAAATAATACAGCCAACACTACAAGTGCAACAGACAAAAGTACAGGCACTACAAGTAGAACTGACTCAAGTGACCACGGTTTGTATTATATACCATAATTAATATAATGTTCAATTATTTATGTGTGTAATTATATAATGTGCTATATTAAAGTCCTATTACTGTTCGTAAATCATAATGATAGACTAAGCAGAGAGGCTCGTGGCTTTTTTTTTTCGTAGGTTGGAAGTCGTCAAATGACGTCTCCCGCTCTGAGCGAAGCGGGAGAGCGTGTCAGACTTTTACTGACTAAAACCCACCCGTGTTCCTTCAGTTGCCTATATGCCAGGGCCACGGTATCTCTTTCGAAAAAATCTCGCGACCCTGGCAGGGGGGCTCGTGGCTAACACAGGCAGTGTTGCCAACTCGTAAAAACTCGAGTCGCTAGGCTCAATATCAAAAGTTGCTAGAAAGTCGCCAAAACTAAATCCACCAGGAGCGGGTTGAATATTTCGTTCTGGGAGGGGCACGAGAGGGCAGTGGCGGGTAGTCTGAAAGACGGGGTGAGGGCTACTTGAGCCCAGAGGGTCTTGGCCATCCGGCTAGTCCGGGGATAGCGCACGGTCTCCTGCGAAGCGGCGAGCCTCCTTGCCGGAGTGCTGCCATGGGATCTGGAGGTAGAGGTCCTCGCGCATATGTGGGAGTGGTGCGAGGAGGCGAAACGCCGGGGCAAAACTCCGCTGCCACGACAAATTACGGCACGGGCGGAGCACCACCGTGTCCTCGTGGAGGCGATCGGCGGCGGTGACCTTTCGCGTCCGGCCCTGGTGCTAGCCATGGTACGGAGCGAGAGGGCATGGGAAACCGTCACCTCCTTCTGCGAAGCAGTAATGCTCGCGAAGGAGGAGGCAGGACGCGTGAGGGAGTGGCAGTCTCTGCGCCCTCACGTCCCTAGCCGCCGCAGGAGGAAACGCCCTGGGCATCGGGAGTCAATTGCAGACTCCCGGCCACCGTAGGCGCGAGCTTGCGGGCGGCGAGCAATGGGTAGCTCGCCGCAAGGTAAGGACCAGGCTTAGGTCAACGGCGAGTTGTGTTCCACGCGCGCCTCAAAGACATGTCAGCACTATTGAAGGGGTCTGCTAGGACCGAAGGCTGTCAGGGTCGCGAAATCTGTTCGAAAGAGGTACCGTGGCCCTGGCATATGGGCAACTGAAGGAACATGGGTGGGTTTTAGTCAGTAAAATTTTGACACCCTGCCGCTCCGCCCTGAGCGGGAGACGTCATTTGAAGATTTCCTACCCACTAAAAAAAGGGCTACTTGAGAAAAAATAAATTTGTTGGTATCGTTAAATTATTAATATACAACAACGTAGGTATAAGCCTGAAAGTCTCACAACTAGTCTTACCAAGGGATACCCGAAGATCGTATTGAAAAGTAACTGGGTTCGAAGGACTAATAGCTCATCTACGTCAGTAAGACTATATTATTAAAAGCCGATCCCAACTTAATGTGAAAAGGGTACGCAGGCGATGACTGTACGTACACTCCGTACACAATAAATCTCGTAACAAAAAAAAAGCCGGCCAAGGGCGAGTCGGACTCGCGCACGAAGGGTTCCGTAGCCATTATCTGTAAAAACAGCAAAAATTGATGCAGCATGATTTGATTTCTTTGGGATTTTGAAAAGTTTAGTTGTAAGTACATTTTCGTTGAACGAAATTTATGTGATACAAACTGAAAAAGCCAAGGAAAAATATGTTTTAAATACAATAAGACAAATAAGTCATACTTCATTTTTATACTATGTACTTTTTTTTCTTACCACCAATAACCATATAAACAATGTACTTTAATTGCATGAAAAAAAAGGTGGCAACCGTAGTGCTGACAGAGGGACGAACGGACGGACGGAGAGCGGAGTTAGTAATATGGTCCCGTTTGACCCTTTGAGTACGGAACCCTAGAAAGTATCTGAGACTTTTTACCTTTGGGAGCAGTGGTTGCCTAGAGGTAACGGCTGTGACTTACAAGTTGGAGGTCGTAGGTTCGAACTCAGTCAGGCAGGCGCTTTACTTTGTGTAAATTATTTCATCACTATTACTCTCAAAACGGTGAAAGAAAACATCGTGATGAAACCGCCATGTCCTAGAACAAAAAATCCAAGACATGTGGCATTTACGAGAGGGGTAGCCCTCTCACACAGAGGAGGCCTGTGCCCCAGCAATGAGAACGCCGACGCGGTGCACATGACGTTCAACCAATCAGCGAACGAGATGCGTTTTGTCGCATGCCATTTCACAATTTGACGATTTCACTTCGCGATATTGTAATCTAACATAAAATAATACGTTAAATTGTGAGCAGTATGTTCCGTTTCACAATATTTCGACAGATTACAATCTCGCTAGTTAGATTGTAATCTAACGGTTTTTGCAATCTTACGGCAAATTGAACAAAGGCAAATAATTATGTATTACAGATGCAGATACCACTGACTACGTTATCATCATAATTTCATCAATATCTGCAACTTTCCTGATCCTTCTTATTGGGATTTGTGCAATTAAGAAACAGTGCTGGAAAAAAACTAACCCACAAGAACGAGCCCAGTTACCACTACCCCAAATACCAGGCGCAAGACTCCGGCCAGTCAATGAAGTAAGTTTTCATTGGAGAGTACAACTGTCAAATTAGTTCCACGTAGATGGCGCCAGTGTCTGTTACTTTCGTTAGTACATACGGCTACATATAAAGTTATACATTTCCAGTTTTAGCTTTTTTTCGGGTGGGATATCATCAAATGACGTGTGGAGAGCATGTCAGACTTTTGTTGACTAAAAACCCACTCGTGTTCTTTCAGTTGCTTGTGCCAGGGCCACGGTAACTCTTTTTCCAACAAATCCGAAACCCTGGCACTGGCAGGCATCGGTCCTCGCGGACTCATTCAATTAGTGCGGACATCTCTTTGAGGCGCGCGTGGAACACAACGTGCCTTCGACCCGAGGGGTAATTGCGGAATTTTTTATCGGCAGGAATTGGTTTAATATTCATAGTTAAACAACATTCATTGCGTTATTTACGTTGCTGAGCCGACAATTTATTCGAACAAATGACGCAATGGTTTAGAAATAATCTTCAATCCCATTCAGATTCTGATAAATTGTGCGTTTCGCAATTAGGATGCTGGGCCTTGTCCTTCCCGAGCGTCGCTATGTAAAATGTTTTTTTTTTTTTTTAAATCCAATTGTTAGTTCCAGAGATTAGCGCGCTCAAACAAAAAGGAAACAAACTCTTCAGCTTCATAATTAGTATTAGTATAGATAGACCTTCATAACAATTTCGATTATTTCCTAGCGTGTGCCCAAATACAAGATGCAGTTTTGAATCTGCAAAACATTTCAGGAGGTTGTTGTGAGACTCGTTAATAATCATATAACAATACGATACCAAGTCAATAATCAATAATCAAATCAAATCAAATTTATTTCGGATTAAAAGATCCTTTTTATTTTAGATAATAGGTACTTTTTATTTTAGATTTTTCAATTTTATTGATTTTCTGAATAACTCTGGATAGGGAGCGCGGCTTTGGATCTATGAAAGAAATGTCGGTTACGTTTGTTTGTCTGTAAAAGCGCAGTTTAAGGACACGTACAGACTGGCCGCGTTTTAAAAAAGGGAGTTCACCCTTACCGATTTCCGTAAATAAGAATAAAATGAAAAAAAAATATACCTACCCATTTTATTGTTGATTCGGGTCGAGAATCAGTAACATAATTACCTCCTGAAATGTTTTGAAGATCCAAAACTGCACCTTGTATAACTCGTCACACCGAACTTAATTTTAAATATGATACCATTAAAAAATGGCTTACAAAAAAACTTTTTAACAAAAAATTTAACCGCCGAAAAAACTGAAAAGCAAAAAATAATAAACCTTAAAATTATGAGTCGGCGCTTTGATCTTTGTTCATTGATTTTTCAGCGTCGACTCAAAATTTTAAGATTTATTATTTTTTGGTTTTCAGTTTTTTCGGCGGTTAAATTTTTTGTTAAAAAGTTTTTATTTTACAATTTTTTGTGGTTTTAATGTACTAATAATACTTGGCAAGGTATACCCTATCCAATGAAAAAAGAATGATCAAAATCGGACTACTCTGCATAAAGTTATGCGTGGTAATACATTACAATCACCGAGTGAACAATCAATCATCCCCTGTTTTCTGACCAATTTTTTTTTTTTTTTTTTTTTTTTGGATGGGAAATCACTCCCGCTCTGGGCGGAGCGGGAGGGCGTGTCAGACTTTTACTGACTAAAACCCACCCGTGTTCCTTCAGTTGCCCATGTGCCAGGGTCACGGTATCTCTTTCGAACAATCACGCGACCCCGGCAGGCATCGGTCCTAGCAGACCCCTTCAGTGTTGCTGACATCTCTTTGAGGCGCGCGTGGAACACTACGCGCCGTCGACCCGAGCTTGGTCCTTACCGGGCGGCGGGCGGCGAGCTACCCATTGCTTGCCACCCGCAAGCTCGCGCCTACGGTGGCCGGGAGTCCGCAATCGACTCCCGGCGCCCGGGGCGTCTCCTCCTGCGGCGGCTAGGGACGTGAGGGCGCAGAGACTGCCACTTCCTCACGCGCCCCGCCTCCTCCTTCGCGAGCATTACTGCTTCGCAGAAGGAGGTGACGGCTTCCCATGCCCTCTCGCTCCGTACCATGGCTCGCACCAGGGCCGGACGCGAGAGGTCGCCGCCGCCGATCGCCTCCACGAGGACACGGCGGTGCTCCGCCCAGGCAGGGCACACTTCCACCGTATGCTCCACCGTGTCCTCTAGACGATCCTCACAATGGAAACACCCGGGCGTTACCTCCCGCTTTATCCTGAACAGGAACCCACCGAAGCACCCATGCCCGGTGAGAACCTGCGTCAGCCGGAAGGTGAGGACGCCGTGACGCCTCTCTATCCACTCCTCAAAGAGGGGACTTACCGCCGCAATTGTGGCGTGCCCTGCGCTGGGTTGCGACAATCGTACCCGCCATGTCGCCATGAGATCCTGCCGGAGCTCTGTCCGCCGTGCCGCAATTTGTCGCGGCAGCGGAGTTTCGCCCCGGCGTTTCGCATCCTCGCGCCACTCCCACATGTGGGCGAGGACCTTTGCCTCCAGATCCCATGGCGGCACTCCGGCAAGGAAGCTCGCCGCCTCGTAGGAGACCGTGCGGTATCCCCGGATTAACCGGATGGCCATGACCCTCTGGGCCGCACTCAACCGGCGCGCTGGGTGCTGCCTCAATGAGGGCGCCCACACCGGTGCCCCGTAGAGGGCCATGGACCGCACGACCCCCGTGTAGAGCCTCCGGCAGGAGGAGTTTGGACCCCCCAGATTGGGCAGGAGCCGCTTTAACGCAGCCCCAGCTCGCTCCAGTCTGGGGGCCAAACGTCGGAAGTGCTCGACGAAGTTCCACCGGCTGTCGAGGACAAGTCCCAGGTACTTCATCGTCGACTCGACGCCGATGTGAACCCCTCCTACCGTGAGTTGGGAACCCGCAGGTGGCGCGTTCCGAGGACCATGAAAACCCATGGCCTCAGACTTGTGCAAGGCCACCTCGAGTCCCAATTGCCGGATTCTTTATAGTAGTTTTTAGTAGTTTGATAGTCATTCGTTCGGCCGCCGCCTCGTGCGACCTCCCCTGCGCCAGGACCAGCGTGTCGTCAGCGTAGCAGACTACGCTGACACCGTTAGGGAGGTCGGCGGTTTTCTGACCCTTAGGGTTCGATTTTGTTTTCCAAAATATGGGATCACCCTCGGAGTATATCCTTTCCAATAAAAAAAGAATTATCACAATCGGACTACTATGTAAAAAGTTATGCGTGGTCATACATAATAAAAAAAATGAAAAAACAAAAAAAAAAAATATACGCGTCGAATTGATAACCTCCTCCTTTTTTTTTCGTCGGTTAAAAAATCTTTCTACGATCGAAAGCTACATTATTTCACAGAGTAACATACCCCACAGTAGATTTTTTACGAACAACTAGCTTTTGCCAGCGGCTTTGCCCGCGTATTATACGTATAGACCTTGCTCTTGTATCACTCGATCTATTAAAAAAAAAACGCGCCAAAATCCGTTGCGTAGTTTTAAAGATCTAAGCATACATAGGGACAGACAGATGGAAGCGACTTTGTTTTGATATTATGTAGTGATAATCTCAACGAGGAAAAATTTGCGTGCTAAAACCAGTAGGTAATTTAAATTAATTTGTTTATTGTTACAGCTCGATTCCAATACACCATTCTACCTCAACCTTCTCTTTCGGAGAGAGTGTGAACTAGAAATCCAAGCACAAGAGGAACCGCACTACGAAGAAGTCATGTATCAGTAGCTGAAACCTGCCAAGATTCGTGGGGCCTTTCTAAATCTTTTCAGTAAAGTGTCGAACTGACTTTGGTCTGAAGCCAACGATATTATACAGACGCCAGCACATAAAGCTACTACAGTCTGTCAAATTTCTTTAATAGGGTTTCAACTTTATTGCTAAAGCATTAGGTTCCAGATTGATTGGAAAATGTTGACAGTTTCAGGTAGCTTGATGTGCTGGCGTCTGTATACAATAAATCAAACAAGTCAAATCGACATACAGTCTACAGTCCTATCATACTTATTTTGCCTTTGAACGTCAATTGTCAAACGTTAAAAATCTAGTCCCCGTGTCACCTTGGCGACAGTAAAATGTCAAAAAGAATCATGCCCACTTTCCATACATTGAATGACCTGTCACTTGATTCGTTTTACAGGTCGCGTCTACCTACAAATAGTGTTCTATAAAATCAGTTATTGTTTATTATAACACAATAAGTTATCATTTTCTCATTTAGAGGCCAGGGAAAAGTGCTATTACGTAAATAAGTTTTTGAGGTTATAACAGATTTACACCTTTCAGATCAGGTTTGACAACTGTTGTAACCTCAAAAACTAGATGATGATTATTAAAATGAAATTATTTGTTAATCGCTGAGAGAGTTGCACTCACTCAGAAATAAATCCGTCTTCAAATTAATATCATCATCAAATCGGCGCGCAGTGGTAAACAGCAGTTATATTCTCGTAATAGCCCGACGATGCTGAGTTTTAAACACTTCACGTGTGATGTTAAGCCATCCTTGTTTTCTACACTACATACAGCAAGTTAGAACAATTTAGGTATAGTTCATGGAAATATCGGTCAAAATCTGTCGTCGAAGTGGACCAGACTCCAGGAGGACGATGCTTTTAGCCATCGAACTCTAAGAGGCTGATTCACCTTGTCCGTCCGGATAAAGTAAATAATAATACCAGCCCTTATACTGTCCCACTGCTGGGCAAAGGTCTTTTCTCATGCAGAGAAGGCACGAGCAGTAATCACCACGTTTGGTCAAGATGAGGTGGCGATTTCTGACTTTCATTGATTAATTTATTATACAAGTCCAGGTTTTCTCGTGATGTTTTCCTTCACTGTAGTTCCTACGTAGGTATTGAAAAAAACACATTGGCCCGGTATTGAACTCACGCCTCGTGCATGAGGTGAGGTGTTAACCTCTGGGCCATCACGACATAAATATATAACTATACTCCATTTGTTTAGGTAGTTAACTAAATGTAAACAATCTTAACATGTCTTTTATCTAAAAAAACTGTCTAAAAATTGAATCTAAAAATGTTTACAATTTGGTATTTACTTAAACCGATGTTAGGTAAGTAACTTAATTTAAATAATATTTGTTGGTCTTTTATACGATTTATTTTATATAAAAAGACATATCAAGATTGTTTACCTTTAGTTAACTACCTAAACAAATGGAGTATAAGTGCTGCATGTTTTTGGAGAGGTAGGGAAAATTAAATAAAAAACAGGATTTGATTTATTATTATTTATTCAATGTCTTCTCGTACAACCATTTCATCTAAAAATGCCGCTGGAGCCACAATGTTTGTTTCATGCCTAGCCCAACCTAAGTACCACACCGAAGTCATAACATGCGCACAACAACCTACAGTGCAAGTTTTCTTTGAGAATGTGGTCACTTTGACGATTGAGCAGTGATCGACGACAAACGAGGCATAGGTACTTAAGTATGACCACGGCGAGATGAACCATAATTGGGTCACACTCATTGTTTCTATAAATCTGAGCATTAACAGTCTGCATGGATACATCAAAACACTCTTTACAAATGTAATCTTCTTCCATTATCTGAATAACAAATCAATTATGAGATTTACAAACCTGCAATGGAAATAAGTATATTTAATTTGTATTTTAACATGTTTCGCTTTAAACAGCTGCCTAAAAGAACACTTTAGCTAAACATGGGGAAAAGCTACATGCAACTAACACATTCGGTCAGCGGTTCGTCTTAGGGGCGTCACCGATTTCTAGTAGTACTAGTTCTATATTTCATAAAACTTGAAAAATATACATTAGCACTGCTAAATATCCTTTTTTATAAAACAATCATTCCACTAGCATCTGTTGACTGAATACTAAATAGTTAGGTACTTGATTGTTATTATACTTACTATTACTGGAGATATCCAACTGCTAATTTTATTAGCGAGATGACTCTGCTATGAAGCTGAAGGGCCCGATAACGCCGAAGCGTATTAACACTTATGTTACAGGTTATACAAAGCCAACTCATAGAAGGCTCATGTCCATAGCTCTTTCCAACAAAAACGACAACGTCTAGATCCCAACAAAAAGGACTAAATCGGTATTCGTGTTACACAGGCCAAAGTAATCGTATGTGGTAGATATCGGAGTCCGTGGAAAATGGAAAACTTGTTAGGGTATCAGAAAATCCAAAATCGCTCAGTACAATACGTAGTGACAGCAAACGAACGACTGCAAAACGTCAAACAAGTGACAGCCTGTCATTCACGTAAAGAAGTTCGTTTTACGCGCCCTATCCACTGTACGTTTATTTTTCTTTCCACACCCTAATATAAAACTATAAAAAATCATAGCTAGTCATAAATTAAAAAGTGAAGTAAAAAAAAATACCACTTCGTTATTTTGAACATTTATTTACCACATAAACGAACAAGTTTTTTCGTATTATGTGAAACGAAACGTGTGTAACACGTTACGTTTCCAAAAGTCTTTTAAGAATGATAAACATTTTTTAGAATTTCTTTTTTTCCTGGCTTTATTTGAAAATTCAATTATGTGATACGAAATAAGCAAAAAATTAGCAATTTTTTAAGATATTTTACATCACTAGACGCGTTAAAAAAAATTCAGGTCAAGATTGAACATGATTCTTTGGTCAAAAAAGCGAAAGTCGAGGTAGATATTTTTAACTGATTGATACTTAGACCAGCACCCTAATTGCTTAACACACTACTTTTCAGAATCTGAATCATTTTGAAGATTATTGCTGATTTAGTCTTTAATTTGTTCGAAAAAATAGTCTGCCTAGCAACGTTAACAACGCCATAAATGTCGTGGAACTATTAGAATGAAAGCGATTCCTTCTGATCGTGTATTACATAACTATCGCTCGACTGTGAACATTCTTAAAATTAGGAGTTTTGCCCCTCCAGATCTTCATTACTGTCAAAAAATCTTAATTATTATTACATTAGGGTTGCTGCCACTAACAAAACTGTCAAAATCAAAAGAAAAATGACTGTATTTAAACACAGATTCTTATTATTAAGAACTGTTACTACATCTACTTAAAACAAACCGGTCATTCACTCACTCAGACAACGTACGCACGGCGACAAATCAAGCTACACATTTCCAACATAAGTTGACTTCTCACTGTATGAAAAATCTCAACAATGCAAGGTCATCTAAAACTGGAAATGTATACCTTGAAATTTAGCCTGTGCACCTGTATAGGTTACGGCTACTTTACATCTGATTTGGGATGTTAAATCAGAAACAAAGTAACTGTGAAAATACCAATTTATTTTAGCTATCGTTAGGTTGCTGATGGGTTACGGCTGTCAGAGGTAAAATAACTAGGAATGGACTCTGGGTAGTTTATATGGAAGTTTATCATTATTGGTGATGAGAATACCCATCTTGTACATAGCTTGTATCTATAGTAATAAGTTTTGTAAGCTTGAGTACTGTAAACTGCATGTCAGTCGTAACTCTTGAATTACCTACGATAAATAAATAAAATAAAAAAAAACCAAAAAAACCACTATTTACTTTTTTTTTTTTTATAAATGATAAATGATTTTTTGTTGTCTATAAGTAGGTTTGTACAAACACTTTTACACGTCAAAAATATTTTTTTAAACTGGATGAGGTCGACGTTTTGTAACTGACTACTCTGAGAAGAAAGGCCGAAACAAACTCAGAGGTCACAGTCTCTTTTAAAGTCCAGACATAATCTTGGTCACTTCATGTGAAGACCTTGTAGACTGGTGACTGAAATGGTCTTTTAATGGTCGTTATAAAAGTTTGACCTCCCCCAAAGAGTAGGTTTGTCGTGATTCCCACGCGTGGCAGGCGGGTTAACGATCGCAGTATGGTGGTAAAATGCATAGAGGACGCTGCTGTTCATTCTCTTGTATGTTCATTAGTCGCCTCTTACGACACCCACGGGATGGAATAGGATAATGCTATTCTTTACGTCCGGCCCGTGTGTTGCCGACAACGACGACTACAAATCGACGGTCCCTTTTAACAATGTCGGTTCTGCAAAAAAACGACTGTTCATTAGAGCAGTTCAAAGTTTGTTTTACTGCTAACACTGTTGCGCGGAAACCGAAAATATTTATCTTTAAAACTGGCTAAATATCATGATTTTAAACAAACAAAAAAAAAAAATTACGTACAATCGATCTTTTTATTGTGATTCTATTTATGTAAAACAGTGAATTTTGGTAAAAATGCATATCCGACATTGTTAATAGAGACGATCGAAATATTAAACTAAAAGTAACCTTCTTAAATGGTATGCACAAGCTTGATACCTTTTGAGTGTAGAGCTACACCTATTTTACTTTACTTACCTCTACTTCTAGATAACCTTGTTTGTCTATGGTTTAGTCGTCGTTAGCACTACTGTTAAGTAGCGGTAGGTACTGGGTTCGATTCCCAGGTCAGACAAACTGTAACAAGGGTTTTTCTGATTGGAATTTCTCAATTGCAACCCGGAGACTGGATTTATTGATAGAAATAGGCTCGCCCCTATTACAAGGGACATAGACATAACTGGAGAAATGCGACGTGTACTACCGTGGGTGTGTACCTATGGACACCTCTGCCCAACCCTACTGGGAAACAAGGTGTAATGTTATCTTATGTTATTTCACTTTGCGTACTAATCACAGTTATTAACATTATTAGAGCATATAGCTACAACCAATTGTAAAAAAATATACTGTAGTCCTTGTATCACATAAGGACTACAGTGCGACATGGATCTCTTAATATAAACGGGGTGAAATTGAGAATTAACATGTATGAAATACACTCACAACACATTGTATCCACTGTTAGAAGACGTAATATTGATTAAATTCGAAACTGTTTTGTACTTTAGATTTCATTAATGTATAATAATATGATTGTTATTAAACTTTAAAATGAATTTACGTCTAAATGTTAAATGTTCTAATTGTATACATATCATTTTATTATCATATGAAAAGTTAATACAATACAATCCTTTATTTCAGGCAACTTAGGCCCATAAAAACACAATAAACAAATAAATTTAAATAAGACCGTAATTATGCATTTTAGCCAGCGCGCATTGACTCTTCCCAATCTTGACATAAAATATAATGACATTACAATTGACACAGTTAGTACAACTAAGTTTCTAGGGCTTATAATAGACCGCCATTTAAATTGGAAGGCGCATGTAGAGAGCCTGACTAAGAGAATAAGTAGTTGTGCGTACGCCTTGTACAATCTGTCTCGGGTTGTTAACATAGATGTACTACTAACTGCTTACTACGGGTTAACTGAATCCATTCTCAGATACGGTGTTATCTTTTGGGGTAACTCGGCTAATAAAGAAGTTGCATTTAAAGCACAAAAGAGATGCCTCAGAGCGATGTTTAAGTTAAAAACTACCGATAGTTGTAAGCCCTATTTCATACGCTATAAAATATTGACATTAGCATCTCTTTATATTCTGGAGTCAGTAATATTTGTTAGAAATAATAGTCATTTATTTTCGCGAATGGCAGATAAATTTCCCAGAAACAGGCGTGATCAAAGTCAGCTCTGTCTGCATAGTAGTAGGACTGCACTTATGCGCAGAAGTGTTTTTTGCATGGCCCCCATAATTTATAATAAGTTACCGAAGAGTTGGAGGGAGCTTAATAATGTACAATTGATAAAACAACTAAAGTCATTTCTAACCAAAAAAGCGTATTATAATATTAATGAATTTGTGACAGAACCATGTATTTTGACATAGATTTTTTTTTTAAATTTTGATTTTTATTATTTTTGTTTATTGTTGACATTCATAATTTTGTTACAGTTTACTAAATTCAAGGTAAATTAATGATATTCACTGGACTACCTAAATTATTAACAATCTGATTACAACTAATATTTGCACGCCATAATACATGGCAAACATGTCTGAACTGAACTTATATTTTCTTTTATGTTATCCTGCATGCACGTTGTGATTCTGTATGTATACACATGTTTGGGCAAATAAATTTACTTTGACCTTTGACGTTTGAATAAAACAATTACTATAAACTAATACAAATATAACAACAAAACTTAAACTATCACTAAACACGTAATGATGACGGCGTCGTCGTGTTCTATTGCGTGGTGTCGCATAACCGTCCTAGGAAACGACGATACAAGACACCGTTCGGCCAAAAGTCCTCTCTCAGGCAGGTCTGTAGATGGTGGGTTGGAACTCGTACCACAAACGACTTAAAATTGATGTTGTGGCGCGATTCTAACCTTTCGACCCTCAGAGTCTAATTGGTCTTGGTCCAGTGATCTGATATACTATTAAATGTAGCACACAACACAACTCAATGAATATTGTGTCTAAAGTTGTAGGTATTGTAGGATAGTAAATACTAGTTCCATGATTCTGGGGAATCCCGTCATCTATATCATTTGTGATGCCATGTTCTAATTATATTTTGATAATTCACTCCACTCTTAGAAAATAAGAATAGTGCATTTTAAAAGAAAAAACGAGACAGAAAATTTGAAAAGGTGAAATGAATTCCAAAATTTAAACGTCCTCCACCATCTCTTTCCTTTGACAATACAGCATGCACCGTGCATGTGGAACCAACAGTACAACACACAGCAATGACAGCGGTACCAGAAACAATTTAAATGAACCGTCAAAACCCGACAAACGTCATTGTCAAACTCTATGGTTTTTCGTTTTTGGCGCACGCGGAAGTGAACATTCGAGTGATTTCCTTTTCCTAAAAATTTCAAATCGTATCAAAACTTTTGATAAATCGCAACAAAAATATTTTTCAGCGTTTTATCGACGTTATTTTACTTGTGTCGAGTGTTAGTGCGGTGTTTAAGATGGAGGTGACAGACTTAAACGATCTGCTTAATGTACGGTCGATCAAAATGGAGCAAGGGGAAACAGGATTTGACGAAAACACTGTGGAGACATCTGACCCTCTATCTATTATACCTCAATATGTGACCGAGTCTGATTTAGGTAAGCGCAATTTTAGATTTAAAATCGATCCTAAACCATTTCTCTAAGAATTTGTTTGCGTGCACTAACTTTCGGCCTTCAATTTAGTCAATATTTTCCTTGCATCTATAATGATTGATTCTATTCACTTCGAAGAGTGGGTTTACCCATCACTGCTTGTTTTTAAATCGTTAATGTTTTTAATTTACTTTCTGAAAAATGGATATACAAAACAAAATATTGATAAGATTTAAAACAGTGAATAAGATCATTCTCTGATCAATAATAATACAGTTTCCAGTATCACTTATATTACAAAATGTATTAATGACTAATTAAGGTTCACTTTACTGTGTAAGGCTGTTTTGTTCACTAAGGTCCTAAAGAAATAACATTATAGATGCGCAGTTTGTAAAGCAAACCCAACAGATAAACTTAACTCTGTGCAATTTATTTGATTACAACTGTTCTAAAACATTGTTAAAATATAGGAAAATATAGGAATAAACTCCAACGGCCGCCATGGCCACCAAAATGGTGACATAAAGGGCTAAGTGCGGAAACCAAACCCAATAACATAGAAAAACATTATGAGTTTGAACAGATTAAATAGTTTATTAGAAGTATTTATATTAAAACTGGGTTACAGCTGTGTTGTTGGGCTCTGATACACAATTTATAAAATATCTGTAATACATTTAGGGCTCATGCAGGCTGGTGGCGAAATATTGCAGACGCCTCTAGCTGTATTCTGCGATACCCCGGATGAAGATGACACCATGCAGAGCACAGAAAGCAGCGGTGAGTTTTTATTATACTTACTTGGTGTCCATTTTGAATTATATACCTCGTTGCAGGTGGCTTTAAAACTATATTGAGGGCAAAGAGCTAAGACGTACATAGAAGCACAATTCTTCAGGATTATTGTGCCGATTCTACTGGGGACATGTCTCAACGGTTAGTTCTCGCTTAGCGGCGCTGACGGCAGAATCATTTTCGCGCTCACTCACTCTCATAGGCTCAAGCAACCAATTCTGACACCGGCCCGCAACCTGCACCGCAGCGCGACTGCAGCGCTGCCCAAGCGGGTCGCCTTAAGTTTGTCTGCAATCCGGCCATAAGAACTGTGCTTCTATGTACGTCTGAGTTTGTTGTTATGGGGTACCCTCACTTCTAATGATAATCAGCTGACAGTTGATTGTCAAAGTCAACTAGCTGTCAAACACCACAGTTTTACAATCACCACAGTGTCACAGCTATTATATATCCAAAATATTATATTTCATACTTAAACATACAGGTGATACAGGTGCACTTATGAAATGTCTGCACCAAAGTTTATGACAATTGGTCCTTTCATATGGAGTAGTTGGCATGAAACTCCATGGTTATTCTTTGAAAAGTAATTGGTTTATAGTAATGGATGGACAGTGTAGGCCTGTTAATGAATACCAGGTACTTAACAAAATTAAACTGGCATTTTAAGGTACTGGAGCATTCACCAACCCATAGACAAAACTAAAATGTCTCCTGTCCCAATAATTACACCGATTCCTTTACTTTTCAATTGGGAACTCAACAACGTTAGGGGGCGTCCAATAATTACGTGAGGTGTTCTAGGGGGGGAGGGGATCAAGCTAGATCTTTCCAAATCTCACTTAGGGGGGAGGGGGGGTCTTGGCAAATATCATGTAATTATTATTCTCGCAGAAAACGGTGTAAAATTGCGTGAAAAATTATTTCTATAATAAAATATGGCCAAATCTCAGACAATAGTACACTGATAGAAAAATTTACTTGACGCAAGAGCCAAATTCTTAAACCAAGAATACCATTTTGAAGAAAATGATTTTCTTGAGTCAAGAGAATAAATTCTTGAGTTAAGAAATTATTCTTGGTCTAAGAAAATATGCTTGTTTTCTTTTTCTCAATAATCCAACACGTTTACAGCCCAAATAGAAGTTTTGAAGAATCTCGCGTGAGATTAGGGGAGGGGTGAGGGAGTTGAGGGAAATCTTACGATATCTCACCAAGGCGGGAGGGGAGGTCGAAAAATTCTCAAAAACGCCTCACGTAATTAATGGACGTCCCCTTACTTGATTAAGAACTAGTGCGTAGTGGTAGTACATCTCCCGATGAGTTGGTTCATGAAGACTACTACTACTTATTCCTTATAATAGTGCTATTCTATTTCGAATTGTGTTACAGATGAGGTGATTGTTCAGCTTATGGATATCAGGACCAATTTGTCTCGTCTCCGCGCGATGCTGGAGAGAAGACTTGGTTTTGATCTCTCGGATTACACATTCTGGCTGCAAAATGCTAAAATGGTAAGTAATAATAACATATTTTGACTGGCCTGTTAGTCTAGTGGTTAGTGACCCTGACTGCAAATACTGAGGTCGTGGGTTCGATTCCCACCCAGGACAAATCTTTGTGTGATGAGCACAATCATTTGTTCTGTGTCTGGGTGTAATTTATCTATAATATGTATGTATTTAGAAATATGTAAGTATGTTTATCAGTTGTCTGGTTGCACAGAACAAAGAATAGAGAGAAGTGCCCCTAAACTGGCTAAGTACGGGAACCAGTGTCGCCAAACTCACACATTTGCATATCAAATTGTCCATTACACACATAAAAAACAGTGATATGATTGGCTACAAATTACAAACGCAACTTTTACAAATCCTCTTCTTATTGCTTTCAAAAATTATGTCTTATTACAACGAGTGAAAGTTGTTATTATTTGACATGACACAAACAATAAAGACGGTTTTCGTCTGTAAACTTTAAAAAGACAAATTTACAACGAGTTCAGCAACTCAACGCTAGATGGCGCTTGTAACCAATTCATTCTATTCAGAACGCTAGTCCCTTTGAAATAGATGTCATATTCACATGCACTTGTAATATCTTTTAGTGAGTACCAAAAAAAGAGGTAGAGATGAGGACATAATATCGATTTTTTTTTAAAATATTGATGTTACGTATTTTATTCGGGTGAGCAATGTAATAATTTGTTAACATCATACACATGCAATAACAATAACGGAAAAGGTTCATTATCGTTAAAATATCAATGTTAAAGAGGTATTTGTATGTTTGTATGTAGGGGGGTAATATTATTTTAATCGAATATTAATATATTTCGCCGTGATAGCTTTCATTAGACAGTAATATGATTAGACGTAGGAAAATCCCCTAATTGATGATAGCTTATATTTTGGAATATTGATGACCCAATAAACTGGTGCATTATTTTAGCCATGATATAATCTTTATTAAATATGTGACAATTGTGTGTGATATGTGATGTGTGTGTGTGTGTGTGTGTCTTTTAAAAATATTTCTGATATCTTTCGGATATAAGATATCTTAATCACAGATTCTGATGGGCATAATAACCCCCTCTAGCCTAACCTATAATAAATCCATGTAATTTTTTATTTGTTTTTCTGTTACTAAAGCACTAACGCAAATATCACACTTATTTGTTTTAATCAACTGTCTTATTATAAATAACCAGCTATGTGAGCTATTGATTCCTTACTAAAATCAGACAAAATGATCGATACCGACTTACTTTACGGATGTGTCCCATCCCTAATCGAGTAGCGTCGAAGTTACTAGAATTTTGGTTATGATTTTCCAGATGACGACCAAGTGCATTTAGACTTAGTATCAATGAATATAAGGTTGTTTATAGTTTGCATTGAAGTCATAACATGTGGTATTGTAATTAATATCAATTATATTAAAAATTAACAAAGTTTAGTACTTATCGATGTTACAGTACATCTCCAAAAGTTACATTTTTTTTTCTGCTTTCGTTTTGCAGGTCAAATCCTTATAACAAGGCATAATTTGTAATATTTCGCGTATTTCTGAGACAACCAATCGCGACATGTATCTGACGGCGAATAAGCTAAATGTTGCGCATCTGCGCTAAATGTTGACACGCGCGCGATAGCTGAGGGGCAGTTCCTCTAGTTTTCTTTATTCCGTGTCTGGTTGCCATGGTACAGACTCTGCCTAGTTTGGGATCAGATGAGGTTGTGTTGGTGGTCCTAAGATATTAATATAGCTGTTCTATACACCTCTCTGAACGGTGCCGGACGTCAAGAATAGCACGACTCAACACACCCACACTCCATTTCTTCCCGTTGGGGTCGTATAAGGCGACTAATGGACTTACTAAAGAATGGGCAGCAGCATTCTCTATACATTTTTCCACCATACTGCGATCGCCAACCCGCCTGCCAAGCTTGGCGATTATGGAAAACCTCCCTAAAACTGAGGGAGGCCTATGTCCAGCAGTGGACGTCTTTCGGCAGAAATAATGATAGACCTCGTGACTAAACATTGGTATACAGTCTTAGCTTATGAAACTCTTTTCAGCTGGAAAACCATAAAACCTTAGTGGAACAGTGTATCAGGGGAGAGGGGGTGGTGCAGGTCAACATACAGATACGCTCTTCAGAGAGGAAGATCAACATTCTGGATGTGTTGAAACCTGATGAGGAGTTGGTTCAGCTGCCTAATCAGATGGATGAAGATTGTGAGTAGACCCACAGATTTTTATTTCTTATTTTTGTTTTGTAATTCTTGCTAGATAGTGTCAAAATCAAATAAATATCATGTCAAATAGGTTACAATTTATCATTAAGGAACTAACTTTTAACTAGTGTTCTGTAACTTCCGTATGGTGCCGGACGTAAAGAATAACACCATCCCATTTCCTCCAGTGTCGTAAGAGGCGACTAAGGGACTTACTAGAGAATGGGCAGCAGCATTCTCTATGCATTTTACCACCATACTGCGATCGCCAACCCGCCTGCCAAGCATGGCGAATGGCGATTATGGCAAGCCCCCCAAGTTGGGATATGCCTATCTCCAGCAGTACATGTCTTTCGGTTAAAATGATGACCTTTCGTGACTTTTCCAGTGGTGGAGCAGCCGGAGCCCTCGCCTGTGCCGGGCGCGGTGCCGCAGGCGGCGGCGGTGAAGTGGGTGGTGGACGCGCAGTTCAAAGCCGAGCATCGCGTACGAGTGCCTGACGACCCTGCGCTCTGGTCAGCTATACTCTATTACACCGATTATTTTTTTTTGGATGGTTAATCATCAAATGACTTCTCCCACTCTGGGCGGAGCGGGAGGGCGTGTCAGACTTTTACTGACTAAAACCCACCCGTGTTCCTAGTTGCCCGTGTGCCAGGGTTACGGTATCTCTTTCGAACAATCACGCGACCCTGACAGGACACTATACACCGTGACATTTTAGTCGTCTTACAACGGCAGCCCACTTCATGTATCCAATGACTTACTACACATCCAAAACAAAAAAAAAAAACAATATTATTCATTATGATGACGCATGACGTGGTTTAAATTTGATATTTTGTCTCATGGGAAATGGAAATGGAATGATCTAGCCGATTCGTGCTCTGGGAAGGTGTGTTCTCTAAAAAAAAAGAATGTGTTTATTATCTTAAATCTAGATACAATTAAGTTGCCGGGGCTTCCCAGAAAGTAATCCGAAGATACTTGTGATGGGATAAACCTCGCTCTTCGTCGATTAGTTCAATTGTTTCGTTGTGCTAATTAGGTAGGTATAAGTTACACATTTGTTTTTTATAAAACCATTAAAAAATTAAAATCGAATAAAAACAAACCTCTACCTTATGATCATCATCATCATCATCATTTCAGCCGAAAGACGTCCACTGCTGGACATAGGCCTCCCCCAAGCTCCGCCACTTCGACCGGTTTTGTGCTTCCCGCATCCAGCGGGTTCCTGCGGCCTTCACAAGGTCATCGGTCCACCTTGTTGGAGGCCTTCCAACTCTACGTCTTCCGGTACGCGGTCGCCACTCCAGAACCTTTCGGCCCCATCGGCCATCTGTTCTGCGAGCAATGTGCCCTGCCCACTGCCACTTCAGTTTAGCAATTCTTCGGGCTATGTCGGTTACCTTGGTTCTCCTACGGATCTCTTCATTTCTGATTCGATCACGTAGGGAAACTCCAAGCATAGCCCTCTCCATCGCCCTTTGGGTGACTTTCAGCCTTCTAATAAGGCCCATTGTGAGCGACCACGTTTCGGTTCCATATGTCATCACTGGCAGCACACACTGGTCAAAGACTTTCGTCTTGAGACACTGCGGTATGTGGGACGAGAAGATATTGCGTAGCTTCCCAAACGCTGCCCAGCCGAGTCGGATTCGACGATTGACCTCTTTCTCGAAGTTGGACCTACCTAACTGGACAGTCTGTCCTAGGTACACATATTCGTCCACAACTTCGAGTGTAGCGCCTCCGATCTTCACTGGAGTGGGTATCACACGAGCATTGGACATGACCTTTGTCTTGTCCATGTTCATCCTGAGACCCACTCTTTCGGAAGCTCTACTGAGGTCATCGAGCATTGTACTGAGGCCCTCCATAGTCTCAGCCATGACAACTATATCATCGGCAAACCGAAGGTGAGTGATGTACTCACCATTGATGTTGATGCCAGCCCCTTTCCAGTCCAGAACCTTGAAGACATCCTCCAGTGCAGCGGTGAACAGTTTCGGAGAAATAACGTCTCCCTGTCTCACCCCTCGCTGCAGAAGGATAGGTTTCGAGGTCTGGTCCTGAAGTCGGACTGACATAGTGGCGTTTTCGTACAGACACTTCAGCACCTCGATGTACCGATAGTCGATCTGGCACCGTTGAAGAGACTGCAGTACAGCCCAGGTTTCGACCGAATCGAAGGCTTTTTCGTAGTCCACAAACGCTAAACAAAGAGGCAGGTTATACTCTTCGGTCTTCTGTATAACCTGCCGCAGCGTATGTATGTGGTCCACGGTGCTAAAGCCTTTACGGAATCCGGCTTGTTCGGGAGACTGGAAGTCGTCAAACCTGCGCGCTAGACGGTTCGTGATGACTCTTGAAAACAGCTTGTAGACATGGCTCAGAAGTGAGATGGGCCTATAATTCTTAAGTAGGGCATTGTCACCCTTCTTAAAGAAAAGTACCACCACACCTCTGTTCCATGCCTGTGGCGTTTTGCCCTCGAGTATGACGGAATCAAACAGCTTCTGAAGGGCCTTGAGAACGGGTTTCCCGCCAGCCTTCAGGAGTTCAGCCGTAATTCCGTTATCACCCGGCGCCTTGTTGTTTTTAAGCTGCTTCAGAGCCATCCGAATCTCGTACAAGCTGACGTCCTTACCTTATGATACGTAAACATTAAACAGGATGTTCCATAATTCTAATCCATTATTTATTTTTCTTAATACCTATTATCTTAATTAATGGTAACAATTTTTAATCACGCCTGGAGGTATATTATGTCGGATACATTGAGTGGACAATTTTTTTAAGACGACTAAAATGTCACGGTGTATTTGCGCTATCATATGTTATTACACGCTTTATATTAGCTTCAATTGTATGTTTGTTTGTAACCGACTCCTTATAGCGCGATTTTGACCCACTTTAAACGACCAGATTTCATTCAAACTTTGCACACCTGTCAAGGACCGATGACAATGCAATAATTTCATAAAGGGCATTGACCAACTTCTATGGGATTTTGGCCACTTATAAACAAACAGTTCAGCTAATACTATATGAATGATTTAATAGTTCATATCAGTAAGAATGCCAATATAAACCTAGTTTTGTATCAAGATTTATATTTAGACTACCTTCCGCCAGCGGCTTTGCCCGCGTGAAAATTCAACCCCCCAATTCACCCTCTTAGGAATGGAATTTCTAAAAACCCTTTCTTAGTGGATACTTACTCTTCACAAAGAACACACCCTCCAAATTTCGTGTCTCTAGGACCAGCGGTTTAGGCTGTGCGTTGATATATCAGTCAGTCAGTCAGTCAGTCAGTCAGTCAGTCAGTCAGTCACTCAGGACTTTGAATTTTATATATATAGACTAGCTTCCGCCAGCGGCTTCGCACGCGTGAAAATTCAACCCCCCAATTCACCCTCTTAGGGATGGAATTTCAAAAAACCCTTTCTTAGTGGATACCTACTCTTCACAAAGAATACACCCTCCAAATTTCATGTCTCTAGGACCAGCGGTTTAGGCTGTGCGTTGATATATCAGTCAGTCAGTCAGTCAGTCAGTCACTCAGGACTTTGAATTTTATATATACAGGGTGTCCAAGAACCTGGCGTCCAACTGGATTCCCACGATGCCCCAAGTTCTAACAGTACTCAGAAAAATATTTTAAAAAATCCACCCCATGTACTTACAGAATTATACTGATTTCAAAAAAAAAGGGGAAATGAGCACCCTGTGACATACTTTTGAATGCTGTGACTGCTAATGCTGATAATTTCGATATTTATTGGAGGTTTTGTAATCTAGGGTATTGCTGTGTCTAAATAGAATGTAAAAATAATGTACTTATTGTACCATTTTAAAATAAAATATTATTTTAACTAAAGGTGATATGGAAAACTATTGAATTTCGCAACTTTGACCGACTGTAGTGTAAAAAAAATGTACCAAAATAGTATGGCAAGTGACGTCAAATTTTGACGCGTTTATTCCTCTTTTTAAAAAGGTATAATACTTACACATTAATTTGAAAAAAAAATTTTTGATAATATTTTTACTCAACAACCCAATTTTTACGAAGTGCCTACCTACTAACGGTAACTGTCGGACCCTTTCTTATCTTAGAAACTGTTATGTTACTACTATTATTTACTTCGGTTCCAAGAGTGAGCAAGAAGGAAATACACACAGGTAGATGGGTTCCCAGTAGAATAAAAGCAAAGAATGTTAGTTTAAAGATATTTTATTACAATAAATGTTCAAAATGTTGACCACCCGCGGCAATACAAGCTCTCACTCTCCTTAAAAAGGACCGCTTTATGTTTCGCGAGTAACTTTTTTGACGTATCACCTGCACTGCTTGTGTTATCTTCTCACGAAGGTCAGCGATGTCATTAATGGGCTTCGCATAAACGAGCTCCTTCATAGTTCCCCAGAAAAAAAAAATCCAGCGGATTTAAGTCAGGTGAGCGGGCTGGCCACGGGATTGTTCCTGATCGCCCAATCCACCTGTTCGGGTATTGCTCGTCCAAAAACTCTCTAACGGATACGCGAAAATGTGCTGGACAGCCGTCGTGTTGGAACCACATATCTGGTGGGGTCTCTTCTAGTAAGTTTGGCAAATCATTTTGAAGAAAATTTAAATATGATTCGCCAGTCAAATTCTCGGGCATCTCAAATGGACCAATAATATTCCCACAGAGAATACCGGTCCACATGTTCACTTTGAACCGGTACTGGGATCTATCTTCTCGCATCAAGTGCGGATTTTCCACATGCCACTCGTGCAAGTTGTGTAGGTTCATGTAGCCATCCTTCTTAAATGTTGATTCATCTGACCACAAAATTTTGTCGATAAAGTTTTCGTCTTCTCGATGTTTTTGCAGGATTGTTTCACAAAACGCGACTCGGCTCGGATAGTCTCGAGGTAAAAGACTTTGCACTCGCTGTACGTGGTACGGATGATATTCTTCTTTTTGGAGAATACTGTGTGCTGTGCTCTTCGGTATCCCCGTATCAGCTTCTATTCCTCGCACAGAGATGCTTGGATTTGCCGACACCGCCTCTAAAACTTCATCGCGTATGAAGTCATTTACGGGTCGTCCTTCACCAGCTACTTGATTGGGGAACCGCCCGTCACATAGTGATCTGTGCACATTAATGAAAACTCGATGGTCGGGATATCGCGTAGCCCTCGGATACCTTTCTCTGTAAAGTCTCGCTGCAGCTCGTCCATTACCTCTACATTCTCCATAAATGTAGTGCATATTTGCGTATTCTTGCGGAGTGTAGGTCGCCATGGTAGCACACACAAAACACAAACTGTCCAAACACAGGCAAAGGTCGTCGTAAAGAGTTCGTTTCAAAGTCCAGAGCACAAAGAGTAATCGAGTCCAATAAACAAAGCTTTAAATCGTAGTACGTGATCAATGGTAACAATAAGAGAGAGGTGCGTAGTAACGGCAGGAGGCAGTGACGCGTACTGACCGTACTGTTATCCTAAATAGCACGATCCCAGATAGCGTCACTATCTATCTCACTCGCACCTCTAACCTTTTTCTCCCTCACTCTTACCTGAATAATGGGGTACCATAAAGAAGAACCAGCAAATCGCAAAGATAGTTTCTGTCTTGCTCCCTCCTGTTGTAATAACGAATCACTATGGTGAGATGCATGCACATACCGTCCCTTACGGTCTAACCTGTTTTTTGAGAGGCCTGTTGTTATTTTTATGAGCATACAATAGTAATTCTTTAGAGGTTAGATTCAATTCGTCGTAAATTTTTCTTTCTAAGAATTCTGTAAGACATCGTAAAAATTGGGTTGTTGAGTAAAAATATTATCAAAAAATTTTTTTTTCAAATTAATGTGTAAGTATTATACCTTTTTAAAAAGAGGAATAAACGCGTCAAAATTTGACGTCACTTGCCATACTATTTTGGTACATTTTTTTTACACTACAGTCGGTCAAAGTTGCGAAATTCAATAGTTTTCCATATCACCTTTAGTTAAAATAATATTTTATTTTAAAATGGTACAATAAGTACTTTATTTTTACATTCTATTTAGACACAGCAATACCCTAGATTACAAAACCTCCAAGAAATATCGAAATTATCAGCATTAGCAGTCACAGCATTCAAAAGTATGTCACAGGGTGCTCATTTCCCCTTTTTTTTTGAAATCAGTATAATTCTGTAAGTACATGGGGTGGATTTTTTAAAATATTTTTCTGAGTACTGTTAGAACTTGGGGCATCGTGGGAATCCAGTTGGACGCCAGGTTCTTGGACACCCTGTATAGATAATTTTTTAACATTTTATTGAAATTGGTTATGCATGAAATAAAACTTGCTTTAGATGTGCCAGGTTCATCATAAATACAAGGTTCAGGGTCCATGGAAGAAGGGGAGAATTGGAATCCATTTAGAAACAGCCAAAGTAATCGTCATAAAACTTACAAAAACAACACTCACGATGCAAATGCAAAAAAAACAAAGTGAATGATAACTGTCATTTTGACAATTAACACAACATTTTTAAAGCATTGTGTTGCCCAATAATTTTTTTTTATAATTGTATCGATACATATGGAATCGATTATTGTTTTATAAGTTCTTCAGGTATAATGCACTCTTCAGTTTATCATTTTTAAGTCTTTAATCATTTATATCGTATATTAGTATTTTTTAATAATATGAGTAAATGAAAACTGCATTAAATACAGTGGAGAGATTACCCTACACTTTAAATCGATTTCAATTTATTGTTTATGCAATTTTTGTTTGGCAACACTGAGGTCAAATTCAAAGCCAAATACTTAGTCAAATCATAACAATTAACAAACAAAAAGATTTTTTACAGTGCATATTGATACAAAGTTATTAGCATCAGATATTTACTAAAATATAATTAAAATTATTGGTAAATTACATTTTTGTATAGCAGCGTGTTTAAAAATGGCCAAGTTTGGACAATTCCCTTTGTGCAAAAAAACTGTCTTCGAAAACTACGCTGACATACGTCACAAACTACGCTGACATACGTCTCAAAATTCGAAATACCCTAAAAAATAGAAAATAAATAATACTTAGTTTAAAATAACTAAAAAACACGCTTCCATAGAAAATCAAACTAAAAAGTAGAAAATAATGGAAAAAAGCGTGGGGTGCGTGATATCAATAAAAAAATACCTTAAAAAGCACCCCACGCTTTTTTACCATTATTTTCTACTTTTTAGTTTGGTTTTCTATGGAAGCGTGTTTTTTAGTTTTTTTTAAACTATTTTTTTATTTTTTGTTAGCCTACACTGTCGCACTGCTGAAAGAAAAAGAAAGAAAGAATACTGTTTATTTGCTGAGCAAAGGCTGCCATAATCGCCACGCTTGGCAGGCGAGTTGGCGATCGCAGTATGATGGTAAAATGCATAGAGAACGCTGCTGCCCATTCTCTAGTAAGTCCTTTAGTCGCCTTTTATGATACTTACCGAAAGAAATGCACCACACGGAATACTCGTATAAATATTTACATACATAAATTAACTCACAGCTTTTTCCCATGGTGGTAGGCAGAAACTACGGAACGCCATACACGCTCCTTTTGCCTCGTATAGGTTCATACATCTGCACCCTAATTGCGAAACGCACAATTTATCAGAATCTGAATGGGATTGAAGATTATTTCTAAACCATTGCGTCATTTGTTTGAATAAATTGTGGGCTCAACAACGTAAATAACGCAATGAATGTTGTTTAACTATGAATGTTAAACCAATTCCTACCGATAAAAAGTTCCGCAATTACCCCTCTGGTCATACACACAAGCCGGTTGCGAGTACTACGCACCTGACCTTTCTGAAGAACATCACCAATACGGTCGCTATAGGTCCTCCTAGGGCGTCCCCTCCCGGTGTTTCCACTCACATCTGCCTTGTAAATACCTCGTATGAATAATGTGGACAATTTGTATATCAGGTCGGTGCAACATGTGAAGCTGTGGATACAATGGGCGGTGCGGCAGTTCAACCTGATTGGTATAAAGCTGTCTGACTGGAACATAAGTGGAGAGGAGCTGTGTGCCATCAACAATGACGAGTTCAAGTGAGTACCACACACTCGTACAGGATTTTTTTTTTTAACCAGTGCGCAAAATTTTTTTGGTGGTTCAGCAACAGAACACATTTCAACTATTTTTTCAATACTTTATTTTTTATTTTTATCCCACCTTAAAATCAGTAGACTGTGGATACCCTACCTACATATTTCGTAATATGATAACGACAATAGGAATAGGTCAGTAACCGCGCGCGGCGTAGGTACTTCGAACTTCTTACAAGTTTGTCCAATCGCACAGCTGGTAGATACTTGTAGCTACGCTCGGTCGTTCACCTTCGCCGCCACGCCGGCGCCGCGCGCAAGTTACCATAAAAACAAGTTTCAAAATAAACATCTTTCGTTATCATCATTCATCATCATTTCAGCCGAAAAACGTCCACTGCTGGACATAGGCCTCCCCCAAGCTCCGCCACTTCGACCGGTTTTGTGCTTCCCGCATCCAGCGGGTTCCTGCGGCCTTCACAAGGTCATCGGTCCACCTTGTTGGAGGCCTTCCAACTCTACGTCTTCCGGTACGCGGTCGCCACTCCAGAACCTTTCGGCCCCATCGGCCATCTGTTCTGCGAGCAATGTGCCCTGCCCACTGCCACTTCAGTTTAGCAATTCTTCGGGCTATGTCGGTTACCTTGGTTCTCCTACGGATCTCTTCATTTCTGATTCGATCACGTAGGGAAACTCCAAGCATAGCCCTCTCCATCGCCCTTTGGGTGACTTTCAGCCTTCTAATAAGGCCCATTGTGAGCGACCACGTTTCGGTTCCATATCTTTCGTTAACGATAACTTAATTTTATGTACTATGATATCTATACATCTATACAAATAAATAAAATTGGAGTGTCTGTTTTTAATATTAAGATAACCACTTTTTACTAAGTGTATATGGATGTATACACGGTACATATACCAAAACAACTTTATTTTTTAAAATTTTTGTCTGTCTGTTTGTTCCGGCTAATCTCTGAAATGGCTGGACCGATTTTGACGGAACTTTCACTGGCAGATAGCTGATGTAACAAGGAGTAACTTAGGCTACTTTTATTTTAGGAAAAATAAATAATAGTTTAAAAAAACTAAAAACACGCTGAATTTGAGACGTATGTCAGCGTAGTTTTCAAAGACAGTTTTTATGAAAAACTTTTTGTGAAATACCACGCGGACGAAGCCGCGGGTAACAGCTATTACCTATAATATAACCTGAATTAACACATCTTACCGCGGTAGTACGTCCTCCTGCGTTAATTTCCGACATCCACGCGGGCGAAGCCGCGGGCAAAAGCTAGTATCAAAATAAAAATTGCATGGTTATTATAACTCGTTTAAGTTTAATTTGTTATAATTTGCGCACTGGTTAAAAACTTATCATGTAAACCAGGATTCATTAAGAGGAAGTAAAAGGAAAATACAAAGTAATTAGAACTCATACTACTAATATAGATAAAAAGGGCTTGTGGCGAAGTGATTACAGCCGCACGGTTCGATCGTTCAGGTTAAGCTACGCTTGTCGCGGTTGGTCCGTGGATGGGTGACCATCTTTACATACCAAGACCCTTCCGAGCCTCGGAAAGCACGTTAAGCCGTTGGTCTCGGCTGTCTTTCATATATCTTAGACGTTCGTTACGAAAGTCTGACAACCAGTCTTACCAAGGGGTATCGTATTACCCAGTAACTGGGTTGTGGAGGTAAGATAGGCAGTTGCTTCATGTAAAATACTGGTACTCAGCTGCATCTGGTTAGACTGGAAGCTGACCTCAACATAGTTGGGAAAAGGCTAGGCAGATGATGATTTATAGCTTACACAAAGTGAACTTAGGTGGTAGGTTTTTAGGTGGTGGTGGTGTTTTTCTTGATCATAGTGGACCCTGTCAAAAATTTAATCAAATCAAAATATTTTATTTCACATAAACCTACACGGGCACTTATGTAACGTCAGAAGCTAGGTGCACGGTTCCAAATTGTTGAGAAGAGCCGGCAAGAAACTCCACAGTTACTCTTTTAAAAACATTTGGCTTTTACAATGGTTTTAAATTACAGTATTAATAGGTATGGGAGAACAGTGTCAGGCACAGCAAAGTAGGGAAGAACAAGAGGACTTTTTATCTGACTTCTTAGTACTTTTCACGCATAAGGTGATGTATCGTTGGCAGCAACAAACAATTGTATGTTGCTTTAACAAGAACTTCTTTGAAAAAGTTTTTATTTTTATATTAGTTATGGAATCTACCCCCCACTAATTCGGCAAAATAGGAATAGTGTTTGGTTTTCTCATGGATGCCATGTCAGAATTGGACCAAATTTAATTAAATGCGACCACACGGGAAGCACCAATTTTCAATTAAAAAAGAATCATCAAAACCGGTTCACCCAGTCAAAAGTTCTGAGGTAACAAACATTAAAAAAATACAGTCAAATTGAGAACCTCCTTTTATTGTAGTCAGTTAAAAACATTTAAAAAAAAGTACAGTCGAATTGAGAACCTCCTGCTTTTTTAAAGTCGGATAAACTGGTTAATATTGCTTCTTCTGAATATTTGTTTTAGACGGAAAGTAACTTCTGATCCGGGGGATATATTCTGGACACATTTCGAGCTACTAAGGAAATGCAAGTTTATTGGTAAGTAAACATCGATGGGTCATACTTATTTAATTTTAACATCATCATCACCATAATCAGCCTATATCGTTCCCACTGCTGGGACATAAGCCTCCTCTCGGTGAGAGGGAGTTGGTAGATGTGTGTCTTGTCTCATGTCTTGGAATTTTTGGTTCTAGGGCATGCCGGTTTCCTCTCAATGTTTTCCTTCACCGTTTTGAGAGCAGTGATAATGAAATTATTTACACAAATTAAAACGCCTATAAGGATTTGTTGAGCGAATAAATGTAAAATTATTTAACTTAAATATCATATCAACAGCGGTGATTCAGAACGATGACCAGCCAGTTAAAGACCCTTTGGAAGTCCCACAGTCCGCTATCAAGAAAAAGCCCAAACAAGTAAGTGAAAGAAAGTCATCATTTTGTGTTTGTTACTATCGCGAAACATAATTTTATCCGACCATAATGCACTAGGATCATTATCATCATCATTTCAGCCGTAAGAGGTCCACTGCTGGACTTATGCCTCCCCAATTTGGGGGGCTTTGCCATAATCGCCACGCTTGGCAGGCGGGTTGGCGATCGCAGTATGGTGGTAAAATGCATAGAAAACGCTGCTGCCTCTAATAAGTCCCCTAGTCGCTTTTTATGACACCCACGGAAAGAAATGGAATGCCACGAAGCTAGGATTACAAGCAAGTAATATTCTTGATCCTGCCCCGCCTTCCAAGCTTGACGATTATGGCGAACCCCCTCATATTGTGGGAGGCCTCTGTGCAGCAGTGGACGTCTTACAGCTGAAATGATGAGTATATACGGCAAAATGTGAGTAGTTACACCTTTTCCTATTAGTTTAGAGAATACTGGGATGGTATTAGGACTCGTATGGTTACCCCCAGGTGTTAATCCGGCCGGCGGAAGAAGACTGGTCGTCGTACGTGACGTCCCGCAACGGAAACAATGGTCAAATCCAGCTGTGGCAGTTCCTGCTGGAGCTACTTACCAGTGCCGAGTACTTCGACGTCATCCGGTGGCATGGTGAGTCCCAATTATATAAGTTTTTAACCAGTGCGCAAATTTTAACAAATTAAACTTAAACGAGTTATAATAACCATGCAATATTTATTTTGATATATCTTAGTACAAAAAAATTAAGTTATCGTTAACGAAAGATGCCTATTTTGAAACTGGTTTTTATGGTGACTTGCGCGCGGCGCCGGCGCGGCAGCGAAGGTGAATGACCAACCACCTGTTCAATTGGTCAAAATTCGAAGAATTTCGAGGTACCTACGCCGGCGCGCGCTTACTGAGTTATTCCTATTGTCAATATCATATCACGAAATGTGTAGGGTGTCCACAGTTTACTGATTTAAGGTCGGATAAAAATTAAAAAAAAAGTATTGAAAAAATTGTTGAAATGTGTTCTATTACTGACCAAAAAAAAAAAAAAAAAATTGCACTCCGGGAGTGCCGGCAGAAGTGAAAACTTGATTATTAACGTTGAGCATGTTTGATATTTTGGAATGGTTAGGGAATAATTTGTTGTTCAATTTCCATATTTTAAGCACTTTATATTCACGAATTTTACGAATACACAACAATGTGATCACTACACAGACGGTCGAGCCATCAGCTGTCACCATCCATGGATGCGCGTGGCACGCTGTAACATAGACGAACATTCGCGCAAGCGCCCTGCGCCGCCTAAACGAAACAGTAGGCCCAGGCATACATTTTCGCCGCGCCGTAGAGAGGGGATAGCTGTCTACTCTCCATCCGTCCTACGCTTTTTCGATCAGGTCACGTGTCCTGACGCGAGTTTAAGATTTTATACCCATTACAGAAAAAGTGCTCAACGCCGCTAAAGAAGTTTTCACTTCAAAAATTGCGCTCTGGTTAAAAAAAATCCTGTATTGTTACGCAGATCGTAAAGGCTAGAAACGACACGCTAACGCCATCTATTATCAGTACCAAGTACTACACGAACAATTATACGTAGACGCTACTGCCATCTATTGTCGAATAGCGGAATTAAACAGATCTCCCTGGTAAAATCTAGAAGTTTCGACGCTACCTGTGAACTGTGGCGAAGAGTCGCGATTGTTCGAGAAAGTTCTGCGACGTTAAAAATAGCGGATTGTTGGACCGGGGGGGCAGTTCGATTACAAATGCGATTCAAACGATACAGTACAAGCGAGACAAGTGATTCTGTTTGTGACTAGTGCGGTATTTGTTGATTATACTGTTTTGGTGTGTTTTTGGTAAAATTGGTTTCAATTAATTTATCCCGAACCCCAGCTCGTAATAATATTAACGATACTTCAGAGACGTGGTGGTCTCGATGTTCAAATAATGATAAAACAAAATAAAAACCTTCTATACAGTTTTTTTGCGCATGGACCGACTAAATTTTTTGGGGATTGGGTGGGTCCTGTGCTATCTTGCACTCATGGACCCCATGTTATAAGTGTCGCTCATAGATTAGACCTCCTTTTTTGTGGGTGGGAAATGATCAAATGATGTCTCCCGCCCTGGGCGGAGCGAGAGGTGTCAGACTTTTACTGACTAAAACCCACCCGTGTTCCTTCAGTTGCCCATGTGCCAGGGCCACGGTAACTTTTTCGAACAAATCCGCGAGTGTCGCTGTTTTTCATAGATTAATTCAATTTTAAGAGTTTTTTTTTAAAATCTTTATTTATTTACAGGGTTTTTTCTATACAGAATATGTCACCCCGATTATTGAATACAATAACAAAACTAGCCTACCCGCAACCTTGTACCCATAATAATCATATGATAAAGAGTTCTGGCCTCATCTGATAATGGTGAGGCCAGCACACTATTATAGAAGCCTACATTAAAATTTGTGTCAAAGGCTTGACGTCTCGGGACCCCAATTCGACTACATTCCGTTAAAATGTGATGCACATCTTCTAAGACTCCACAGACGGTACAGTTGGGTGAATCAACTTTGCGCATCATAAAACCAAAGCTATTGAGAGGAACGTGGCCGGATCGGAGTCTCAAAGCCATCACAACTTCTTGCCTATTCATCCTGCCCTCGCTGAACCAAAGCATACGTGGGAGAGATGGTTGAATCGTCCTGTACCAAATGCCCTTCGTTAAAGATCTTTTATCAAAATATTCTGACCACGATTGAATACATCTGTCTCTAACGAGGGGCAAAAGCTCGGTATGCCATGGAAGACAAGTATACCGGGTGACATTTTTTAACGTCTTGAAAAAAAATGGGGGTAATAGGTGAACGGAGTAGAATGAAATTGATCTAGCAATAAATACTACACATTTAAAGTAACATTTTCATACTAGAACTACAAAAACAGAAATTAAAAAAAAAAACAAAAAAAAAAAAACCTATCGCAACTCAAATCACACGCACCCTACTCATTGCGCGTCATGTATCAATGATTTCTTAGCACGGTCCTACCCTTTGAAGCCGGCAGATAGGCGGCCTCATTGATCTTTCGCAGGCGCACGAGCCGCACATGCATCCCTTTCCGCCCCTGTCCCGCGCTCCTTGAGTCACCTACGATGAATCTGAAGGCCTTCCTGCCTTCTATTCTAGTTACACAACACACCATATGAAGGTCGAGACGGTAAAAAATGTCATCCGGTATAATTCTCCATCAGACGCAGCTTCATTAGCCAACCGATCAACCATCTCATTACCATCCAGTCCAACGTGAGAGGGAATCCATTGCAATACAATTGTTTTATGTTTGGCAACAAATTCAGTGATGGTTCTTAAGATACTATACGCCAGTGGAAGCCCTCTGAAAGGTGAAGTACTCGTGCATCTCATCAGATGAAGAAGGGCACTTTTCGAGTCAGTGAAGATTACTAACTGAACTCCATCCACAGACTTGATGTAGGCCAAAGCTTCAGCGATAGCGATTAACTCCAAGTGCATTATTGAAATTTTTGATGTAATACGGAATTTGAAAAAAGTACTAACTTGCGAATCAAAAAAAGCTGCACCACAATCATTCTCATGTCTAGAACCGTCTGTATACACACAATAAAAGTCAGAATAATTTTCATTTAAAGACTTACAACATATAGATCTTAAACTATGCGTATTATAACAATGTTTAGGTTTATCAACCGAATCTAAACTCGGCTTTACAATACGTGATAAGTCCATATTGCTGACCCAAGTATCCATGGAGAACATGCCAATTTTATTACTACAGTACATAGGTATGTTCTTGCTTAAGGACGTCGTGAGACATGACTAGCAGTGGTTTTTTCTTATTTCTCCAATAAGGATTATTATTACACAGACCCTGAAGTTTATCCAATATGCCTATTAAAGGAAAATCGTAACACTTAGATTTTAAGTAAAACTTACCAGCTAAATATCGGCGGCGAATAAAAAGAGGAGGCAATATCAATTCGGATTCCATTACGTGAATCGGAGTGCTTTTGATAAATCCACCTATTAACCGCAGACAAATGTTTTGTAATCGATCCAGTTTGACTAAATGTGTATCAGCGCTATTGTCGAGTAAGAAGCTACCAAAGTCGATACGACTACGAATAAGTGAAATATACAGCCTTCTTAAGTGGTTGGGATGAACACCCCACCCGGGTCCAACCAAAACCTTAAAAATGTTAATCAGTTTAAGTACTCGCTCACGGACTTCATTTATATGTTTCTTCCAACGGAGACCCCTATCTAGCCATAATCCCAAATATTTCACATGATCTACTACGTCTAATAAAGTACCGTTTAAACGGACATCTATAACAGGTCTACGAAAACCCCTACTAAACAAACAAATTTTACTTTTAACCGAAGAAATTTCTAAACCTACGTGTGTTAACATGGTGTTGATTAGATCAAGACCAGACTGAATTTTGCATTCGCCCTCACTAACAGACGAACATTGCACATATAAAGCAAAATCATCCGCATACTGAGATATGCAAATTTGGTTTTGCAACCGTTTACAAATATCCGATGTAATTATATTAAATAAAAGTGGGGATAACGGATCACCCTGAGACAAACCACTGCCCGAATATCTGCTAACAACTTCATTACCTGATTTTATTTTTAGTACTCTTCTGTGAAGAAAATTCCACAAGTACTTACAGATGCGTGACCCTATTTGAAGGCTATCTAAAACATTTATTAAAACAGTATTATTTACATTATTATAGGCATTATTATAGGCATTATTAATATCTAAAAAACAACCCATCGTCGAACAACCCTCGGAAAAACCGGTTTGAATTGTGGAGATTAAGCAACTTAAGCCATCTAAACACGACCTACCTCTCCGGAAGCCTACCGTGTTCGTAGAAAATGTGTTACTCTTTTCCAGAAACCATTCCAATCTTCGATATAAAACATAATGGAAAATTTTGCAAATGCAAGACAGCAAGGATATAGGTCTGAGTGCAGAAACGTTACTAGGGTCACGACCAGGTTTTGGAATCGGTACGTTACAAATGTCACGCCACTGATAGGGAACAAAACTGAGATCTAAAAATTTATTATACAAAAATAGTAAAACAGACTTTCCCACATCAGGTAAGTTCTTAATCATAGAATAAGATATATCATCGCATCCAGGAGATGTATCCTTAGATTTGATACATTTATCTAGCTCCTGAATAGAGATTTCACGTTCTAATATCGGGTTACTGTGGTGAACCGTAGGGGTCGACGGAGAAACATAATCTGGTGTTAGAGAATATAAAAGACTTGCGGCGCTTTGGGAGTCCACAAAATGTCTAGGCGAACGGTAACCTTTCAGCCATCTCATTCTGCGCCACATTTCACTAGACGATGTATTATGATCAACTGTAGAACAAATATTTTGCCAGTTCACCCCCCTAGCCTGCCGGATTAACTTCTGCGACGTATTTATCCTATTGTTAAGAATATCATAATTTTGGGGAGAGGGGTTACGCCTAAATTTGGATAAAGCTAGTCTACGGTGAGCCACAGCGTGTGACAGTTCTGAAGTCCAGTACGGCTTCGGAGTAAAATTTGAAGCAGGGTTTTGGTTAAATTTAAACATCGGGATGAATTTGTTAGCAGCGTCATTCAAAATATCTAAAAATAAATCATAAGCTTTTTGCAAGTCATTCGGCAAACATAAATGGCAAAATGTTTGTTCTAGATATTTTTTATACGAACTCCAGTCTGCTTTGCCAAAATTCCTTTTAATAACTGAAGGGAGGTATGAGGTACAAAACGTTGAGATTTTAATTACTAAATGGTCACTACCAAGATTTTCATTCATAACGGTCCAATTAATGTTAAGCGCGATATCTGTAGAAACTAGTGATACATCTGGAGAAGTCTGTTGCAAGTTGTTATCAACTAACCTAACTCGTGTATGTGTCCCATCGTTCAAAGAAAAAAAGTTGCTGTCCATAAGCGAGTCGTGAATAAGACCGCCTCTGTGATCAGTCTTATAGGACCAACTGACGTGATGGGCGTTAAAATCACCTAGAATTAACGTTTTGGATGAACATAATGATAAGAGACTATCCCAATCCTGTTGAGTGGTAACAATTCTACTTGGACAATAGACAGAAACAATATTTTCGAACGGATCACAGTTAAATAATTGAACGCACACTATCTCGATACCGTTATTATTCACGTGGACGTGTCTCTGCTGCGCTTTAACAGATTTGTGTACTATAATAGCTACACCGCCGTATGAGTCATCCCGATCCGCGCGATAAACATTGTAACCACTAACTTTAAAATTACTTTCTGGCTCGAGCCACGTCTCACTAAGGGTAGCAACATGTATTTTATCCTGGTATAAAATTTCATTAAACATTGCTAACTTAGGCCTAATACTTTGGGCATTCCACTGTAAGATATTTAACTTAATTGATTTGTTAGCCATCACACCGAATGAAAAAGTTAAATAAAGCTTTTATCCACGGCAACTCTGAAACAACACTCACTGACACTAAGGTTAACCATTCTAGGCACAATTGGTAGACACACTTTATTTTGAAAATTAAGCTGGTATTTTTGAGGTAAATAACTTATTTTATTCTTGACCACAACTCATTGAAAGATGGACGTTCATCATTGCCCTCTCCATTATCAGGTGACTGATGAAGGTCTTTATTATCTGCATCTGAATTCCAGTCAAACATCCAGTCTTCTTTTTGTGGCTTGCTTTTGTTTTTTGAAGCGTGTACCTTGGGTTTTGAGGAGTCATTTTTAACAGTCGTAGGAGTCTGCACTCTGTGTACAGTGGCCTTAGTGTGGACAATTTCGGCAAAAGTGTGATGAAAAGAGGCTTCCAAATTAATTTTCCTAGCTTGTGAAGGGTCGCCTGAAGTGGGTGTAAACGACACCAGATTTTCCGGGACAACCGGAGCTGGAGGGTGAATGACAATTTCGGGGGGACCAGAATTTTCGGGAGGAACATAACAATCCAGCGCTTTCCTGTATGTGCAACCAAACTCAGCCATTATCTCCCTTAACCTTCGCTCCTTCTTGTACACTGGACAAGTCTTGCTAAGCGATATGTGGTTACCTTTGCAGTTGACACAGGAAAACGATAAAGTGTCGCAATTTTCATGGTGTCCACCACACATCGGCCAGACCACGTTTTTAAAAGGGCACATTTTTCGCACATGACCTAACCTCCAACATTGGGAACACTGGGAAACCTGGTGTATGTAAGGCAAAACCTTTATGTTTATATCACATACCTGAACTGAAGCTGGTAGATGATCACCGTCAAAACAAAGTCGAACGGTCTCTCTAGGGCACCAACCACCATCATCCCTGTTACGACGGTCTAGCCTTTTGAATGATAAAAGTTTGGCAGGGGCCGGGCATGAAATAGTTTCAGAAATCTCCTCCTCTGCAAAATCTAAATCTACATCCTTTATAAGTCCATAGCAGACAGACAGCTGCATGACCTTCTGGAACCGCCATCCTTTCTCTAATAATTTTTCGCACATCATTAGAGTTTGCGCAGCCGATTCACATGCAAATTGAAACCTTATTTTAAAAGGACTTAAGTATTTAACTTGTGTAATTTGTTGAATTTTATTTTCTTTTAAAATACGTGCCATAGCAAACTGCTTTGGAAGACGTTCCTTGGAAGCAACATAAACCTCATATTTTTCTTCTTTAACAGAGTTTATGCTACCGTGACATATCTTTTATTTGCTTCCCTTAACTTCTGACCAACCCTCTTCGTCTTCAGTACTGTCCTCTCTTTCTCGTTTTTCCGCTCTTAACTGCTCCTCTTTATTTTTACCATCATCATCTATAGCATCCATGTCCGACGAATCATTCAACAAACTCTGTAGATCATTCTTGAACACGGGCGTAGCACAGCGCGGTGGCGAAGCGCTTACGTTATCAGCCATGGCGTGATCACGTAAGGCACGCGGTAGGGCCGCGCAGCTGTGAGGTCCGGCGCACACCTACAGCGCGTGATAGATCGTAAACAACAATTCGCGCGGTGGGGATAGCGATCCGATGCACGATAAAACACAACCAGACCGCACGAGTCGTATACGGGTATGTTTTTAAGAGTTTGAAAGCTTGTCAATTATTTTTTTTGTTATCTATGCTAAGAATTTATGTTTTATTTAGAACTAGCTGACCCGACAGACGTTGTCCTGTCTCTTTGATGATATTTAGAACTAGCTGACCCGACAGACGTTGTCCTGTCTCTTTGATGATATTTGAGCACGCGTTCTGTAAATTCTATGTCAAATGTCATAATGTTACATTACAAAAGTTTACATTGTCCTATTATATGGTTGTTAAGTATTCTTAAAGAAGTGTTCTTAAATTTTCTAATTTTACGCGCAATTTTTTTTTTTTTTTTTTCATAAGAACCTTCTCCTGACATTTATAAACACAACAAAAAAAAGAAAAAGTGAAATCGGTCCAGCCGTTCACGCGTGATGGCGTGACCAAGGGAAATAGGGATTCATTTTTATATATATAGATAATCATACATTATAGAAAGCAATAAAAGTTATTTGGTTCAAATACAACAATAAACTAAAAGAATATGTCGTTTTAAAGACGATGATTCAAGTATAAATAAAAAAATATTATCTCGATCACGGAACCGAGCTGTATGGCGGAAAAAAGGGGAGGCCCAGCAGTAGATGAATCCAGGCTGAGATGACGATGATCTCGATTACAGTGACACTTTGGACTTGGAAAGAAAGAAAGAAAGAAAAATTGTCTATTCTGCACAGACAAAACGCACATTACCTACAAGATAAAAATTAAAAAAATAAATAATAGTTTAAAAAAAACTAAAAAACACGTTTCCATAGAAAACCAAACTAAAAAGTAGAAAATAATGGAAAAAAAAGCGTGGGGTGCATTTTAAGGTATTTTTTTATTGATATCAGGTTTTGATTTGATTCAGTTTTTTTAAACTATTATTTATTTTGTTTTTTAGGGTTTTTCGAATTTTGAGACGTATATCAGCGTAGTTTGTGACGTATGTCAGCGTAGCGGCAACGATAATGGCACAAATTTATGAAATTATAGTATTGTCATCGGTCCTCGATAAGTCGACAGAGTTTAAATGAAATCTGGTCGTTTAAAGTGGGTCAAAATCGCGCTATAAGGAGTCGGTTACAAACAAACATACAAGTGAAGCTAATATAAAGCGTGTAAAAAGATACATAAAATGTAACGTCCCCGTATTTAAGTCAATAAAAAAAAACAGTTTAGCAATATTGACATTGCTTGTGATGTCAGGACTATAGTCTGTGCAAGATGTGAAAAAAATAATAAGTCGTAAACGAACAAACCATAATATAGTCTATAGGTGAAAGATAGTACATGACCCACCCAATCCCCAAAAATTTGGTCGCTCCATACGCCAAACATCTATACATCTATACAAGTAAATAAAATTGAGAGTGTCTGTTTTTAATATTAAGATAACCACTTTTTACCAAGTGTATATGGATGTATACACGGTACATATACCAAAACAACATTTTTTTACAATGTTTGTCTTTCTGTCTGTCTGTTTGTTCCGGCTAATCTCTGAAATGGCTGGACCGATTTTGACGGAACTTTCACTGGCAGATAGCTGATGTAACAAGGAGTAACTTAGGCTTAAGAGTAACTTTTATTTTAGAAAAACTAAATAATAGTTTAAAAAAAACTAAAAACACGCTGAATTTTGAGACGTATGTCAGCGTAGTTTGTGACGTATGTCAGCGTAGTTTTCAAAGACAGTTTTTATGAAAATCTTTTTGTTAAATACCACGCGGACGAAGTCGCTGGTAACAGCTATTACCTATAACTTGAATTAACACATCTTACCGCGGTAGTACGTCCTCCTGCGTTAATTTCCGACATCCACGCGGGCGAAGCCGCGGGCAAAAGCTAGTTTTGTATATAAATAACTAGCTTCTGCCCGCGACTTCATCTGCTTTAAAGTTTTTGCTCCCCTGACCCTTCCCGTCGCATCGAATTGCCTGCCAGTTTTCGTCCATTTTTCGTTGCTGCTCCGCTCCTTTTGATCGAAGCGTGATGTTATTTATGTAGCCTTCCTCAATAAATACTACCTCAAAAATCTGACGAGTTATTAGAATATTTTCGAATGATGAGCTACAAGTTTCATCTTCATGCTCCGAGTTTTTCTTTAAGATTCGAGTCCTTTTTAAGACTCGAGTCCTGTTTAAGACTCGAGGACTCGAGTCCTTTGTGCCTGTTCAGTCTAGTCTGCCTGTATGCTTTTTATGCCTATAATGTGTTTGGTATATGTCAGGCACTGAAGGTGAGTTCAAGCTGCTGGAGCCAGAGCGCGTGGCGCGACTGTGGGGGGCTCGTAAACACAAGCCGGCCATGAACTACGAGAAGCTAAGCCGAGCGCTGCGCTACTACTACGACGGGGACATGATCGCCAAGGTGTCGGGCAAGAGGTACTCTCATCCTTAAAACATTTAGCACCTAATACATACATACAATCACGCCTTTTTCCCATGGGGGTAGGCAGAAACCACGGAACGCCACCTGCTACGATCTCTACACACTCCTTTTGCCTCGTTTAGGTTCATACAATTGGTCATACACACACGCCGGTTGCGAGTACTACGCACCTGACCTTTCTGAAGAACATCACCAATAAGGTCACTATATGTCCTCCTAGGGCGTCCCCTCCCGGTGTTTCCACTCACATCTGCCTTGTAAATACCTTTTGTGAGCCGTCCTTCATTCATCCTCTCAACATGACCAAACCATCTACGCATACTTTTTTCAATTTTTGTCACTACATCTTCACTACAATAGTCCAGGAATATTAGGGGTTTCACCTCGGAATGAGAGTCAGCTATAAACTTGTATAAAACTTTATTTTGGCACCCTAAAACTTGTCTCAAAACCTACTTTAGTAGGGTGCCCGCGACTACAGATATTCCAAGGTCAAATATTTTTTTTACACATTTATTGTCTGCTCATTGTACCATGTAATCTGCTTTAGCTACTCTTCAATCATTATTTCCTCGTGATGTCAATGTTCCGTGTGGTGTCAGACGTTAAGAATAGCGCCACCCCATTTCATCCCGTGGGTGTCGTAAGATGCGACTAAGGGAAGTACCAGAGAATTGGCAGCAGCGTTCTCTATGCATTTTACCACCATACTGCGATCGCCAACCCGCCTGCCAAGTGTGCCGCTTAGGGAAAGCCTCCCAGGGGATGATTGTTCACTCACTGATTGTAATGTATATATACACTAGCTTCTGCCCGCGACTTCGTCCGCGTTAAATTTCTTGTTCCCCCGACCATTCCCGTCGCGTCGAATCTCCTACCTGTGCGATTTGCCCCGTTTTTGCAACATTTTTCAATACTGCTCCGCTCCTCTTAGTTGTAGCGTGATGTTATATAGCCTATAGCCTTCCTCGATAAATAGGCTACCCAACACAAATTTTTCAATTCAGACCATTAGTTCCTGAGATTAGCGCGTTCAATCAAACAAACAAACAAACATACAAACAAACAAACTCTTCATCTTTATAATATTAGTATAGATTACAATCAGTGAGTGGACAATCATACCCTGTTTTCCGACCCTAAGGGTTCGATTTTGTTTTCAAAATTTATATGTGACCACCTTCGGAGTATAACCCTTTCCAATAATTTTTTTTTTTATCACAATCGGACTACTATGTATAAAGTTATGCGTGGTTATAACCACGCATAACTTTATACAGAATAGTCCGATTGTGATAATTCTTTTTTCATTGGATAGGGTATATCTTGCCAAGTATTATTAGTACATTAAAGCCACAAAAAATTATAAAATAATAAAAAAATAACAAAAAATTTAACCGCCGAAAAAACTGAAAAGCAAAAAATAATAAACCTTAATATTTTATTTTCAAAAAATCAATGAACAAATCTCACTCAAAGCGCGGCACTCACAATTTTAAGGTTTTTTTTTGCTTTTCAATTTTTTCGGCGGTTTAATTTTTTAATTTAAATGTTGATGTTCAAAACTGCCTTTGCCTATCTGAAATAAATGCTTTGATTTTGAACGGGCAAAATGTGGGTGTTCTATAGGTACCCTCTGTACACCCCTTGTAGAAACAAGGCGTAATGTATGTCCGTAAGTGTGTCCGTGGCATCACAGTGGGCCCTATCGGAAGACTAGCGCTGCGGTAGTTGTTTTTTACAAATATCGCAGCATTATGCTGAGATAGGAGCCTTTTTGGCCTCGCACAGGTCTTACTCTTTTATTTTTATATCGTTCTGTAATATTTTGTTATTTGTAGCTTAAATGTAAATGTTTCTATGTTTTTCTCATTGTTTGTATGTCCTGTGCGTGTCCCAAATAAAATATTTTTCTTTCTAATGTTATGTTCTGCTATTTCCAGATTCGTGTATAAGTTCGTGTGTGACCTGCGACAACTGCTGGGCTACGGGGCGGGCGAGCTGGCCGACTTAGTGAAAGAGGTCCACGACAGTAGACCCATCGTCAAATCTATTGAAGACGCTAAGAAGATAGTCTTTTAAAAAAATTACGTAAGCATGGAAAAATTACTTGATGTTAAAAAAGCGGTTCAAATTATAAGCTGTTCCATATGCGTAGCATGATCACCGTTGAAACGGGTTTTGTCTACGGAAGAATCGACAAAGTGACGTTTCGTGTAGACAGTACTCTCCTATTAAATCTGGATGTTGTAGATAATCATATACCGGATGACATTTTTTACTGTCTCAACCTTCATATGGTGTGTTGTGTAACTAGAATAGAAGGCAGGAAGGCCTTCAGATTCATCGCAGGTGACTAAAGGAGCGCGGGACGCGAGCGGACGGGGATGCGTGTGCGGCTCGTGCGCCTGCGAAAGATCAATGAGGCCGCCTATCGGCCGGCTTCAAAGGGTAAGACTGCGCTACGAAATCATTGATACATGCCGCGCATTGAGTAGGGTGCGTATGATTTGAGTTTCGATAGATTTTAATTGTTTTTTTTTTTCCAGATTTCTGTTTTTGTTGTTCTAGTATGAAAATGTTACTTCAAATGTGTAGTATTTATTGCTAGATCAATTTCATTACATGTTATTCAAAAATAAAAATAATAAAAATTTCTATGCCAAAGGCTTCTACTACATTCACCTATTACACCCATTTTTTTTCAAGACGTTATAAAATGTCACCCGGTATACTTTGTAGCCGTCGAGTAAAAAGTTTTCTACTGTCTTTAGCATGGCGATTATAAAATCAATTTGTTTTCCCTACGTTACGCGACTGACAGTTGTCAGTGTGATTTTGACAGTGGAGATAGAAAACTTTCTTCTAAAATAATCTACATCAAAAAGGACCTAGGGAAGGATCTTTAGAAAAGAAAGACAAAATGAGATGAGATGACAAAAATGAAGAAACAAAATGTCACATTGTATGGAAACAGCTGTGTCTATTCTTCGTAGTTATAGAAAGCGTCATGCTACGCCTGCTGATGATTTTGCACTGTCTGCTCGTTTAAACTTAAATTCTGGATTTCAAGTTTTTGAACCACAAATTCAGTGTCATACCCTACCATGACATTTAATTCCATTGCTATCAAACATTTTATAGGACCTGTTATTACAAATGGTCACTGAAAAATCAACTTAATTTACTCAACGTTAAAGTAGATAGTTGATACGCAATGAATGTAAATAATCTAAGATTCTGAATTTCGGGAGCGTCCATTGAAACTGAAAAAAAAAAAATGTTTTAATTATTTCATTTAAACCTGTTTAATCGATAAATTTTACAATTTTTTTTTTGCCGATACCCCTCACTTGAGATAGAGTGAGATTCGGCTTGACCCCCTAAATTAATGGACGCCCCCTTTTAGTAAAGTGTAGACTATGGAGACTACAGGTACGTAATTAGGTGTAATATTGGTGTACGGTGTATTTCTGTTTTGTTTTAATTGTGTTATTTTTGTTTTTTCTTCTTACCAAAACTGTACGTTGTAAAACAATGTTTTTTTTTGATTATGTAATTTCTCATGTACACTTACATGAGAATTTTTTTAAATTAATTTGAATTTCTTTCTTATGGGAAATAAAGATATATCTAACCAAAAAAAAAAAATGTTAGAATTAAAATTATATGTTATTACGATTCTCGCGTATATAGGTAGTTTAACGTTTTAAATGCAATTTATATACAAGGATTAATTGAAATATCGATGACCCCACCGAATAAACGTGCAAGAGTTCTTACACGAAACTTTTTCATTTTTCGTTTCTCTTGCTTATCTTGCACCTACTTAATTTTTTTAATGAATTTTGGACTCAAGCACTCCTATTATAATAGTGAATTTCTTTATTCTGGGGAAATAATTAATTTTTAAAAAAATATAGGAATAATAGTTTATGCTATTGTTACTTGCTTTTTGAGTCGCCAAGTATACAATAATGAACATGTTAAAACCTATTACATAAATGAAAACTGATCTTATTAACTCTAACATAAATGTATACGATCTTTCCAATCATATAATAGCAGAACAATGTACTGTAAACAAGCGTGTAAATATTTATAGCTGGGTTTAAAAATAAACTTGATTTAAGGAGAATAATAGTGTAACATTACAGTACGTTTTATTCGTTGTGTATTATTAGACGAATAAACGTGTAATGATATATTAATGTGACCTAGTCAAGCAAATTTCACAAGAGCAAAAACATTAAATAGCTTTTCATGAATTTCCTGCAACTTGTTGATGTTTAAAAAGTAAATATACAAGTCTATAGTTTATTTTATTACCTATAATTCCATTACACATTGTTTATACCTATTTACAATGAAATGAGCGTTATTGAAGTTTGAACGTTTTATTTTTTGCTGAAAAGTTGTTAATTTTCTTTTACACGATTATTCGGTAGGGCCATCGATATCTGAAGAGCCGCAACGAGTTCATTCGAACTAAAAAAGTGCTTCATAAGTTTATGATCACATAACTCTACGAAATGTATTAAACAACGATTTTTTTAATGCGATTTGTTGCCAAAAGGGGTTCGAACCTTTTTGTATGGGAGCTGGCATATCGACCCGCCGCCATATTGATTTTTTTTTTTCGAAATCGCGGCGCTCTATGAAAGTGGTATTTATGGGTAGAGGATACATTGACAAACAAAAAATATAACAGGGTACCCGAAAGTGTCACGTTACCGAGATATTTGAAGGTAAACATCGACATGAGTACAACGACAATCATTAAAAATAGACTCATTACGTGTCTATAGACATCAGATTGTATCTAAATAATAAAAATTAAAATGGAAATATATGATCCTAACAAAATTAAAATTTACAAAGTTTACATTGAATTTAAAATGACAAGTAGTTAAATTAAAATACAGTATAATTTAAACATAAAAAAAAATTACATCAATTAAATTAATTAATTATAAATTGAAACTATGAAAATGTTAGTGTTTACCTTCAAATATCTCGGTAACGTGACACTTTCGGGTACCCTGTTACTTGACATTTTATGTTCGTCTATGTGTCCTCTACACATACATACCACTTTATACGTGCGCCGCGATTTCGAAAAAATCAAAATGGCGGCGGGTGAGATATGCCAGATCGGTTCTAAGCCCTTTGGAGAGTATTTTTATAAGGGATGGAAATATTGATAAAGATGTGGAAATGAGAGTAAATGCGGAAAATAAAGTAAATGGTACTCTACATGCGATTGTGACCAGCCCATTGATGTCCGATAAGGCTCGACTGGCTGTTCACTATGGTGTCCTGGTGCTTTCGCTTATATATGGAAGTGAATATTGGGTGTGGTAAAAGAAGCATGAAAGTAGAATAAATGCTGTGGAAATGCGTCCGATGTGAAGCATGTGTGGTGTGACTATGAATGATAGTTTTTTTTTTTTTGGATGCGAAATCATCAAATGACTTCTCCCGCTCTGGGCGGAGCGGGAGGGTGTGTCAGACTTTTACTGACTAAAACCCACCCGTGTTCCTTCAGTTGCCTGTGCCAGGGCCACGGTATCTCTTTCGAACAATCTCGCGACCCTGACAGGTCTCGCGACCCTGGCAGGGTGAATGATAGGCTGAGGAATGATGTGATAAGACAATGGTGCGGTTTGAAAGAAGATGTAGTGACAAAAATTGAAAAGAGTATGCTTAGTTGGTTTGGTCATGTTGAGAGGATGATTGAAGGTCGGCTCACAAAAGGTATTTACAAGGCAGATGTGAGTGGAAACAACGGGAGGGGACGCCCTAGGAGGACATATAGTGACCTTATTGGTGATGTTCTTCAGAAAGGTCAGGTGCGTAGTACTCGCAACCGGCGTGTGTGTATGACCAATTGTATGAACATAAACGAGGCAAAAGGAGTGTGTAGAGATCGTAGCAGGTGGCGTTCCGTAGTTTCTGCCTACCCCCATGGGAAAAAGGCTTCAGTTTATGTATGTACGAGGGGCGGCTGATAAGTTCGCGGCCTAGGGTACTTAATGAAAGAAAAGTTTAATTTTTTAATTTTTATTTTTCAATATAATCCCCCTCAAGCGAAATACACTTTTCACATCGTGAATATAATGCCTTTAATCCATTGAAATAATAATCTGAAGATTTCTCTTGAAAATGGCTTTCCACGGCCGACTTCATTTCATTGTCATCCGAAAATCTTCGCCCCCGTAACTCCTTTTTCAAATTTGAAAAAAGGAAAAAGTCACTGGGAGCCAGGTCCGGACTATATGGGGGATGGTCAATTTCTGCGAACCCAGTGGACTTTAAGGCATCCCTCGCAACGCGAGCGGTGTGAACGGGCGCGTTGTCTTGCAGAAACAGCACTCCACGCGCCAACTTGCCACGTCTCTTCTGTACGACTGCTTCACGTGCCTGACCCAATAAATTGGCATAGTATTGACCATTCATTGTAGTTCCTTTAGGCAAGTAATCAATTAACAAAATTCCCTCGCTATCCCAGAAAATGGTCGCCATAATCTTAGAGGCCGACTTTTCCACTTTAAACTTCTTTGGTGGTCTTTCTCCTTTTTTAATCCACTGCATAGACTCTTGTTTGGACTCCGGATCATATTGACGAATCCAGGTTTCGTCTACGGTCACAATGCGGTTACAAATTTCGTCCAAATTGCTCTGACACAACTCCAAAAAATCCTTACAACTCGCCAGTCGTCGTTGTTTGTCGAGTGGTGTGAGCATTCGCGGTACCCAACGTCACAGTAAAAATATAGGTAAACAGTACGGAAACTACGTACTAACGTTCGAAACGGCACACTCACACAAACACGCGAATCGACGAGACCTCTAAGCGGACATCGCGGTGCTGTCAGTCGTGAGTGCCGCGTCAAGACGAGTGGTTGCGTTTCGTTTATCTCCACATAATACCACGAGTGTATTGCGTAGTATACGGCTGTTTGAACTCGGTTTCATCAAAACCGGAGCTTTAAGGTATTTTTTTATTGATATCAGGCACCCCACGCTTTTTTTCCATTATTTTGTACTATTTAGTTTGGTTTTCAATGGAAGCGTGTTTTTTAGTTTTTTTTTTAACTATTATTTTACTTACACGCTCTTAAATAAATAATAATCATATGAAAATAACATGAACAAAATAAATATTTTTGAAAAGTAATTTGCACAAAATATTTTTTTGTTAAACATAATTTATTGTTTTCACAATATGGTGCCAAGGTCATCCCATCCTTAGTTGAATTGAAACGCATAGTATGGTGCGCAGCCGCCGCGTTGATCTGGCATCGGCGCCACATTTATGCGCCATGCCGCGCGCCGCTTGCGGCGTCCACGTCCACCGCGCGCCCTTCCGACAAGGAAACGCCAACGAAACGTTTTCGTCTTTCCGCGGCTCACGCCAAAACTTGTAAAAGGTTACGCTATATTGACAAAGCTCACAAGTTGTTGTATATTAATATTAAACTGTTCCGTGTTATAAACGATCTTCTTTTATTGGTATTAACCGAAGCCATGAGATTACCTATTTAAATTCTATTTGTAAACTAGTAATTTTAACTCGATTGTTTGATCACTACAGAACACAAAATCAGATGTTTTAATAAATACAGATCAGTTTCAAAAACATTAAGAGTGACAACCCTAATGCTGCCGTGGAGCGTAGGTATTTATTTCTACAAATAGGCCTAGTTTCCATACTGCCTGTCATATTTATACTGTGCCAACGTGCACTAATTTTTTTCATATGTAAATTTTGGTGTACAATTTCTCCGATTCGTTCTTTACTAATCTGTAACTCTTCAGCTATCTGCCACAATTTTATTCTTCGATCGGCCAATACTAATTTTTCAACTTTTTGCACATTTTCTTCGGTCACTACTGTCACAGGGCGTCCCGGGCGGGGGTCGTCTTGACAGCTCTCTCTTCCTTGTTGAAAAAGCCGAGCCCATTTTTTTACCATGGTATATGATGGCCCGGAATCCTGAAAAACCGATGACATTTCTTCAAAAATGTCTTTCGGCGAGTTTCCTTTTTTCACAAGGAATTTAATCACTGCGCGTTGCTCAAAATTACGAGAATTTTCAGTTTCGGTCGACATGGTGTTGTTGCTTGTTCCAGGGTTGAAGTGTTAATGAACCAAATTGAACAAATGGGTGTTATTTATACTATCAATTAGTGCCGCAAGTAGTGCTATCAGTAACGAGATGATACCTTATCGTTAAGTACCTTAGGCCGCGAACTTATCAGCCGCCCCTCGTATGTAACTCACTATAATGTATTAAACAACGAATTTTTGCTGCTTTTTGATGCCATATTTAAAGTTGTTGTAATGATCAGCTCGGCTGCGCAGTTTCAGAACCTAGCAATTGACATTTCTAAAAAAAAATGTGTTAACGAGCACAAGCAAAGCAGCACACAAGCAGTCTTCCCGTGGCTGTCGTAAAAGGCGACTAAGGGACTTACTAGAGAATGGGCAGCAGCGTTCTCTATGCATTTTACTACCATACTGCGATCGCCAACCCGCCTGCCAAGCGTGGCGATTATGGCAAAGCTCCCCAAATTGGCGGAGGCCTATGTCCAGCTGTGGACGTCTTACGGCTGAAATGATGAGCACAATATATCGGAAATTATCTAGCAAGTCAAATTGCACAAACACATTTTTATTGAGAAATGTCAGTTACTAGATTTTGAAATTGCACAGCCCAGCTCAATGAGTTTCGAGTTTTTTCGTTATTTTAATTACATCTTGTATGTATGTTTTGAAAGTCTATCAAAATAGTATATTTATGTATAGCTTATATGCTTCACCGCGATATTGTTTGGTTATTCAAAATCCGTTATGGTTACTTGCTAATAAAACTTTCGATGGAACTGTGGCCTGTTAGTCTAGTGGTTAGTGACCCTGACTGCTAAGACTGAAGTCGTGGGTTCGATTCCCACCCAGGACAAATCTTTGTGTGATGAGCATGATCATTTGTTCTGTGTCTGGGTGTAATTTATCTATAATATGTATGTATTTAAAAATATATAAGTATGTTTATCAGTTGTCTGGTTGCCATAGTACAGGATCTGCCTAGTTTGGGATCAGGTAACGGTGTGTTGGTTGTCCTAAGATATTTATTTATTATTGTGGCCATCGGCGAGCCTTTAGTCATGTACAATCACTAGAGGTACTCACGGGTCTTCACAGTCGACGGCTTTTCGGTGGCACCTCTTCAACAAACAGTCCAGGGACGTCTCTGATATGACACTTAACACTGACACAGAATTGTTGAAAGTCTTTGTAGGTAGGTTTTGTTAGAACATGGTTGATTTATGTTTTATAGCCGGCGCACGAGCGCGCGGCGGCGAGGATCGCACGCGCCATCTTGTGCGCCGTGAAGATACAAGATATTTATTTTGTTAAAACATGAGTGTACACATAAATGCAAGATGTCACATAAAGTTCGGTCAAGTCGCTGTCATGTTTTGCCTTAATAGCGTACAAAATATAAATGATTAAGAAAAAAAAAATCATCACAACACTATTTACTCATACATGCATTATTTAACAACAATTATTAACGGTAAAAAAGTTCTGATTTCCATAATGTCAAAATTGGTTTGTTACATAAATGATCATATTCAAATACAAATTTAATATTACAATACAATCAAAAATAAGAATAATTCAAATATGTCAAAGCATGTTACTTAAATAACTAATAATAATGAAAATAGTCCATGTTTGTTTTACAAGTCAGGGGTATGTTAGTTTGTCAGTCAAAAACTCGTTAATGCTGTAATAAGCTTTCTCTAACAAAAACTTTTTTAACATTTTTCTTAATTTTAAGGCTGTACATTCCCTCCAGTATTTTGGTAATTTATTATAAATTATTGGCGCCATACAAAATACACTTTTACGTAGTACAGCTGTTCGAGATCTTGGGATTTAGAGTTTGCTATTGTCGCGTCTATTTCGAACTACTTTTTGTGACAATAGGGGAAATAGATTTGGGTTCATTTATACAAACATAATGATTTCAAAAATGTACATACATGGAAGGGTCAAGATCTTATATTTTTTAAATAATGGTTTACAACTTTCAGTGACATGGAGGCCGAACATAGTTCTAAGACACCTCTTCTGGGCTTTAAAAATAACTTCCTTGTTTGTGGAGTTTCCCCAAAAAATTACTCCGTATCTTAAAGTGGACGATACTAAGCCGTGATAAGCTGTTAGCAGTGCGTCAAAATTTAGTTTTGGGGAGACCCGTGAGTACCTCTTTTTCAATCCCACTTGTCCAAGTGTTTGTGCATGATTAAAGGCTCGCCTATGGTCACAGTTCCATCGAAGGTTTTATTAGCAAGTAACCATAACAGTTTGGTTATTCAAAATCAATCTATGCGAATTACGCTGAGAATCAATTTTTTTTAACTTCAAAAGTTGTAAGAGAAATACGCACTACCACTTCCTTGTGTTTTAACTGGGAAGGTGTGCCGCGACAATTAATTGTCTGCATAGTTTTAAGAACTTACAGAAAATTTCATACAAAATATTTGGGATAACTTCAGCGGTTACACAGTACAGTCAGTGTCAAATATGGGATGTGTAGACTCTTCAAAATGATCAGAATATAGAAAAAAACTTTATTTTTTTTAAATTAACACGTTGGCGGACAGTATTCCCTTACTGGTTAATCGTGTTGAGACACTACAAAATTTCATTTTAATTAACTTCTTTTTTTTAACGTACGATAAGACAGTAAAAGATTAAAACTCTATCCGTCGTGAAACTACAGAATGCCCTTCCTTTTATTAGTATCATATTAGTATATAAAATATAACGTCGCAAGGCGTACTGATTGCATGCAAGTCAAAAGGTTGACGTCGATAGGCGTACTGTCGTATTATTTAATCCAGAGAGAACGTCGAGAGGCGTTCTGTCCGTCAACGTGTTAAGTAAATCAAATCAAAATATTTTTATTTCACATAGACCTACATGGGCACTTATGAAACGTCAGAAGCTAGGTGCACAGTTCAAATTCGTTAATTCCTAAGAATTTTTAAGATGTGCACATAACACTTTAGTCAGTTATGAACTTAAGAGGTACGCACGGCGACAAATCAGTCTATGCATTACCAGTATAAGCTGACCTCTCATTGTACGAAAAATGTATACAATGCGAGTTCAGCTATAACTGGAAATGTAGTTGTTTATTCGGTCGGAGAAGAAATAAAATGTTGAATGTAATTGCAATCTATGTTTTAGGAATAAGGTTTGAGTGCCAGTCTTTATTTATGTTTCGTTAAAAAGTGATACTGTATATACCTAGTTATATTTAGAATTAAGATATTTGTACAAATAAAGTCTATTTTTGAGTTTAAATTGTGTTTTCTTTTAATACAATAGTCCGTGTGGTACCGGACGTAAAGAATAGCATCACACTAGAGAATGGGTAGCAGCGTTCTCTATGCATTTTACCGCCATACTGCGATCGCCAACCCGCCTGCCAAGCGTGGCGATTATGGCAAAGGATTTGGCGGTGGTAACAAGACATGTTTTATCAAATCGGTCAGCCGTTTCAATACGAGGATTCTTTGATCAAACTCGTACTTCCTAATAAACTTAAACGGCCGATACGTGTATTCAATTTACTTTTCAACCACCTATCACGCACGTACGCACGCACCCACACATATACGCACACACACGCACGCATGCACCCACACACAACACACTGGACGCACACACTCACGCACCCACACACACATACACACACAAGACATACACAAACACACACCATACCACGCAAGAGCAAGCATGCATTAAATTCTATTTATAATTTTAGGGTTCCGCACCTCAAAAGGAAAAAGCCTTATAGGATCACTTTGTTGTCCGTCCGTCCGTCTGTCAAGACCCTTTTTCTCAGGAACGCGTGGAGGTAACAAGCTGAAATTTATATCAAACTAGCTGACCCGACAGACGTTGTCCTGTCTCTTTGATGATATTTGAGCACGCATTCTGTCAATTCTATGTCAAATGTCATAATGTTACATTAAAAAAGTTTACATTGTCCTATTATATCGTCACCCTCCGCGCTAACTGTCTTATCTAGCAATTCGTAATTTTTCAGGGCAACAGTTTTTCGGTCGGACGCTACAATCATGTTACTGTAGTTACGTTGGCTGTGGCTTTATTTATGAATTAATTCCTTTTTTTTATTGCTCTTGGCGTACTCTTTAAGTTAGTAGTTGCCCTAAAGCCCTAAGGTATCTATTTATTTATTTATATTCATTTGAAGCAGATACGTCACTCTGTGAGAACTTTGTTTTTCAACTTGTGTCTGTTACGACGTGACTGTTTGGTATATAAAAATATAAATAAAACTCTATTAATCCACACTAATATTATAAATGCAAAAGTAACTCTGTCTGCCTGTCTCGCTTTCCTGCTAAAACTACTGAACCGATTTAAATGAAATTGGGTACATAGTTTAGAGCCTGAGAAAGGACATAGGCTACTTTTTATTGCGGAAAAGGGAGGATGAAAGGTAGGGAAGTATTGTCGTTTTTAAAGCTAGAATGATGAAACTTTTTTATTTGGCTTTTATTACATAATATATATTTATGAATTATATTTAAAGTTTGCTAAATTTTTACCCTTAAGCGGGTAAAATAACAATAGGTAATAGGGGATGAAAGTTTGTACGAAAAGGGGAATGACAAGAAGCAGCGGAACTACTGGTCGGAATTGAAAAATTATTTTGTGTAGCCCATTTATTGAGGAACGCTATATAATATCACGCTACGGTCAAAAGGAGCGGAGCAGCAAACGAAAAATGGACAAAAACTGGCAGGCAATTCGATGCGACGGGAAAGGGAGCGAAAATTTGACGCGGACGAAGTCGCGGGCAGAAGCTAGTATCATATATTGTGAAATTGAACGCCGAAAGACGACGTTTATAAATAAATAATAGTTTAAAAAAACTAAAAAACACGCTTCCATGGAAAACCAAACTAAAAAGTACAAAATAATGGAAAAAAAGCGTGGGGTGCTTTTAAGGTATTTTTTTATTGATATCAGGCACCCCACGCTTTTTTTCCATTATTTTGTACTTTTTAGTTTGGTTTTCCATGGAAGCGTGTTTTTTAGTTTTTTTTAAACTATTATTTATTTTCTATTTTTTAGGGTATTTCGAATTTTGAGACGTATGTCAGCGTAGTTTGTGACAGTTTTTTTGCTGTCCTGGTAACCCTGGCAAGGATAATGGCACAAATTTATGAAATTATTGCATTGTCATCAGTCCTTGACAGGTGTGCAAAGTTTGAATGAAATCTGGTCGTTTAAAGTGGGTCAAAATCGCACTATAAGGAGTCGGTTACAAACAAACATACAAATATACAAACATACAAATATACAAACATACAAGTGAAGCTAATATAAAGCGTGTAAAAACAGCATTTTCATTGCTAATAGGCAAGCTTATGGCTTGTTGGAGGTCAAATGTAGTAATTGTATTGGGGTTGGGTTTTGCTGTGATGCTAGTTTACATTTATTTCTTTCTGATCTAAACAAAGTCTTCTCCTGTTGGTGCTTCCTATACTTTTCGCAAATCTTTAATTTCTCTTCTTCAGAACCTTTTAAATACGTCATGCACAAACTACACTGATCTTTTTTCGGGCGATGGAAAGACAATTTCTTGGATTTAAAAACCCTTAAAAATTGTTCCGTGAAGACCAGCTTTTCTTCATACAGAAATGAAGATAAGCTGGGCTTCACGGAACAATTTTTAATCTTTTCTTCAAACATGTGGTACATCTTGGGTAGCGTCAGTTCACGATGTAAGTATTCTCTAGAAGAATGGTCCCTGCAGTAATGAGATTCAACCTTCGGGAATCTCTCAATGTGCTGTTCGATCACTATTGCGACCGACCTGTCACTCTACGAAGAATTGGTCGACTAAACAGATTTGATTCCCTGCTCATTCAGTATCCAACCGCCCGCACCCCACCCCCGTGCATACCGCAGTGTGACTTAATGATATGGAATTAAGCTTCTTATTCGTAAAAAAAGCTTTGAACTCTAAACGACGTAAAGGCAAAAAAAAAAATAGTAAACATTATTGAAAAAAAATCTGCATCAGGACGAAAAAATAAAATCTTACTAACTGTAGTATACGACATACGACAGATAGTGAGAATATTTTTTCCCTCCTTTTGCACATACGCTAAAAAAAAAAACTTGATTATCTTCTAAACGATAAACAATAGAGATACGAGGACTAGAGACACCTTTTCGAAACAAAGTTATGAACACGTAGGTAATGTCCGTGTAGATGCGTCAGTTTGTGAGATACGACAGTTAGCGGGGAGGGTGACGATATGGTTGTTAAGTATTCTTAAATAAGTGTTCTTAAATTTTCTAATTTTTCGCACAATTTTTTAATTTTTTTCTTTCATAAGAACCTTCTCCTGACAATTACAAACACAACAACAACAAAAAAAGTGAAATCGGTCCAGCCGTTCACGCGTGATGTCGTGACCAAGGGAAATAGGGATTCATTTTTATACTTATATATAGATACTAGCAGACCCGACAGACGTTGTCCTGTCTCTTTGATGATATTTGAGCATGCATTCTGTCAATTCTATGTCAAATGTCATAATGTTACATTAAAAAGTTTACATTGTCCTATTATATGGTTGTTAAGTATTCTTAAATAAGTGTTCTCAAATTTTCTAATTTCTCGCGCAATTTTTTATTTTTTTTCTTTCATAAGAACCTTCTCCTGACAATTACAAACACAACAACAACAAAAAAAGTGAAATCGGTCCAGCGGTTCACGCGTGATGTCGTGACCAAGGGAAATAGGGATTCATTTTTATATAGGTATATAGATAGATACTCAAGTCTACTGTTCCTTGGAGCTGTGAAAAAATCAAGCTTCTAAGCTAACGCAATCAAAAGATATAGGTAGCTGTTTATACCGGAAATTTCCACAAATTTTCGAAACTCGCAAGGGAATCAAAACCTAAAGGGTACTTCCAGTCGATCTAGAATTTTGAAATTTGGTATGAAGCAACGTCTTATAGCACAGATAAAGGAAAAATTGCGAAAACCGTAAATTTTTAGTTACATCATATAATAAACAGAACAAAACACAGACAGAAATAAAACCAAGCCAAGAAACAGAACACAACTACGACTCGATTATCGTGATGGGTGAACTTTTAATTATAAACCTACAGGTTTGTACGGAACCCTCGGTGCGCGAGTCCGACTCGCATTTGGCCGGTTTTTTTTTCATTATTGTTATTTTATTATTCTTTCATTGTATACATTATTAATTGCTCCACTAACGGTTGAAGTCACTGACTCCTGTAACACAGGTTCCACCTAGCTTAGGTGTCAGGGCTTCAATTGAATTTGTCAAACCTTTTAATATCAATACTTACAACATTTGTTTTTTAGAGGTTTTTAATTTTCCTTTTTTATGATTTTCTACTGTACGTCATTTTGAAATCAACAAAATACACAGACATTAAATTGATATTTGTTTAAGTAGAAATAACGAAAAAGAAGTAAAAAGAACGCATTTTCATGATTCAAAATAACATATATTTCAGGTACGACAAAAATAAAGAAAAAATACTCCACAGTACATAAGCATACAGTACTAACAATACATAATTAGCCACGCACAATACTCTCTGTTTCTTCGCGGCCTTTACACTACCTCTCAAGCCATCCTTTATGATATATTTCTTCAGGCCGATGGTCCAGGCCCGTATAAAGTCTCTGAAGTCCACCGTGGCCAGGTCACAGTTAAATATAATTTTATCAACTTCTGACATGTTGGCGATCATACCTCGTACGTTGTCGTCTCTAAATTCCCATGAGTTTGTTAAAAAATATCTGTACACGTACGCCATTTTGTCAATTGTCGTGTAGAGTTTCACGAACCTGTAAAGTTAAAAAAAAAACTACTTACTAGATCTCGTTCAAACCAATTTTCGGTGGAAGTTTACATGGTAATGTACATCATATTTTTTTTTTAGTTTTATCATTTCCTTATTTTAGAAGTTACGAGGAGGGGGGAGGGGCACATTTTACCACTTTGGAAGTGTGTCTCGTGCAAAATATACAGTTTAGAAAAAAATGATATTAGAAACCGCAATATCACTTTTGAAGACCATATCCATAGATACCCCACACGTATAGGTTTGATGAAAAAAAAAAATGTTGAGTTTCAGTACTATGTATCGGGAACCCCAAATATTATTGTTTTTTTTTTTCTATTTTTGTGCGAAAATCTTAATGCGGTTCACAGAATACATCTACTTACCAAGTTTCAACAGCATAGCTCTTATAGTTTCGGAAAAAAGTGGCTGTGACATACACGGACAGACACAACGAATCTATAAGGGTTCCGTTTTTTGCCATTTGGCAACGGAACCCTAAAAAGAAGCATCTTTTAGAACAAAACAAAACTAAAAACCTTTACTTTAATTAGGCTGGCTATCAGCAGTTCATGACTATCAAAATTACATGAGACATTCCCCCAAAACGCCCGCCCTTCACCACTTCCTAATGCTTTAGCTGGGAAGAAGAAATAGCTCAACAAACATCAGCGTTACTTACGAAGATATCTCCTTAGGCTTGAACGGTATGATAGCACAAATGCCATCCAGTGCATAAGCAGGTATATAGTGGAACAACCACGTCAGGATCCAGTACAGCAGTCGATTCTTAGTTTCTATCAGCGAGCAGTACCACATTGCTTTGGGACTTGACACGTTTCTGCTATTACGCATTATTTTGCCGGCGAAAGCTGAAATAATATTTACACTAACTAGTAACCCTACCCAACTGTCACCCACCGATCAAAATGAAACTTTGCACATCGATATAACACTAAAAAATATTGAACCCGTTTTTTTTATTTTTCCGGAATCCACTTTTTAGGGGTACAAACCACCCCTAATAACCCCTAAGTAGGCTAACTCACGTAACTTAGGTTAGGCTGTTTAGGGGTTTATAAGGGTTGTAACGGTTTGTGTGGATAAGTTATATTAGGGTTAACGTAGGTTAGCCTATCTGTGGTCAAGATCGTAATGTTCTGATTGAAAAGCAGTCGAATAAACTCACTCTACCCAGAGTTACGTGGGTTAGCCTACTTAGGGGTTATTGATGAGTGTTTTATTTTTTATTTTATTTCATAAGGGAAAACAAACAATAGTATACTAAAAATAAACAGTGTTATATCGATATGCAAAGTTTCATTCTGATCGGTGGGTGACAGTTGGGTAGGGTTACGTGTAAGTTAAATAATCCGCCTACCAAGCGTAACTGAAATAATTTTCGTCATTTCAGCCGAAAGACGTCCACTGCTGGGCAGACGCCTCCTCCAAAGGGGGTGGCCATAATCGCCACGCTTGGCAGGTCAGTTGACGATCGCAGTATGGTGGTTAAATGCATAGGGAACGCTGCTGCCCATTCACTTGGAAGTCCCCTAGTCGCCATTACGACATCCACGGGAAGAAATGGGCTGGTGCTATTCTTTACGTTGACACGGAACAGTGGAATAATCATCAGCCAGCCTCCTAACTCAGGCCTCCTCTCCGTGGAAAGGAGTTGGCCTTAAATATAACACGCGGGCTCAGAGCGGGTTGATGGATGTAACGTCTTTAAAGATTTGGTTCATTTACCATTTTTGGGTAAAGGCAATCTGACACGACGCAGGACTGATGGTTTCCTGCCAGGGTCGCTAGAATTGTTCGTAAGAGTTACCGTGGCCCTGGCATAGACAACCGAAAGAACACGGGTGGGTTTTAGTCAGTAAAAGACTGACACACGCTCCCGCTCCCAGAGCGGGAGACGCTATTTGTTGATTTCCCACTCACAAAACAAAAAAAAAAATAACCGATGGTTTAAAGTTTACACGCTCTCTGAGGCACGGAAGTTTCACACCGTCAAGTTGTTTAAATTTCATCATTCCAAAAAGTTCTCATGGTATGACATTCTCAGCACGTAGTCAGTGCTGAGAATGTCATACCATGAGAACTTTTTACTGGCCCCGTTTGGGATAGGAACCATGGTGAATTAGAGCAATGATGGCACAGTGGAAACGGCCGGTACTTACAAGTTGTAAGGTAGTAGGATCGTACCCAGACAGGCGCTTTTCTTTGAGAAAATTGTTTCATCACCACTGCTCTCAAAACGGTGAAGGAAAAGATCACAAATATGTACAAAAATTCGAAGAAATTTAACATCTACCAACCCGCAATGGGCTCGCGTGTTGGATTATGGCCCACACCCTCTCATCGAGAGGAGACCTGCGTCCCAGCAGTGGGAACATTATAGGCTGAATGCATATGCGTCCTAGGCAAAAGCCCGTTCAGACGGCGTTGTTCAGTACAATATTTTACTGGAAAATATCGTAGGTACAGCATAAACCTGCCAGGGTCGCGGAATTGTTCGAACAAGTTACCGTGGCCCTGGCATAGGCAACTGAAGGAACACGGGTGGGTTTTAGTCAGTAAAAGTCTGACACGCCCTTCCGTTCCACCCAGAGCGGGAGACGCCTTTTGATGGTTCCCACAAAAAAAAGTGATAACACAAGACAGAAGTGATAAACTAAACTAAGTTGAACTATTTATTATTGAAACGGTGATAGTTTTAGGTTATATGCTCCGTGAACAGTATATGTCTATCGCACACTATACACTGAGTAGAGAGAGGGGGAAGCGTCTGTCCGAAATACAGCTAGCGCTGTGGGTTAGAGTGAGAGAGGAGGAGCCTGCCTACCGCTGCGGTATGCGTGAGAGAAAGGGAAGCCAGACAGATTGGCGCCGTAGCGCGTTACGTAACGAAGCGGTTTACCCCCTAATAACCGTGTTTACAGTAACTGTTTTAAAAGCTACATACACCAACGCATGAAGCACTCCTTCCTAGCCATGGTGTAGACGGCCGAGTCCCGGTCGCCGCGGCCGCGCCGCTGCGCCGCGTCCCAGCCGGCCGCTATGATGGCGTTATTCACGTAGTCTACCGGCACCAGCGCCAGGCGGTTGTCCACATCCACGAAGAACACGTGAAGCACTCCCAGCGTGACGCCTACCATTATCTGTGGGCATATGATTATACAGGAAAAGTTTTCAACCAGTGCGCAAATTTTTTTTTGGTGGTTCAGTATCAGTAATAGAACACATTTCAATAATTTATTCAATACTGTTTTTAAAATTCTTATCCGACCTTAAATCAGTGAACTGTGGACACCCTACATATTTCGTAATGAGATATCGATAATAGGAATAGGTCAATAACCGCGCGTCGGCGTAGGTACTTCGAACTTCTTAGAATTTTGACCGATCGAACACCTGGTCCGTACTTGGAGCTACGCTCGGTCGTTCACCCTCACCGCCGCGCCAGCGCCGCGCGCAAGTTACCATAAAAACCAGTTTCAAAATAAACATCTTTCGTTAACGATAACTAATTTTTTTTGTACTAAGATATGTCTAAATAAAATTGCATGGTTATTATAACTCGTTTAAGTATAATTTGTTAAAATTTGCGCACTGGATAAAAACTTATCCTGTATAGATGTTTTTTTTTTTCTGGGTGGGAAATCATCTGGGTGGAGCGGAATGGCGTGTCAGACTTTTACTGACTAAAACGCACCCGTGTTCCTTCAGTTGCCTGTGACAGGGCCACGGTACCTCTTTCGAAAAAAAAATCCGTGACCTTGGCAGGCATCGGCCCTAGCAGACCCCGTCACTTACTGCTGACAAACTACCCCTGTCAGCTGGCTTGTTGGAGAGACGATATAAAATGATCATATAGAGATTTTTTTTTAATTACTTTATTAGTAAGAACAAGATTCTTAGTAATTAATTACGATCTACCCAAAAAGCCTAATAAGCAATTTAACTCTAACTTAATATGTTACGTAATTAATAGATTATGTTAAAACTAAGAATAGTGTCCATTTGCACTTTTATACAAGTCCGTAGCACTTTCTTAGAGTCTAATACAATTTTTAAACATTATGTTCATGTTATATGTATAGCACAATATTGTTACTATTTATTAACTCACGTTTTACACTACACTAATTCAAAAGGTTTAGTTCTTTTTAGTCTTTGCACTAAGTCTGTGTTGTCTAGCAGCTGGATTGCCTCAACATTCACGTGTCGGTGAAGTCTGTTTTCGTGGGCTTCAGCAAATTTTTGGATATCTAATGGTGGTGACGAATTCCTTTTTTTTAGGTCACGATGAAGGTCGTCATTCATAAAGATTAAGTGACACTTACCCCGGTGGGTCCCATGACGCAGCTCATGTCCAGCCAGCCCGGAAGCGGCTCCAGGTAACTGTTGACCACTGAAACAGACATTTTTATGATTACAGAATCTTCAGTACGATTGCCTCGCTTAATATGGAGTAGCGCAAAAGAACCTTGTACAGGATGTGCTAATTTTGCGTCACCCCGAAGATGGACACCATCAAGATCATTTTTGCAAAATTAATTTTATTTTATAGCGACTTTAATAGCGATCTCTAAATTAGACAAATTTAAAACATGTCGTTGAGCTCATGAAGTTCTGAGTTGAGCCGATTATTGAGAAATGCTTGCTCTGACGGGACATGTCCACTAAAATCTGTGGGGTTCTTTTCTCAAAAGAGCATTTCAGACACAAATCGACATGGTCTTCACATGAACTGACCAAGATTATGTCTGGACTTTAAAAGAGACTGTGATTTCTGAGTTTTTTTCGGTGTTTCTTCTGAGAGTAATCAGGAAACGCCGACCTCATCAAATTTTTGAATTATGATAGACCTGCATGTTTTAGTACAAACCTATTTACAAAAATGGACTGCTCATCCCCTATTAATTGGGACTTAAATCAAACTGCAAATGCCTCTCTGCTTAACTTTACGGAGATCACAAGCGCGACGTTTAAATATTAAAACTTTGATCGATAAAAATAGCAACAAATTAAACTGAATAGGGTTTCATAAAGCGCATTAAGCCTTTGGTCTCGGTGGTCATTCAATGGCGAAGAATCTTTGATCCACGAAAAACCGCCGAGACCAAGGCAGTCGTTACGGGTCCTCAAAAGCCTGAAACCCTGATAATCAGTTTAGCCATGGGTTATTGTATCCACACTAATATTATAAATGCAAAAGTAACTCTGTCTGTCTGTCCCTCTGTCTGTCTGTCTCGCTTTCCTGCTAAAACTACTGAACCGATTTAAATGAAATTTGGTACACAGATAGTTTAGAGCCTGAAAAAGGACATAGGCTATTTTTTTTATTCTACTTTTTATTGCGGAAAAAGGGTTTTAAGGGGTTGAAAGGGAGGATGAAAGGTTGTAGGGAAGTATTATCATTTTTAAAGCTAGAATGATGAAACTTTTTTATTTGGCTTTTATTACATAATATGTAAATATGTATTTATGAATTATTGTAGGCGAAGCCCAATAAAACGAGCTATATTTAATATTAATCTGTCATTGTTATTGTGGGCGAAGCCTAATGAAACTAGCTATCCATTGACACCAATATTTCCATTCTAATGTAAAAGGTAACTAAGTTATAGCCCATGTAAAATACCTAAATAAATACCTAAATGTTCTTTCGTAACCAGTAATAGATATCTAAGACAATACTGACTTGAATATCGTAGAATGTTAGTAATAACAATGTATTGACTTATGTTTTAGCCTGTTGAATGCAAAATAGCTTGTAGGAACAACCTGTTAGAATCTAATTAGACTGTAATGCCGGTGTCATTGTTTACTTAAGACTAATTACCGTTTGGATACTTTAATTGTAATTGCCTAACTATTAAACTTGTAGTTCAGTAATCATGGTGCAAGAATGTATGCTCCAATAGGACGACGTCTATTTGTTAATCCAATAAGAAACTAGGAGCCTTGAACTTCCTTACACGTGTTTTCGAATTCTCGACAGGTCGAGACCTGCTCCTTTGGGAAAGTCCATTTTAATCGTTTATAATTGGCGGAGCGCCCGGGAAGTAAGGAAGTGCGTTGGACATTTGCACTATGCGGTAAATACTATATAAGGGCCGAGTGTCTATTTTTAGTTTAGTCTTCTTACAATTTAGCATGCGTCAACAAGTTACCACGTAGTGTTTGTGAAGTAAGGGGCTCCGTTGTCCACTGCTTAGTCGCGATGTACCCTATAACTAGTTAGCCAGTCTTTAGTAATGTGTAGCTAGGATTTAATTGTGTGTTCTGATTGTATTTTATATTGTGTGCTGTGTATCTACTGACTATTTCTCATAACCATTTTATGTGTGATTTCTGTGTAATTTTCTGTATAATTTCTGTGTACCAAATATAAGCAATGATTGCGACATTCTGACTGGTTTAATTTCACTCTTTCGTCAAGGGAACACCGTCACCCCCGCCTACAACACCTGACTCCCGTTTTAATAACATTTTGGTCCTTGCGAGCCGGATCAGGTTCAATTAGAATAGAGTGAACCAGTCAGAATCATGAGTCACAGAAGTGAAATCACTACACGCAGCAAGCTACGAAGACTGGCAGAAGAAAAGGGTATGCGACAAGCAGAGGACATCGTCTCTGACTCAGGCCTACCATCCGAGAGGGCTCCAGGTTCTCCGTCCGTAGCACCGACATGGGCATCGACGTCCGCTCGTAATATTCCGCTCACAGGTGGCCGATTAATCGACCACAGCAAATTGACGTCAGAGAGAGCGCACGGGGGGCAGGCAGCGACCAAGGGTCGCCACACCTCGCCGCGCAGCAAAATATCGTCAAGAAATAGCCACAGGAGCGTCGATTATTTACGTAAACGAATCGAGTACGAAGCGGAGCGCGAGTTAGTGCAGTTAAAAGAGAACCTGGTCAAAGACAAGGAAAACCTTGTTAAGAAAAGGATGGAGGCAGAAATAGCTGAGATAGAGGCGGCCGCTGAAAGCGATGATTCAAACTCAGATGGGAGTACGACACAGCGCGTCGAAAAGTGGGTGAAAACTACGCCCCAAGTCCCCCAATTGATAGAAGTATTGGGGACGCCGGCTGTGTCAGGCGCACCCGTTGAAAGGGCCGCGCCCCGTGAAACATCTGAGTCCCGTGATGAAACCGTAAGTAGAGTGAATCTTGTGAATAACCACCGTGGATCGTCAGTGTTGTGTGATCTAGACCAGTCCCAAGTACCTAGGGCATCCGCGTCTGTACCGTTACCTAACATAACGGCACCAATTACGCCCAGGTACATGCCAGAAACGTCAGATGGTGTGAGGTTCCGGTTACCCAGCCGTTATCCCGTCTTTACCACTCCGGTCGCAAGTGTACCTCGAGTAGCCACACTCGAGTCGGATACACGGCAGCAGATGCAGTACGGAGCGGATGATAAAGAAAGGCGGAGAGAATCGTCAGGGGACAGAGACCGGAAGATAGACAGACTGGCAGAGGCTATCACGAACATGGCACGACCACCACGACCGGTACCAAGACAGGCATATGAATTGCCATATTTCAACGGTGACCCAGCCGACTGGATATCATATCGGAACATGTACTGGGACACATCACAGATGTATAATTTCAAGGCTCACGAAAACTAAGCACGACTAAAAACCTCGTTACAAGGCGACGCAAAGGTATCAGTAGAGGACTTACTACGAACGTCAACTGATCCGACCGAGATAATGCGCGCGCTAGAGGATGAGTTCGGTCACCCGACCTTAGTGCTACAGTATGCCATACAAAAGGTCAAAGAATTACCTAGAGTAACGGAAAGTGGACGTGAACTAAGGAAATTCTCGTCAACTGTTCGTAATTGTGTTTCGTTACTCAGAAATATTCGGGCGGATGGATATATAAATAATCCACAGCTGGTGAATGAACTGTTGAGCAAGCTGACCCCTTTACAACGTGCGCAATACGGTGACTTCGCAATGGGCCTGGACAACGCACAGGGGGTGGACTTAAGAGTGTCTCCGAACCTAGAAATATTATCTCATTTTCTAATACACTTGACACGCTCAACGTCGTACTACACTCAGGCGAGCATGTTTGAGCCCAGTCCATCAAAGCCCCCTGCCAAGCAACAGCAGAAGTACGGCGGGACCGGTCAGTCCCGACCAGCCAACGCCGCACGCTCGGCCGCCAGCAGGCCTCCGTTGACACAACGAGTGAACACGCAGAGCGACGAGTCTACCGCTCCTGAAGAATGCGTTATATGTCAACGAAAGCACAGCATAGAAGAATGTGACCAGTTCAAGAAGCTTACCGTTCAACAGCGTTGGGACACGATAAAGGAAAAGAATACATGTTTCAAATGTCTCGTGAGTAAACATCCCAAGAGGTTCTGCCGTGCGAACAGATGTAAGAAGTGCGGGTTCGGACATCATCTGCTGTTACACGTGGATAAGCAGCCGAAAGAAAAAGAAAAAACGGCTATTCCATCAGAAAATAAGACGGAAAGCGTCACTAATATAGGCGAGTGGCGAGCTACGGCCCTACTAAAAATCATGCCAGTGACGGTCAATAGCGATAATCAGTGTTACGCGCTACTGGACGATGGTGCGACCGTGTCACTCATCGACAGCTCACTCGCCACCGACTTAGTGGGTCCGTGTGTTCCCCTCTCGCTAAAAACCGCGGGTGGCTACGGAGTAACAGACTCAACGTCGCGAGTGGTACAAGTGCGCGTTAAAGGACCTAACGGTCAGTGTCATAACATTACGTGTCGGACAATAGTAGACATAAAACTGCCCACGCAGACAGTGTCCACCGCAGTGATCGACGACAACGCGCACCTACGCGACTTGGGCTGCGTAAAGATGAGGGGAGCCGAACCGCTGCTGCTGCTCGGACAGGACAACTGGGAGCTGCTCGTCAGTCAGGACATCCGCCAAGGAAGATCCGGTAAGCCAGTTGCCTCACTCACTAAGTTAGGTTGGGTCATACATGGACCATTTAATAATAATGATAGTAAAGAATGTGTTAATTGCATGACCGTTTCCCTTCCTATTTTGCACAATCTAGTAAAATCACAGTTTGAGCTAGACGCGATAGGCATTTCAGATAATTTAAGAAAACATAAAAATGCCGATGAGTTCATTGATGTTTATCCCGAAGCTGTGGAAGCCATTAAATCTAGGCACTATATGGACGACTATCTAGATAGTGCTTGGACCGAGGAGAAGGCTAACACGTTAATAGAGGAAGTGACCAGAATACATGCATCCGGTGGATTCATAATCCGGGGGTGGGTCACTAACTCATCGGAGCTAAGGGAAAGGCTGAAAATAGAAATGCCTGATAAGGTAGCCCTTGAGAAGGGAACAGGCTCAGTAGAAAGGACCCTAGGTTTGATATGGTCACCTAAAGACGACGAGTTAGGTTTTGATCTGTCATTTAAAAGACTACCGCCTGAAATTATAAATGGTAGTCTAGTGCCCACTAAGAGACAATTTCTCAGTATGATAATGTCGATTTACGACCCACTAGGTTTCCTATATCCATGTGTAATTCAATCACGCATACTAATGCAACGAATATTGTCGGGAATCCAATGGGACGAGCCCTTAAAAGATAAAGACGCCAAAGTATGGTTTAATTGGCTTCATAATTTATACCGCTTATATAATTTAAAAATACCGCGGTGGTACGGGTTAAAACTCGATAATTTAGAATTACACGCGTTCGGGGACGCCAGCGAGCTGGCTTACGCCGCAGTAGTATACCTAGTGGGCTCTAACTCTGAAGGTAGGAGGGAATCGGTTATGTTACTAGGGAAAGCGCGAGTAGCTCCACAAAAAGTAGTATCCATTCCCAGGCTAGAGTTACAAGCAGCAGTATTAGCCTGTCGTTTAGCATACACTGCCCACAAAGAGCTAGGTATACGAATCGATCGGAAGTTCCTGTGGACCGACAGCAAGACTGAGTTAAAATGGATAAACTCCGATGCACAGGAATTTCGACGATTCGTCTCGCACAGATTAGCCGAAATAGATAGGCTGTCAGGCAGAGGCAACTGGCGCTGGGTACCCACACAGGATAACCCAGCTGACAAGGCCACCAGGTTGTGCTGGCCCGATGACCACGCAGAGTGGCTCTCGGGCCCCTCGTTTCTAAGCAATCCACAGGAGCTGTGGCCTGCGTGTCCCGAGGCTGAGGCGTCGGAGGCGGACCTTGAGCGCATCCAGCGGGTCCACGCCGCAGCGGCACCGGTGGCGCCACTCCTCGAGTACGAGCGCTACTCATCGTGGAGACGCCTTCAGCGCGTCATGACGTGCGAGCGCGTCTTTACTGCCAACTCTCATCGTGGCATCGAGTGGCACTTCAATCCCCCGGCGGCCCCACACATGGGTGGCTGCAGGGAGCGCCTGGTGAGATGCGTGAAGAACGCTCTTCGCAATGCGCTCAAGTAGCGTGCCCCTCGTGAGGAGGTCCTTTACACCCTCCTCACCGAAGCCGAGCTGATCGTAAACAGCCGGCCACTGAACTACGCGAACGACGACCACGACCAGCCCGTGGTCCTGACGCCGAACCATTTACTCCTGGGCACTGCGTCCGGGAGTACTCCGTCTGCACCGAGCGACGCCGAAGACATCGACTCTCGCCGGCAGTGGCGGCACGTGAACGCGCTCGCCAACATGTTCTGGCAGCGCTGGCTGCGAGAGTACTGCGAGAGCCTACGCTCCAACGTCGGGAAAAATGGTTGAACAATGTGCCGAACGTACGTATCAGTGATGTTGTAGTGATTATAGATAACAATAGACCGCGAAGTGCGTGGACCAAAGGCCTCATCAAGGCTGTGTATCACGGCAACGATGGTATCGTCCGTGTAGTAGATGTTAAGACTGTAAATAATAATAATAATAATAATAAACCCGCAGGGCAGCTTGTGGCGTGCTGTTGGGCAGTAGCGGACCCTATCTCCCGGGAGAATTCTTGTTCCTCATCTCTGGCTTGCCTTTATTGGCCGGCTGGAGTGAACAATGAAGAGGTTCAGAGCTCCCACCTCATTCTTGCCTTTATTGGCCGGCTTGAGTGGAGATTCGCAAGAGCAAACGTGCTCGGGGAAAGGAAGTATTCCAGTAAGTGCTCGTAGGGATATTGACCATCTTCCGGGCTCTGGGATTGTTCTGAAAGCCGTGGAATACCTCTCCACTTCTCAAGCACCTCAGGAAGTGTTGCCCCCTTGTCGCTGCGTCACTATGTGCCAGCGACGGTTTCCGGGGGCCCATTATTGAGTGTGCAAGTCACCCCCTGCCATTTAATCCGTGTAAATACAAACATTGATGCGGCAGGGGCCATAGACCTTCCATAGTTCTTGGTAACCAGTCCATTTTAGCCAGTCAAATACATAGTCCAACATCTTGGTTTCCATATCCTGCAATAGTCCAACAACAACCGGAGGTTGTCCTTGGGTGCACTTGCACAGTGCATACGGGGATAACCGTCGGTTAGTGCCTCACTTCATTTAAATTTTCTAAGAGGCCTCTGCGAGTTGGCTTCGGCCCCTCGTATGCCTTCTAAAAGACCGGGATCCTAGGATCCCGAGATATATAAATATATATATGAAAATAATAATAATAATATTCCACAACTATCACTCAACGCCATCTAGTCCCAAGCTAAGCAGAGCTTGTGTTATGGGTACTAGACAACTGATAAACATACTTATATATTTCTAAATACATACATATTATAGATAAATTACACCCAGACACAGAACAAATGATCGTGCTCATCACACAAACATTTGTCCTGGGTGGGAATTGAACCCACGACCTCCGGCATAGCAGTCAGGGTCACTAACCACTAGACCAACAGGCCTGTCCAAATGGGGTCCTACGTCGACCCGTAGCGAAGATTATTGTGCTTCCCACAGACCGAGAGTTGTAAGTCGGTTGAACCCTGTTACAGGGGGTGGAATGTAGGCGAAGCCCAATAAAACGAGCTATATTTAATATTAATCTGTCATTGTTATTGTGGGCGAAGCCTAATGAAACTAGCTATCCATTGACACCAATATTTCCATTCTAATGTAAAAGGTAACTAAGTTATAGCCCATGTAAAATACCTAAATAAATACCTAAATGTTCTTTCGTAACCAGTAATAGATATCTAAGACAATACTGACTTGAATATCGTAGAATGTTAGTAATAACAATGTATTGACTTATGTTTTAGCCTGTTGAATGCAAAATAGCTTGTAGGAACAACCTGTTAGAATCTAATTAGACTGTAATGCCGGTGTCATTGTTTACTTAAGACTAATTACCGTTTGGATACTTTAATTGTAATTGCCTAACTATTAAACTTGTAGTTCAGTAATCATGGTGCAAGAATGTATGCTCCAATAGGACGACGTCTATTTGTTAATCCAATAAGAAACTAGGAGCCTTGAACTTCCTTACACGTGTTTTCGAATTCTCGACAGGTCGAGACCTGCTCCTTTGGGAAAGTCCATTTTAATCGTTTATAATTGGCGGAGCGCCCGGGAAGTAAGGAAGTGCGTTGGACATTTGCACTATGCGGTAAATACTATATAAGGGCCGAGTGTCTATTTTTAGTTTAGTCTTCTTACAATTTAGCATGCGTCAACAAGTTACCACGTAGTGTTTGTGAAGTAAGGGGCTCCGTTGTCCACTGCTTAGTCGCGATGTACCCTATAACTAGTTAGCCAGTCTTTAGTAATGTGTAGCTAGGATTTAATTGTGTGTTCTGATTGTATTTTATATTGTGTGCTGTGTATCTACTGACTATTTCTCATAACCATTTTATGTGTGATTTCTGTGTAATTTTCTGTATAATTTCTGTGTACCAAATATAAGCAATGATTGCGACATTCTGACTGGTTTAATTTCACTCTTTCGTCAAGGGAACACCGTCACCCCCGCCTACAACACCTGACTCCCGTTTTAATAACAATTATATTTCAAGTTTGTTAAATTTTTACCCTTAAGGGGGTAGAATAACAATAGGGAATAGGGGATGAAAGTTTGTACGAAAAGGGGAATGACAAGAATCGGCGGAGCTACTGGTCGGAATTGAAAAATTCTCTTTGTGTTGGGTAGCCCATTTATTGAAGAACGCTATATAATATCACGCTACAGTCAAAAGGAGCGGAGCAGCAAACGAAAAATGGACGAAAACTGCCAGGCAATTCGATGGGACGGGAAGGGGAGCGAAAATTTGACGCGGACGAAGTTTAAAAAAACTAAAAACACGCTGAATTTTGAGACGTATGTCAGCGTAGTTTGTGACGTATGTCAGCGTAATTGTCAAAGACAGTTTTTATGAAAAACTTTTTGTTAAATACCACGCGGACGAAGTCGCGGGTAACAGCTATTACCTATAATATAACCTGAATTAACACATCTTACCGCGGTAGTACGTCCTCCTGCGTTAATTTCCGACACCTACGCGGGCGAAGCCGCGGGCAAAAGCTAGTTACCCAATAAATGGGTTGTGGAGATCAGATAGGCAGACGCTCAATGTGAAACACTGGTATTCAGCTGCATCCGGTTAGACTGGAAGCCGACTCCAAGATAGTTGGGATAAGGCTAGACAGAGGGCAGGGTTTCTGAAAGCAGAGCCTTTAACATTCACCCATGTACAATGTAGTTCGACTGGCCTGTTAATCTAGTGGTTAGTCACCCTGACTGCTAAGACTGAGGTCGTGGGTTCGATTCCCACCCAGGACAAATCTTTATATTATGTGATGAGCTCAATCATTTAGTTCTGTGTCTGGGTGTAATTTATCTATAATCCACATTCTACATGTCGACAACCTCGCGAGCCAAATCAAGATAATTGATCTGTTTATCTTTCTCAGCTTTCACGAGGTTTTCGTCATGTTATTATTATTAATGTGAACGTGAGAAAAGAATATGATTACCATCACTCTTCACCACTCTTGGAGAGTTGGTGATGATTTACTTTGACGGTTAGTACAATATTGTATTTTTCCGTGTCGTGCCGGACATATAAATAACACCATCCCATTTCTTCCCGTGGGTGTCGTAAAAGGTGTTCTCTATGCATTTTACCACGAAACTGCGATAGCCAACACGCCTGCCAAGCGTGGCGATTATCTGTCAGGGTCGCGAGATTCTTCGAAAGAGATACCGTGACCTTGGCACATGGGCAACTGAAGGAACACGGGTGGGTTTTAGTCAGTAAAAGTCTGACACGCCCTCCCGCCCCGCCCAAGAGCGGGAGACGTCAATTGATGATTTCACATCCAAAAAAAAAAAACAAAGCGTGGCGATTATGGCAAAACCCCCCCTCTTTGGGGGAGGCCTATGTCCTGCAGTGGTCGTCTTGCGGCGGAAATGATGATAATATTGTTTGCTTACCTATGGGTGGTCTGACGACGCAGATCGGCATGTCAGCTGCATTAGACCTCACCACTTCCTCGGCCACCGCCTTCGTGAACGTGTACGTGTTGGGCCAGCCCTCGATCAACCTGGAGCACCAACAAACCATTGTCAATATTATACGGGATAGCTCACCATGTTTTGGCTAGAAAAATGTCTTATTTTTCTTTGTAAATGTGCAAGGAATACTTAAATTTGACTGGCCTGTTAGTCTAGTCGTTAGTGACCCTGACTGCGAAGACAGGTCGTGGGTTCGATTCCCACCCAGGACAAATCTTTGTGTGATGATCACAATCATTTGTTCTGTGTCTGGGTATTATTTATAATATGTACGTATTTAGAAATATATAAGTATGTTTAGCAGATGTCTGGTTGCCTTTTTTTTTTGGGTGAGAAATCATCAAATTTTAATGAAGTCTCCCGTTCTAAGTGGAGTGGAAGGGCACGTCAGACTTTTACTGACTAAAATCCACGCGTGTTCCTTCAGTTGCCTATGCCAGGGCCACGGTAACTCTTCCGAACAATTCCGCGAACCTGGCAGGATGTATTTTTTTTTACCGTGGAGTGATCCTGTCGAGTCTGTCCTGGTCCATCTGCTCTGCCATGGCGATCATCACGTGTGGTGCTATGGGGGTCGGGTAGAAGTCTTCTTGCACCTCCTTCCCTATGCGGTCGTGGGTCGCGTGGTTGTACGCTGTTGAGACGTACACGAAGTTTCTGGAAAAATCGTGTTTTCTTGTCAATGTCAAAGCGGTATATGAGAGCCGCAAAATGACGAGCTGTGCATACAGGCCTGTAGCTAGACTCCAATTTGAGGTAGGGCAGCATTGGCTACAGGTAGGGCGGAAGTAAAAAATATATCATAATTGATCTGCTCTGAAGCACGGGCTCCTAAATCAATCAACATCACCTCTATACAAATAATTTTTGTGACAGAACATGAGCATGGATCTAAGGACAGCTAATAAATCCTCAATGATGAAGAACAAGTAAACAAGACGGTTGAAATTTTTCTCTGCATCAGCATATTATAATTAAATATATTATATACCCATTGCTTCATGTGATGGCGCTTCAAATGCCATCGATACATAGAGATAAGAATTATTATTATAATATGAAATGAATGTCCCAAACTGTGAAAAGTTTAGATACCTATTGCTACATTTTTTTATCTAAAACTATAAACATATAATCCAATTCTAATAGGTTATCTTCGTTTTTGGTATTTTTAAGGTAGGGCATTGTGATTTCAAGGTAGCCCTAGCTACGGCCCTGTGTGCATAGAAGCCTTTTTTTCTAGTTCTTGTTGTCTGTTCGCAAAAGTAATATTACCGTCTAACAAGTGCGCTATTGTCTGATACTGGGTATGCAATTTAAAGTTAAGTTTATAATTTTAAGTGATATTTGATAAACGAATGCTTCTCGCCATCATACTGTAAAGTTTAATGAGTAAATAAATTTTAAAAATATAGTTAGTGTTGACCTATTGATTGTTTTTCGTCAAATTAAAGTCATGTGACGGTTCTGAAGATGAAAGTGTAGAAATGTGTGGTCTTTAGCTTCTACATATAGCTTCTATTCAAATACAAACAATCGGACTCGGGAGACGTCGTTTTCTCCAAATTGCCAAAAAAAGGACCGTCCATTTTTCCATCCGGGACCTAAAATTATCCGGGCAAATTTACCTTTTTACTTCCCATTAGAACCGGCCGGGTAATTTGGTCTGTTTCGAACATTTTAAAACAAAACAAAATATAAAAAAAAAACGTATCTGCCAAATTTCAGGCTGATCGCTTCAAGTGGGGCTCACCTAAGTTTGGAGCAATCCTTGGCGAGAGCCACTGTCTCCCTGGTGCCGCGCACGTTGGTCAGGGTCGCCACGCGAATGGGCTCATCGAACCTTATCGTCGCAGCCATGTGGACTACTATATCCACCTGAAAGATATAGGTTTTGTAATAAATCAAAATTCATTTGTTCAAACTAGGCTGAGAGACAGTCATTTTTTATGTTAAAATTACAATTACCCAAAACGCCCGTCCGTCTCCACTTCCTAAGCACTAAGATCTAGTGCTTTAGCTGGGAACAAGAGAGGCGCAATAAACTCCCGATCAGCACAGCTGTCTTTTAAGTTAGAAGAATTTGTTTTTTACAACAATATGTAAGTAGGTAATGAACAATACGAAAAACAAAAAAAAAAAATGGAACAAAACATTGAAAACTACGTTAAAATAGAAATTAATAATAGAAAAACAAAAATGTAAACAGAATTTAAAACCTAAATAAAAGCCTCCAGGCATAAAGGGCGTGCCGCCATAGGATCTGGAGGCAAAGATAGTCCTCGCGCATATGTAAGAGCTGCACGAGGATGCAAAACGCTGCTGGGGCGAAACTCCGCTGCCGCGAGTAGTCACGGCACGGCGGACTGAGGTCCGGCGGGATCCCATTAAGACATGGTGGGTACGATTGTCGCAACCCATGCTGGGCACGCCACTATTGCGGTGGTAAGTCCCATCTTTGAGGAGTGGCTACAGAGGTGCCACGGCGTCCTCACCTTCCGCCTTACACAGGTCCTCACGGAAAACGGCTGTTTCGGGAGGTTCCTGTTCCGAATAAAGCGGGAGGAAACTGTCGGGTATCTTACCACTGTGTGGATTGCCTGGAGAACACGGTGGAGCATACGATGGAGGTGTGCCCTGCTTGGGCACACCTCCATCGTATGATCGTATGATCGGAAATCATCAAATGATTTCTCCCGCTCTGGGTGGAGCGGAAGGGCGTGTCAGACTTTTACTGACTAAAACCCACCCGTGTTCCTTCAGTTACCTGTGCCAGGGCCACGGTAACTGTTTCGCGCAAATCCTTAACCCTGGCAACAAAGTCTTTGCCTTTGCCTGGCAAGCATCGGTCCCCGCGGACCCCTTCAATCATCATCATCATCATTTCAGCCGTAAGACGTCCACTGCTGGACTTAGGCCTCCCCCAATTTAGGGGGCTTTGTCATAATCGCCACGCTTGGCAGGCGGGTTGGCGATCGCAGTATGGTGGTAAAATGCATAGAGAACGCTGCTGCCCATTCTCTAGTAAGTCCCTTAGTCGCCTTTTACGACACCCACAGGAAGAAATGGGGTGGTGTTATTCTTTATGTCCGGCACCACACGGTACGGGACGGACCCCTTCAATACTAGCTGACATCTCACTGAAGCGCACGTGGAACACAACGCGCCGTCGCGTCGGCACTGGCTAGCACCCTAATTGCGAAACGCACAATTTATCAGAATCTGAATGGGATTGAAGATTATTTCTAAACCATTGCGTCATTTGTTCAAATAAATTGTCGGCTCAGCAACGTAAATAACGCAATGAATGTTGTTTAACTATGAATATTAAACCAATTCCCACCGATAAAAAGTTCCGCAATTACCCTCCTTGCACCCTAATTGTGAAACGCACAATTTATCAGAATCTGAATGGGACTGAAGATTATTTCTAAACCATTGCGTCATTTGTTCAAATAAATTGTCGGCTCAGCAACGTAAATAACGCAATTAATGTTGTTTAACTATGAATATTAAACCAATTCCTACCGATAAAAAGTTCCGCAATTACCCCTCTGGTCCTTACCGGGCAGCAAGCTACCCATTGCTCGCCGCCCGTGCCTATCGATGGCCGGGAGTCCGCAATGGAGCCATTACCTACCTGGATTCTGAAGTTTGTGATCCTTCTGAGTACCTACGTTATAGCTATTGTATCGTAGAACTTCATATTTACCTCAGACGTGATGGAGTTCCAGTCCTTTTCACTAAGGCCAAGCCTTATATCGGCCACGTTGCCTTGCACCGGCACTATTCTGTCAGCGAAGCGAGGCTGCTTCGAACGCACCAACTCATACACCTGTTGGAATAATACTGTTAGGTTTCAATCAGTAAATAAACTCAGATTCAGTTAACTTTATTTGCTCAAACACGTTACACACACACAATTAATACATATTATTACTTATTATATTATTTATACATATTTGGACATTTAAAACATATTTGGATGAAATTAAAAAAATACAGATTAGATTTATGAAACTTTTAGTAGACAAAAACACTAAAAACCGTTGCAGAAATAAAGATTACGAAGACCTGTTTTTCTGTGTGTTTCTGTTGTTTATGCTGCCAGTTCATGAGAGGGTAGTGTTCATATTCATATTAATTTAATTATTGTTTGTCACAGGTTGTCTCTTGCTATAGAACAACATAGTAGTGATACATTTCAAAACGACATTATACGCACAAGATCCCAAAGAAACAATAATGTAAAAACATTTTCTAGTTCCCACAATTTTTCATAGCCTTCCGCAAGATATTAACAGCTGTATCTCAAAAACTGTTTGTAAAGTAAAATGAGATATTAGATATGTTTTTCCAAAGCCTCACTGTAAATAATACTTGAAAAACTTGCGTATTGTATGTCTCTGCTTATTGTTGTTTATTTTTTATATGTTTAAAGGTGTCAATATAATATTATCACAAAAAATATTGGAAAAAGGAGCTACATCTGCCAACAAACTGCCGTGCAGTTTGGCAGAAGTAATATATTTTGTAAAAAGCCAAAACATTGTGAATTAAAACTTTTTTTTTTAAGAAAAAATGTTGCAGTGTTATACGTACATGGAGTTGTGCAACATGTTTACCATATTGCCATGGTGTGCAAATATTAATAAATTAATTTAAAATAAAATATATTTATTTCGAGCAACCTTACCTCATATTTGGACGTACACACAAATGCAGAAAACAATAAAAAGGATAATAAATATTATAGAAACTAGCTTTTGCCCACGGCTTCGCCCGCGTAGAAGTCGCTGCTGCGATAGTTTCCAACCATATGACAAAATAATAAATTTAATTATATTTACTTTTAAAATGAAGAATTTTCCACAAAACTTTATCCCCTTTTTCAGCTCCAGGAGTAGAATTATCAAAAATTCTGAGACACGTATAAGTAAATCAATTTTAAATCGTCAGCCGAAACAAAGTTTTTAGAACCTAGCTTGAAAACTGACGGAATTTCATACATACTTCCGCCCCCTATTTCACCCCTTTACGGGGGAGTTTAGAAAAATCCTTTTTAACTATCGTCTGCTAGTCATAATCTAGGTACATCTGCGCGAAATTTCATTTTCGTAGGTCCAGTAGTTTTTAAGATTTCGTAATTAATCAGTGAGCGAATGAATGTATTTATGAGTGACCTTTCGTTTTCATATATAAAGTGTATCTATTCATACACGAAATATTTAAAGAGGTACACCTGTAGGTGGTAAAGAAGCTATAGCAAAGAAAAAAAAAATGAAAAGTATTTTTTTTTTTTCAAAATTTAATATTTATAAATTATTTGACGCACATAAGAAATACTGGCTCCTTCTTATTTTTAACATCCATTACTCTAGTTTCTACAGTGGCCACGCTCGCGCTGTCCGGTCGGAGCCCTAGCAGCGTCAGGCGGGCCATTTATAGAATTTGGAGTAAAGGTTTTATGCAAAACGTCTCAAGCAGTTTTAAAATTATAATAATTACGAAAATTCTAAAACGCTTAGATAAAAAAATCTTTTTGCTTCTATAGCTTCTTTACCACCTACAGGTGTGCCTCTTAAAATATTTCGTGTATGAATAGATACACCTTATATACATGGTTATTTGTAAAACACCGGCAATCTCTCAGGACTATGTTACTAACATCATAATCAACAACTTTTGTTCTATGACTTTTCAAAATTCACGCACAGGCGTGCATTCCAACTATGGTGAGTCGCAGTACAGTTTTGTCGCACAAGTGTTATTCGCACATCCATTTGTCGAGCTCACGTAGTACACTCGCACGTGTAGAGAGACGTACAACACGCCCTATTCCTAGAGCGTTATCTACACTCCCCTTGAACAGCGCGCAAAACGACTGGCCTGTTAGTCTAGTGGTTAGTGACTGACCCTGACTGCAAAGACTGAGGTCGTGGGTTCGATTCCCACCCTGGACAAATTTTTGTGTGATGAGCACAATCATTTGTTCTGTGTCTGGGTGTAATTTATCTATAATATGTATGTATTTATTTAGAAATATATAAGTATATTTATCAGTTGTCTGGTTACCATAGTACAGGCTCTGCCTAGTTTGGGATCAGATAACGGTGTGTTGGTTGTCCTAAGATATTTTTAAACCTGCGTGCAAGCATGTTCGCCGGCAACAACAGAATGCAGGGTGTACAAAACCCAGCACCATGCAATATTCTCGCATTCTGTATATCGATGAGGCTACGTATATAGGCCAATGCAAAAATTTGAGTATTTTCGTTTTTTTGTGTTAAATGCATCCTTTTACTAAAGTTGATAACGTGCATTAAAAAAAAAACACATTTATAGGTGAACATTTTGGCCCTTAGGTATACATAGGACCCATCGATATTGGCTATTCGGAAAGTAAGTGTCTATCTAATAAATCAAGTAAGCAAATAATCATGTCAGACTATCTACATGGTCTTCACATGATGTGACCAAGATTATGTCTGGACTTTAAAAGAGACTGTGACCTCTGAGTTTCCCGGTAAGGACCAGGCTCGGGTCGACGGCGCGTAGTGTTCCACGCGCGCCTCAAAGAGATGTCAGCAGCACTGAAGGGGTCTGCTAGGACCGATGCCTGCCGGGGTCGCGTGATTGTTCGAAAGAGATATCGTGACCCTGGCACATGGGCAACTGAAGGAACACGGGTGGGTTTTAGTCAGTAAAAGTCTGACATGCCCTCCCGCTCCGCCCAGAGCGGGAGAAGTCATTTGATGATTTCCCACCCAAAAAAAAAAAAAAAAAAAACCTCTGAGTTTGTTTCGGCCTTTCTTCTCAGAGTAGTCCGATAGGAAACGCGGACCTCATATAGTAAGAAAATATCATTGACGTGTGTTTGTACAAACCTACTTTGAGAAATAAAAACATTTATCAATCAGAAAACGTAGGTACCTGTGGTTCAAATTTGTCGTGGCACTTACAAATTGTTTTTTTGATTCTACTTGAATATTGAAACCGGAAATTATATTTTTTATAACCTTCTAATTGTTTTTCATTTAACAATTGAAGTTAATTAATAACCTCAATAAATATTTAGTGGAATGAACTTTAAAGTATTCATTTGAAACGTGAAAACCTTCTAAATATTATAATGTATATCTTTACATATTATAAAACAAAGTCACTTCCCGCGTCTGTACTAACTACAAACTAAACTACTCAACGGTTTTTGATGCAGTTTTCAGCAATATATAGTGATTTAAGAGCAAGTATAACACGCGGGTGAAGCCGCAGAAAATAGCTAGTTATACATGAAAACCTTCCTCTTAAATCACTCTATCTATTGCTGAAAACTACATTAAAATCCGTTGAGAAATTTAAAAGATCTAAGCGAACAGACAGCGAAAGCGACTTCACTTCTTTCAATCTACAGCAATATTATAAAGCTGAAGAGTTTGATTGAACGCGGTAATCTCAGGAACTACTGGTCCGAATTGAAAAAATATTTTTGTGTTGGGTAGCCAGTTTATCGAGGAAGGCTATAGGCTATATAATATCAAGCTTCAACTAAGAGGAGCGGAGTAGTAATGAAAAATGTTGCAAAAACGGGGAAAATTGCGCGGATAGGCGATTCGACGCGACGGGAAGGGTCGGAGGAACAAGAAATTTAACGCGGACGAAGTCGCGGGCAGAAGCTAGTGTAAAGATATGTGGGCGAAGCCGCTGGTAAGAGCTAGTATTTTATATTTCCTTTTAGTGAGTGTAACCAGATGGGTAATTGCGGAACTTTTTATCGGTAGGAATTGGTTTAATATTCATAGTTAAACAACATTCATTGCGTTATTTACGTTGCTGAGCCGACAATTTATTCGAACAAATGACGCAATGGTTTAGAAACAATCTTCAATCCCATTCAGATTCTGATAAATTGTGCGTTTCGCAATTAGGGTACTGGATAGGGTTTGTTGACATATTATCCATCTATTATTGCTACGGTACTTTACAAAAGACCGTAGGTACACACCTACATGTATGAGTTACATTCAGTCAAAAAAGTTTCGGGAATGAATGATTTGTTTATGGTTCCAAATTCAATATTTTGTTTTTTTTTGCTGTTAGATTGGCACAACTGTTTTCTATTTTGGCGCGGAGTTTGAGTTACACCTGTTATTTAAATTAAATACAGTGCTGTTTTAGATATATCTAATCTAGTACTAATTGCGAATTTCTAATGGACAAAAACATCGAACGAAGAGTTTGTCTTAAATGCATCACCAATGGAATTTCTTGTTTGAAGTTACTGAAAATGTTACAGAAGGCTTACGGTGAATCGACTTTAACAAATACGTGCTTATGAGTGGTACAAAGCCTTCAAAAGCGGTCCAGATGTGATAGAAGATTTGCCTCACTCTGGTAGGCCATCAACGTCTGCAACTGAAGTTAAAATCGCAAAAGTGAAGAAAATTGTTACTGAAAATCCTCATTCAAGTTTGAGAGAGATAGCTACTGAACTTTCTGTGTCTCACGAGTCGGTCCGTACCATTTTAAATAATCACTTGAAACATGTTGCTGCTCCCAAAAGACCTGCCGGAAGGTCAAACGATTAATAAAGAATATTATTTCAGAGTTATGCGGCGTTTAAGAGGGCAAATTAGATGAAAAAGGCCAGATTTGTGGAAAGTAAATTTTTGGATTTTGCACCACGATAATGCGTCTTCGCAAAGGCCATCATTGTGAACGAAAACTCAACAAATATCATCGAGCAACCACCTTATTCTTTTTCCTAAACTCAAATTACCACTTCGTGGCACCCGTTTTCATTCGGTAGAAGACATAAAAGAGAATTCGTGGCGAAAACTGAACTCGATTATGGAAAAAGCATTTAAAAAATATTTTGATGACTGGATTATTCGTTGGTGGTACCTAAGTGTTTTTTTTTTTTTTTTTGATGGGAAATCATCAAATGACTTCTCCCGCTCTGGGCGGAGCGGGAGGGCGTGTCAGACTTTTACTGACTAAAACCTACCCGTGTTCCTTCAGTTGCCCATGTGCCAGGGTCACGGTATCTCTTTTGAACAATCACGCGACCCCGGCAGGCGGTACCTAAGTGTAACGTTTCTGAAGGAGCATACTTTGAAAAATAAATTTGGATGAATAACTAACATTTAGTGTATTATTGATCTTTTCCCGGTTTTTCTTGACAAAGTAGTATATTTTTCTCACTATTATCTATACTAATATAATAAAGCTGAAGAGTTTGTTTATTTGGTTGAATCTCAGGAACGACTGGTCCGAATTGAAAAATTATTTTTGTGTTGGGTAGCCTATTTATTGAGAAAGGCTATATAACATCACGCTATGATCAAAAGGAGCGGAGCAGTGGCGAAAAATGTTCGAAAACTGGCAGGCAATTCGATGCGACTTTCTGTTGCATCGAATTGCCTGCCAGACAGGGGAGCAAAAATTTGACGCGGACGAAGACGCGAGCAGTAGCTAGTTGAGGAATATAATTGATCGGTAAAACTTTTACTTTAGACACAAGGCTAGAACGTACCGGTGTGATTTTTGGTTTTGTTGAGGTTGAAGCAAACTCATAAAGAGAAAAAACCGGCCAAGTGCGAGTCGGACTCGCGCACCGAGGGTTCCGTACAAACCTGCAGGTCATCATCATCATCATTCGTCATCATCGTTTATGAAATTAAATGTTTTTTTTTTAATTTTTATATTTGAGTTGACTGAATGAAAGGTAAATTGTGGTTTACGATTTATGACGTATTAAAAAAAAACTACTTACTAGATCTCGTTCAAACCAATTTTCGTTGGTAGTTTTCATGGTAATGTACATCATATATTTTTTTTAGTTTTATCATTCCCTTATTTTAGAAGTTACGGGGGGGGGGGGACACACATTTTACCACTTTGGAAGTGTCTCTCGCGCAAACTATTCAGTTTAGAAAAAAATGATATTAGAAACCTCAATTTCATTTTTAAAGACCTATCTATAGATACCCCACACGTAAGGGTTTGATTAATTTTTTTTTTTGTGTTTCAGTTCTATGTATGGGGAACCCCAAATATTATTGTTTTAAAAAAAAATGATATTAGAAACCTCAATATCATTTTTGAAGACCTATCCATAGATACCCCACACGTATGGGTTTGATGAAAAAAAAATTTTTGAGTTTCAATTCTATGTATGGGGAACCCCAAATATTATTGCTTTTTTTCTATTTTTGTGTGAAAATCTTAATGCGGTTCACTGAATACATCCACTTACCAAGTTTCAATAGCACAGCTCTTATAGTTTCGGAGAAAAGTGGCTGTGACATACTCGGACAGACAGACAGACAGACAGACAGACAGACAGACAGACAGACAGACAGACAGACAGACATGGCGAATCTATAAGGGTTCCGTTTTTTGCCATTTGGCAACGGAACCCTAAAAACTCTTAATAAATATAACAGTCCATTAGGTAAAAAACTTACCGGATCTTTCAGCATATAGTCCAATCTCTCCTGCAACGATTTCCCTTTCTTTGGTCTCAGCAAAATGAACATTTTCTTTATTTTGCACGATCTGTGTAGTTAAAAAAAAAAAAAATTGTTGAGGGTGACAAAGTAGCACGGGAGACAGGTCTTCTGAAAAAAAAAAAAACGTAGATCTAGGAGCCGAACTGTTTTGTAAGTATAATCATAAGAAAACAGATAGATGAAACATTCTTCAGAAATATTTTTTTCATCAAGGACTTAAAAATCAGGGCAGTTTTTTCCGCAGCTTCGCGCTCTTAGACGCCCAAAAATATCCTATGGGAACGGTGTACCTACCGGGATAAAGTACCCTATGTGTTAATTCAGTACATTAACTTTCTCTCTATTTCTCGTGCTAAATCATTTGCAAATCCGTTCAGCCGTTTTCGCGCCAATCCGGAACATACATTTACACAAACGGGCGAAATATTCTAAAAACGCTATTTCCGGCATCAGACTGGTTCACACACCATCTAACAATTATTTTTCTAAAAATATTTAATGTAGGTACAGTTTTGTCTTCAATACTATTTTACATGTATAGATAGGTATCTGTATTTTACATGGATAGATTAAATGCGTTACCCACACAAAGCAAGGCATAATTGACCTTTGGAGAAACTTCCATTTTCTGGGTCCAGGCCACCTGAAGATTTTGTCCTGTACTTGTGATTTACTGATCGTCATTATTTATGTCAAACATATGAAAATTATTTTATCGATATAGGTCTGTACCTATATCGATAAAATAATTTGTAGATTGATAAAATGTTTTATTAATCAGATTTTAAAATTGTAGGCTTGCAACGAATAGTATATTCGGCAGTATACCGTCATATTGCGCGGGTCATTGGTGTTTTGCCGTGTATCGCCAAAACACCAATGACCCGCGCTATTCGTGTAATTAACGATTTTCACGAGAAGATCGATGTATTTACATGCCAGTTGAGTGAATTCGCAAAAATACTGTTGTATATTTTATGTTATAGTATAGATTAAACTAGGGTAATGTTGTTATTTGTTATATTGTAAATATTGTGTATTTTATATTTAGAAACCTAGTAGGTATGTATAGTAGATATTATGTTTATTTTTATTTTATTGTTCGTAGTAAGTTAATTTTAAGACCGCACTATCGCATTAGGTGTAAACCTGTAAGGATAGTTATAAGGGAGATTTTAATAAATAAATAAATAAAAATAAATAAATAAATACCGAATATTCGGCGAGCCCCCTGACCGGATAGCCGAATATTAGGCAAAAGTATTCGGCCGGATTTTAGCGCCAAAACTTGTACAGACGTGATTTTTTCGCACTCGTTTGTTCTAACCATTCTACCGCTGTCACTGTCAAACATCAAAAAATATAGTTTGCCAACAGCCTTGACGAGATCCCTCCTCTTTACGGACCACTTGAGGTAAAACCCCATTTTCTCGATATTTTACTATGAAACCCATATAAGATTGTGGCTGTTTCGTAATGTGTACAAGTTTTCCTATTCGGTGTATGACATTTATGTAATTTGGATCAGAATAAAACGAGTATCATTCAAATTAAAAACTAGTTTTGTTATTTTCGTCCCATTTTTATTATAAAAGGTCCCAGAAATTCTTGTAAAAGACATATTTTAACCTTACCCTTCTAAATTTTGATTACGACAATAATTCAAATACATAGAATCTTTAAATTTTCTAATACAGAAGATGATTATGTACCTGTGTAATGTACCAATGACTACTTAAATGATATAAGAGAAATGAAAAGATGAATATATACGTAACGAATCGATTTTTTTTTCTTCATTTTACCAATTATCTCCCTATAACAAAATATATTACTTAAGTATTCGGTATTCGGCCGAATAATATGTAGATATTCGGTATTCGGCCGAATATAATAAAATCAGCCGAATAGGCCGAATACCGAATAGTAACCGAATATTCGTTGCAAGCCTATAAAATTGTAAACTCTGATCGAAAGAATTTCCAAAACTGTAAACAGTAATGAGTGGGGCATCATACGTACTAGAGGCCGCAGCGTGGGTAGGTCTACAAGGTGGTGGAAACATGGTGAAGGTCACTGGAATCTTACTGGACGTGGGAGACATACGGCAGATAGTTTTGACGATGTTTGGGGGAGACTTATGTCTTTGAATAACGATGCTGATTCCTCACCTGAAGAGTTTCTCAATGAGCTGCTTGCCCAGGAAACCAGAGCCGCCCGTGATGAAGACCGAGGCGCCGCCGTAATACTGCTGCACGGCGGAGTCCCCGCGCTCAATGACATCGTTCATCGCCTTCTGGCGCGACAGCATCTCTGCTTCAAACGCCTGAGCCGGGTCCATGCTGAACTTCCAAAAACCTCAAACCAACAACTTAAAAAAAATTCAAGAAATATCCCCGTAGTTACCAAACGTAGTGATTGAATCTCTTGCCCTTCTTATTTGAGAAGAGATCTTTGAACAGCAGTTGAAAAAAAAAGATTATTTTATTCCGTAAAAATGTAGACAATACTACATTACTGCTCAAATGAAATAGAACTTATGACGACAATTTTCTTTTTAACTGCAGAGTTAGGTAGTTACATATTATATTAACAAATTACTCGAGTTTATTTTAGTCACAGCGTGTTTTGGTCGGTAGAAGACAATGGTTAATAGTTCAAAGGTGACCTAGTAAAGAACTCCTGCACCTACGAAAAAGTTTGTTTGATAACCCGGTCCGGTAAGTGTGGGGGTTCAATGCGACACGCATTAGAAAATTTATTGAGGTTTGTAATACGAGAGCCTACGATCAAAACGATGTTGCATCATTGTACGACCAAAAAAATTAAAAATCGTAAGTTTAATTTTATTACTAGCTTTTGCCAGCGGCTTCGCCGTATTATACGTTTAAACCTTCACTCTATCTATTAAAAAAATAAATAATAGTTTAAAAAAACTAAAAAACACGCTTCCATGGAAAACCAAACTAAAAAGTACAAAATAATGGAAAAAAAGCGTGGGGTGCTTTTAAGGTATTTTTTTATTGATATCAGGCACCCCACGCTTTTTTTCCATTATTTTGTACTTTTTAGTTTGGTTTTCCATGGAAGCGTGTTCTTTAGTTTTTTTAAACTATTATTTATTTTCTATTTTTTAGGGTATTTCGAATTTTGAGACGTATGTCAGCGTAGTTTGTGACAGTTTTTTTGATGTCCTGGTAACCCTGGCAAGGATAATGGCACAAATTTATGAAATTATTGCATTGTCATCAGTCCTTGATAGGTGTGCAAAGTTTGAATGAAATCTGGTCGTTTAAAGTGGGTCAAAATCGCACTATAAGGAGTCGGTTACAAACAAACATACAAATATACAAACATACAAACATACAAATATACAAACATACAAACATACAAGTGAAGCTAATATAAAGCGTGTAAAAAGCCGCATCAAAATCCGTTGTGTAGTTTTAAAGATCTTAACATAGGTACATAGGGGCAGACAGAGGGAAGCGACTTTATTTATACTAATATGTAGTGATATATTCTGAATCCGACTCGGTATTATGTTAAAAAATAGACAGATGGTTTTATCGCAACTTATATTTTTTTAACCGACTTCAAAAAAAGGAGGAGGTAATCAATTCGTCTGTATTTTTTTTAAAATGTTTGTTAGCTCATAACTGTTGACTGCGTGAACCGATTTCGATGTTTTTTTTTTATTTGATAGCTGGTGCTCCCCGATTGGTCCCATTTTAATTTGGTTCCATTTGGACAATGGGATCCATGTGAAAACCATATAAGTCTTAAATTTGCATTAAGTATTTGCGCGACAAATGAACGAATAACGCGATTAGATTAGTGCGAGTTATCTACCATAACTAAAAAGTTAAAAATAAAAACTTAAAAAAAAACAACCGACTTCCTTAAAAAAAAAACACTACAAAGTCAAAAATAACTTTAATTTCGGAAGTCGGTGGCAAAAACCTTAAATACAGATCCTAAGACACCGAATTCCGAAATTAAAGTTATTTTTGTCTTTGTAGTGTTTTTTTTTAAGGAAGTCGGTTGTTTTTTTTTTTTTGTAAAAAGTTTTATTAATTTAATTAATTAGCCTAATAAGTCTAGTGTCACAGTAAAAAATTGAAAATAAATAAATAAATATCTTAGGACAACCAACACACCGTTATCTGATCCCAAACTAGGCAGAGCCTGTACTATGACAACCAGACAACTGATAAACATACTTATATATTTCTAAATACATACATATTATAGATAAATTACACCCAGACACAGAACAAATGATCGTGCTCATCACACAAAGATTTGTCCTGGATGGGAATCGAACCCACGACCTCAGTCTTAGCAGTCAGGGTCACTAATCACTAGACTAACAGGCCAGTCAAATGAAAATGTTTCTACCGTTTGTTCGTTGTTTCGGAACAGCACATATTCATACTGAGCTAGTGTCGAGCAAACACGTGGCATAGCTACGAATATGTATTGCGAAATATGTTTCTTTTTAACCGACGAAAAAAACGGAGGAGGTTATCAATTCGACGCGTATATATATTTTTTTCTTTTTTTTCTATGTATGACCACGCATAACTTTTTACATAGTAGTCCGATTGTGATAATTCTTTTTTTATTGGAAAGGGTATACTTCGGAGGTGGTCCCATATGGATAGGAAAACATGGGATGATTGTAATGTATGACAACGCATAAATTCTTACAGAATAGTCCGATTTTGCAAGCATGTAGATTAGTAGATTGTAGCCACAAAAAAATTATAAAATAAAAACTTTTTAACAAAAAAATTAAACCGCCGAAAAAACTAAAAAGCAAAAATTTTGAGTCGGCGGCAAACAATCAATGAATAAAGATCACTAAATTACCTTAAATTTATAGAAATAACCAAATCAAATTAATTAATTAATTTGCTTGTTTGGCGCCGACTCAAAATTATTTAGGTTTTTAGTATTTGCTTTTCAGTTTTTCGGCGGTTAAATATTTATGTTAATAAGTTTTTTTAGGATTTGTGATGGAGTAAGGTTGACGTGATAATGGCTGGCAAAGTGCTAATCTATACTAATATTATAAAGCTGAAGAGTTTGTTTGTTTGATTGAACGCGCTAATCTCAGGAACTACTGGTCCAAATTGAAAAATTCTTTTTGTGTTGGGTAGCCTATTTATCGAGGAAGGCTATAGGCTATATAACATCACGCTACAATTAAGAAGAGCGGAGCAGTAATGAAAAAAGTTGCAAAAACGGAGAAAAACGCACGGGTAGGCGATTCGACGCGACGGGAAGGGTCGGGGCAGCAAGAAATTTAACACGGACGAAGTTCACGGGTAGAAGCTAGAAGGTACTGAATAAGGATTATTTAGGAAACTCTCACTAGGTTAGGTCAGATTACAGTTGCGACCACACGTTATCACGAAAACAAACGGCGTGGATTCGAACTGTGCATACTTGTTTTTTTGAACAAAGAGTGGTATGGTTCACACCTGGAGCCTTGCGAGTTTTGAGGCATTCAACAGTTAGTGAGTTTCTGTGCAAGTACCAAGGCCAAGGCTGTTTATGCTCGATTCACTCACTCAGATCGAAAGTGGGTGTGACAGTTCCATATTAGGCGATTAACACACGGCACCGCGCACCGCCGCGGTAGGCGGTGAAGCGGATCTCATGTCGCATTGCCCTCTATTAAATCCGTTGATGCCTAACACACGTACACCGCCCGACCGCGTGGTCAATTCGATATACCGCCACCGCCGTCCGCGGCGGTGCGCGGTGCCGTGTGATAATCGCCTTAAGGCCCTCTTGTAGTTGACGACGTTTCGGCGAACATTGGCCGGTGGTTGCGAGCGCTTGAGCTGCTAGATTTTGTGTATAATTGTTTCGTGGAAAAAAATGATAAGGAAATTATAAAATATTTTCTCAGCATGCCCTAAAAAACAATAAAACCTATCTTTTGGTATGAGTTTTACATGGTTTAATGATGGAATCTCTTCAAGGTACACGTTTTAAATAGCGATTTAGTGTCATCTTTATGATTATTTTTTATCGAGCCAATTGTTTTAATTCACGTTTCTATCTTCACACAGCGCTTAACGGTATGTTCAATTTTCTTAATTTTTTTTTCGAAAACTCGTCATATTGCTAGATTTACAGAGGTTTAAAAAATTTAAAAAGTACTGCAACCTCGCCTTAAACCCTCGCCTGTATACCCATATACAGTGGTCCGTTTACTTAGTGTACTGCCGTTTTAACCTCCTAATGCTCTCGTAATGCTAACGCATAATGACTTGCTCGATGATTTCCCGGCTTTTTTATCTGCTCATAACAAGTAATCCGGTCAAATTTCACCAAAAAATAATACTAAAGCTACAAAAAATCATATAGACCTACATATTGGTAGTAATGTTCAGAACACCATTATATGTGAAATTTGAAAAGTGCCCAACAATCCCGAACTTGAAAAAAAAAAAATCTATTCAAGGTCAAAGATCACAAAAACGGGGTTTTAGCTCAGACGAAAATTGTAGATCATAAAATTATTAAAAAAAATAATATTTGAATACTTTTTTCCTAAGAGCCACCTATCTGAGATATAACGAATCAAACAGTTTAAAACAAAATGCATAGATCAAAAAATTCGTAGATATGTGACATCTGCCAACCCGCACTGGGGCCGAGTGGTGGCTTATATTGACCACCTCGTTGGAATTTGTCAGATGCGGTAGGCCAGGCTGTCCTTTTTTAAGGGTTCTATGGTTACGTCATCGTCGCCTGAGCTCGTACTATATATATTTCATGTTTCGTGGTGCCTTACGAACAGCCTGTGAAAGGTGGCGTGTCATCGGAGCACGATATAACAGTTACGTTAGGTTGTACGGTCATTTAGGGCGACGCATGTACTTTCGGGGCACGTCTGCTTCAGGAAGTACCTACATCAAATAGGCAGGGAGCCGTCTGGAGCGTCTGCTCGATGTCATCACTGCGTCCATTGTCTGGAGGACACGGCATGGCATACGCTTGCAGAATGTGCAGCGTGGGAGGAGCCGTGCTGTCGTTTCAGAATTGGGAAGCGACCGGCTGTGTTTCGTTCTATGTTCGGTGACGCAGCGTCGTGGGACACCGTGATCTGAAGTGGCGGAAAGTAAGAAGGAGATTTCGAGTGCCCTTTCGACCCACAGGGGCACCGGGCATCGGCAAAGGGCAGATAACGTCCTCTTCCGGCTCCGTAAATGGCTCCAGGCGCAGCGGACTCGGGGACCTCTGACGCCTCCTATCATATAATACCCAAGGTGCTAGTACGTAATATTCCACGCGCTCTTAGACGTCGCTAAATCAAACATCTCACTCCCCCTGCTTGAATAGACGGAGCCGGCAGGGGCTAATTGGGAGCTGCGTTGAAGAGTGCTTAGGTGCCCCCGTAGCCCTAGGTGCAAGTGTGCAAGGGAGAACACGGGCTGTTTTTGGTCAGAAGAAGTCTGACAGATCCCTCCATCCGGCCCAGGGCGGAGGACATCCATAAAGATTCCCAGCCCGATGCAAAAAAAATCTTTTTCACAGTCAGCTTTACAGATTCATATCAAATTCCAACACAGACCCAGCCTGTATAGCGTTAAAAACTTGCACTTCAGTCGTCTGGTCGATAAACCTACGTATCACGGTGACATGATTAATATTCGTGAGCTGACCCGTCCCACGTCACCTACGTCATACACGTCATACTTGTTGCCAACAACACATGACTACATTGAATACAGGAATAGCAATTTTGTAAAAATAGAACCGTCCAATTTGAATACTACAGTCTCTTATAACAGTCACGGCTGTATTTCTTGAAGCAATAGGTATACCAACCTTTAGGGGGGGGGGGGGGGGTAGTCATCAAATGACGTCTCCCACAGTAATTCTTTCGAACAAATCTGGCGACCCTGTCAGAGGTCAGTGGTATACCTACCTACAGTAAGTTTCAATAGTACGCACCTACCTTTGGAATGCGTAAACAAACCCTTTTGTTATATTCTTACGCAATTGCTCACCTAAATACAAACACATTGCACAAACACTTTTACACGTCAATCATATTATTTAAAACTAGATGAGGTCAGCGTTTCCTATCTGAATACTCTGAGAAGGTCCGAAACAAAATAAAATCAAAATATTTTTATTTCACATAAACCTACATGGGCACTTATGAAACGTCAGAAGGTAGGTGCACGGTTCCAAATTGTTGATTCCGATAGAGAAGAGCCGGCTGTTCTCACCGACAAGACAATTCACTACAATAGACGGATATAACCCTACAAGATAAAATAAATAAAGTTTATATATATATATATATATATAAAATATATAATATATATAAAATAAATAAGATTGATTTGACGTACGTCACGTCAAAAAACGTCAATTTATCATGAAATTGAAAAATAATATAATTTAAATGTATTATAATTGAATTTCGACCACCAGTTTAATTTAATTTAATAACCAATAGACAGAGTTACTTTCGCATGTAATAAATTCATTCCTGACCCGGAAAAAACAACTTAAAGCACAGAGCCAAGACTCGCCAGACAGCAAGTGGATCTGTTTGCCCAAATCGCCCCACGAACTTTATTACGACACTAGTGAAGGATCTTCCTGTATTCTACTTTATAGTGATATTCCTCTTCAGGAAAAAATACAGACAACATTGACGTTTGGACGCGAAGCTGTGTGTGTGGCTCAAAATGACATCCAGCGGCGCGGCGCCCTAGGCTGCCAGCGCGACTGCGCCGCTGTCATCATCAAGCTGTCAATTTATTTATTTTTAACGTCATTTTTGTTATTATTATTTTATTTTAGATTTAGTTGTATTATGTGATATTGTTAAGAAAAAATCGTGTAAGTTGTGTATTTTTTTTTTTTAAATGTTGAACAATGACGACCGTAGTGACGCCGTACGAAGCGCCAGTCAACCTGCCACATCGCTGGATGTACTAGTAAGATGCCCTCATTGTCCCCAAGCACGTTTTTTTAAAGGTGAACGAGGTTTGAAGGTACATTTGGGGAAGAAACATAAACCCCACAATGTGCCTTCATCATGCCCCACAATACCCACGTTTCTAACATCCGATTCACCTGCTCAACCCTTTTGGAAAACCCTTGCAAAATTAAAAACGACAACTCCAGTTTTAAAGAGAGTTCCTCGTGGCGCGAGACCTTCCGTGGCCTCAAGTTTAGCGCGTTGTATCCGCCTCGCCGCCCGAGAGAACTCTAAAAGTGCTTGGGAGCAATTACTCACCTTCCCGTTTAGAATTCTACATGTGCAAAAAAATTTGGCAAATAAAAAAACGTTAACAGCACAAATTAAGGATAACTGTAACATTTCGGCCCAACGTTTCGACCCTAAATTAACATCTCACCTACCACAAAGAGATTTATTGCACCATGTGGAATCTAAACTAGGCGAGGGTGATATCAGAGGTGCAGCTAGGATTATCTTTAGCAGCGATGTGGTTGCGCCGTACTCTCCAGAGACACTGACAGCTCTGGAGAGTAAACACCCCGCCCCGGCAGATGACCTCTCCTTCCCTGACCCACCCGATCCCGAATCCAACTCACTTACAATTACAGCTCAACAAGTATGTGCGGCCGTGTGCTCCTTCCGAAGTGGCTCCGCTGGCGGCCTCGACGGCCTGACGCCTCAGCATTTGAAGGACTTAATGTGTTCAGGCGCCGGGGAGGCTGGTGAGTCCCTTTTGAAGGAGCTGACGGCCCTCATAAATCTAATGCTCTCCGGCAATGTGAACGAAGCCGTCATTGACATTCTTTATGGGGCAAATCTATGTGCCCTGCGCAAGAAGCATGGCGGTATTCGTCCCATTGCCGTAGGGTCCATTTACCGGCGTATCGCAGCCAAAATTTGCTGTGCTTTCTACAGTGAAACACTGGCCAGCAAATTCCAGCCCCTACAGCTGGGGTTTGGCTCCAAAGGTGGCTGTGAGGCTGCGGTACATGCACTATCCACTTACCTCAATAGCGATAAAGGTGAGGTCATCCTTAAGGTTGACATTAAGAATGCTTTCAATTCCGTAAACAGGGACACCTTGTTGACAGAAGTCCAAAAAGAAATACCCAAAATTTACAGTTTTCTCTATCAATGTTACAGGCACCCCTCCAAATTACTTTATAAAGACAACCTTTTGAAATCAGCTGTTGGATGTCAACAGGGCGACCCTCTTGGGCCAGTCATTTTTAGTTTGGCAATAAATCCAATTATTCGACAGCTAAATTCTAAATTCAACGTATGGTATTTGGATGACGGAACCCTAGGAGGTGACGTAGACACAGTCTTAAAAGATTTAACTTTTTTAAAAGAAAAATTTAGTTCCATTGGCCTAGATCTTAACCTATCAAAATGTGAAATTTATCTTCCCCAAACCACTGACAGACAGACTACTATAGCAAAATTTTATACAATAGCACCAGATATCAAAATAACGGAAAGAAATTCTCTTCACCTCCTAGGGTCCCCAATTTTTGACGAATCCTTTCCAACGTTCATTGAGGAGAAAATACAGAATTTCTATGATGTCTCGGAAAGACTTTTCAAAATTAACATTCATTCGGCCTTCACACTAATTCGGTACTGTTGTTTTGGACCAAAATTAACGTATAACCTTCGTTCCTCCCATTTATGGAAGCATCCACAACTTTTAGAGAAAGTAGACCAAATTATTAGAAGCACTTTAACTTCGATCCTAAATGTGGCCCTGGACGACCGAGCATGGCAGCAAGCCACACTTCCCATTCGCCTGGGTGGACTCGGCGTCCGCAAAATTTCAAGTATAAGTTTACCAGCCTTCCTCTCCTCGGTCCACAGTACCGATAAATTAACCAGGAATATTTTATCTTCCACACTGGTCGATTTAGAAGTACCGTGTTTGACCGATGCGTTGAATGCTTGGAAAATGGCTTGCCCAAATACGGTTTTGCCCGACAACCCGTCCTCTCAGAGACAGTGGGACGTGCCGCTCTGCAGTATTTTACGGAATAACCTAATAAACACGTCACCTAATACTGTTGAGCGTGCCCGTCTGCTGGCTGTGGGAGAATGGGAGTCAGGCTTGTGGCTTCAGGCGCTCCCATCATCCACCGTAGGTACTATGATGGATGACTCATCGTTTCGGCTCGCTACGTGTCTCCGCTTGGGCGCACCTTGTGTTGCTCCGCACCGTTGTCACTGCGGTGAAGCTGTCGACAGTCTAGGGCACCATGGCCTGTCCTGCTGCAGGAGCGCAGGCCGAATAGCACGACACGCCAGCATAAACGATATTATTCGTCGAGCTCTTGTCACCGCCGGCGTACCAGCGGTATTAGAACCAAACGGCTTGGTACGTGACGATGGGAAGAGACCAGACGGCATGACGTTGTTGCCTTGGAAGGTGGGTAGGCCTCTGGTGTGGGACGCAACCTGTGTCGACACCCTTGCGCCATCTCATGTTCTTAGCACGGCGGGCTGTGCAGGCGCCGCTGCTGTGGCTGCCGAGACCCTCAAGCGGCGCAAATACTGTAACCTTATAGGTAACTACAGTTTTGAGCCGTTTGGGGTTGAAACGCTCGGGCCATGGGGCCCGAGTGCGCGTCTCCTTTTTAAGGAAATCTCGCATCGACTGATTGACACTTCACGTGACCAGAAGGCTGGCTCATTCTTTGGCCAAAGAATTAGCATTGCCATTCAACGTGGCAATGCTGCCAGTCTTCTGGGCACGTTTCCAGATGACAGCGATGCGGACGAGTACTTCGACCCCTAAGTGTCTTTTGTTTTTTTTTTTTATTTGTTTGTATAGTTAGTTATTTATTTTATTTTTAATGTTATTAATGTATAGTTATAGAATTTAGTTTCGACTACTTTAAGTACCAACTTTCGGGCAATAGGTACTAATACAAAATATTAGAGCCGGCAAGAAACTCCACGATTACTCTTTTAAAAACTCAGATCAAGCAAAAAAAAAAAATGGTTTTTATAATATATATTATAAATTGGTTTCAAATTACATTTTTTTTTTACTTTGTTTCTCCTTGCCACATCCTTGCCACACTCATGCAGTAGAACGGTGCGTCAAGCTCGTTACTGAGGCTTCTTCATCTGTTTGTGGGCCAGAGGCAAGAGATGGATTCATTCGCACGAGGATAAAGACAAAGCAAGACATCCAGTATTTGACACGAAATCACAATTTTTTAAGCAAAAAGAAGAGTCTGTAGCTTCAGCTTCCGAATGTTAAAATGCTTTTATTTAATATATTTTGTATATTTATAAGTACAATACTTAATTTCAAGCTTCAATATTTTCATTTTGATAAATACCTAGTTTGTCTCAAATAAAAACTTTATAAAAAACAAATTTTGTTATTTTCTTTAACTTTTAAATTTGATGCGACACCTTAAGATGTAAAAGTAGGAACTTGAAATTTTATTTTTATATCCCTAAGAATGTCGATCATCCGTTGGTGATACAGGAGTAACAAAGTTAAAAAAAAAAAAAAACACTCCACCCTACTGTGTAGGCCTGTCAACAAGTATCAGGTACTGAATAAGATAGAAAATTGTCTACAGTCTACAAGGCCTACAACGTTCTAACATTCACAAAGTATAAAAGTATAAAATAATCTACATAAATAATAGTATTTCATAAATACATATATTACATAGACATATTACACTATTTAAACCAAATGTCGTTTTTGCCATGACAACCAATATTAAAGAGTATAATAAAGGAGATGTTTCATTTTTATATGGGGCTCCGGCCATAACGTGTACAGTTTAGCGAAGCTGGGTAAATTACTCATGAATAGAATAAAGTATCATTTTTTTCATAATATCAAATGGTTTTATGTACAAAATAAAAATTAAAAATGTTTGACGTTTGTCCTAAGAGTTAGCAAGTGGTCATTTTGAATTCGTTTAGAAACACACTTCGAGAATGGAGACTAAAGATTTTTGTAACGATGAAATGGTCACACTTAATTATGTTTACTCAAAAATATTTATAAGAGAATAATAGTAATTTATTTTTAACACTACAAGAATACACCCATTTTGTAATTATTTTCTACTTAACATTGATTTGATGAGACATGATTTCAGAACGAATGAAGTCTGCAAGCAAACGGGACGCCATATTGAATAAATATGGCAATAATTGAAAAACTATTATTTTTTGTACACAACAAATCAGGCGCAAATTAACCAGAGAATATTTTTCCCTAATTTGTAGTATTTTTTCCTCTTTTTTGATAAATGTACATCTGATGGCCGAAAATGAAACATCTCCTTTAGAATTGTAGGCATATAAACCCAGAGGTCACAGTCTCTTTTAAAGTCCAGATATAATCTTGGTCACATCATGTGAAGACCATCTAGATTGGTGATTGAAATTGTCTTTTTAGGAAAGAACCACACAGATTGAGTGGACCTGTCCAGTCAGTGCAAGTATTTGTCACTAATCGTGCGGCTCAACTCAGAACTTAAGAAGCTCAATGATTTGACGAACAATACCAAAGAAAGGACATTTGGGTCAGCCATATAAGCAGTAACACACTCTTTATTTAGATTGTCTCAACTGCACCCAAATAATCTCATAATTGTTGTACTGCACGCTCTAGTCACTTTATGCACTCTGCAAATAGTCAATCTACAGGCTGCACGTGTAAAAAGACTGACAGTGCTCTAAACAACGTTGTTTTTTTGTAAACCATGCAAACCTACGAGCTAACAAATTACATCGTACAGAGAATGATCTGTGCTTTCTGTATGTCCGTACTGTCCTTCAAGTCATCAATGACCCAGTGACCCAAATACCTATTTTTCTGTAACTCATTTTAATTCTTTTACCGTGTGGGGCCGGTCGTAAAGAATAACACCACTTCTTCCTGTGGGTTTTGTAAGAGACGACTAAGGGACTTACTAGTGAATGGGCAGCAGTTCTCTATTCATTTTACCGCCATACCTACTGTGATCGCCAACCTGCTTGCCAAGAGTGGCGATGATGGCAAACCCCTTGAGGGAGGTTTATGTCCAACAGTGGACTTTTTACGGCTGAAATGATGACGATGATGACTGTCGCTGTACCCGAACAGTCGGCGGTGTCAGTGTTCTAAAATCTACAAAAAACTCTCGTCTGTTGTAAGAGCCCTCCAGCCCAAGCAGCAAGCGTCTACCTTTTTCCGTTACACATTAATGACATTTGTTGTATGGGAGCCCCCTTACATATTTATTTTATTCTGATTTTTGGTATTTTTTGTTATAGCGACAACAGAAATACATCATCTGTGAAAATTTCAACTCTTTAACTATCACGGTTCATGAGATACAGCCTGGTGACTGACAGACCGACGGACGGACAGCGGAGTCTTAGTAATAGGGTCCCGTTTTACCCTTTGGGTACGGAACCCCAAAAATGAGTTCATTCATTAGATAATATTACATAGATCGTAAAGACTAGAACCGATACGCTACCGTCATCTATTATCAAGTAGCAAGTACTACACGAACAATTATACGTAGACGCCACCACCATCTATTGTCGAATAGTGGAATTAGTCAGATCTGTCTAGTACATTCTGGAAACTTCGCTGCTAACTGTGAACTGTGACAAAGAAGAGTGTTCCAGAATGTTCAGCTCGGCTTATAAATAGCGGATAGAGGACAGTTCGGTTACGAATGCGATCGAATGCGATTCCAGCGATACAGTTAAGTACTGTAGTAGTGTTTATTTAATTAAACTGTTTTTGTGTGTTTTGGTTAAATTGGTTTAAATTAATTTATTCCGAACCCCAGCTCGTAGCAATAATAACAGAAGCGATATTTCATGTTGTGCATTAAAACTTAAGAAAATGCCATCTTTTACGTGGCACTCACTAGTTCCGAAAGTAAACTCACTTCGTTTGTTATTTGACAGATACTTTTCCAAGTATACCACACTCATACAAACTATAACGGACCAGTTTAACTCCACAACACCACACACACACATACATACACACACACACACTCACTCACATCCACTCACACACACAAACACTCACTCACACACATACACATACTCACTCACTATTACCTCATAAGCCTATTCAATAAATATGTACATCAGAATTATTACGCAATTATATAATTACACTAGCTTCTGCCCGCGGCTGCGCCCGCGTGGATGTTGAATAATTTCAACCCCCATTTCACCCTCTTAGGAATGGAATTTCTAAAAGCCCTTTCTTAGTGGATACCTACTCCTCGTAAAGAACACACCCTCCAAATTTCATGTCCTTAGGACCAGCGGTTTAGGCTGTGCGTTGATATATCAGTCAGTCAGTCAGTCACTCAGGACTTTGAATTTTATTTATTTGATTTTGTAAAATGTGTCGTTCCATCTAAAGTACACTGTCCTTCAAGATACAGGATTCTCCTAGTTTGGTTCTTACTCATCTGTAATTAGCCATACCTATCTATAACTGAGACAAAAAAAAAAAGGATTGTATTATTGTATTGGATAACTGAGACAATACTGACGTTACTTATGCTAAATCTTTAAAAAAATAAAATGATTACTTACTTCGTTCACTAGGAGAGTTCGCTGCGCTCACTAATCGTGGAATTGAATATTAACGAAGCATAGAATTTAATTATCTTTGTAAGTATAAAATAACTGAGTAACGTAGGTAGCTAATTACCAATAATGTTTGGATCCCGCGCCGCCGGCAAAACATCGAGAGTCTATTGCATTGTAACTGAAGAACTGAAGACCAAATGTATAGTTACTAGCAGAAATATAGTTGATTCCTCATAAAATTGGTGCCTAATTAATACTATGCATTGTAAGTATTAAAAATGAATAGTAAACATTGGAATTATCAGGTAAAAGTCATGTTTAGTTCGTTGTTGTATTGATATATGTGAAGTTAGGAGACATCCCCTCCAAGAATTTCAATGGAGGTAAGGTTTGGCAGAGAGCAGACTTCTTCAGCGACTGAGTAACCGCAAGGTGTTCTTTTGACAATACAAGTTCGGAAATAAAGTAGATTTTTAATAATTATTTGCTGCACCGGTCGACGTCACACGTCAGCGCCGGCTGTCACTGAAAACCAGCGCTGGGGCTCTGTCTCGATAGGGTCACAGCATTAAGTTGAGCGGTGGCCGTTTTGCGTGGATGTGATGCGTTTTCCCATAGCTTTTTATAAAGTTGTGTTCAGTCTTTCTTTGCGTCATGTTTACCGCAAATAAACGAATTTTCTTTCTTTCTTTCTAGATACTGGTGTGAAAATAGTAGTTTCATTTTACTAGGTACTGATGTGCATCCAGGTGCAGCTATCGTCGAATCAGCTGTATCAATGATACAGGGGCCCCCAAATAGAAAATGTCATTCACACCATCAAATACTTATATACCAGAGTGTTTAGCGTATGCACCGACAACTTTTTTTTGCGAGATTGGGTGGTTCTTGTGCGATTTTTCACACATGCGGGTCCATGTCCTAAGTGTCATAATTAATTTATCTGTCATTGCTTCATTTTAATTCTTTTTTACCTAGGTACTGTGGTATGGTAATTTTATTCTAAGTGCATCGCTTTCACGTATAATTATAAAGGTAATTAATGTATGTAAAAATATTGTGAAACATTTTTAAACGAGTAACAGAGGAATTACGTAAGGCGAAGAATGGGCAAGAAGTCCACCTTTGAAGGCGCAACTAGAATAAATTATATTTTAATGTAAATATTGACGTTCAAAAGTGACTTTTAATGTAAAAATATTTTGAATTTGACTTTGTGGAGGTTGATATGTACCAGCGTGAACGTACTACCGGGTTAAAACGCATGTATTAATCCAGGTTATAAACTATAAGTATCTGTGCCAAATTTCATCCAAATGCATGCGTGAAAAAGTAACAAACATCCGATACATCCTCACCAACTTTCACATTTATAATATTATAGTCATATAGTAAGATAACGATACGGATAACGTGGTCGCTCACAATGGGCCTTATTAGAAGGCTGACAGTTACCCAAAGAGCGATGGAGATGGGTATGCTTAGAGTTTCCCTACGCGATCGAATCAGAAATGAAGAGAGAATAACCAAGATAACCGGCATAGCCCGAAGAATTGCTAAACCGAAGTGGCAGTGGGCAGGGCACATTGCTCGCAGAACAGATGGCCGATGGGGCCGAAAGTTTCTGGAGTGGCGACCGCGTACCGGAAGACGTAGAATTGGGAGGCCTCCAACAAGGTGGACTGATGACCTTGAGAAGGTCGCAGGAATCCGCTGGATGCGGGAAGCACAAAACCGGTCGAAGTGGCGGAGCTTGGGGGAGGCCTATGTCCAGCAGTGGACGTCTTTCGGCTGAAATGATGATGATGATGATGAGTAGAATAGTACCTAATTAATGAATAAAATAAAAATACAAAATATAATGATCCTAACTTAATGATCAGTGAATTAAGTTCAAATGTAGATACCCACTGCCTTATGCCTTTACACCAGCCTTTCCCAAAGTGGGCGATAACACCCCCCTTGTGGGCGCTGCAGGCCTAAAGGGGGGTGGTAAGAGACCCAGAAAAAAAATGGGGGTGTTGTGTAGAGTCTAAACACCCCACACAGTCTTTGCAGCGCCCACAAGGGGTTATCGCCCACTTTGGGAAAGGCTGTTTTACACCAATAATTTTAGATCCAAGGTTCACGAATATTCGTCAATTTTCTTACACTATTGGTATTTAAGTCAACGTGAAATTGTAAATACCGTTACATTACAATCTAACTAGCGAGATTGTAATCTGCCGAAATATTGTGAGCCCTAAGATTATAATCTCGCTAGTTAGATTGTAATCCAAGGGTATTTACAATTTGACAGTGACATATACGTATTCCTTACACGCATTAAAAGCCGATACGAATTCTTAATGAATTACAAAGTCAGTTTAATTTACCCTTGAGCCTGAACAATGCTTAACTTACTGTAATAATGAATACGTGAACAATATAATTTCCATTTGCTAACAATAGAAATGCGTTTAAATAGTTTTTTTTTTTTATTTATTACTTGGTAGCTAGTACGTTGAGGATTTTTCATAGTTGTTTCCGCTTTCAAAGTAGGTAGTCAGGAGTGTAGATTAAATTGTAGAAATTAAAAGAAGCTTTTTATAGTTTCAAAGTAAGTTGAAATTAGTGCAATTATTAAAACCTACAATAGTTATTTTTAGATTTAAATATCTGTTTTTCATTAAGTGAATTTCCTGTTCTTTTTTGCATTTAATAGAATTGAATGATAGTGGGTTTTTTTTTTTTTTATGATAGCCTACACGTTTAAAGGTAATTAAAATAAATCTATACTTTAATATTATAAAGCTGAAGAGTTTGTTTGTTTGATTGAACGCGCTAATCTCAGGAACTACTGATCTGAATTGAATTTTTTTTTTGTGTTGAGTAGCCTATTTATCGAGGAAAGCTATAGGCTATATAATATCACGCTACAACCAACAGGAGCGGAGCAGTAATGAAAAATGTTGCAAAAACGGGGAAAATCGCACGGTTAGGCGATTCGACGCGAAGGGAAGGGTTATTTAAAGCGGACGAAGTCGCGGGCAGAAACTAGTAAAATATATTTACTGATATTTTTATTTTATTTATTTATATATTTCTTATTTATATTTTTTTATCTATAGATAAAATATAAGATAAATAAATACAAAAATATCAAGCACGTTAGACCTTTCAGATTTGTCTTTTCACTTACCAGCAGATAGGCCGTCGCGTCGGCTTATCTACAATCCAATAATATAGATAGCCAGTGCTTGAGAAAACAATAAAATATATCCATTAATTGTAGCTCCAAATGGCAACAATGGACACTGCGCAACAGATAGAAATGGCTGCAATACTCCACCAGAGTGGCACGAATGAAGTAATGGACCGCGGGGACTCCGCCGTGCAGCAGTTCTACTCTGGCTCCACGATCTTCGTCACGGGAGGGTCCGGCTTCCTCGGCAAGCAGCTCATTGAGAAACTCTTAAGGTCAGTTAGTTAGCATTATACTTCGGTCCCTATCGTGCTTATAAAATCCAATTTTGTTAGTAATTATACAGGGTGTGACGTAAGTAATGGTCCACCGTTCAGGATTCGATGAACCAGATAATTAACTATAACAATTAAATTTTTTAACCATTTTTACCCATTTTTTTTACAAAATTTTCTATTGAACTTGATGGTGTGTTAAAGTTAGAGAATAAAAATAAAATTGGGGTTAAAATTAGAGAATAACCATAAAAAAACATAATTTATCATGATAGCTCTAGTATTCAGCAGTAATTAACAGAAATCAAAATGAAAAAATAATGGTTTTTGTTGAAACTTCAAACAAATATGTAATAAAAGATAGAAATTTCGTAAATAAAAGACAAAAATGAAATATTTTCGGAACCCTTGGGTAAAAATATTTAAAATTTTTAACTGTTATAGTTAATTATCTGGTTCATCGAATCCTGAACGGTGGACCACTACTTACGCCACACCCTGTATACATATGTACGCCAATTCTAACATACGTCACATGAGGCTGCAGTAATTTTAAGGGTGTGATAGGACATGAAAATATATGCTGAATTAAAGGACCTACTAGGACCTTACAGCGTAACAGTCCCTACAACCCTAAGACCTATAAGCCCTATCTTTATATATATAATTCTAATGTACGTGTGTATGTCACTGAACTCCTCCTAAACGGCTGGACGGATTTGAATGAATTTTTTGTATGCGTTTGGCACCTGGCACCGTGGCACCCTGGATGGTTTAGATTCACAAATCAGCCCGACAGATGGCGCTACTATCGAGTTCTAGGAAACAGGACAACGTCTGTACGGTCAGCTAGTAACGCTATACTGGGTGCCTTTTTTTAGCGTCTTGAAAAAAAATGGGGGTAATAGGTGAACGGAGTAGAAGCTTTTGGCATAGAAATTTTTATTATTTTTATTTTTGACTAACATGTAATTAAATTGATCTAGCAATAAATACTACACATTTAAAGTAACATTTTCATAGTAGAACAACAAAAACAGAAATTTGGAAAAAAAAAACAAAAAAAAATATTAAAATCTATCGAAACTCAAATTATACGCACCCTAATCAATGCACGGCATGTATCATTGATTTCGGAGCGCGATCCTACCCTTTGAAGCCGGCCGATAGGCGGGCTCATTGATCTTTCGTAGGCGCACGAGCCGCACACGCATCCCAACTAACAATTTAACGTCGTTCAAATGTTTAGTAAACGTTGTCTTAATTGCATTGATCGTAATACCTAAGTCGCACTAACGTTATAATAACGTTTACTAAACGCGGAAATGGCCCCAGTTATACAACCAACATTGTCGTATAATGGACATACAAAAGTCACAAGCTGACTTCGTTAACGTCATTCAAAAGTCGTATGAACGTTATGGAATTACCACTTTCGTCGCGCAGTAGTCGCATCATAACTTTACAACGACTCGTTGGTTGTATTGTCGTCATACAGGTGTTTTTGAATGACTAAAACGTTTTATTTGGGTCAAGGAAAAACACCTGTAAGACTTATTCACTTTTCTTGTTAGTGACACGTGTTTGTGGTTTTGTTTCGAGATTCGAGTGAAAAATAAATTATTACAAGGAACTAAAAGGTGAGTGTTATTTAACTTATATTTATATATCTCGCTAATAACTGTATATGTCTCTCATGCCGTTTAGTTCAACTGGGCATTAAAGTTATATGATAATATACCTATGTGTATCTATTTCAGATTTTCATGCCCCCTCGCAATTTTGAGTTTTAATTATTATATTTATATTAATAAAAATATGTTTATTTCTAAAAATGTAGGTCATGTTGCTTTTGTCACACACTTATCTGTTTACGACGTTGTAAAGACATAAAGTCGTATTAAGGTTATTTCAAGACCATGCAATACGCCATGACATCTAGCTATTAGGGTTCCTCATAAATTTAAAACCCTTTTTATATTGCAGGTCACAGTAAAAGTGCAGTGCAGATTTCAAAACATTTTAACATTAAAGTAAATTTTATCTGAAAATATGATCATTCAATATTTGGATATAGATAAATTTCTAACGAGAGCAGATTTTAGACTTCTTCATAGATTGATTTGGCCATGGGAAAGCACTCATTTTATACTATCGCAAAATTAGAGATTTATTGCATTTTAAGGATTTTTGGTGCCACAACTGCTTAAATTTTACCGTTTACAATCATTTGTTGCAAGATGAATGTGATTATTGTTTCTACTCAGTTCCTGAAGGAATTGAAAAATAGTATTACCATGCTACAGATTTATAGTTAGTTTTATTTTTCATTAATTGTTGAAAAAAAATACGGTGTTATTTATTATTTATGTTCAACATTCCATACTAATAGTTGCATTTTATGTTTGTATGGTAGATCGAAAAGTTTCTTGGCAAAAGTTGTTTAGTTTCACGGTCTGAAAGAAATAATTAATGTTTGTGCACTGATTAAAAAATAACCATGTAAATTTAAAAGATAAGTTCATTCATAAATTAATACTCTTGATTATGTGATTTTAAATTCTTTAAAATATAATTTAAGACTATACTTAGATACTTATGTACGAAAGTAGTGATAATTTTAAGTTATTATGATTTTAAAGCAATTATTTAAGACTGAATAGGTAGTACAAAAATCTTGTTTAAGTACGTTTAGTTTGTACAATTTGATTTTGAGACAGATATTATTGGTTTTTGTTTAACTTGTTTGAGTCTAACTCAGATAGTTTTTTCTTAGATAAGATAGAAAAATAATTTAATTAGAAACTTAGATCACAAACTTACTAGAATTGGTGTTGTTATGAGTATTAATTAAAGTTATTATGGTGGATGAGTGGAATTAACGAAAACGCATCTAAAAGTAACTATTGTACATTAATTATGGGTGCAAAAAAATCCTATAGATTTGTAGTTCGTTGTACAATGTTGAAAACATCATATTTAAAAAATAAGTAAGAAAAACTTTATATGTTCATAATTATTCTTAGTTTAAGAGTAGATAAAACAAAAGGTAATAATTAATACTCGTTGTATGTGATTTTAAATATTTAAAAATATAATTTAAGACTAGTTACCTACATGTGTACAAAAGTAATTAATACTTTTTGTCAAGTATTGTCATTATAAAGACCCAAACCAATGATTCATGACTGAATAGGTAGTACAAAATTATTCCACTAGTAGGTACGCACTGTTTTTTGATAATAATATTATTATTATATTTTCATATCCTAATTACTGTGTCGATCGATATGCATACAATTTTCTACTGATGATTTTGCATGTTAATAAAAGACTTAAAAAAGTAGTTTTATATTTTTTATTTCAAATAAATCCTTTACAAAGTATGGATGAGAGGTACAAAATATACACGCTCATTATGAGGAATGCCAACAATTTTACATTTGATATTCTTTATAAGGTACGTAGATTTCGATTTAATGGTATTATTCACATCACACATATAAATACCAAGAAATGAAGATTTCATTGGAGCTTCAAATGCATCAGTGCAGTTCTCCAAGGTATTCCCATTGATCTGTATATTTCTACCATCATTATTTATAGACAAAATTTCAATTACTTTATTTTCTGTACTTAGAAACCATTTATTGTGACTTTCAGTTGACAAAATATATTGTTTTAAATGGATAATTGACACAATACCGTTCTTATTTCTTTTAGTACTATAAAAAGGATAGGTAGGTGTATTTTGGTGGTCACAGTTTTGCAATTCTAAATGTCTTTGCTCTGTAAGTCTTTTTGCAATTTGGCTTAAAGGTTTGCTTCCCTGTCTTACCATTTTTTTAATGCTAAAAAGTTTATTTTCAAGCGGGTAAGCATTGAAGTTTTGCAAAATACCAAATCTTTTTACTTCGTCTATTAGGTGACAAAGATTATGTACATTACTAGTCAAATATTATTTTCCATAAATCTTCGCATATGTTGTAACTAAGTACTTTAACATTTCTTCGGCAAGTCTAAGGTACGTAAAATGTTTCTCATTGGAACATACAGTAATGGCGCAAAAAAAAGTTAAAAAGTGGTAGTATACTTCAGAACACAACACATCCTTGAGAATAATGAAGCTAAGGTACATTAGAAATGTGTGGAATTCAGAAGCTTTCCAATATGCCAGGACTTCCAAAGATCTAATAGACCTAAGAATTTGCGTCGGCAATTTGCAAGAAAGTAAGAATTCAGATATTTTACATATATCTCTGGAGCACAACTTCGTTAAGTTTTTGTTTCCAAAATTGCCATCTCGCCAACCTCGTCTTTTTGTTATACCTAAGTCTATTAAATGTAAAGAATCACCTACAGGTATATCTTCAATCATATCCATTGATTCCAGCTGAAGTAGAGGAGAATCATACTTATGATGATTTCCATATTTTTTTGATCTGAAATCAGCATCATTTCGTTTTGGACAATCAATCTTAGAAAAACAACAGCGTGGGATATTTGCGAGTACTCTCCAACTACTGTACATTTTAAACATCCATGTTTTCCATTAAAATTACAAACTCCTGAAACAATTTTTTTACTGTTAACTAACAATGAAAATAATATCGCATTAAATTCACTTCTAATGAGCTGGTTACCTTTGATTAAAGCTCTAGCTGGAAAATCGCAAATAAAACCCTTAATTTGAATAGTGCACATTTGTTGAAGGCCTTTCTTTGTATTAATTTCCATAGGATTTTGAAGAAGATTCTTCAACTCCGCCACCAGATGTGAAAAGTAAGCTTCTAGGTCGCTTGGTTTTCCTGTTCCTTCATAAATACCAACAACAATTGGTGAGAAATGTCTTTTTTCGTAAATTGGAAAAAGTATAGGCCATACTTGATGTCGTGAACTTTTATAAAGAGGGAGACCATCTATGTTAAAAACCAATGAGATTATATTTGGAACGTCATCAATATGTTCTAATGTTTCTTTTAGTTGCAACGTTAAGCCATTATGCCAATATTTACCAGTGCCTACTGAAAAAAATAATAAATTGATGTCATTTGTTCTGAGAAGAGTTCTAGGATCGTTAGGAACAATGTTAGGAAGTCTTTTGTTCACGAGTCCGCTTAAACTTTTGAGGGCATGATGAGAAATGTTAAATTCAAGAGCCCATTTTTCAAATCCTCTCGAAACGTATTGTCTTTGTCATTATCTGTATCAGAAGATTCAATTATTGATTCTCGTGTGCTTGACAACTCTGAAGGATCGCTATTATGGTCGCCTGAAAATCAAAAACTAAGTATAAATTTAATTTTTAAAGATAATCATTATGATAAATAAAATACCAAAACAAATAGTTTTACAAATATTGCGAAACACCTATGAATATAAGGTGTAATTTTATCAGTATACGACCCGTCAAGGTATGGAATTAAAACAAATAACTTTTCCTAAGAAACATGGGTCGAAATATAAAAAAAAAAATTGGCCTTCCCATACTTCTCTGTTATTGTTTTATTATGCGAAGTTCAATCATTTTTTTTTACAATTCGACCCATGTTTCTAAAGGAAAGTTAATTGTTTTGATGGGTACTTTCACCTTGACGGGTCGTACACTAATAAGATTACACCCTATATACTTGAAGCTTAATACACTGGTAGGTAATACGTTACGAAAAAAATCTTACCATTTGTTACCTCAGCCGACCCACTAGGAACACTTTGAACAACGTCAACTGTAAACAAAAATTCATTCACATGATTTTAAATTAAATTTCATAATTGTATAGGATGTAAAAAAAATTGCTGGCATAACTTTCAGGGGTGAACCTACCTAAGAAACTGAACAACTTTCCCCAAGAAACATGGGTCAAAATATGAAAAAAAAAAAAAGTTTTGCTGGCAATTTTTTTTACAACCTTTAAAGATTAATCATTTTAAAATTGACTGATTAAAAACGAATCAATCAACACAACATTTACAACGAATTCAATAGAGGAAGAAATCACACACAATATTTTTATAGAAATAAAATAAATATTGATACTGAACCTTTTTGTTGTTCATGTTTTGTACACTTTTCTTCTTCAACATTTGTTATTAATGCCACGGTTGTTGGCGTTGTACTTTTTAACAAAAGGAAATCTCGATTTACTTTCCTTTTGAAAGTTCCACTACGTTTAAGTCTTCTCCACGAATTTGTTGCTTCCATTTTTCGTAGTAAATTTAATCAAACGTTCTGTAAATATGGCAGCTTAGACGTTTTAAAGTCAAAACCTGACTTAAAGGTGCCTACAAGTTTGATTAAAGTCAGGGCATGACATTAAAAAGACATCATGTAATATATAGGTTATATTAGAGTATTAAATAAACCACCAAGTCATTTAAGAGTCTCCAATTAACCGCTGTAAAACAGGATAGTGATCGTTATATAAACGTCAGTGTGAAAACGTCTATACAACTGCTACGTTATATAAATGTCATTTATAGGTTTTTCAAAGACCTAATTTGGTCAGTTCAAAACGTTTAATGGACTCTAACGTTAGTATGACTATTGCGTTGTCGTACAAACGTTTTAGCTAAGACTGTAATATAACGTCGTTAAGTTTAGTCTTACCAATGTTGCTAAGACCAGCATATATGACATATTCGTCGCACGACTAATAAGTTAAATTAAAGACGTCTAAAGGACCTAGTAGTCATGTCACTATCATTATAAGACTGCTATCCAACTTTATGTCGTATAAGTCAAGACTTATATGACGTTTTTGTTTGTTGGGATCCCTGTCCACCCGCGTCCCGCGCTCCTTTAGTCACCTACGATTAATCTGAAGGCCTTCCTGCCTTCTATTCTAGTTACACAACACACCATATGAAGGTCGAGACGGTAAAAAATGTCATCCGGTACAAATATAGGGCCCTAACCTACCATATACAAAGTTTGTGATAAATAAACAAATAGATAAATATTCAGGATGTCTGCACCATGCGACATAAGGGTTCAGACGGATAGTGGGCAGGAATTTCAGGTTCGGAAAGGGTTCACTCACAGTCCCGTAGACTCACGAGCTTGATCAGAGACGATAAATGATAAATGTTTGTGTCCAAGCCCTTGGGAATCCTCCCAAGGGCTTGGACACAAACATTGGAACATAATATAACTTCACTCTTGTATCCACAAGCGTGAAGTTATATAATGTTTACGTGAATGTCTTTCAGGTCATGCCAGTTAAAGAAGCTGTTCGTACTGCTGCGGCCGAAGAAAGGAAAGACTGCTCAAGAAAGACTGGAATATGTGTTGTCGGATCCGGTGAGTTTATGAACTGAGCTAGAACTAGGTATTATTACTAATAGTAATATATAACTAATAAAAATCATTTAAATATAAATATTATATTTATTTTTGACATGATAACGTCGTATAAAACGATGAACGCCGGCTGCACCCACGAAAAAGCATGACTCATTGTCACGTTCCGCCTGAGCCGAGCGTGCGAGCGAGAGCGCGAAACAAGCGAGAGCGCAGAACAAGCGACAGAGAGGCGCGATCGGTCTAACTAAGCATTCGGCTTGTGACACATCTATCTCTCTTCTACTACAAAAAAAAAAATTGAGTTAACGAGTGCAAATAAATGATAAATTATCGAAAAAAAAAACAATTAACTCCTTCTTTGTATTACACAAAATAATGATAATTCAGTGATAATAATTCAATTCATAAAAATGTGCAGTTTTTCATTTATGTTTTCTTATGGCTATCACGTAAAGTTATCGTCCTTAAACCGACTTTACAGACAAACATTTTTTAAATTCATATTCTAAAATATAACTTATTAAGAGGCCGTATTCGACTTTTTTCCGGTTTCTGATTTACGTGATTTTACAGTTAAAGTACTGTATTTCTATAAGTTTTAATATACTATCATTTAAATTATAATCTAATGAAGAGTTACTTTTTGAAAATTTTAGTTCAGATTAATAATAATATAAATTATGAGGGAGAGCAATTGACTTGATACAGAGAGCGGTAGTTCTGTACACAGCACGCATCGTTAGGACTAGAGCATGGACTATCGGAATCTTTTTCCAATACCGGTTTTGTTACGATATTAATTTTTTTTAATACCGATATTCCGGTATTTCGATATTTTTTCCGATATTAAGGCAAAAAAAAGATCAAATTCGTTTTAACGTTGTTAGGTTCCAAATATTAGAAATAAGAGACTATTACGAAGTAAATCAACGATATTTATTATTAAAAATCTTTCGTTGCAATCTTATATCTTTTGACTGGCCTGTTAGTATAGTGGTTAGTGACCCTGACTGCTAAGACTGTGGTTGTGGGTTCGATTCCCATCCAGGACAAATCTTTGTGTGATGAGTACGATCATTTGTTCTGTGTCTGGGTGTAATTTATCTATAATATGTATGTATTTAGAAATATATAAGTATGTTTATCAGTTGTCTGGTTACCATAGTACAGGCTCTGCCTAGTTTGGGATCAGATAAACGGTGTGTTGGTTGTCCTAAGATATTAAAGGTATTATTAAAGAATATCATAATTAGAATTTAAAAAGTATGAAACATAAAAAAACAACAATTTCTTAACACACTCTGCTATGTCATAAAATAAAAAAATCAACACAAGTTAAAAGAAGTGATTAAGTAACATAATATACAGGGTTATTTGTAAAACACCGGCAACCTCTCAGGACTATGTTACTAACATCATAAGCAACAACTTTTGTTCTATGACTTTTAAAAATTCATCATATTTTAGTGCATCAGATTTTCAAACAAAAATAAAAATATTTAAATTGAACGCTCTAAATGTTACGGAGTCTATGCGAAGCAAAAGAAAGCGATAGTATATTAGCAAGGGGAGCGGGGTTAGGGCGGCGGGGGCGCTTGAACTTGACTTATTTACAGGCAGCCGATTTTTGTATGAAAATCTGATGCACTAAAATATGATGAATTTTTAAAAGTCATAGAACAAAAGTTGTTTATTATGATGTTAATAACATAGACCTGAGAGGTTGCCGGTGTTTTACAAATAACCCTGTATAGGTAAGAATAAACGCAAAGATCTGGATATTAAATTGGTAGGGTGACCTACACAGACATCTTATGACTTCAAAGACGAAGACTACGGCAATTCACGAGATCGCGATTGCTGAAATATGGAACGTAAGTAGCAGAGCGCATCCAAGGTATTGTCTTTGAGAGACGATCTTATTTTGCTGCACGTATATGCCGCAGACGAGAACGCTCTTTCAGACTCTACACTCGTAGGTAGGGGGTATCGTTAGTAAATGTCTGTACGCCATTTCTAAATAGAATCCGCGGTTGCCACCATTTTCAAACAATGCCATTTCAATTTGAATTAACTTATGCTTATCATTTTCACCATAGCCACCATCTCTGTTAGCTTCATCTTCTGTTTCATTTCTATTACGTATATTTGTATTTTTCTCCTTCGATGACTTTTCAATTTCTTTATTTAGTTCTTTCGCAAAATCAACGCTTTGGAAATCTCCACTTACGCTGCTGGCGCTATTATCCAAGGGAAGATGAATCTGTGGTTATGGTCATGGATAATTATTCATGCCCATAACCACAGATTCATGTTCAAAATTTTGAGTTAGTGAATAAATTTCCTCCACCATTTCTGGGGTTTTTGGATACTAGGGGGAAACTACTTCACTGAAAAATGTTTCAGGATTTTGGAGATACTGCAAAGTAGATGCAATAGAAAGTCGTCTTTGGGAAATGCTCACGCGCAAATTATCTTGCGAGAAGTCTTGACAGCGTAGAATTTTAACTACCTAATTAACGCAGCATAAATTTCATAGCCGTATCAGCAGTTAATAGAGTAGCATCACGCCGGCACAGTGCTTCGACTGTCACTTTGATAATATTTAGACTTTTCTGGATATTGTCCGAGGTATCAAACTCGCTCTGTGTGAAATTGATATCAGAGTTCATGTCAGAGTGGAAATATAAATGACACTGCAACATACATAGTAGTAACCGATAGGTATTCTTTACATTACTTAATTAAATTTAATTAAATAAGTAAAAAAGATTCTATTGCGTCTGGTTTTTTATATCAAATATCGAAAAACCGACATCAGTGAAATCCAATATCGGTTTTTCAATATCGGATTTTTGGTCCGATAATCCGGTTTTTCGATATTATCGAAAACCGGTTTCCATGCTCTAGTTAGGACGTTCGTCTCTCAGCAGCCCAGACCACCGGTAGCTTAGACCCTGTTCTCGATACCGGTGGGCTACAATTTTTTATATTTTGAAATATTTTAATATATTTTTCGATATTATCGAAAACCGGTATCCATGCTCTAGTTAGGACGTTCGTCTCTCAGCAGCCCAGACCACCGGTAGCTTAGACCCTGTTCATTCATTCATTCATTCATTTCATTTCATTTATTCATAAACAATTTACATTGTGTTGAATATTTACACATGCATTTAACATAAAAATAGAAAAAAAAAATTAAAATACAGAGACCAATGAACTATTAATTATCCTCCCAGTGAAATTCAAATATTCGTAGTGCAATAACAGTTTCGAATATAATGCCAAAAACAATTTTAAATGTAATGTCAAACAGTTTTCAATATAATGTCAAACAAGTGTAAAATATAATGTCAACCAGTTCCCAATATAGTGTCAAGTAAATTCAAATGAAATGTCAAAAGTTTCTAAAAATTATATAATGTCAAAAGTTTTCTAAAAATTATATAATGTCAAAAGGCAAAAAGAAATTAAAACTATAGGTAGATCATTAATTACTGAGTGACATTAGTTCAGAAATATTATACAGACATTTTTCTAATAAAAAGGCTTTTAATTTTGTTTTAAACGAGTGGGTGCTATAAATCAGAATCTTTAGCTCAGAAGGCAATTGATTAAATATCTCTACAGCTTGGTACTTCGAGCAATGCCCTACTATATTAAATTTTGGTGCTATTTTTTGCTTGAAAATTTTTCTTCGCGAGCTCTCTCTAATCTCACGTTCTTCTTGGGATTCAAACTCATGTAGGTACTTTGCAAAATGACTTAAGAGCACCAATATATATAAGCTTGGTACTGTTAATATTCCCAATTTTTTAAAGTAATCTTTGCATGAGACACATTGTGCAATTCCGACTATTGTCCTTATGGCTCGTTTCTGTAAGATGAACGCTCTCTGCCAGTTATAATTGTAACTATTTCCCCAGAGCACGATGCTATACCTTATCCTAGACTCGACGAGCGCGTAATATACCGCCTTTAACTGATCTATGTTCAAAACGTCCCTAAGGCTCCTGAGGGCATAACATGCTGACGATATGGATGATTCAATAGCAGCAAGCTCCGGTTTCCAATTTAAAAGCGAATCTACATTAATCCCTAAGAATTTAACCTTATCCACTAATTCAATTCTGTCACCATTTATTTGTATTTCTAAGCTGTCATTATGTCGAGTCGTAGTCTTAAATAATAAGAGGTTAGTTTTACCTGTATTTAGCAATAAGTTATTGGCTGTAAACCATTCGCAAATTTTTTCTATAATTATATTTGTATTTAATGTCAATGTTTCTATGTCTTTTGCTCCAATTATTATGTTTGTGTCATCAGCGAAAACAACAAGTTTCTCGTTCGGCTGAGTTTTGTTCATGAAGTTGAGTAAATCATTTGTAAAAATAATGTATAGTATAGGTCCTAGAATTGAGCCTTGAGGCACACCACGTTTTACATATGTCATTTTTGACTTGTATATCACTTCGTGATTATTTTCGTCTTTACTTTTAATTTCTACATACATTTGTCTATTTTGTAAGTACGATGCCATAAGTTGTAATGTTTTGCCTCTTATACCGTAATGTTCGAGTTTAGTAAGTAGTAGTTCATAATCTATGGTGTCAAAAGCAGAACTGAGGTCAACAAATAGTCCAGCTACTTTCATTTTTTCATTTAATTTACTAACTATGTCATTTATTAAAGTATTCATAGCATCCGAGGTACCAACGCCTTTCTGATATCCAAATTGTCTCAAATTGATAATTTTGTTAATACTTAAATGTACCATCAGTCTAGTTTTAATTATTTTTTCAAAGAGTTTTGATAAGGTGGGTAATAAAGATATGGGGCGATAATTCTTCGGATCGGTCTTAATGCCCTTTTTGTGTATTGGAATCACCTTGGCCAGTTTCAGCTGGTCAGGAAAGATTGACTCTTCGATGCATTTATTGAAAAAATCAGAAAGAGGAGAAGCTAATATCTCTATATTTTCCTTTATAATCGATATCGGTACGTCGTCGAAGCCGCAAGAATGTTTATTAGCCATTTGGCCAACTAATTTTGCAATTTCGTTTGCTGTAGTTGGCTTGAAAGATATATCACTTTTGACTCTTTCCGTCGTATCTATCAGAAAAGACATCGCTCTATCCTTATCTTTGTTCGCTATTGATGATTTGAATACGAAACTGTCAGAAAATACATTAGCAATATCCTGAGGATCAGTGACTACTTTATTGTCTACATTTAAGATAAGATTTGTAAATGGCTTTTTTTTCTTCTTTTTAGTGTGTTCGTTTACTATTTTCCAAGTTCCTTTCACAATATTTTTTACGCTGTTTAAATAACGTGATATAGCTTGCTTTTTGGCTTGCTTGATAACCCTTCTATGAATTCGAACGTACTTGACTTTATAATTTTTTATACTTACGTTGTTTAATGTTCCAAAGCACAGGACTCTTTTCATTGCACTTGATACTTTAATACCTTTAGTAATCCACTTTATTGTATTTTTATTTTTGGACTTGATTCTAATTGATTTTTTGGGGTAACAGTCTTGGAACATTTTGTTGAAATTGCGTAGAAACTGATTTATTCCCATATTTGTCCAAGTTTTGTTAGTAATACTTCTTTTGAATACGGAATTATTCTTCTCATTAAAAGATCTTTTAATAACTGTCATGTATTCGAAGCTTCTTGATTTATTGTTGATTTCATCAAGAGTAACATAACAAAAAAGTCCACCATGACCATCAGCTAAGCCATTATGATCCACAAAACATCGCTCAATGTACTCACTATCAAGATTAGTGAGTATGTTATCTAAACACGACTGAGAGTTATTTCTGATAAAGGTCGGAATTTTCACTAGGTATCTAAAGTTAAAACATGTCAATGTGCTTAAAAACTCAGAAGATTTTTTGTTTCCAGCAAGTACGTCGACATTGAAGTCTCCACATATAATACAGTTTTTGTCAATAAAGTGTTCCAACAATTTTTCTAAGCTAGACATGAAACTTTCGAAGTTTTTATCATAGGGACTTCGGTAACAACAACAAATGTATAACCCTGTTGCAACATCTTTTACACCGCATATCTCAAAACTTTCGGCTCTGTAATATTTACTGACTGACTCAATGTTTTCGCATTCTTTCGATTTGTGTGCCAAAATGAGACTACCTCCCCTTTTTTTGTTTGTCCTTGTGTTACATGCGACTAGATTATAATTTGACATATTAAAAACTTCGGCAGATTTGTTATTCAAGAAATGTTCCGATATACACAAATAGTCCACGAGATTACCTGATGTTTCAATATATAATTCGAGTTCTGTTTTTTTATTGCTTATTCCACACACATTTTGATGAAAAATCTTTAAGCAACTAGTACCCAATAATAGAGTGCCATTTTTTAAGTCATCTGGCATTACCTTTTTATTCACGAAAAAATTCGCGATCATTTATAATTTCAGGTGAAACATTTGTTTGTGAGGACGAATTTACAAACACTCTACTTGGAGATGTTTGTCTCGCTTTGGTTACCAAAATAGGAGAAGTTTGTGTAGCAACATTTTTAACAATCCGTTTTGCCCTCTGAGTCATAAGCACCCCATGTACATAACTTTGATAGTTTATCTTATATTGTAATCGCAATATATCCCTATAAATTAATTTGCATGCAGTTTGCTTGTTCAGTAAAAGCCTTTTGTTATAGTTTAAATTATCATTATCATCAAGTGTAATAAAATTAGAATTTTTACAATTATTGCATACAAACTTTAAGGTACGATTTACATTTGATACATTTAAATATCTGTTATTATAAATCTTACTGACGAGGACGTTTGTGTTTTGTATATTTTGCAAAGTGTGATGCAGAGAACTTAATATATTTAATGGATTTTTGTCGCTAATACCTCCAATTATTAAAACAAAGTCAGACTTTGTGAAGTCCTTACACATAGTTGCACATGTACTTAATATGTAACTAAGAGGTGCATTTGGTTTGATCACCGACGTTACACTAAAACTATTTCCCACCAAGTTTTGAAGTATATCTCTAATTTCATATCCAGTCTGATCAGCGAAGATTGCGATTTTATGCTTTGGTGCCGGTTCTTGCACTAATTGCTTACAGGATCTGTTTTCTGTCAGTTTGTCTACGTTTTCATTAGCGCCCATGATTTGTTTTGGTGTTGACAGTAACATGTTCTTGCTTGTTTCCTGTATTTCAGTGTCTTTCAATGTTTGTATACCTTTATTTTCTTTTTCCTCCACGTTGAATAGTGATGAGTTTTGTTTATAACTAACTTGTAGTTCCTTGTAACTATTTGTAGGTGACAAGTTCGCTGCCCCTGTGACTGAAGAATTATCTAAATTGTTTTTTATTGGTGACTCATGAATGTGTACTTCCGACTTAGTATCATTTCGGTTCATTGACGCTATAGCATGCATAGTAAAATCTCTGGAAGAGGTTCTGGGTAATCCTGTTTTCATAGTTATTGTCCTGAGTCGACGTTGATATTGTGGTGAGTAGAACCTCATAGGTGTGGCCGCTGTATCTGCGTAAGTATAATTTTGTAGTCCCAGTGATTTAAAAATCTTTATTTTGCTTTCATACTGCATGCATTTGTCCTTTAGTGAAATATTTTCTAAGTTTAAATTATCTATTTCTGAGTTGGCAGACTGTAGTTCCAATTTAAGTTTGTTAATTTCTTCATTCTTTGCGATGCTATCCATATTTCCCGAGTTATTATTGTTGGGTAAACTTTGATACGAAATGTCCATGTCAAATTCAAAGTCGCTTACGTTTAAATTTTGTCGCATTTGTGTTCTTTGTGTGACGTATATATTATCATCCTCCATGATTAAATTTTAAATATTACAAAAATTGAATCTTATATTTAGTATCGAACCTGCGACTGATAGCTTCCCAGTCCGGACGTATCTCAATGTGCCAACTGTGTTGTTATGTAACACGATGAAATTGTACTATACGTTCTACATGCAGACAACTGACATCTGTTGTTCAGTTTTATCAACTGCCGGTTTCTGTGTTCTTGATACTAGATGTCGCTTTTTACTGTTACGTTTAGCACTGGATTTTTTGAATGAATTATTTTTTCGTAACGGTTCGTAAGATGTATTTATAAGGGAAAAACTCACGATTTCCGAAGTATAACCAGGCTTGTTTGGTCGCAGCACGTATTTATTCGAGTATTTTAGTAATACACGGCACACTCATTGTTCATTATTTTGTAAAAATTGTGTCACTGAGAAATGTAAACACTGGGGTCAGTCTATGCAAATAACTTGCAACTTCCACTAAAATTTCACTGGATAACACTGTCACTGGATGTTTATAGTATAACCTTTTGGTCAAACAGAATAGATGATCCAAAAAACTAATTCCACTTTTTTTAAACAATTAAATACTACAGAGCAGGTGCAACTCGTGACGGCAGCGCCATCTCTGACTTCTTCTGTTCTCGATACCGGTGGGCTACAATTTTTTATATTTTGAAATGTTTTAATATATTTTAAAATTTTGAATATGATTAATAAACATTTAATGTAATAAAGGAAGTATAAATTAAATATGAATTGAATAACTCTGTCTATCATAGATAAAAAAAAAACAAAAAATAGCACTTCGGTCTTAGGTATTACGTCGACTACCTATACGTACGATCGAATTTAGACTATATATTTCTACAATGTCTTCTTCTGCAGCTATACGATGTACTACGCAAGACACGGCCGAACTTCATGGACAGAATAGTGCCGGTGGAGGGCGACGTAGCCGACCCCAGGCTAGGCCTTACTGACGAAGACTGGACATCACTCACACAAGAGGTAAGTTTCAAAAATATTGTGTCACAAACATAAAAAAGTGAGTCGTCGCGGGACGCCTCGCAAATGTGAAACATCGAAATTATTTTGTAAATATAATATTAAAAGCATACTTTACGAAGGGAAATAAATATTGTACAATCAAAAATAACATATTAATTATATGTTAATATGTTAATTATCACATCAAAAAAAATCGCATCGATGTTGGAACTTTGTTCCCTAAGTCCACTCATTTTCTGTATGGGCCCACTGTGCGTCGCCACGCTCGCCACGACAAAATTTAGGTTTACCCCTCGCCTATAGATGTTTCACATCAAAAAACTACCGATTTCCGAAAAATACACTACAAAGTGAAAAATTGCTTTAATTTTGGAAGTCAGTCGTTGGATTATGTATATTTTAAGTTTTTGTCACCGACTTCCGAAATTAAAGTTATCTATAATTTGCTATTTAAGCAACAGTGACAGAAAATAGTAGAACATCATCTAGAGATAAAAAGTGAATTAAAAACGTATTATCGAGGCTATCGCTAAAATATCTAAATAAAGAAGACCACCCCTGAGGTAATAAAAAAATAATTTACGAAATCCATCCATAATTGCCGGTGATATAGCGGAAAAACGTACGAATTGAAAACCTCCTTCGTGAAGTCGGTTAAAAAATGGTTATAGGATCCACTAGCGTTTTCCCGCGGCTTTGCCCTAGTGGAAATTTATCCCACGGGCCACGACATCGTACTAAATCGGGATAAAAAGTATCATAGTCACTTCATGGTCTACTCATGTGACAAATAGTCACAATACATAGTCACATGTTGGTATATTGGGTTGGCTAGCTGGCATATAGCAAATCATTTAATTTAATGTTTTGTGTTTCTTAATGTTTTAGTACTTACCATTCTTCTAACTGGACAGACCGTTGTGCTGCTGGGGAGTTGGTTCGCCACTTCTTGTTCCCAGCTAAAGCACTAGGAAGTAGTGAAGGGTGGTCGTTTTGGGGGACTGTCTTTTGTAATTTTGACGTTCGAAAAGTGCTGATCCTCAGCCTAATTTGAATGAATGAATGACTTTTTATTTTGATTTTGAATGTCATGCAAATCTATTGAGCCGTTTTAACGAGAAAGCGTTACAAACGAACTCACATTATCATTTATAGTAATGGTTTTATTTACACGCGCCAATTTGCACGCACTACGTTGCTGAAGCGAACCTGAAACCCTAAAGGGCAGCGAGTGACCCCAAACTAGAGAGAGGGCATCGAGCGGTACGCCCCACGGTGGATCGAAAATCGGCTGTAGAAGACATAGGATCTCGATTTCTTAAATGTTATTTTTTTTGCTGGAAATGACTTCTGCTGATCATTACTATGTACAAAAATGACACCCGAGTTAATTCTGCCCAAAAACGAAGGAAATATATTTTTTTTACGAAAAATTTATATGAAGCTAGTATGTAAAATCCAATTATCTCGTAAACGGCATGTTTAACCGTAATATCCTTGGAGGTGGTCATAGTGCTAATTATTTATGATTTTTTGGTTGCCGATTTGACGAAAAATTTAATGCCGTTTTTTAAAAAAAATCGTCAAAATATTTTTATTTATTTTTACATGTAAAACGATCCCTTTTAGTGTCCAAGTTAAAAAGTTCGATATGTTATTAACCCAAATATTAAGAACACACAAAACAAGAAAAATTAAATTAAAAAATTGCTGTTTTTTTACACATTTTTATTAATTTAAATAAAAAAAGATTATCAAACTCTTATTTAAGTAACATATAAAGTTATATTATATACAAAATAATTTAATTTAAGGAATTAATACTAAGCATTTGTAAAATAAAGTAAAATAAATAAAAAAAAGACAAAATATCATTAAATATTACAAAAAAAAAAACCTAAACAGACTCAAATACAAATTTACAAATAAGTACATATGTAATTTTTTTACAAATTTTCCTTATCACTCTCGTTGTCAGACTCCAATTCTGAGTCAGCATCCAGATTGGATATATCCAAAAACTCGAACTCAGTTTCCTGAAATTGAATTAAGTCGAGAGTTTCAGCAAAAAAGCTCTGCTTTTTCAAGGCATCTAACTTAGGCCTTTGTGCACTTAGCAAAGGATCCGAAGAAACAACAAGCATACCTATTTAAAATGTCTTGATTGGAATCCTGCCTGCTTCTTTTCCGCGAATGATGTTCTCGAAACCTCCTGAAATCGAGACTCTGAGTCTTCTTCCGAGAGAGTCCCAATCGGCACAATATTATTTTTCTCAATTATGTCAGCCCCATGGATTAATAATTTATGAACGGTTGACGACATGTAGTACCAGTCGCATAATAATACGTACTTTTCTGCTGTTTTGCGGGCATAATCTCTAAATTTTATTATATCGACCTGCTCTCCAGATGTAATTGCTTGTAAAATTACAGCAAATCTTTTGATGAGGTCTTCATCCAAACCGGTTATAGCTGCGGTTTTATTAGGAAACTCAAAGAATTTTCTTGCAGTATTCCCGTCATTGGTGGTTCCCGAGCCTTGTTTTACTATATCAATCAATAGATTGAGCTCATCTTTGAATTTATTTTGAATTATTTTCTTCCTTGTCTGTAGCATTTCTTTGTGCTCATCACTTCTCGCTGCCCACCGTTTGAAGTCGAGCCTGTATGTAATGTGTAACAGACATATCATACAATTTATACGGGCGTGTAGGGATGACAAGCCAAATTCATACAGGTCAGAACACACAATTTTTGATGTTACAGCATCTAAGCGGTTCATTTCTGTAGGTTCTGCTAAGCACAGGTAGCACGATGCATTTGATCTAGCTTCAGAAAGGTAAGTGCAAACTTTAGCGTCGATCATCGTCATCATTAGTTTATGAGTCACCCTATTATTATTATTGCACTCTGTGGGGATAAGGGCCTCAATTTCTTCATCCATTTGTTTTTTCAGCTCAAGGACAACTGCTTCACTCTCCTTTACAAAAGTAAACTGAACTGGACGACAATACAAAACTGAGCATGGTTTTGGGTTCGTCCATAAGATGTTGTCTCCATCTGTCAGTTTAAGTGGCACCAAGGAGGTCATGAAAATGCTCGAGTCATCTTCCTCACCCTCCATTTTCTGCTTGTATCGGCTTTGGTTAGAATCACCATCAAATCCCCACTTGGATATCAGCTTCAACTGCTTGTTATGCTCTTCCTTAGAAAGGCTTTGAAGGATTCTTGTAACTGTGATATCAAGTAAAGCTTGAAGTGTAATCCTAGCCGATGAATCAGTAACTGTCACTGATTGCTTCGGAGGGTAGCAATCAAGCTTAGTTTGTTGCACTTTATAGTAAGATGGATAAATATCCTTAGCACCTTCCCGAATGGCACCCTCTCGCAACGTAATATATTGCCACTTTGAGAGTTTTAGCGAAAGAAGCAATCCAAGCGCCATTTCTGACGTAAATATGATTGTTTTCGCTGGTTTCTTAAGCGTTTCATTTAATTTAGCGGCTGCTTCAGTATTTTTCATCATGTATTCGATGACAGAGGCAATATCTCCATGCCCTTCTTCTTTTAAACGTGCTGCAGCTGCGTATGCCAATTCACTGGAATCTTCGCCTGTGTGTTCATCAGATCTTCTCTTTTTTTTGTTTACTTCCCAGATCTTCGAATGGTTTACGGGATCTTTTCGTCATTGTTCCAATGGACGTTGATGTCGACGGTTCTGGAGAGACTGAGGGCGCTCTTGGTATCTCATCAACACTTGGTTCTTGATTAACTAAAGTTTGCACAAAACTCGGCCAATCAATATTTGCTCCCAACCAATTCTCGTACTTTCTCCTGAAATGATCAAGGAATCGGTTGGATTTCTGCCACCTTTGTAAAGCGGCTCGCGTAAATCTCCGACAAAATTCTTTGAGAACAACATGATCTTCGTCAGACAGGCAATCGCCTATGCGGGATACAACTGCACTGAACAATACTTCATGATCAAATGAAGTACTCTCACTTCGTAGAAGAACAAACAAGTCTAAATTCGTGATTAAACTTTCCATTCTAAGATTTTATAGTCGCAGATTTAGTGTTAGCAGTTACACAGTTGTGAACAAACTAAATTATAAAACAAAACTGTAGCCCTTTTATTGCAAAACGCCAATAATTAGGTAACTACCCTCATTAGTTATCTTCTCATTAGCTAATGAAAATTTAGAATTGTCACTAACTATTCTTAGAACTCATAGCACTGCTAATTAACAAATTAGCTTACTTATCAGGAAAAGTTGAATGTAATCCATAGTTGGCATTGTCGTGAGATATTGAAAATCATTAAATCACCTATAAAAACTCATTAGAAGACCTAATCAGTGTAGTTACTTAATCACTTCTTTTCGGACTCATTAGAAGAATAAACAATTGGTAATTTGGTTGTATGAAAAGTTTTCAAACTCATGATGTGTTGATAAATATCTAGCTCAAGCATAGTTGTCTACGTGTGGGTGTACTATAAACCTCTGCCAACTCCTTCGGAAATATAGGAGTGATGCTATTTTATGTTACGTGTAGTTAAAAGTCCGTGTTCTTCAACATAAACACTAAAAGGAATCGTTTCATATGAAAAAACAAATGAAAATATTTTGACGATTTTTAAAAAAAAACGGCATGAAATTTTTCGTCAAATCCGCAACTAAAAAATTATAAATAATTAGCACTATGACCACCTCCAAGGATATTATGGTTGAACATGCCGTTTAGGAGATAATTCGATTTTTCATACTAGCTCCATACATTTTTTTCTTATAAAAATTATAACTCTTCCATTTGTGCACATATTTACTTCATATGACATTTTATAGAACAGCAATGATCAGCAGAAGACATTTCCAGCAAAAAAAATAACATTTAAGAAATCGAGATCCTATGTCTTCTACAGCCGATTTTCGATCCACCGTGCGCCCGTGAATATACACCGTGACATTTTAATCGTCTTACAACGGCAGCCCACTTCATGTATCCAATGACTACTACACATCTATAAGAAAAAAATGAACATTTGAATAACTAAAAAATAAAAATATTATTCATTTTGATGACACATGGCGTAGTTTGAAACTTGAAATTTTGTCTCATGGAAAATGGGGATGGAATGACTCGTACGCTGGGTAGGTATGTTCTCTACCGTCTACCGTCTGATACGTAAACATCATTAACAGGATATATCATCATTCAAATCCATTATTTATTTTTCTTAGTACCTATTATCTTAATCACGCATAGAGGTATATTATGTCGGATACATAATATATACATATACGTACAATTTAATGCTTTAAATATTTTTGGTAATTTATTATAGAGGCGTACACACATAGCCAGAGAGTTTTTTTTATACTACACCGATCGAGGCAGTACATCCAGCACAAGTCTGCATTGGTCTCGCCTACTTCGAAAATTCTAATGCATTATTTATTTTTCTTAGTACGTATTTTCTTCATTGGTAACAATTTTTAATCACGCCTAGAGGTATATTATGTCGGATACATTGAGTCGATAACCTTTGTGAGACGACTAAAATGTCACGGTGTATACAGTGGAGTGAAGAAGAATGGACAAGAGTTTTGTTCACTGATGAGGCTCGATTTTCAGAATTCACTTCCGATGGAAGGCGAAGAGTGGACTGGCGACCTGGTGAGCGATACATTTAAGCTTGCTTCACAGAAAGAGTTCAATACTGTGCAGGCTCTGTGCACATATAGGTTGGCTTCAGAAGGTCGCACTGAGCTAGTGGCCATAGAAAATGGTACCCTAACTTGCTAAAGATACGATCTAGAGTACTTTCATGAATATGCAGGGCCATATTTAGTAAATATGGGTTTTTTTTTGTGGGTGGGAAATCATCAAATGACTTCTTCCGCTCTGGGCGAAGCGGGAATGCGTGTCAGACTTTTACTGACTAAAACCCATCCGTGTTCCTTCAGTTGCCCATATGCCAGGACCACGGTGTCTCTTTTGAACAAATCTCGCGAACTTGGCAGGCACCGGTCCTCCTTCAGTCTGCTGTCATCTCTTTAAGGCGCGCGTGGAACACAACGCGCCGTCGAAACGGGCCTGGTCCTTACCGGGCGGCGAGCTACCCATTGCTCGCCGCCCGCAAGCCCGCGCTTGCGGTGGCCGGGAGTCCGCAATTGAAAATATGGGTGATGGACTGGTGGTGTGATGGCTTATGCAGGATAACGCCCGGCCACACATCACCGGGTCGTACAAGATTACATTCAAGAGTTTGATGTCAACTTGATAGCTTGGCCATCAAGAAGTCCTGATCTCTGCCGATTCATGCCTGGGATGAGCTCGGGAGGCAGGTCAGACACCGCAGACCAGAAATGGCATCCAGGGTCAACGGGTTAACGTGCTTGCCGAGGAAGATGGAAGAGTCTCGATATGAAAAATGGTATCCCATTTACGGACCAACCCCGGAAAGCGTAGATAAGCCTGGTGGATGCATCCGGTTGTTAATACTCAGCCATTTTTACACGCTTTATATTAGCTTCACTTGTATGTTTGTTTGTAAGCGACTCCTTATAGCGCGATTGACCCACTTTAAACGACCAGATTTCATTCAAACTTTGCACACCTGTCAAGGACCGATGACAATGCAATAATTTCATAAATTTTTGCCATTATCCTTGCCAGGGTTACCAGGACAGCAAAAAACTGTCTTCGAAAACTACGCTGACATACGTCACAAACTACACTGACATACATCCATCTCAAAATTCGAAACACCCTAAAAAATAGAAAATAAATAATAGTTTAAAAAAACTAAAAAACACGCTTCCATTGAAAACCAAACTAAAAAGTACAAAATAATGGAAAAAAGGCGTGGGGTGCTTTTTAAGGTATTTTTTGTTGGTATCAGGCACGCTTTTTTCCATTATTTTGTACTTTTTAGTTTGGTTTTCAATGGAAGCGTGTTTTTTTTGTTTTTTTAAACTATTATTTATTTTTAATGTGGTCGGAAATCATCAAATGATGTATCCCGGTCTGGGTGGAGCAGAAGTGCGTGTCAGACTTTTACTGACTAAAACTCACCCGTCCTTCAGTTGTCTATGCCAGCGCCACGGTCACTTTTTCGAATAATTACGCAACCCTAAAAAAAAAAGAAAGTTAATTGAATAAACAGTTGTTTTCCCTATCATGTCACATGACCTTTACCGCGTGGTAATTATGTACATACATTGTTTCATTATAGTCACGATAAACAAAGAAAAATATGTGTATACTTCTTTATACTCTTTGACCGAGAGGCGGTGACTTGTGTGCGTGTGGACTGAGTACTCACGTCTAAACGCGGGTACTACAAATAAATAAATAAATATCTTAGGACAACCAACACAACGTTATTTGATCCCAAACTAGGCAGAGCCTGTACTATGGCAACCAGACAACCGATAAAAATACTTATATATTTCTAAATATATACATATTATAGATAAATTACACCCAGACACAGAACAAATGATCGTGCTCATCATACAAAGATTTGTCCTGGGTGAGAATCGAAACCACGACCTCAGTCTTAGCAGTCAGGGTCACTAACCACTAGACTAACAGGCCGGTCTATATAAATATTTAGTAGTAAATTAGCCGACTATGTAGGCCCGATCCTGGAATTTGTAGTAAAACCCATAAAAAATTACAGGAAGTATCATGTTTTTTTTTTTTATACCTTATTAATAAGAACAAAATTCTTAGTAATTAATTACGATCTAGCCAAAAAGGCTAATAAGCAATTGAACTCTAACTTAATATGTTACGTAATAGATTATGTTAAAACTAAGAATAGTGTCCATTTGCACTTTTATACAAGTCCGTAGCACTTTCTTAGAGTCTAATACAATTTTTAAACACTATGTTCATGTGTTATATGTATAGCACAATATTGTTACTATTATTAGCTCACTTTTTACACTACACTAATTCAAAAGGTTTAGTTCTTTTTAGTCTTCGCACTAAGTCTGTGTTGTCTAGTAGCTGGATTGCCTCAACATTCACGTGTCGGTGAAGTCTGTGTTCGTGGGCTACAGCAAATTTTTGGATAATGGTGGTGACGAATTCCATTTTTAGGTCACGGTGAAGGTCGTCATTTCTTATGTACCAGGGTGCATTGACAGCATCCCTGAGTACTTTATTTTGGAATTGTTGGATTATTTTGACGTTGCTTTGTTTAGTACAGCCCCAAAGTTGGATACCATACGTCCATATTGGCATCAGAATATGCTTGTATAGGGTTATTTTATTATGTAATGATAGACAGGATTTCCTTCCGAGTAACCAATACATACTTTTATAACGTATATCGAGCTCCTGTCTTTTCTTTTTGACATGAGCTTTCCAACGCAGTTTCGCGTCGAGGGTTATGCCAACGTATTTGGCTGTATTAGCATGTCACATGTGTATAACAAGTACAAAATTGGGCCTAGGACACTTCCTTGAGGCACACCAGCTTTCATAGCTTTTAGCTCGGAATAAGCATCATCCTGCCGTATTCTAAACATTCTATTAGTTATATATGACTTTAGGATATCTGCAAATTCTGGCAGCATGCGCCTGAGCTTGAATATTAGACCCTTATGCCAAACTTTGTCAAAAGCTTGCGCGACATCTAAAAATACGGTGGCCCAAACTTCTTTATTTTCAAGCGTTTTTTCAATGATATTAGTTATTCTATGTACCTGGTCAATAGTTGAGTGTTTTCCCCTGAAGCCAAATTGATGGTTTGGTATAAGGTCTTTATCTTCTATTAATGGTTTTAACCGTTTCAATAACAGTTTTTCGAATACTTTTGATAATACCGGCAACAGAGAAATAGGTCTATATGATGATGCTTCATGGGGTGGTTTCCCAGGCTTCGCAATCATGATGACTTCAGCAACCTTCTATGACTCAGGTAGCAGGTACGTAATTTAATATAAATGCAGCATTGATAAGCTTGGTCAGCTTTACTATAGCCTTGCGCGGGAGGTGTTTTAGAATTTCACCTGTAATGAGGTCGTAACCCGGAGATTTTTTCGAGCTAATGTTATTTTGAATTTCTCTCATTACTTCGTTAGGAGTCACAAGCTTAATTATTTTATTTTGTGCTAAATTTTCACTCTCAATTATTTCTATCGAGCTTTCATTGGGTTGAAAAGTCTCTTCCAAGTGTTGAGCAAACCTTAACGCTTTTTGGTCATTGCTTATGGCCCATTTTCCGTCGCTATCTCTGATGGGTGGTATTTGTATAATCGGCCTTTTTAGATTTCTTGTCGCTTTCCATAGGGAGTAATCCGTTGATTTATCATTGGTTAGCTGCAGAAGATTTGTATTCAGAGATTCATCCTCAAATTGTAGAATTTTCCTCTTTAATCGTTTAGTTAGGTTATTTAGTGTTGTTTTATCTCGCGGGCACCTTGTTTGCTGCCACTGTTTCCTTTGTTTCCTTTTCTCAGACAGTAAATCCACAATTTCTCTAGGATAGATAAATCCCTTATATTTACGTTTTAATTGCGGTGTGATGTTCCACGCACATTGTTGGATGTTAACAATAAATTTGTTCACTTCTGAGTCAAGCTGATCTTGCTTTTTTATCGGAGTTTTAAGGTCGATAATATTAAGGAAGTATCATGTGGCCACTTTAGAAAACTTACCACTCGAAAACTAGCTGATGAATGTTCTTGAAAATGTTGTAGGAACTAGTACATAGTATTTACGAACCGTGTGGTGCCGGACGTAAAGAATAACACCACCCCATTTCTTCCCGTGGGTGTCGTAAGCGAGTAAAGGACTTACTAGGGAATGGGCAGCAGCGTTCTATATGCATTTTACTACCAAACTGCGATCGCCAAGCCGCCTGCCAAACGTGGCGATTATGGCAAATCCTCCCAAAAAAATGTACTGGTCAAATTGGCGGTGCATGGGGGAGGCCCATTTCCAGCAGTGGACTTCTTACGGCTGAAATGATGAATGATGATTTATGCGAAATCCGTACATATTTGATTCTGTATCTGTTTTTTTGTTTATACATATGTGAAATGTATGATTATTCATTTCATTTTATTGATTTTGCAGGCCTTACAGATTGTAGATAATTTTCTATTTTATTAAGTACCTGGTACTGGTACACTGTTCTCCCATACCTATTAACACTGTAATTTGAAACCATTGTAAAAGCCAATTATTTTTAAAAGAGTAACCGTGGAGTTTCTTGCCGGCTCTTCTCCATAGGAACCAACTATTTGGAACCGTGCACCTAGCTTCTGATGTTTCATAAGTGCCCTTGTAGGTTTATGTGTGAAATAAAAATATTTTGATTTGATTCTAAATCTATACATCTATACAAATCTATACATCTATACTCTATACATACATACAAACAAATAAATAATACATACATACAAATAAATAAAATTGGAGTGTCTGTTTTTAATATTAAGATAACCACTTTTTACTAAGTGTATATGGATGTATACACGATACCTATACCAAAACAACATTTTTTACAATTTTTGTCTGTCTGTCTGTCTGTTCGTTCCGGCTAATCTCTGAAATGGCTGGACTGATTTTGACGGAACTTTCACTGGCAGATAGCTGATGTAACAAGGAGTAACTTAGGCTACTTTTATTTTAGAAAAAATAAATAATAGTTTAAAAAAAACTAAAAACACGCTGAGTTTTGAGACGTATGTCAGCGTAGTTTTCAAAGACAGTTTTTATGAAAAACTTTAAGTTAAATACCACGCGGACGAAGTCGCCGGTAACAGCTATTACCTATAATATAACCTGAATTAACACATCTTACCGCGGTAGTACGTCCTCCTGCGTTAATCCGACATCCACGCGGGCGAAGCCACGGGCAAAAGCTAGTTAGTTAATAAGTTTACAGATTGGCAGAAGTTTACAATAGACTTAAAAAATATACGTGGGTCACTCAGAAAGTTTTGCGAAAATAAAAAGAAGTGTTCTATAGGTCAATATTTTTTTATTAAACTTTTCAATATACTTTCCACTAGCCTCTATGCAAAGTTTCATGCGTCTGAACCAGTTTTTGAAAAACTTTTTCCAATCCGCCGCAGACACATCGTTTACAGCCTGCTCGGACGCTGACAGCGCATCTTCCGGCGACGAAAATTGTATCCCTTTGAGCAGATTTTTAATTTTTGGAAATAACAAATAGTCACACGGTGCTAGGTCAGGGCTGTAAGGAGGGTGACCCAGAACTTTGACCGGCGTGCTGTCCAAGAAGTCCCTCGTTTTGAGCGCGGTGTGTCTAGTATACTTTTGAGAAATCACCAACAAAAATTACATTAGTTCCACTATCGGTCAAGAGATTTCGCTGACCTGCAATACTATGTGCAATAATATATTACTATAAAATATTTATATATGATGGTACGAAACCTAGTCTTACCAAGGGGTATCGTATTACCCAGTAACTGGGTTGTGGAGGTCAGATAGGCAGTCGCTCCATGTAAAATACCGGTACTCAGCTGCACCCTGGTAGACTGGAAGCCGACCTCAACATAGTTGGGAAAAGGCTAGGCAGATGCAGGCACGGAACCCTCGGTGCGCAACTCCGACTCCCTCCTGCCCGATTTCCTTTTACATGAGACTAAACCTATGATTTTTAGGGTTCCGTTGCCAAATGGCAAAAAACGGAACCCTTATAGATTCGTCATGTCTGTCTGCATGTCTGTCTGTCCGAGTATGTCACAGCCACTTTTTTCCGAAACTATAAGAGCTATGCTGTTGAAACTCTAGGTGTATTCTGTGAACTGCATTAAGAATTTCACACAAAAATAGAAAAAAAAACAATTAATTTTGGGGTTCCCCATACTTAGAACTGAAGCTTAATTTTTTTTTTCATCACACCTGCCGTGGCGGTTTTTTTTTGTGGGTGGGAAATCCTCAAATGACGTCCCCCACTCTAGATTGGAGCGGAAGGGCGTGTCAGACTTTTACTGACTAAAACCCACCCGTGTCCCTTCAGTTGCCCATATGCCAAGGCCACGGTAACTCTTTTGAACATATCTCGCAACCCTGGACATTTGGTTTAAATAGGTTAATTACGTCTTATTTATGAAATAAGTACTATTATTCATGTAGATTATTTTATACTTTGTGAATGTGAGAACGTTGTAAGCCTTGTAGACTGTAGACAATTTTTTATCTTATTCAGTATCTGGTACTTGTTGACAGGCCTACACCGTCCTCCCATACGTATTAACACCGTAATTTGAAACCATTGTTAAAACCAATTATTTTTAAAAGAGTAACCGTGGAGTTTCTTGCCGGCTCTTTTCCATGGGAATCAAAAATTTGGAACCGTGCACCTAGCTTCTGACGTTTCATAAATGCCCATGTAGGTTTATGTGAAATAAAAAAACTTTTTTACAAAAAAAAACAACCAACTTCCTTAAAAACACTACAAAGTGAAAAATAACTTTAATTTCGGCAGTCGGTGTCTTAGGATCTGTATTTATGGTTTTTTTGCCAATGACTTCCGAAATTAAAGTTATTTTTCACTTTGTAGTGTTTTTAAGGAAGTCGGTTGTTTTTTTTTGTAAAAAAGTTTTTATTTTTAAATTTTTAGTTGTGGTATTCAACCTGCACTAATTCCAAACAAACAATGCATATTTATGCGATAGCAGAAATCGCGGTTGATTTCCTCTCATTTTTTAAAGAGTTCCGGTGTCTGTCTCCCGAACTCATCATCAGATCTATATGAAAATTATATGGGACCATTTCTGAATAAACCCCTTTCGAACAAAACAAGAATTTTGCAAATCCGTCTATATATGACGGAGTTATGGCCGAACATACATAAAAAAAAAAACATATAAACATCCGAATTGAGAACCTCCTCCGTTTTGAAGTCGGTTAAAAATAATTTAATTTGATTTGGCAGGTACACCTATGCTTATTTCTACAAGATATACAGACGTGATGTTCTAATTGCAGGTGGACACAGTGTTTCACTTGGCCGCGACTGTTCGTTTCGATGAGTTGCTGCGCACAGCGACGCTCATCAACGTACGGGGCACCCGGGAGTGTTTGGCGCTCGCTAAGGAATGTGCCAACCTCAAGTGAGACTTTCATAGATTTTTTTATTTATAAGACTCAACCCTTACTTACTGGCGGGGCGCGTGAGGGAGTGGCAGTCTCTGCGCCCTCACGTCCCTAGCCGCCGCAGGAGGAGACGCCCCGGGCGCCGGGAGTCGATTGCGGACTCCCGGCCACCGTAGGCGCGAGCTTGCGGGTGGCGAGCAATGGGTAGCTCGCCGCCCGGTAAGGACCAAGCTCGGGTCGACGGCGCGTAGTGTTCCACGCGCGCCTCAAAGAGATGTCAGCAGTACTGAAGGGGTCTGCTAGGACCGATGCCTGCCGGGGTCGCGTGATTGTTCGAAAGAGATACCGTGACCCTGGCACATGGGCAACTGAAGGAACACGGGTGGGTTTTAGTCAGTAAAAGTCTGACACGCCCTCCCGCTCCGCCCAGAGCGGGAGAAGTCATTTGATGATATCCCATCCAAAAAAAAAAACCCTTACTCGTGATAAGTTTTCGAATAAAGTACAAAGTGCCTGAGTAGTTAAATGGAGCATGTTTAGAAGGTGTGGTGTTACACGAATGGATAGAATAAGAAATGAATACATAAGAGGAAGTCTGAAAGTGGCACGGATAAGAGAAAAGTTGTGTGGGAATGGGTTGTCAATGTCACGGTATAGTCACGTGTTACAGAGGAACGAGGAAAGTGTCGTGAGGAAAGTATTGAGTATGAATGTCGATGGCTACAATAGTAGAGGGAGACCAAAGAAGCGATGGATGGACTGTGTGAATTATGATATGGATAGAAAGGAGGTGGTTACTGAGATGACGACTAATAGAGAAGTGAGAAAGAAAAATAAATATTGCGTTGACCCCAAATGAATTGGGATCAGGGCTGGAGAATTTAAAATAAATCATTTAAAGAGATTTTTTTTTTTGAAAAGAAATGATAAGCAATTAATCTTCTTGATCGTAAGTACAGACGCCAGCACACAAAGCGACTACAATCTGTCAAATTTCTTTAATAGGTTTTCAACTTTATTGCTAAAGTTTGACAGTTTCAGGTAGCTTGATGTGCTGGCGTCTGTATATACTCGTACGCACGGTTACGCATCAAGCTATACATTTCCAGTATAAACTGATCTCAGATTGTATGGGATTTCCGTATATTGAGAGGTCAGCTTAAACTGGATATTCTTAGCTTGATGTGTAGCCGTGTGTACATACAAGATTTTTTTTTAAACCAGTGCGCATTTTTTTCGAAGGTTCAGTATCTGTAATAGAAAATATTTCAATAATTTTTTCTTTTTTTTTAATTTATATCCCACCTTAAATCAGTAAACTGTGGACACCCTAAATATTTCGTAATATGATATCGGCATAAGAATAGGTCAGTAACCGCGCGCCAGCGTAGGTACTTCGAACTTCTTAGAATTTTGACCGATCGAACAGCTGGTAGCTACTTGTAGCTACGCTCAGTCATCCACCTTCACCGCCGCGCCGGCGCCACACGCAAGTTACCATAAAAACCAGTTTCAAAATAAACATCTTTCGTTAACGATTACTTAATTTTTTTGTACTAAAATATATCAAAATAAAAATTGCATAGTTATTATAACTCGTTTAAGTTTAATTTGTTAAAATTTGCGCACTGGTTAAAAACTTATCCTGTATATTGCATTATTGTTGCTGTGCTGGGCCTGTATAATAGTGAGTTTCTATTCGTTACAGGAACTTCGTGCACGTGTCGACCGCGTTCTCGCACGCTACGGACGAGCGCTTCCGCAAGCCTGTGCTGGAGCAGTTCTACCCGTGCCCTGTGCAGCCTGACGTCCTGATCGGCCTGGCGGAGACATTGGACGAAAAGCGACTCGAGAACATCACGAATGAGTGAGTTCTAGTACTACAAACTGTGATTAACTGTGCACCCGATAAGATTTTCTGTCGGCAAAAATTACGAAGACGAATACAAACTTCCTCTAAACGGGTTGAACATGTAACCTTTTTACACGCTATAAATTAGCTTCACTTGTATGTTTGTTTGTAACCGACTCCTTAAAGCACGATTTTGACCCACTTTAAACGACCAGATTTTTTTTAAACTCTGTAGACTTATCGAGGACCGATGACAATACTATAATTTCATAAATTTGTGCCATTATCCTTGCCAGGGTTACCAGGACAGCAAAAAAACTACACTGACATACGTCACAAACTACGCTTACAAACGTTTCGAAATTCGAAACACCCTAAAAAATAGAAAATAAATAATAGTTTAAAAACTAGTACTTTTTAAGGTATTTTTAACCGACTTCAAAAAGGAGGAGGTTATCAATTCGGATGTTTATATGTTTTTTTTTTTTTTTTTTTTTTTTTTTTTATGTATGTTCGGCCATAACTCCGTCATATATAGACGGATTTGCAAAATTCTTTTTTTGTTCGAAAGGGGTTTATTCCGAAATGGTCCCATATAATTTTCATATAGATCTGATGATGAGTTCGGGAGACAGACACCGGAACTCTTTAAAAAATGACAGGAAATCAACCGCGATTTCTGCTATCGCATAAATATGCATTGTTTGTTTGGAATTAGTGCAGGGTGAATACCACAACTAAAAATTTAAAAATAAAAACTTTTTTGCAAAAAAAAACAACCGACTTCCTTAAAAACACTACAAAGTGAAAAATAACTTTAATTTCGGAAGTCGGTGGCAAAAAAACCATAAATACAGATCCTAAGACACCGACTACCGAAATTAAAGTTATTTTTCACTTTGTAGTGTTTTTAAGGAAGTCGGTTGTTTTTTTTTGCAAAAAAGTTTTTATTAGGGTTCCGCACCTCAAAAGGAAAAAGCGGAACCCTTATAGGATCACTTTGTTGTCCGTCCGTCCGTCCGTCCGTCTGTCAAGACCCTTTTTCTCAGGAACGCGTGGAGGTATCAAGCTGAAATTTATATCAAATACTCAAGTCTACTGTCCCTTGGAGCTGTGAAAAAATCAAACTTCTAAGCTAACGCAATCAAAAGATATAGCCGTTTATACCGCAAATTTCCACAAATTTTCGGAACTCGCAAGGGAATCAAAACCTAAAGGGTACTTCCAGTCGATCTAGAATTTTGAAATTTGGTACGAAGCAACGTCTTATAGCACAGATAAAGGAAAAATTGCGAAAACCGTAAATTTTTAGTTACATCATATAATAAACAGAACAAAACACAGACAGAAATAAAACCAAGCCAAGAAACAGAACAGAACTACGACTCGATTGTCGTGATGGGTGAACTTTTACTTATATACCTACAGGTTTGTACGGAACCCTCGGTGCGCGAGTCCAACTCGCACTTGGCCGGTTTTTTTATTGATATCAGGCACCCCACGCTTTTTTTCCATTATTTTCTAATTTTTAGTTTGGTTTTCTATGGAAGCGTGTTATTTAGTTTTTTTATGGAATTACTTTTCAAACTCCACGCACTGTACTCTCCTCTTACAGTGCGTGGACGTTCATTTGCCACAATGGGAAAAACCTTCTACTGTATTGTATCACTTGTATGACTGATATTTAAAAAACAATCGTTGTTTCATAATTACGGCCACTTATCACTACAGTTGCCATAGGGAAATTTTGAAAATTAAAAAAATGTCTCCCATTTTTTTAAATATTAATTTGAGTTAAGGTGTTTTATAAGCATTATGGTGTGATAATATAGTGATAGCTTGTATATAATGCTTATTTATATACTACTGACGAACACATTAGTCCGACGTGGCCTGAACGGAATAATTATTTCAATAACGCCACGCGGATCACTCTGTCAGACAACCACACACCCCGCCCCTTACCTCCCGCCACCGACGACGCGACGAATCACAAACTGATGAAAAACTGGCCGCCGCCGACCTGTAAGCGTAAGTCAAAGGTCTGTCGGTCACCAGTGTCCGACGCGGCCTGAATGAAACATTTACTGGCGGTCACCAATGTCCGTAATGGCAACCAACGGGTTGAGGCTACACCGTTATTATGTTTATTGATGAATGCTGATGGAGCTATAGTTTCGATTATTATCGATGATAGACATTCCATTCCATTTGAAAGGCATTCGATACAATTTCTAAAAAAATCTTAATTAAAAAATGTCACTTTTGGGAGTTCGTGGCACTGCCCTGGACTGGTTTTCCTCGTATCTCAACGACAGAACGCAAAAAGTAGTGCTAGGGGAATATTCAAGTGACCTAAACACAGTACAATTTGGTGTGCCCCAAGGCAGCGTGCTGGGACCTACCCTATTTATCATATATATAAATGGACTATGCGAAATGAAAATCCCTAAAGCTAAAATTTTTACATACGCTGACGACACTGCAATCGTATTTTATGGGAAAACATGGGATAACGTTAAACTAGCGGTTGAAAGCAGGGTTAAAGCTATTGCGAACTGGCTGCAAAACAATCTGTTGACGCTTAATATTGATAAAACGAAGGCAATCAACTTTGCTATCTCTAAACGTTCCGCACCTAAGTCTGTAACGTGTATACAGCTGCACTCCTGCTCTAGCCCTGAAAACTGTACTTGCCCGTGCATTGAAGAAACAGACTCCATTAAATACCTTGGAGTCTTTGTAGATAACCGTTTGTCATGGTCTACACATCTGAGTGCTGTAAGAAGTAGGGTTCGAAAGATGCTCCGTATCTTTAAGCAACTCGGTAAAATTGCAGATGACTCTGTCCTAAAAATTATTTACTTCTCCCTCTGTCAATCAGTTCTTAACTATTGTATAATAGCATGGGGCGCGGCTGGTAAAACCTCGTTTATTAAGGTTGAAAGAGCTCAACGAGCTCTGCTTAAAGTTACTTACAGAAGACCATTTCGATACCCCACTAACACACTCTACACTGAAGTGGGAGTTCTTAGAGTAAGACAACTTTACATCCTCGCAGTTTCTCTAAGATTTCACAAAATATCCATGCAAACATCCATCCGATCAAGTCGTAGAGTATATTGGGAAAAAGTTCAATGCCGTAAAGCAATTGGTAGAAGGTCGTACGGTTTTATGGGACCCCATATTTACACAAAACTCAACAACCGACTCAAAATCCTACAACACACTCAAAGCAAATGTAAAATTATGGTTACAAAATGGCTCTTTACTCTGGACCATAGACTACTATATATACTAGAGATAGACTGGCAACTTAAGTATTTCTTAGGCAGCGCCATCTAGTTACCAGGACATACACTATTCATCTGTCAATATACCTACCTAGTACCTTGTATCGCTAATTCTAGCAAGTAGAATAATGAAGAATGGTTGAAAATTCTGTTGCAGTAAAACAACCTAAAAATTCAAATCTAGACTCTAAATCTAGATTTTAATTTTTTAGGTTTAGTTTTACTAAAACGGAATATTCAACCATTTTACATTATTCTACTCGGTGAAGCTAATTCATTATTACAATAAACTTGTTGTTTCGGGGATAGTAAAACAAAATCTCAATTTTGGATGTTTATAATTATTGCGTAAAACAAAACATTGCTTTACATATAAAAACTAAACATTAACTACGGTACCAGTTTGCCTTAGTCGTTTCCGACCTCTATTGGTTTTGTAATGATCATGGGCTTTTTTTTTGAATTGGTCATCCTTATCAAACTCTAAAGCTTTGCCAGTGAGGAGGTGGCTGACTTCTTTGCACCAAATACGGATAAAAAATTCAATGCTTTTATTGATCAAATATTCCTTTAGATGATTTTTATGTGTCTCGCATGTTACAAAATTAATATCAGTATTTATTGTTACCGCCAATTTTATATATTCAGATATATATTTTTTTAAGGGCGATGCTTTTAAAATACTAAAAGTTATGTGTTCCACTTGTGCAAAAAAGTCAAACAAACACCTCGTTGGATAGCACAGCCATCTTTTGCCATCATATTCTTTTATTTTTATAAAACCATGGAAATCTTCTGTATAATCAGTTTCCATGGATTTGAGGCATGTTTGACATTTTTTGTATACTTTGCTTTTGGCTTGACGTGCTAACCACCCACTGCAATACCCTATTGCTGCGCATTTTTCTATATTACTTTTATCTTTATTATTTATCATTGACGTCGTGTCTATGAGCTCTATGTACATGTGCTCATAGTCCACGACACTGATGCTCTCGTTGCCAAATTGCACGTCCTCTTCAATTAAAAAATATTTTAACGAATCTAAACAAAAGTCATTGTCAGCCTCGCAATTTGCACCAACAGAATGTTTTGATGTTAAATTGTTTAATAATAATGTTTTATACGAGGCTTCAAAGGACGAGCAATTTGGCATGATATTCGCATATCCATGAGCTCTTATGGCTCCAAAGAAATTTTCGAGGGCATCCTGATTAAATCTGCGCAACAATATAGCTTTCATACCTTTTTCATGAAGGAATTTGACCAATTTTCTAATATTTTCAATGGTTTTTACCCAGCCCTTCAATGATGGCACATATCTTCGATTATCAAATTGCATTGATTTTAATACAGGCAAACTGGCACTCCAGAGCTCATGATGAGCCGAATTAGCTTTTACAGCGGATTTATAGGGTTTTCCCGGAACAACTTCATAACTCCCACAATTCAAACTATCGAATAATTTATCGAAGAACAATATTAGATCTGCAGTTTGAGTGCATTCTTCTGGCATTCCTCCCAACTCTGAAAATAAGAAACAATTCCATTTATAGTCAATATCATTACTTATGGTTGGTTATTCACAATCATTATTAGGTTACATAAAAAATTAAAAAGAAAGTGGATGGGCTTTCATTTTAATACTAGACTATCTCTAAAAAGTAATCTAATGTGAAAATCTCAAAATTTACTTTCAAAATAATGCTAAGGACATTGATATATACCTGCCATAAGTCCTAATGCTGACCCAACAGAATGGCTGAACACTTGTGCACAGTGCTTAACCTTCATCTTCGGTATGTGATTGGGCATAACATGTTGAGATGTTAGTTTTGGCAGTATTTTAGAGCCTTTGTAGTTAGGCGGCCTCTCAAATAATTTTCGGATATGGCTCCATTTTGCTGTTTGGGCTTTGCCGTCCATAATAATAATTTAAATCTTTGCAAAGGGATCGTTCAACAATTACGTGATCATTTTTGGCCGTTTTTTTAACACCCCCCCCCCCCCTATGTGATCACAGCGTAATCTTTTGTTTTAACCCCCCCCCCCCCTCGCCTTGATTACGTAATCTTCGTCCGTGCTTAATGTTTGCTGTTTTATTAGCAGTGTGACCAGATAAAATTTTACGAAAATACCGAAAGCACCTCAAAAAAATACGGAAATATACTTATTTGCACAAGGGAAATATACCAGTAAAAATACTGATTTTCAAAGCAGGTTTTATGTATTAATCATCACGTCATTCATCTAACTAAAACATGTTACATGAATGTACATATTTAGTATTTATATTTTTGTATTTAAAAGTGCCATTACAGGCTAAATCAGGGAAATCTGCTGAACATCAATATTCGCGGGCACGATCGCTACAGTTTTGATAACTTTTTACCTAAAATATATCCAAAATACTTACTTAATCCAATATACCTATAAAAATACTGATGCTTGGAAAAGTCGATAAAATATGCCGAAAAAGTATAAAAATACTGAATCTGGTCACACTGTTCCACAGTTTGTCTATAGCAGGGGAAATCCCGTTCCATCTATCTAATAGTTAGTGTTACCAGTATAGACTTCAAAATTGGACGTAAATATTTAGTTATATAAATGATGACGTAATCATGAATTCTCTCCCCCCCCCCCCCCCAAATAATCCAGATGTATATACAAGCACCCGACCCCCCCCCCCCCTTCGGTGATCACGTAATTGTTGAATGATCCCAAAGCAAATTATTCCTAATGCTTTTCAACAGATGTGGAGGATCATACAAGAAATAAATTTTTTCTTCATTAATTTCGAAGAATCCTTCCATATAGTCTGTGTCTTTTCTTAAATATGTGGATTTGGTGTCTGTTACTAGACTGTTAATCACAGCAACATTTGTTGTACCCTGGTCACAAATAGTGGCTACAACTTTAAGACCAGCTTCTTGTAGTTTTGTGATGACATCTATAATTTGTTTTTTTAAAGCCAACATCTTAGTCGTACCAGCTGAATAGCTGTAATAAACAGGTTGCTTGTATGTCTTGACAATACCTCTTATCATGAACACCAAAACATGGTCACAAAACTTATCTGCTTTTTGGTCACCATCGTCCACAAAGCCTTCAATAGAGTCTCTGGTTTTATTGTAAGAACATGATGGGGCAATGGCCATTTCATCAAACACCAGTGAACAGTATCTCTGTATCTGTGGCATTTTTCCTACAATCTCCTTCAAATGATTAAAAATCCTTTGATTGTAACCAGGACCCAGTTTCACTTTGTATAATATGTTCTGCAATGTTCTTCTGCTGGGTAAAATGCAAAACTTACTCATAATCCTATAGGCTTTAGGTGAAGGCTTATATAAAGATAAAGACAAAACTTTCTCCTCCATGGTAAATCTTCTTCCTCTCACATGTCGTTTCCCAGCTTGCTTAACTTGCATAAGAAAAAAAGTTTTTGCGTTCTCATCTTTTAAGTTTCTAGCAACAATCTGGAAAGCTTTTGTCTTTGAAATCCTTTTGGGGGTCATCCTTCTCATGTCGCAAGGCTGAATTTCTTCTGAATTTTCGCAATGTTTCTTGCATTTGGAAGTTCTAGACAGTCTGGTTAGCTCTGAAATTATAATAATTAACTATTTAATTTAATTACATAACAGGGTTAGGCAGAGATGTACCTATAATACACCCACTTTACGCCAGTTATGTTTGGTCCCGTGTAACAGAGGGCGAGCCTATTGCCATCAATTGGGTACAAATCCAGACTCACACACAGGGCTTCTACTGAGAAATTCCAGATGGAAAAACCAATAACACTTTGCCCGACCCAGGAATCAAACCCGGGACCTCAGGCTCAGTAGTAGCATTTGCGACCACTAGACCAAAAAAGGCAATCTAATTACTTATAAAATAATCAAAAACTAACGGCTACCCAAAACTCCCTGTAGTACTTAACATATTGAAATGTTTAAAAAATAAATGTATATATAAGTAAAGAAACATGTTTGACCCTCAGCTAATGATCACAAACAACTTTCATTCTATGACTTTTTAAAATAATGAGTTTATTTCTTTATTATTTTTATGAAAAACATTTACTTTGTTTAATTAGCCAATTTAATACAAAAATAAAACTGGCTTTTTAGAAAATCTTAGACCACAAGTTTTTTGTAACCATGAGTACAATTATTTGTATATGGATAAGACACTAACTACCAGTCCTTATAATAATATATCAATAAGTAATCTTACCTGTGCTAGTTTGATGTAACCGAGGTCTGGTTACTGGGACTGGATCAACACTTATAGGATTACAGCTTATAGATTGTGCAGATGTTGAAGGATGCTTTTCAGGTATTCCATGTTGTTCCATTTGTGTATCTACATCCATTATTAGTTCTGACTGTGATGCAGATGTTGATGGAAGGTTTTCATGTGCACTATTTCGTTCTTGAGCTGTAAGTAATATATGGAATTCATTAAGGCCTAAAAATCTGAAACTTGTCTTGAAATTCATAAAACATTAGAATGTGGTGTTCTCTCTACACAATATATATATATATGTATGTAATTATGTATGTATTTTATACTATTATATTCATTGTAATCATCATTTATATGCACCTAAAGTATGTTATAATAAACGTTTGGAGGCAGGGCCACCTATGTGGTTACACACACAAAAATTTCATTAATTTTTTTTTTCCTCTTTGGCAACTTATCAGTTTTCAATTATTCTGCTAGCGTCAATTAGTGACGGCAATGCAGTACAATGGGCCGTCGGACTTTTCACTTCGTGGTAGTTATTTAGTATTATGTTAGTAGCTGAAAGGACAAGACAATATTCATCAATATTGGTTCTCAGTGACTAGAACCAAAATAATAATTTACCTGATAGTTGCAGTTCTGGAATTGCTAATTTACAAAGCTGATGGTTTGAATAGAATAGAATAGAATAGAATATACTTTATTTGCTTTGAATGCAGGTACATACAAATAGGATCGTAAATAACATAATAAAGAACCGTGTACATTCTGCCTTGTTGGCATGCAAACACAATAATTATTATACAAGTTATCAAAATAGGTTATTAAGATGTATCATTTAGGAAATCCTGAACAGAATAATAACATTTATCTAGAAGTAATTCAGTAAAACATTTTTTAAATTTCATCAAGGGCAAGGTTTTCATATGATCGGGAATTTTATTAAAGACAACAGGAGCCATACAAATTACATTTTTTTTAATAAACTCGTTTTAAATGTGCCTGTGTGAAGTAAATTCTGATATTGTGATCTTAATTATGTACTCCGTTTTCTGGTTTCTGTTAATGTGGCAAATAAATTACGGTTTGTTTTAACAAATATTGCTAATTCGAGGATATAGAGGCATGGGAAAGTTAATAGTTTCTGAGACTTAAATATAGGCACACAACTGTCAGTAACTTTGAGGCCAAATATAGCTCTCAAACAGCGCTTTTGAGCTTTAAAAATGCTTTCTCGTTCACTACAATAACCCCAAAATATAACACCAAATCTTAAAATAGAAATTACAAGACCATGGTAGGCCACTAGTATTGTTGACCGATTTACTTTTTTGGATAGGTTGTATAACATAAACGCGGCTGTGCTCAGACGTTTACAGATATCTTCTGCTTGCGGCTTCCATGTTAACTGGCTATCAATTAAGATTCCTAGAAATTTTGTGCTGTTCACTTTATCGATAGTTTGGCCATTGTAGTTGATATCCATGTCACCTGTAGATATACGTTGGTGAAAATGCATAGTTTTAGTTTTTTGTAGATTAATTACTAGGTTATTATTGTCAAGCCATTTTATTAAACTGCTGATCGAGTTATTGATGTCATTTACGTATGAGTCTTTATTGGTACATGAAACAATTGAAGTACTGTCATCTGCAAATAAAATCATTGGATTATGGATATGGCGTGGCAGGTCATTAATATAAAGTAGGAAAAGTAAAGGTCCGAGGACACTTCCCTGCGGAACTCCATATTTTATTTCTTTAAATGACGATAAAGTTTTTTGTACCTTCCTAGATTTTAAACATAACCGTGATATCTCTGTACATTGTCTACGGCCTTTGAGATAAGTTTTTATTAAGTTAAGAGCATTGCCACGAATACCGTACGCATCAAGTTTGGTTAAGAGAATATCGTGGTCCACGCAGTCAAAGGCTTTCGACATATCGGCATATATTGCACATACCGGTATTTTGGAATCTACTTTAGGCATTATTTCATGGAGAAAATCAAAGATGGCCATGTTAATATTTTTATTTTTCCTGAAGCCCATTTGTTCGTCACATAGTATGTGGTATTTAGTTAGGAAGTTGTCAAGAGATTCATAGATAACTTTCTCTATGATCTTGGAGAATTTAGAGATAAGAGCAATTGGCCTATAATTTACCATTTCTTCTTTATCTTTTTTTTTATATACTGGTATGACTATTACGCTCTTGAGACTTTCTGGAAATACGCCAGACTGTATGCTTACATTAATAATATGAGCAAGGGGTTCAGCTATACAGTGTGCAACAAATTTGATAACTGTTGTTGAAATGCCATCGAGGCCAGAGCTCTTTTTATTTTTCAGGTTTCTAATTATACGCATTACATCTTGAGGTATAACAGGGGCCATAAATATTGTATGCGGGTTTATATTTATGTTAACGGTATCGCATAACGTATGTTTAGGTATGCCAGAGGTTTGTTCAATGAAAAAGTTATTAAAAGATTCAGCTATTAAATTAGGGTTTGATATTATTTCATCTCCTTTTTTTATTTGAGAAATGGGTTCTCTTACAATTTTGTTGTTATTAATAACTTGCCAGGCCGTTTTGGATTTGTTTTTTGAGTTATTTATTAAGTGGTTATTCTGCGCTTTTTGTGTAAGTTTAATAATTTTCTTAAACCTCCTTGAGTAAATCTTAAATTTATTTTTGTTTTCAGACGTTGGTTTTAGTCTCTGCTGCCATAATAGTTGCCGTTGTTTTTTGCTACATATTCGTATCCCGCGAGAGACCCATTTTATTTTTTTCTCTGATTTTACAGTAACTAATTTGCTCGGGAAACAGAGATCGTGTAACAGTAGGAAAATGTCAAGAAAGTTATCACAGGCTTTGTTAGCATCCTCTGTATTATATACATTAGAAAATGATAGACTTTCGAGGTGCGATCGAAATTTAATAAGGTTTTCTTGAGTTATATCTCGTATTAATGTTCTCCATGTTTTTATTTGATTCGTTTTATTAACTTTTATCTTAATTATTTGAGCAGTGTGGTCAGATAATCCAAAGTCAGTGACTTCATGTTGGCACTTCTGCTTAAGATTATGTGCAAAATTGTCTAAACAGGTATTACTGATAAATCTAGTTGGCTGATTAATTTCTAATTTAAGGTTGAAGCTCCTGAGAAAGCATTCAAATTCAGAGGTGATTCTATTCCTGTTCAAAACATCTATATTAAAGTCTCCACATAAAATTACTTTTTGAAAGGGTTTTTTACAGACATTTTTTAAAACGAGATCTAAATTTTCATAAAACTTACTTAGATTACATAATTTAGGAGGCCTATATACACATATAATAATAATTTTTTGAGAAGGAAATTCTACAGCACAACATTCTATAATTCCTGATATCGAGTATTTCATTACGTCAGGTCGTTCTTTATACTCGTGTCCAACTCTTGCTAAGATACAGGCACCGCCACGTTTTTTATTCTGTCTAGCAAAGCATGCCGCCAGCTTATAATTAGGAATATATAATAACTTTTCTTGGCCTGACATTATAAAATGCTCGGTTATACATATTACGTCAACTACTTTTTGTTGACTTAACAATTCCTGAATGTAAATATTTAAAAGGTCTGATTTATTTATAAGTCCGGCAATATTTTGGTGAAGAATATACATAGAATCAAAGAAAAAACTCACGACTTGAGGATGCAACGACGTTATTATCAATCTCGTGAATAAAGGCATCACGTTCTATAGAACTTTCAGATATAGTTTGCAATAAGTTATTAAAAATATTGCTCATTCCGCGGTCGTTTATCTTTCTATTTATTCTTGAAAACATAGAGAAATCATACAATAGATCTAAGTTAGTGTCAAATGCAGTTGCATAACAATAAGTTTGAAGATCAAGATGTAGTAAATTGTTGAAAGTCTCAATTCGCCAATTAAACATAGTTGAGAAGTTACTTAATTTAAAGGTAGGAACACATAAAATTACATTTGTATGCTGAATTTTAAGCAAGGATTCTCTTAATTCTATAATTATATTAACATAGTTTTTTGTTTGCTGAAAGTCTTTTTCACCAATCAAGATGACACAATGGTCGGACATTGTAAAGTCCGCTATTTTCTTATCTAAATTATTAATAAGTTGTAATATACCACAGTTTGGCAAAATATAGTGACATATTTGAGAGTTTTTAAATGTTTCTTCAGCTATTGATGTAATGTTATTAACTTTGTTAGCACTAACAACACATAATTTATTCTTCACTGGTATGTTTACATCTTTTATTATTTGGTTTTCATGGTTTCTGGGTATAATAACAGACGTCTTGCTGGAGTCCAGGTTCTCATTGAGTTTGTTACTATGCTTCTTCTTGTTTTTCTTTTGAGAATTAATACGTGGAGTTGATGAGGTAGGTGTATTTTTGCTTTTGCCAGGAGTTCCTCTTTCACTAGTTAATGTTTTGGTAGCTTTTTTTAAAATATCATATTTAGTAGTCAGTTCAAGGACGGTCTTCTTTAGTGAAGTATTTTCGAGATTTAGGTTCTGAATCTCCTCGTGTGCCGAATTTAGTTGTAAATTGAGCTGTTGTATTTGGGTTTGAAGTTGTTGCGCCTGCACATCATTTTCGTCAGTGGATAAATTTGGTAAGCTACAGGTACTGCCATCTATCTTAGAACTGTTGGGACTAGTTTCTACCGAATTGGTCTGGGTCAATGAACGACGTTTTGTATTCGATTTTCTGAACGTGATGTTCTCGAAGAAATTCATTATTGAATTTTTATAATATTATCCCTTAAACATTCACAAAAAGACAAGCCGTATGCGGGGATCGAACTCAGACCACTCAAGCATACAAGGTTGGTTGCTGGGACACTAGACCAGCGCGACTGTTAGTGAAGGTGTTGGAATTGTTGATCAGAAGACTCTTTGGAATAGAAAGTTCGTTAAATACCCGTCAATTTTGAAAACAATTTGAATGTTAGCTTTTACCCACTATCTAAGCGACACTTTTATAAGATTGGGTTTTTAAGCTTTATATCGTTTAGTTTTTAATGTATATAAAACTCACAGTAATATTAGCCATGTATCTAGCCGTTTAATGCAAAAATAAGTAGTTTTTATCACTCACAAAGGTAAAATAGTCACAATGTTTTGATCACTCACTAAAGTTGTGTTTATTTTGTTTATATTGAATAAATTATTTAGATAACACTTCCACTCACGAATTGAACTATTTTCTTTACTTTTATAATAAGATTTCAGTAGATACAGGTAATTAACTATTTTTAAACAAATTTGATACGGGAGCAGTATGTTAACACCACCAATTATGATTTGGATAGAGGTAAATCGCTTTGAAATGTTTACGACATACTCGCAGATTGTTGTAAACATATTTCTTATCCTGTAGATGTAGACCGCAAATAGTTGAAACCCATGTCATGTATCTCTCAGGATTGGTTTTTGGATCAGGAAAACGATGTAGAGGAATACCTGAAATACAAACATAAATACGTTATTATACGATTTATTTTACTTATATAATAAACAATATTTCTTACATTTTGAAATGTCTAAAAATCAATTGCCGCATGTATGTAAGATTGTCACTTGAAAACGGCTGGACCGATTTGGCAGCTTTTTTTTGTGTTTGTAATAGTCAGGATCAAGTTAGTATGAAATAACATTTTGGGAAATCTACCAAAAAAGTCAGGTAAATTGCAAATGTGTGAAGCTGGACGGGTTGGAATGGTACTTGTTTGTTTATTTTAAGGACGTAAATACGTTATTTATTACAACGTAGATTTTAGGTATGTATATAATATTTTCAATTATTAGGTGCAATCAGCACTACATTACTTATGGAAGGGTACTTTTTTTTTTTCTCTTTTGGCAACTGAGCCAATGTCGACTATTCTGCCAGTCACGTTTAGACGGTAGTGCACACGCGTAGCGCGTTTTCAGATTCTGTTAGGTTAGTCGTATTTAAAATTTTAGATTAGTGTCGTTTAAAAAAATTGTTAAAATTTGAATAATTTTGGGGGAAGTGAAATAAAAGGGAATGAAAGTTAGTTGGGAGAGGCATGTTACACTTGCAAATTTCTTCATAGAGATCGAAGGATTTGGTATTCAACGAGCAGGAGAAAAATATATGGTCCAAAGTACATACGGAAGGGTAGATAAAGAACATAATATTTACCGTCATCTCTGATGACTGGGCAGCCGGGCACACAACACTTGTTGCGAGACATTGTTATTTAAACACAAAACACTTAACTAATATGGTCCAAACTCCAATTTACGGAGGGCCTAAGCAATTCGGTTCGATTAAATCACGGAGGAACACAGGGGGCTCAACTCGACGTAATTTAGAAAGAACAGACACTAAGGTAATGTTAATCTTCCAAGACTTTTAGTAAATACGGAGTAGCGAACAAAACTCGCGTAATAGACACTCAAAATCGGGAAGCAAACGAAATAATTTCAAAAACATGCGCAACCGCAGACATCTTTGTAATGACATAAAATTTCAATATCGCCCTGTGGCTTGTTGTAAATTCTACTAATAGTTTAATTTTTTATCAATATGAACAAAGTATTAATAAAATACACTGACCAAAGAACTTTGAAATATGCAAAAAAAAAACATAAAAATATTAACTAATTCCAAATAGATCAAAATCGAACATTATGCGCTTCCCCTTTTACTTACATATACTACCAATTGCTTTATGGATATACGCTGGCAACACTCTTCATTTTTAATTTATGTCCTCGTAGATAGATGGCGCTGAGTAGCCAAAAATTAAAATGTATAGCATTTGCCACCCTGTGGGCATGACTGAGACCATATTAATCTAAATATTAAATTAGATAAAGAAATAAACAATTTGAATGGTACAAATACATATCTCTATTTATATATTTATTATTCTATATCACAAGCTTCCACATATAACATACATCCACAGTATAACATCCAGACACACTCAACACCAACACGACTATCTTAATTAATAAACCCACACAAACACAATCACACACAACATATATGTGTACCTATACATACTAGGTTATCTTTTGTATTTTCTCTGTGTATTAGTATTAGTTTTCTTTAGTGTATTAGTTCTAGATTAGATAAAATTAAGAAATTTACTGTAACATATTTTCACCAACAACCTACATATTGTATATACCAGCAAATGTTAATGGAACGAAGGAGCCTGGATCTCACGACACAGGGAATCCTAGTGTGAGTTCCAGGAATCAATTGCATATGACTGTAATTTCTTAACCAATAAATTATTCTTATTATCAAATCAAATCAAATCAAAAGTCATTTATTCAAACTAGGCTGAGAGTCAGCACTTTTTGAACGTCAAAGTTACAAGAGACAGTCCCCCGAAAACGCCCACCCTTCGACACTTCCTAGTGCTTTAGCTGGGAAAAAGAAGTGGCGGAACAAACTCCCCAGCAGCACAGCTGTCTGTTAAGTTAGAAGAACTTGATTCTATACAGTATTATGTAAGTAATTAATAGTATAAAACAAAACAAAACATACATCAAATTATGCGTCATATGTCAGCTAGCACACGCCAATATACGAACAAAACATTAAAAAACTAAACTCAAGCTGAAATAATACAATCGTAAATAGAACTTAAAACCTAAATAAGAGCCTCCGGGTATAAAGGGCGTGCCCGCTTACATACACAATGATGAGGAAAGCTAATTCTGATTCTGGTTGAAAGAACATAAACATTGAGTTAATTACAGCGACCAACTATTCTTATCGTTTAAGAAGTCGTTGATAGAATAGTATGCCTTTGAACAAAGGTTGGATTTTACTTTAGCTTTAAACTCATATTCTTATTGCTTATAGATCTTTGGTCAATTTGATTTTGATTTGACGAAAAGATTTTATAAAATCGCATGACATTTCACTTTTATATACGGCACTGACCACCGGCTATGAGAGTGTGGAAAAATCCAGTACCTCTTCTATATCGTCATGTAATGGACTGTTTCAGGTTGATCAAGGGTTGGCCCAACACCTACACGTTCACGAAGGCGGTGGCTGAAGAGTTGGTGAGGTCCAATGCAGCTGACCTGCCTATCTGCGTCGTCAGACCACCCATAGGTAAGCAAATAATTGGACTTACCAGCCAAACCTGATTTTAGGATGAACCAGTTTCGCCTAGTTTAAACTAGTTCTCCCTTCTCATCAACATAACCACTCAACTGTCCACGGGTATTACAGTCCCAAAATAAAATCTTATTTAAACCGTCCATGGGAAGTACAGTCCCCGAGCGAAATCTGTGGCGAAATCCGTCAGTTTAAACGTGTTTAGCGCTAAAGTCATTTGATAGTCGTACATTAGAAAAATACTAGGTGGCGCTATATGAAATTTGTCATGCGTGAGAGTAAATTTCATCTGTGCAACGGCAATATTAAATTTAGAAAAAAAAAAGAAGAAATTGGTGCCGATTCCCTTGTTCACAAACTAAACTAAATTTAAGTTCAGAGCGTCTTTTTCTTTGTATTTCATTAAGAAGAGGACAAAAGAATTTTTTTAGTTTAGTCCTGTCAAATTAATCAGCGCCTGTCACTACTCCATACAATTTTAGACGTGATTAAAAACTTGCCTACTAAAATTACGTCAATTTACGTCAAGCGCCGATTAATTTGACAGGACTAAACTAAAATTTATCTTCTGTCCTTTCCTTAATGAAATAGAAAGAAAAAGATGCACTGAACTTAAATTTAGTTTAGTTTGTGAATAAGGGAATCGGCACCAATGACAGTTCATCTTTCTTGTTAGCGAACTATTTAGTGTGCGTGGAACTTCAACAAAAATGTGTTTTTATATCATATTTGTTAAGAATTCATATTATTAATTACTCAAAATACTTGCATAAATTGATTACTAAACGAATAATATATTTTTGATGTTGGCAATTAAACGAAGGACAGAGCAGATTGTCGATGGGCGATGCGAAAAAGGATTGATGGTCCTGGGTTTTACTAATTTTGTAAGAGATTATTATAAAATATAACTGCAGAAACAACGAATCTATAGTGAGTTTTATTTTAAAAGTTCAGAAGCGACATGAACTCACTCGCATTTTCGGCCGTAAGGTAAAAGTATTGAAAAGAATTGGTAAGTTGCACAAATTTATAAAATCCGTATCAGAGATATATTATTGCCTTTTTACACGCTTTGTTATGTTACGAATACTTGACTTAAACGTTTGACGGTAACGATAACTAGTTTATTGTAGACCAGAGAAGAAAAGAATTATCGTAACAACGTGAGGTTAGAATTGTTTCGCAAATTGTTTATAAAAAATAAAAACTTTTTACTAGGCTTAACGAAAGGTAAACAATGCAAATATCCTATACTTCTATTCTATGAATCCTTTTGCCGACAATTCATTTTAATGCATTAGTACATGTAGCAATTGTGTGGCTTCAACATTACGTATAATTATACGCGTAAGTAAACGCTATGGATGTGATTTTCGAAACTATGCCTTAGTCATTATTTACAAACAACGTTTGGTGTCTTTTTGTTTATTTGGCTAAAATGTTCGTTATTGTGTGTAAATGTATCAGCAACTTATAAAATAAATAATGGCGGCTGTGGTGGTGCAAACTTTAAGTTTGCGCAAAAAAGTCACGGGGTGGCGCTAGTGGTATACTATGATCTGAAACAAAAAGTATAGTGCGTCCAGTATATTTTGACAGGTGGTGAATTACGGAACAATAATTGAATTCTATTACAGAGTTTACGTGCTTTCATTAATTAATTTCGTAATTGGTATATTTATATAACACGTTACTTACATTTTATAATTTTTTCAGAAATCAGTTCTGTCCTTAATTATTATTTGATACATTCCCCAGTATATATTTAATTAAAAAAAAATGAATCCGAATGCACCAGAACTTACGAGAAATTCCCTACGGGGAAGTACTCCTGAAGGCACTCCTCCTTATCGAGCATCACGTGGACGTAAACGTCAATCCTCCGAATCTCCAAGGCGCCGGTGTCGCGAGAAAAGGCACAGGGTAGAGCGTCAGTTGCGATCAAGTAGATTATCATCAAATTCAGAGTCGCGTGTCAGGTATCATTCCCGTCGACTTAACCAAAGCACTATTCGCAGTTCCCCGGACATTAGAACTTCACCGCAAGGTGACATATCCAAATGGGACAGGCTTAATAAGCAGGTTACACGTAGCCGATATTCTTCCGATTCCGACTCTACTGTTTCATTAAATAAACACCGTCCTGCAAAGAAGCGACGTGGTCTAGGCGCTGTGACGAATACGAAATCGGCACAAACTGGGGAGTCAAGTCTGTTGGAAAAATTAGTTGACGTTCTGCAAGATCGAAATTCGGGTTCTGCAGGGCAAATGATGCATGGTGCTCAAAATGTAATACCGGACTTTGATCCTCAGGCTAAGTCTCAGACGATGAAGGATTGGTTATCCAAAATTAATGAATCTTCACACGTTTACGGATGGTCAGAACGTCAGACCATACTTTACGCTTTACCAAAATTAAAAGGGCTGGCTAAGCGTTGGTACGACGGGTTAACCAGTGTAATATTCTCTTGGAGGGAATGGTAACATAAGTTGAAAACTGCTTTTCCATGCGAGCAGAATTATGGCGATCTCCTCTCGGAGATGTTGTTTAGGAAAACTCGACGGAATGAACCTCTAGAGGAGTATTATTATGATAAGATAATGCTCATTAATCGATGCGGAATTCAAGGCAAAAAGGCTGTAGACTGCCTCACACACGGCATTTTTGACTGGAACATAAAGATGAATGTGCAGGGTGCCAATATGCAGGAACCTGAGGAAGTACTTAAATATTTTAGGAATATTTCTAGCAACAAGATTTCTGACATTTCAAAAAACAACAATCCTCGTGAAAGTAACGATCCAAGGCATTCAAAAAGGCAAAATGATATAAACAATACTAAAAAGCCAGGCCTACTTACTTGCTATAACTGTGGCGAGACAGGCCATACTGTCCCAAAATGTCCTAAAGAGGTAATTAAATGTAATAAGTGTAGGCGTTTTGGTCACATAGACGTGAATTGTACAGGAACCGTTAGATTTAACTCAAATACAGAGAAACGTGAAATAGCAACAACCTCTTCACGAGATGCTAATGCTAAAAATATTCTTAATATTGTGAGTACTGACTGCGGCACTGATAAATACTTTAAACAAATAAAAGTCAACGGTCAATCTATGTCTTGTTTCATTGACTTTGGAAGTCAGTGCACCTTAATACGAGATGACTACGCTTCAAAATTGAGACTAACTGTTGATAGGACTAACTTACCAATTTTAAAAGGTTTCGCTAATGGAACTTTAGTTCCGCACGGCAGAGTTACAGTAAAGATTGCATTAGATGCCTTAAATGAAGACGTGGAGGCCTATCTTGTCGAGCCTAAACTTCTGCCAGCCGATGTTATAGTTGGGCAATCTTTGACTGAGCAACCAGGTGTCAGAGCACATAAGACTGACACCATGCTTATACTTTATAAGGTTATAACGACTGGTAAAGAAAAGATTCCGGTAATTGTGTCTAACAACGTGTCTATAACAGGTTTGGATACCATTGAGGTACATACGTCATCAGACTTAAATGGGTCAGTGTATTTCGCTACGGATGCTTGTTTAAAAGTTGGTAAGGAATACATGATAGTCCCAGGAGTTTACTCTTTCAAAAATGGCAAAGGTTCGATGAACATAATAAAATTAGCTATAGAGCCTTTTGAACTCTCCCAAGGTACGTTGGTTGCTCGTGCAAAACAAATTTCTTGTACACAATTACCTGATGCCCCTCTTACGGAGAAATCCGTATTAAAAGTAAATAGTGTATCCGTCCAAAATAGTTCAAATATTATATCATTAGAGCAGCTTAACGTTGATAAGGATTTAAATCTTGACGTAAAAGAACAGCTATGCAAGTTACTGAACGCTCGTCGAGACTGTTTTGCTTTTACCCTAGAAGAATTAGGTGATACGCCTCTAGCTGAAATGCATATAAGACTCAAAGATGATGAACCCATCACGTACAGACCCTATATACTTTCTATTTCCGAACGTGAGAAAGTTAACACAATTATCGGTGATATGTTAGCGAATGGAATAATACGTGAATCACAGTCAGAATATGCTAGTCCAATTATATTAGTCGCAAAGAAAAACGGTGACATGAGACTGTGCGTTGATTATAGGGTATTAAATCGAAAAACAATTAAAGATAAATTTCCAATGCCACTTATTGACGACCAAATCGATAGTTTATCAGGGCAAGTATATTTTACCTCACTGGACCTTACTTCCGGTTACCATCAGGTACCGGTCTCAGAAGAGTCCAAACCTTTAACAGCTTTTGTTACCCCAGACGGGCACTACGAGTATAATCGTATGCCTTTTGGGTTGACCAACGCGCCAGCTGTATTTCAAAGGCTTATTCTGAAAATATTGAAACGGCGCAATATCCCTGGTGTGCTAGCATATATGGATGACATAATAATAGCATCTCAATCGGTTGAAGAAGGAATGGAGAAACTGCACGAGGTTCTTGATCTTTTAAAAGAGGCCAACCTCACGTTAAATTTGACGAAATGCAATTTCTTCAAGAAATCGATTGATTACTTAGGCTTTGAGATTACACGAAACGGTGTGAGGCCGGGGATGAAAAAGATTGAAGCCGTAGCCAATTTTAAGACACCACAGAATGTACACGAAGTTCGACAATTTGTTGGCTTATCTAGTTTCTTTCGACGATTCGTCCCTGGTTTTGCGACTATCGCTAAACCATTAACTTCGCTCACGAAATCCAACGTTAAGTGGTCTTGGAGTAGTGAACAAGTTAATGCTTTTGCAGAGCTTAAACGAATATTAACGACTCGACCCGTATTGGCTATTTATAATCCAGTATACGAAACAGAATTACATACGGATGCAAGTCGTATGGGACTGGGTGGTGTACTGCTTCAAAGACCGTGCTCAGCAACTGCTTTTCAGCCTGTCGCTTATTTCAGTCGGCAAACATCAGTTGAGGAACAAAACTTTCACTCATACGAACTTGAAACGTTAGCAGTCGTAGCATCTTTGGAACGTTTCAGAGTTTACTTGCTTGGAATAGATTTTAAAGTGGTAACAGACTGCAACGCGTTACGTACTACCCTAACTAAAAGAGATTTAATCCCAAGAATAGCTCGTTGGTGGCTCTTGGTTCAAGAATTTACATTTTCTATCGAATACCGCCCTGGACGGCAGTTAACTCATGCGGATGCATTAAGTCGTAACTCCATACCTGTCAGTGATTCGAGCTGCAAAAACTCAGTTGTGGATTGGACTGTATTGCAGCTAGAAGAAGTACACTGGTTACAGGCGGTTCAAATGAGTGATCCAAGGCTTTGTCATATCAAAGCTGTACTGGATAACAACGGGCAAGAAGCTAAAGATATACGTAACAACTACGCGCTAAAGGATGGTAAAATTTATCGAAACTTAAACGGAGAGTTGCGATGGGCAGTTCCCAAAGAAGCACGTTGGAAAATTTGTCAGCAATGCCACGACAATGCCGGTCATTTCTCATTCGAAAAGACATTGGAAAAAATGAAACGAGATTACTGGTTCCCTCGATTGACGCAATTCGTAAAGAAATATGTTCGGGCTTGCATTCCTTGTGCTCACGCTAAACAGCCCGGAGGTAAAAAGCAAGGTTTTCTCCATCCCATTCCGAAGCCAAATATACCATTTCAGTGTCTTCATATAGATCATCTCGGGCCTTTCGTAAAGAGTAAACGCGGAAACGTTTACATCCTTGGTATAATCGATAGCTTTACAAAATTTATTATTTTAAAAACAGTCAAAACAACAAAAAGCAAGACATCAATTACTGCACTTCGAGATGTTTTTGGATTATTTGGAACTCCACGGCATCTAATATCAGACCGCGGTACCAGTTTTACATCCAACGAATTCAAACTCTTTATCGATTCATTAGGGATTAAACATACTTTGAACGCGGTAGCCACGCCGCGCGCTAATGGCCAAATTGAGCGGTACAATCGGTCAATACTTTCATCGCTAATAGCACTTTGTCATGGTAAAGATGACAGAGATTGGGATCTCCATGTCACTAAAGTCCAATGGAGCCTTAATAACACTATCAATCAAAGCACTGGAAAGAGTCCTACTGAAATTATTTTCGGGCACAATTCTGTAAATGAAGCCGAGAGTCATTTACACGATATCAACTCATCCCAAGAAACATCAACAGATAAAGTACAGAAAATTCGGGCTGAGGTCAGTGCAAATATCGTAGCACAACAGAAAAAAATGAAAACTCGTTATGATAAAAAACGGTGTAAAGCTAAAGTTTACAAGATCGGTGATTTAGTTATGACTCAAAAGAGCGCTAAGACGCCAGGAGAAAGTCAAAAACTAGTTCCAGCTTTTAGCGGGCCATTTCGGGTAACGGCAGTTCTTGACCATGATCGATATGAGATAAGCAGCATAGATGGATATTCAAAACATAAATATAAAAATATTTTTCCTGTTGACAAAATTAAACCTTGGATGAGGTTTGTGGAGTCGGAATCTGAAAGCGAATATGGAGGTAGTGATGATGAATAAAACAAAAAAAAACACGCAATTCAATTTAATTGTACTATATTTTAACATGATAATATTTCCAAGTTTTAATCAAAAGATAGATAAATAATTTAAGATAGTTTAGTACGTAGTACGACTTACCCCAAAAAGTTACATTTTCGTTGTAAGTTCTGGTGTGATACCCTTTTGACCCTTCCCTGTTCCCTTGATGAACTGCGCCATGGATCAATGGATGCCGCGGCAATTGGTGTGTGCAATCTGGACGAGGCAGATGTACCTAGAGAGTGCATGTGGTGCCCAGACAATTTATTTGCCTTCTGGAAGAGGCCGATGTACCTGGTGTGTGTAAGCGGTGCCCAAATAACTTATTTACCTTCTGGAGGAGGCCGATGTACCTAGTGTGTGCAAGCGGTACCCAGATAATTTATTTACCTTCTGGAGGAGGCCGAAGTACCTAGTGTGTACAAGCGGTACCCAGATAATTTGTTTACCTTCTGGAGGAGTCCGATGTACCTAGTGTGTGCAAGCGGTACCCAGATAATTTATTTACCTTCTGGAGGAGGCCGATGTACCTAGTGTGTGCAAGCGGTACCCAGATAATTTATTTACCTTCTGGAGGAGGCCGAAGTACCTAGTGTGTGCAAGCGGTACCCAGATAATTTATTTACCTTCTGGAGGAGGCCGATGTACCTCGTGTGTGCAAGCGGTACCCAGATAATTTGTTTACCTTCTGGAGGAGGCCGATGTACCTAGTGTGTACAAGCGGTACCCAGATAATGTATTTACCTTCTGGAGGAGGCCGATGTACCTAGTGTGTGCAAGCGGTACCCAGATAATTTATTTACCCTCTGGGGGAGGCCGATGTACCTAGTGTGTGCAAGCGGTACCCAGATAATTTATTTACCTTCTGGAGGAGGCCGATGTACCTAGTGTGTGCAAGCAGTACCCAGATAATTTATTTACCTTCTGGAGAAGGCCGATGCACCTAGTGTGTGCAAGCGGTACCCAGATATCTTCTTAACTGTTTGAAAGGCTGTAGCATCTTGTGTGTGCAAGCGGTAATCGTTTTGTTTTTACTTTACTGTATGTAGAATGGGGACATTCTTAGTTCAGGATGGCCGGAGTGTTAAGAAATTGTTAATACTGCTTCCATTCATAGTTCAAACTTAGTAATACTTATGTGAGATTTTAAATACACATGTTTTGTCAAGACTTTCAGTTTTCATGCAGTGTCTTAATGTCAAATAAGTTAATAACAGTTAATTTAAAATACTGTTTGCTTAGTTATTTCTATTAATTGAAATTGCTTAATTAATAAGAGCTAAAAGACGGATTGCCTCTATTCATAATATATTACTAAGGATATAAGAATTGTAATAATCCTGTCTAAGAAATGTTGAATCCTATGATTTTTTTTTGTTTTGTTTATTTTTCCGCATTGTTTAGTAATACTTTAAATATTCTGTTGAATTGGGATAAGTTAGCTTTTATTTACCTATTAGCATTATCAATCATAGTGTTGTATTTTAACTTGCATCTAGGTACATACTAAATGTTGTTATGTTATTTTATTAAGAGGACAGTTACATTCAGCAATACTGAAACAATCAGGATAGCGGGTGATAAATATTTTTCCCATTTAATGTTGTGTCTGGGACAGACACTGTTTCAGGATGGCCGACTGTTAAGAATTCATATTATTAATTACTCAAAATACTTGCATAAATTGATTACTAAACGAATAATATATTTTTGATGTTGGCAATTAAACGAAGGACAGAGCAGATTGTCGATGGGCGATGCGAAAAAGGATTGATGGTCCTGGGTTTTACTAATTTTGTAAGAGATTATTATAAAATATAACTGCAGAAACAACGAATCTATAGTGAGTTTTATTTTAAAATATTTATATTGTTATTGTACATCAAATTAAACGTGAATATATTTCCTTTGCGAAATATGCATTACTACGCCAATTTCAAAACGTTGACATGGAATAATTTAGCTGGAAATGTTTTATGATCACCACGCGGTCATTGTTCGATGATTGTAGGTTGATCAAAAAATTTTCTAATTGTTTTTGTTAAATAAATGCTAAATATAAGAGAATACTTTACTATTAGCACTATAGCAGCTATTTACAAACGAAATATATAAAGATGGGGTCTACAAATTATTAAAACGCAACTCGTAATTCATGATTTTAGTGTTGGCCCGGGAACCTTTTGAGAAGTACTTGGTTTTGTTTGTTTTTTCTTGATAGAAAACTAAATACTTATATTGAGATATTGGTGTCATTTCGAAGGGTATATTATGTACTATTATAATAAAAAATAATTGTGCCAAGTAACTATTATACTTTTCTTGTAAAACACGAAATAAAAAATAAATGCGATATTTTTTTTTGATATCCCCGACTTTAAACTTTATTTTCATCCTTTATTATAAGGTTGAGTAATTTAGTTTTTACCAATTAGAATTCTATATCTTATTAGCTTTCCGTGCGTATTTCTTATTAGAATATAGCTATAGTAGTTTTTCAGTCGTAGTTCGTTTTTGTTGAAAAAGTCTCGCATTGTCGTAAAAAATAAAGTGACATTTCATGCGCGGACAGGTGGGGCGATAATCGCCGTGCGGGTTGGACAGTTGATGTTTATGTGTAACAGTTTACAACGGTTAAAGTTTCACATTGGAATGATATCGTGACAGTACATCGCTACTTTTTTACACGCTTTATATTAGCTTCACTTGTATGTTTGTTTGTTACCGACTCCTTATAGCGCGATTTTGACCCACTTTAAACGACCAGATTTCATTCAAACTTTGCACACCTGTCAAGGACCGATGACAATGCAATAATTTCATAAATTTGTGCCATTATCCTTGTCAGGGTTACCAGGACAGCAAAAAACTGTCTTCGAAAACTACGCTGACATACGTCTCAAAATTCGAAACACCCTAAAAAATAGAAAATAAATAATAGTTTAAAAAAACTAAAAAATACGCTTCCATTGTAAACCAAACTAAAAAGTACAAAAAAATGGAAAAAAAGCGTGGGGTGCTTTTTAAGGTTTTTTTTTTTAAATTGATATCAGGCACCCCACGCTTTTTTCCATTATTTTGTACTTTTTAGTTTGGTTTTCAATGGAAGCGTGTTTTTTAGTTTTTTTAAACTATTTTACTGTAGTAGGCTGTACATGCTGTTTCTTTTATCTTTTCTGCATAGGTCTTTACTGGTTTGTCCTATCGCGTGTTTTTAACATTAGGCTTTAATTTAATTTTACTCTGATGTTAATCTGTCTTTGGTGACATTTCTAGTGGTTCCCAGCTTCTACGAGCCAATGCCAGGTTGGATGGACTTGAGTGCACTCTCGGGACCAACTGGGGTAAGCTAGTTATCATTTCGGCGGTCCCTACCACGGAGCAAATACAAAGGGTCCAAGGGCAAATAAAAAGCAAATAAAAATGCCATTTCTGACAAAAAAAAAAAAAAAATGAAAAATGAAAATGGCATTTTTTTTATTGCACAATTGCGTTTACATTTTCCATATGCACATAACTGTATATATTTTTTTTAAATATTACTTATTTAATTCAATTTACGAATCGTATATGCGAACAATGATAACATGTCTGACATGCTTTTATTTTAACATCAGCGCAGAAAGAGTCATCTACCAGTTTTTCCAAGAAAATATAAAAACAGAAAATGTGTGTTAAATACCATTATAAAGTTCCTACAGCTAATAAAACATTATAGAAAAAAAATATTACATTGTACATAGAATTATGTCTAGAGCGGTTTGAACGATAAATAACGCTCTCCTGTAAACCTCTGTTTTTGACATGTCTTTATGTACGTAGGGACCGTCAATTTGTTTAACACGTTGAATGCCTATCACGCGATACTGCGTGCTTGCTACTAACAATTTTGTACGCACTCTAAATCTGTGGCCATATGGCCATATTAACCATCAATCTGTGTTCGGCACTCAACGTGTTAAACCTTCGACTGAAATTGTAACTTCACCACAGAAAAGAGCGGGGCCAGAAGTTCAGATTTTTCGCTAACCGCAAAATTTGTTACGATTTACGAATACTTGATTTCAGTATTCATATAATGCGATCAAAGTCAATTTACATATCTAATCTTGATATTAAGACAGTTATTTGGTGCATTTTCTTGTAGACTTTTTTATTATTAATTTTTTATCGCCTAATGTCAGAAAGTAACAGCATACCCTAATTTGGGGCTTGGGGTACCATATCTATTAAGGCTATTATTTGTGAAATAATAAAAAACAATAGATGACCTTTAAAACAATAAATTGCTTTTCCGGACGTGTTTTTTCTCGCGAAGTTATTTCAGTCGGAACAACCTACCCTGGTAACTTCTAGCCCCGCTCTCCCCTACTACTTTTACCTAGAATCTATACTATATTTATTATTTATTTATTTATCTATACTAATATTATAAAGCTGAAGAGTTTGTTTGTTTGTTTGATTGATTGAACGCGCTAATCTCAGGAACTACTGATCCGAATTGAAAAATTATTTTTGTGTTGGGTAGCCTATTTATTGAGAAAGGGTATAGGCTATATAACATCACGCTACAACTAAGAGAAGCGGAGCAGTAATGAAACTTGTTCCAAAAACGGGGAAAATCGTACGGGTAGGTGATTCGACGCGACGGGAAGGGTCGGGGGAACAAGAAATTTAACGCGGACGAAGTCGCGGGCAGAAGCTAGTAATATTATAAAGCTGAAGATTTTGTTTGTTTGTTTGGTTGAACGCGCTAATCTCAGGAACTACTGGTTCGAATTGAAAAATTATTTTTGTGTTGAGTAGCCTATTTATTGTGGAAGGCTATAGGCTATAAACGCGGTCAGTTTCGGACCTAAGTTCTTCAAATGTTGTGTTTAGGCAGAGAATTAAAAAATAATTTGTAAATAATTCAGCGTTTTAGATAATTCTACCCCCGAAGAGCTAAAAAAGAGAATGAAGTTGTGCGTGGAAAGTATTTCATTTTCAAAGTAAACATAATTAAAAATAGCCCATCTAATAGTTAAAATGACACTATTCAAGGTTTACTGGCAAACATTTTGCTTCAGCAGGCTTTGGGCTAATCATACCCAAAAAGCAAACAATACCCTGCGAAAACCAACAACAACAAACAATAATACCTTTAGGGTGCTGTTGCCTTTACCTTTAGGGTAGCTCGCCGCCCGGTAAGAACTAGGCCCGTGTCGACGGCGCGTAGTGTTCCACGCGTGCCTCAAAGAGATGTCAGCAGCACTGAAGGGGTCTGCTAGAACCGATGCCTGCCAGGGTCGCGAGATTGTTCGAAAGAGATACCGGGACCCTGGCACATGGGCAACTGAAGGAACACGGGTGGGTTTTAGTCAGTAAAAGTCTGACACGCCCTCCCGCTCCGCCCACGAGCGGGAGACGTCATTTGATGATTTCCCATGCAAAAAAAAGGGTACTGTTGACTGCCAGGGTCGCGAGATTGTTCGAAAGAGACACCGTGATCCTGGCACATGGGCAACTGAAGGAACACGGGTGGGTTTTAGTCAGTAAAAGTCTGACACGCCTTCCCGCTCCACCCAGAGCGGGAGAAGTCATTTGATGATTTCCCATCAAAAAAATAAAATAAAAACGGGTGCTGTTGAGGCTTCTACCCTACTGTAGTGCGTCAGGTATGTTCGCGGATGCGCACACTGACGACTTTTTTCCATTAATGCGTAAGAAGGTGGCGTCGGTGATACGCAGAGTGGGGGGGGGGGGAAGCATCAACAGAATCTTGAGGGTGTTTGCTGAAAGGCTGGACGGGCTTACCAAGGGTAGGTTTATCAAGCTTCATGTATTACATGGGGCTTGATGAAACTATCTGTGGTCGTTATTTTTTAATAATAATATCTTAGACAACCAACACAACGTTCTATCGTATCTGATCCCAAACTAGGCAGAGCCTGTATTATGGTAACCAGACAACTGATAAACATACTTATATATTTCTAAATACAAACATATTATAGATAAATTAGGTACACAGAACAAATGATTGAGCTCATCACACAAAGATTTGTCCTGGGTGGGAATCAAACCCATGACCTCAGTCTTAGCAGTCAGGGTCACTAACCACTAGACTAACAGGCCAGTCAAGCCAGATATATTATCATCTTGTTTTGTTTTTGTAATTATACTATTTATATACTAACATAGTTTATAAGATAATTTAGTCACTAACACAATGTGGGCCTATGTCTGTCTGTAAATAAAAATTATAAAAAGAAAAAGAAAAGAAAAAACTAATTTCCGACATCCATACAGGCGAAGCCGCGAGCAAAAGCTAGTGATTGATAAATGTTTTATTTACCAGATTCTGGCGGGCATAATCATGGGCATACTGCACGTGTTCTACGTGGATAAACACGGCAAGCTGCCGATGACTCCAGTGGACTTCGTGAACAATGCCACCATCGCCGCGGCTTGGGACGCCGCTGCCAGACGAAAGGCTGGCGACAAGACTATACAAGTGTACACAGTGTCTAATAAAGACCATTATATAACGTGGGGTGCGTGACAAACTATTACACAGCACGACGTGACTCTTACTCCTTGAATGAGAGTAGTCATTCCCCGTAGATTTTGGGTCACTGAATTCAAATTAAGCCTCGGAATTGCTCCATCACATCACATTTTTTAGATATTCTAACCTAAAAGTGAAAAAAACAGGATTTTAGCGTATTTCCACGGTTATGTACCATTGCGACAAATTTAACTATCGAAAAAATACACACAACGTTTAAAGTATAAGCATTGCTCTTCCAAATGGCGTTGAGTTTGCGCGAATATCTTTTTTCATCATCGAGAAATTTGATTTTGAAAATTTCTAATTTTTATATACATACTATAAAGCATTGTGTGTATTTTTTCGATAGTTAAATTTGTCGCGATGCTAAATATCCGTGAAAACACGCTAAAATCGTGATTTTTGCACTTTTAGATTAGGATATCTAAAAAATGTAGTGTGATGGAGCAATTCCGAGGCCGAATTTGAATTCAGTGACCCAAAATCTACGGGGAATGACTACTCTCATTCAAGGAGCAAGAGTCACGTCATGCTGTGTTATGCAAGAACATATCATACCATATACAAAGTACTAGAGAATGGGCAGCAGCATTCTCTATGTATATTACCACCATACTGCGATCGCCGACCCGCCTGCCAAGCGTGGCGATTATGGCAAACCAGCAGTGGACGTCTTTCGGCTGAAACGATACAAAGTAGGTAATTATAATGTCCCGTAACTGCCCCGCTGGTCTTGTGGTTTCAAGCACGATTTCTAAGCGTGGGGGCCTGGGTTCAATTACCAGCACCCCTAGCCAAGTTGATAATCTACAATCGTTAACACTAGTCGCTCAACGTTAAGGATTATAAGTTAAGGATTTATTGTATTGCTCTTAGCATGTAACTGTTTTTTGTCCCGAATAAATGAAATAAAATAAACCATAAGTCACGTGGTTAGAACAAACGAATAGAAAATTCGTAGCCAAATTCACATCGTTCAAAATGATAGAAAGATTTTTTATCGTTTCTACAATGTTCAACGCTACATCCTTTGTTAAAATGTGTCGTTTTCCTAAAGACATTGTAGAACGAGCGGCCGACTCAGCCGCGTCAACATGGCTACCAACTTTTCGTTTTCTACAATCGCCGTTACCGATCGGAGAACGGAATTCGACATGAAACGGTTGTAACTTGGATAGGGGGGCATGTCGGGCAAAGGGTTATTGGGGTTTTCCTATAGGAATTTCTTAGTGACAGCCCGGAGTTTGGAAGTTTGCGGTGTGATACCCCCGTGCCTCGGATAGCACGTTAAGCCGTCGGTCCTACGCCTGCCCCTGTAGCCAAGTTACAAACGTTTCGTGTCGAATTTCGTTCTCCAATCGGTAACGCCTCAGTGTCAGCAATTGTAGAAAACGATAAGTTGGTAGCCATGTTGACGCGCCTGAATCGGCCGCTCGTTCTACAATTTCTTTAGAAAAACCGACATTATAACAAAGGATACAGCGTTGAACATTGTAGAAGCGATAACAATTCATTCTATCATTTTGAACGATGTGAACTTGGCTACGAATTTTCTATTTGTTTGTTCTAACCACGTGACTTAACGTTGAGATGATTTCGTTCCCATACATTTGATTAGTTTTCGACTAGCGTTAACGATTGCAGATTATCGACTTGGCTAGGGGTGCTTATCTTTCTCCGGTCGTGTCGGATTGTCGTCCCATCGGACTATGAGAGTAATGGAAGAGTGAGTTGGCGCTTTGAGTGATCTTTGTTCATTGATTTTTCAGTTTTTTTAAGCTTTCTACAATCTGTAATTTTGTCTATTCTTCCGTCGACAAAACTCCTTTATACGGTGGTCATGCTACGCATGCAGCTCTTCATTAGATCTCTTCATCGCGCCTTCGTATTTCCGAAGTTAGACGATGATTCCCGAAAAGAATACTTTTCTTGACAAAACCGGACATAACCTCAATATCTGCCTTTCCTTTTTCCCAACTATGTTGTGGTCGGCTTCCAGTCTAACCGGATGCAGCTGAGTACCAGTATTTTACATGGAGCGACTGCCTATCTGACCTCCACAACCCACTTACTGGGTAATACGATACCCCTTGATAAGACTGGTTGTCAGACTTTCGGGCTTCTGACGACCCGTAACGACTGTCTAAGATCTACAAAAGATAGCCGGGATCAACGGCTTAACGTGCTTTCCGAGGCACGGAAAGGTCTTGGTATGTCAAGATGGTCACCCTCATAATTTAATTCTCTTAAAATATAAGTTCCTTCTTTTACTTACAGATTTCATAGGAGTGTTGTTGCGAACCGAAGGTGTAAAAGTATCGTCGCCTAAAGCTCTATGGTACTGTTACATGATAGAAGTAACGAACAAGTTTTCCTATGGTTTCCTGTCGTTCTTCTTGCATTACATACCTGCCTACTTCATGGACGCGGTGGGCAAAATGACGGGGACAATGCCAAAGGACATCCCTTCGTAAGTTATGTTTTCACGCTTTTTTTTATTTTAGCTTGACCTGCACCCTAATTGCGAAACGCACAATTTATCAGAATCTGAATGGGATTGAAGATTATTTCTAAACCATTGCGTCATCTGTTCGAATAAATTATCGGCTCAGCAACGTAAATAACGCAATGAATGTTGTTTAACTATCAATATGAAACCGATTCCTCTCGATAAAAAGTTCCGCAAAAACCCCGCTGTATGTTTGTTGAATTGTGTGTAAGAATAAATAATAAAATAATAATAAAAACTTTATTGTTCAAGAACTGCTATGTACAAATTGAAATAACACTAGCCCTCACACTAGGATTCCCTGTGTCGTGGAAGCCAGTCTCCTTCGACTCTATTACATCACAGTAGGGAGGCACATATGTAATGTTGGTTGGAACGATAATAATAACCAAATGATATTCCTAAACAATAAATTAGCAAAGTTAAATGAGTGTTGAACTAAAATGTTTTTAAAAGGCGTGTGTAGTGTATTTTGTACGTGTATGGTGTGAGTGTGTGATGAATGAGTGAGTTAAGATGGATTTGGACCAGACGAGGCCAATCAGACCACGTATGAGAGCACTCCCTGTCAACCCTAGGCTTCCCTAGGCTTGAATAAACCCACGAGAGAATACTCCCACCCTATAGGCATTCACTCGTCTTGTCCAAATCGACCTTTGTGTATTTGTGTGAATGAATGTGTATGTTGTGCTCATGTGTGAATAAATATCTCCGTGCTTTCATAGTCCATTCTTGTTATAAATTTTAAAAGTTGATTTTTGCATCTGTTCTTGGTCAGTGGCAATAAATCTATCTCATTATTGAGCTTACCGTAAATAAATGGTCCCATATACCGAAAGCGTCTGTTGCCAAAAATGAGTCTACATTTAGGTTTATGCCATTTGGGCTTATTTGCATTTCTAAGAAAGCGCACTTTGGAGTAGCTTATCAAATTATGAGCATTTTTATTGGTATCTCAATGCTACTGCCATTATGTACAATTGGCGTACACGCAGAACACCAGTCTCTTGGTACAGAATGTCAGTGAAGAAGCGCATAGGTTTCTTATAGGTTACCTTAAGAAGAGCCCGTTGCGCACGCTCCACTTTCATTAGACGCGTCTTGTGTGCTACACCCCATGCTACAATGCAGTAGTGGAGAACAGATTGGCAGAGTGTGTGATAAAGCATTTACAGAAGAGTGTTACTAGCAATACGACCCATTTTTTTGAAAATATGTAGAAGTTTTCTAACCCGACCACTTACATGCTCAATTTGTTTTGACCAGTTAAGGTGTTGGTCTATGTGGACACCAAGATACCTAATGTGGTTGATTTGCTGAAGGGTTGGGCAGGTACATCGTGATGGTGGTTTACTATCACAAGAATGCAATATGACTGATAGATGATTAGGGCAGGATGTTCTACTGCTTACGCTAAAATTCACAACCTTCGTTTTGTCTACGTTGAGCGTCAGAAGATTTTGAGTGAGCCAACTGGAGACCAGGTTTACACCCGTGTAAGCAGCCTCTTGGACTCCCTCCCAAGTTTTGTCAAAGAAAACTATGGCTACTAAGTATCATCAGCGTAGGCAAATATTTCGGCTCGGTCCAGTTCTAAATTGCAAAGGCTGTTGATGTATAAAATAAAGAGTGTTGGCCCGAGCACACTACCTTGAGGGACCCCATAGTTTAGGCTGGCAGAGTTGCTGCACTTGTCACTCATGCGTACACTTTGTGTGCGGTCTGATAGGTCCAAATTGAAACCACTCCAAAGCCAAACCTCGAACACCAATAGCTTCCATTTTTTAAGGAGAATACGCCTTGACACCGTATCAATGGCTTTTGCCAGGTCAAGGAAGACTCCAGTGCATTTATAACCGTTGTCCATTTTATTTACCACAAAATCGACTGGGTTATTGACTGCGTCTTCCGTTGACCTGTGCTTACGAAAGCCATATTGATTTTCTGATATCAAACCGTATTTCTCAAGGAAAGCGAGGAGTCTGCTGTTCATAATCTTCTTTAGGATTTTAGATAGGGATGTGAGTAGAGATATCGGTCGATAATTCGATGGAAAATTCAAGAATGTCACTAGACTTGGTTTTGACCCACTTCAAACGGGCAGATTTCATTTAAACTTTGTAGACTTATCGAGGACCGATGACAGTACAATAATTTTATAAAGGACATGGCTAATGGCTAATTGAAGTATAGGCGACATCCTGGTAATGAATAAATATGGTACCTAGCAATACGTAAAGCTGAATAGTTGAATATTAGTATTTCATATAAAAACTGTTTCAGGAACTTTTCATATCTTTACAATTGTAAAAATAAAATCGCTCGCGTAACTCCTACGTCAATAGGTATAGAAACTGCAAACAGATGACATTGTTATGAACTTTTACGTAGGCGTATCTGCATCTGCTGTATTGATTGATTGATTGCTGATTTGATTATATTGTATTTTTGACTAGCGCCCCATTCCGATTGCGCACGGTGCCATTATCCTTGCCCGGGTTACCAGGTTAAAAAACAAAAAATAAACCGTTTTGTTAATTTACTCTTTCACGAAAACTGCGCTGACATGCGACACAAAATTCGAAACAGCCTAAAAAATAGAAAATAAATAAAAGTAAAAAAAAAAAACTAAAAACACTTTTTGAACAAAGCGTAGGGTGCTTTTTGGTGTATTTTAATTGGTAATTTTTCTAATATTTTCTTTTTTTTAGTTTGGTTTTCTATGGAAGCGTGTTTTATAGTCTTCTTTTACTATTATTTATTTCCAGTCAGGCGAGTTATGGCGTGCTTTAAACAACTTGTTTCATTTGCTTCCTCTATAATTGCTGTCTCTAGACGCGTGTCGCTATAGCACAGTATAAATATGGTCAAGAAATTAGGCTCATTAGGAGTCATAATTATCTACGCTCTATCGGAAAGTGTTTTATTGTAACGAAGCTCTTTGACTCGGCTTGCGATAGGAGTTTACTGGTAGAAAATATCGTCACGCGATAAAGCATGTAGATATAGATCATGTTATGCCCCCTCAATGCACCTGTTTTTAGAAAAATCAACAAAAAAATTCGATGAACACTTTAGTTTTTAAAGTTATTTTTATTGAGATAATTGTTTAATAAAACTCGAAAGAGTAGTAAAATTAAACGAATTTTAAATAACTCAAAATGATTATCGAATAATTTATAAACTTTAAAACCTTTTTAAGCATTTATTTATATAAAATAAACGGCTGCTATCATGAACGCTCAGAATACATAGTTTGAAAATACGCAATAAACGTTTTAGACTTTGACATTGACGTTGAATAAAATGGCGGCCTGTCAAATATTTTTTTGATTCCATCTTTTTACTAAGATGCTCAATACTCAATACTTTTATTAAATACTACTACTACTACTTTTACTCAATACTTATGATTAGATCACATGGACCCTGTCGGGCACAGCAAAATAAGTGAGTTAGGAGAGAGGAAGCATTTTTATTTATGTAGCATTACTTAGAAAACTTCTATAATAATATAAAAAATAAAGATTAATGACAAATAATGATTACGATATTATAATTCTAATAAACTAATAATAATATTAAATACAAGATATAAAATATGATATGTAATATGATTGAGATATGTAATAAAAAATATAAAATGAGATGATGAACATGGCTCAATCCTATATATTCCACCTGTATTTCAATGTACCCTACATACATTCGTTGCAAATAAATGATTTGATTTATTGATTTAATTTTTTGCAGTCGATCTTGCAGTTGATCTTTGCTAACATGTATTATTTTTGCAGGTACGTAGCCGTCTTCAGAAAAATAGACAAATTCGCACTCATATACTGGTACTTTTTAGCCAACGAATGGTACTTTCAAGATGACAACGTGCAAACAATGATAACCCGTATGTCGGACGCTGATAAGGCCATATATAACTGCGATATAAAAAGCATCAATTTTACCGACTATGTGACAATCTGGGGCATGGGAATCCGGAAATATATTATTAAAGATGGATTGATAGACAGCGACCTAGGTTATAAGAGACAGCTGAGATTTAAAGTGGCGAATTACTTTCTGATTAGTTTCTATGTGTTAATTGTTTTTAGTTTACTATACCAATGTTATAACATAATAAGTTACTTATTTTAAAATTATTAAACTTCGACTTTTTATTGTATTTAGTAGCTTGACAGTTGAAAGAAAAATAGTGTTACCATGCTAAAACTAATAGTGTTCGGGCAATGAACGATTTTGCGTACAGAACGAATGATAAAACTGGTTTATCTTAATAAAACATAAAAAAACATTTTTAAGATGCGGAATATAATAATTTTTAATAAAAGTTATTTCCTTTTTTATTTTCTTCAAATAGCAACTAAATAAATATAAAAAAAACATGTAATTTTACTTTTGTCATTTTATTTCGTCTAGCAATCATAGACGATTTATATATCAATACAGTATAAATCGTGTTTTTAAGACAAATTATAAAATTTCAAATAAAAAGTTTACATGTAAGTACATAATTTTAAGTTCATTCAATTTCGTTCATTCTTACACCACCTCAATATCTTTTTTTGGCAAAATCTACCCTTCAACTGTCAATTTACTGAATACAATTTTATGTCGAACATAAGTCCGTATTTCGTATTTTGTCTAGCATTGTTTTTTATTCTGGTTCGTCTTAGCTTAACTGGCATAACAACAGCCCAGCATGAACAGACTAAATATGTAATGTATAAGCAAATAAATGTATTGCTTAGCAAATTAACTCCTTATGTTAATTTGCTGTGTACTTGTCATTTCACGTGAATGTCAAAGAATGACAGTTGATTTTGGTTTGAATTTATACATAATTTAATTCTCACGCACTATTCAGTCACTTAGTCGGTTAATCAATAAGTTAAGCTATTATTTTAAACGAATTTACATGTACGGAGGAAAATTAAATTAATCATTAATATTAAAGAGATATATTATAATAATACTGGTATTTATTTCTTGTAATTTTTAGGCCTAATCTCGCCAACGATTACAGCATAGTTTGAGTTTTCTTCTCTGGGTGGGGGCGCTGTATTCCCAGGAGTTACGTCTAGCTCCGCGTACAGCACCGCATCTGTACTGGCCTGGAATAAAAAAAACCTCATTGATTAGTGTGCGGGCAGCACAAGTTAGGTTAAAGTTAGCTTTAGTGATACCAATGAAGGTTGCAGTAGTGGTTATTGACCCAGATTCAGTTATTTATAGACTCTAAGTCACATTCTTCATTATAAAAACAGAACTAACGTGAATTCTTATTATCGATCCAATCAAAATATATTATTTCACCTTTTTCAAACCTATCACAAACCTACATGGGCACTTATGAAATGTCAGAAGCTAGGTGCACAGTTCAAATTTGTTCTTCCTATGGAGAAGAGCCGGTAAAAACTCCATAGTTACTCTTTTAAATAATTGGCTTTTAAAATGGTTTCAAGTTACAGTGTTAATAGGTATGGGAGAACATTGTAGGCCAGTGTAAAAATTGAAAATTATCTACATACTACAAGGTCGATCAATTCAATTATCTTAAATCGATAGGTAGGTTATTGTCAACTCTTCGAGTTTTTCATAAATGAAAAACGATACGAGAGTTGGTCATCATAAAATAGCATTGCCAATTATTTGGCACCAACTATAGCTATTCGTCCTTCCGGGTGTAATTGTCTTGTGGTCGTGATGAGAACGTTGGCGTCTTTCTTCGATTTGGTTATTTGAATCTTTATCTATCTTTGACTGATAGTCAAATGTCTGTTATTTATATCGGACAGAATATGAACTTACATAGGTTTCCAACTGAACTGTTTGCACAGGATCAGAATTTTTCCGGTGGCACTTTTTAATGACTACATATATTAGAGATATCAGAAGAATGATTCCAGCCACTGAAGTTATTGCGATGTAATATTTAGTATTATCAGATAGCTTTGCATCGATCTGCGGCGTGGCGCTCTGCGGCGGGGCGCCCTGCGGCGGAGCACTTTGCGGCGGGGCGCCCTGCGGCGGGGCGCTCTGCGGCGTGGGGGTCTGCGGTGTGGCGCGCTGCGGTGTGGAGCTCTGCGTCGTGGTGCTCTGCGGTGGGGCGCTCTTCGGAGGGACGCTGTGCGGCGTGGGAGTCTGCGGTGTGGCGCGCTGCGGTGTAGTGCTCTGCGTCGTGGCGCTCTGCGGTGGGGCGCTCTGCGGTGGGGCGCTCTGAGGCGGGGCGCTGTGCGGCGTGGGGGTCTGCGGAGTGGCGCGCTGCGGTGTAGTGCTCTGCGTCGTGGCGCTCTCCGGCGGGGCGCTCTGCGGCGGGGTGCTCTGCGGCGGAGCACTTTGCGGCGGGGCGCCCTGCGGCGGGGCGCTCTGCGGCGTGGGGGTCTGCGGTGTGGCGCGCTGCGGTGTGGAGCTATGCGTCGTGGTGCTCTGCGGTGGGGCGCTCTTCGGAGGGGCGCTCTGAGGTGGGGCGCTGTGCGGTGTCGGGGTCTGCGGTGTGGTGCGCTGCGGTGTGGTGCTCTGCGGCGCCTCGGGCTCAGACCCGTTACTGCTGTCCGGGGTCTGCCTTTCCTGCGAATTGTCGCCGGAATGCGTGGTGCTAGCTAAAAAAATAGACTTCGCTTTTTAACATTGCATTGAGATCAATATTATAATAGGTAATGGATTATTTGAAGACTATGTACTGAGTATATGCGGAGTAGTTAATAATAAATAGGTAGGCGACGCGACAGCGCGGGGGTATCCCCTTCACACTATACATTTAAACGTAATGTTCCATGTAGTGTATTGCGTAAAACAAGAGCTGGAAGACTCGGTTAAATCACCCCCTCCCCCTCCCCCAACCTATGCGGAAAATCTGGGTTAGCCCATGCGCATGTCTCTCCGTGACCAATCGCTTTCACAGAAAACGAACGACGCGACCCCTACTACTCATAGTGTATTTATTTAGACGCACAGCAAAAGTACTTTACTATCACACTTACCCTTTCTCTGTTTATCTGGTTCTTTATATATCAATACAGTAATGTTATCGACAGAACGCCTAATGGTCGTTTCATATCTATTGGTGGAAATATCGTAGTGTAAACAACACAGCATGCTGTTATTGTCATTTTTTTCAAATTTCTGTGAATAAGATGTCATGTGATACGTAGCAATTTTGTATCCAGTTGGGTCTATCCATCCTATATGTGTCTGCGCGTCTGTAAAACCATCAATTTTAATATCAGAAGAAAACGAAGAACAAAAGAAAACATACCCACCTATTTAGATACTTTACTTTACTTTTTTTAGATTGCCAGCGACGTCGCCAACTAGTTCTTATTGAGATGTAAGACGGCTAACTCACTTGGCAACCGACTGCGACGTTGCCAAGTAGCCAGCGTAGCCAGAGTCGACCGCTCCGCATGTGGCGACTGGCGACGCTGGCTACCTGGCGACGTCGCCAGTTGTTTGCACGTGTTTGTATGCTCCGTCACTCACTCAGTCGCCAACCAGTCGCCGCATTGAATGCACGTCGTATTAAGAGCAAAATGTCGTTCGATACTGAGAGATTTATCACAGATTTTCTTAATATTGTATCATGTTTAGTTAAATCATTCCGCCATAAACTCAATAATTCAGCAAATGATGTTAGTGACATCCTCAGATAATTGAACATTTTTTCAGGGTATTTTCTTAAATCTTCATAGAGTTTGAGAAAAACACCGCTTTGGCTTCGGTTTGATACAAACGGATGTACCCATATTTTTTTCTTTTTTTGTTTCATCTTTTTGCGACGCTGGTAATAATCTATACAAATAAATAAAATTGGAGTGTCTGTTTTTAATATTAAGATAACCACTTTTTACTAAGTGTATATGGATGTATACACGATACATATACCAAAACAACATTTTTTTCAATTTTTGTCTGTCTGTCTGTCTGTCTGTCTGTCTGTCTGTTCGTTCCCGCTAATCTCGGCATTGGCTGGACCGATTTTGACGGGACTTTCACTGGCAGATAGCTGATGTAACAAGGAGTAACTTAGGCTATTTTTATTTTAGAAAGATTCTTTTATTTTAGAAAAAAATAACTATCTTCTAAAACTACGCTGACATACGTCTCAAAATTCGAAAAACCCTGGCTGAATCCTACGAAATAGATCAAAATAATGTACTACAGTATTGTACACCTTAAAAAGGCCTACAAAAATGTCCTCAATGGTATATGTCTATCTCTTAGGGATAACCCACAATAACCATTTTTTATCTTTTACTTTTTACGAGAAATAAGGGCTTATTTACGAAGCGATTTTAAGCAATACAGCATTAATCCTTATCCAATTAAGTACCTTAAATACATTGTGCATTTAATATAGATCAATATGGCCCTTTACAGCATGTAATTTAAATGAATATCTTAGAAGATATTAGAGATTTAAAAAGTGGGCGCAGAGCGCGTTGGCAGGGGCCGGGTAGTACAGGATAAGTAGGATTGTAATTCATATTACTTTGGCTTCAAAGTAATTGCGAATATCATGTGTGTTCATTATACTCAAAATAAACCTAATAGTATTATTTCAAGTAAGAGACCGCGAAATTGCTTAGATGTTTAGATTTTTGGATGTTTGTTTCTCAATGATGCAAAGACGGCCAAACGGATTTAGATCGAATTTGGCACAAAGATATATTATATCATGGATACGTAACAGATAGGATACCTACTTTATCCCGGTAGAAGGTTCCCGGGTGATATTTTCCGACAGCTATACGGGCCAAGCCACTGGCAAAAGTACTATTCCTATAATTATGTTCGGTGTCTGGTAAATGATTGAGTGTCTGTATAGGTAAAATAGGAGCGTTAAGAAAAACCAGGAAGACTTATATTCAACTAAACCAAGCCCTATGTCACAGTCTTCTTACTCTGAATACTATTACTTTTATTTTAAAAACACCAACACACATGATGTTCTCATAAACTATGAATCCTAAGTAATATGAGTTATAATCCTACTACTAATAATATTATATATGTGAAAATATGTATGATTGGGTGTTTGTTTCTCAATCACGCAAAAATGGCTGAATGGATCTGGATCGAAAATAGCACACAGAGTCTATATTACCTATATAACCTGGAATAACACATTCTTATCGCGGTAGTACGTCCTCTTGCATTAATTTCCAACATCCACGCGGGCGAAGCCGCGGGCAAATAATATTATAAATGTGAAAATATGTATGATTGGGTTGTTGTTTCTCAATCACACAAAAATGGCTGAATGGATCTGGATCGAAAATAGCACACAGAGTCTATATTACCTATATAACCTGGAATAACACATTCTTATCGCGGTTATACGTCCTCTTGCATTAATTTCCGACATCCACGCGGGCGAAGCCGCGGGCAAAAGCTAGTATAATAATAGTGTAGTAATTTCCACGTCCATTCCTGACCATTCCTGACTATGTCGAGACAGAACTGAATGCATTGGCGACGCGATTTGGCGACTCAGTCTGGCGACGCAGGGACGCCAGACGTAGCCATGGCAACGTTGCTGGTCACGTCGCTATGGCATCTCGGTGAGTTATGGCTCTTATAGGTAATTTACACGAAAACAGAACTTACCTTTTAAATTGGTACCTTGTATATTTTATATACCTGCATCAATGATATTATATTAAAATATCATTTTATTAGAAAATCATTGACCTACATGTACCTAATTTGTTATCATTTATTTGTGCTTGAATGCATAACGAACTTGAAAGTGCGTTTATCCACCGCAGCGGTCATCACGACGTCACGTCACTAAGACGTTATGTCACCAAGACGTCACGTCACCAAGACGTCACGTCACTGAGAACGAGATTACAGCGCCGAAGCAGCGATACATACTGTGGCTTCCTGGCAACCGCACGTCCGCCACCAGGAAAACATTGTGAGGAAACCAGAACCAAATATTCCAAGACATTTGATATCTACCAACCACTCACTGGGCCCGCGTGGTGGATTACTGCCGATTCCTACTCACAGGGAATCTGTGTTCCAGCAGTGGGAATATTTTAGGCTGCTTATGAGTGAATATATCATACACTAGCTTCTGCCCGCGACTTCGTCCGCGTTAAATTTCTTGTTCTCCCGACCCTTCCCGTCGCGTCGAATTGCCTACCCGTGCGATTTTCCCCGTTTTTGCAACATTTTTCATTACTGCTCCGCTCCTCTTAGTTGTAGCGTGATGTTATATAGCTTTTAGCCTTCCTCGATAAATAGGCTACTCAACACAAAAATAATTTTTAATTCAGATCAGTAGTTCCTGAGATTAGCGCGTACAATCAAACAAACAAACTCTTCAGCTTTATAATATTAGTATAGATAACATACTGAACTGCAAACGGTCGCGGTGGGCAAATAATTGTCGTCACCGGGCGACACGTCCGCTTCGAACAATCCGGTTTTTCAGTGTCGTCCTGGTGACGGCTGCGGTATAAAGACACTCTAAGAGGTTCTTTTTAACAACGGAACCCAACGTAAGGAGACATTATGCAATATTGTGTTACACACTTAAGTTTTACGAGGTAGTTATCCAGATATATAATATACTTACTGTGTGAGCAGTTAAATATAACGAGTTCTCTTTTTGAATAGTATTTTGAATGTTTAACATTGTATCCTTTTAATCTTTCTGAAACAAACAATGTGGAGTCTTCATTAAAATTTAGAACAAAATACAAAGGCCTTCTGTTTGGGCTGGAGCTCCACTATTTCACTGTACCTAGTATCTTTGTCCGATACATCGTGGGCGAACTACCCATTTTCTACGATTCAACAGACATTCACGCTCACGGCTTTTCCCCATGTCGGTAGGCAGAAACTACACAACGCCACGTGCTACGATCCTTACATACTCTTTTTCTTCGATTAAGCCAGTGATTAAAGTGGACTCAATGGACAAAAACAAATGAAGACAGGTGATATCTGACTACGTACAGTCGGGAAAATGTATTATTTAGTAGGAGACACAAAATTTTAACCATTCATGGATGAGAGTTGGTGAGAGTTGAGTTGGATGACGTGCAATTGGAGAGGTGTGTGTCCGACAGTCGCCTACTGTAGACACGTCACAGAACACACACTGACGATCGTCACCTATTACAGGCTTTATATTAGCTTCACTTGTATGTTTGTTTGTAACCGACTCCTTATAGCGCGATTTTGACCCACTTTAACCCATTAGAGGTCACTGTACTTGATTGAGTACAGCCATATCCCTAAGTGTAAATTACAAATCTCGTAAAGTTAATGAAGATATGTATGTAATTTTACTTCATCATAACACTGTTCAAGTACATTGATAAATAATACGCGGGTAGTGTAACTTTTTTTGATAAAAGTGTTAGTTGAAGTTTTGTCACGGAAACACTGTGGAGGTAAGTGAATGATTTTTGATTTTATAAAATAATTATTGCTTAGAAAATTTTCTTTTCATTTTGTTTGTATAAAATACATGTCAGAGTAAGTTATAAAGAACAATATAATTGATTATTTATTACTAAAATAAAACTAAAGTTATTTAAATGTCACTGTACTCGGTTGAGTACAGTGACAATATACGTAAGTAAAATAACTGATTTTTCTTTCAGATTCCTTGCAATGAAGAAGCAGTCATTTACATCGCAAACGAGCTATAATGGGGTTGAAGAAGCTATTGAAGCCGCTTTACAAGATGGCGATGATGATGTATGTGACTTGGCTATCATACCACCTGATCCCAGTGCATTGACTGATGAAGAAGAAGTTGCCGATGAGGATATGGCAGCCTTTTTCATACCATAAGACGGCGATCTTTTACTGGAATTAAAAAGTCTAGGCTATCGTGCTACGGGAACAGTACGACAACATATGATTATAAATATCCACTGACTAGCATAAAGGAAATGAAAAAGAAAGAACGTACCACGTATGACAACAGGTTCGACAAGAAAGGAGAACTTTTATTGGTAAGGTGGAGAGATAATACTGTCTGTACTATGGCGACAAACTATGATACCATTGAACCGTTGGGAACGGTCAAACGATGGTGTCCGATAAAGAAGGAGAAGATAGACGTAGCGATACCACATTTATTCCAAACCTACAATAAAAAAATGAGAGGTGTAGATGAACTCAACCAGTCTGTCTCACTACATAGAATTGCTGTTCACGGTAAAAAGTGGTGGTAGGTGCTATTTACCTACATGGTAGACCTGGCTGTTGCTAATTCCTGGCGTTTACATGTAATGAGCAATAATAATCTTATGGATCAACTCATGTTCCGCCGTCTTATCGCGCGATATTATTTACGCCAAGGTGAACAAAGAAAATCGCGTCAGGTTGCATCAATAGTCGAAGGCCTTTTTTTTTTTTTTTTTTTGATCACGAGGTGGAAATCCTCATGGATGTCCTCCGCCCTGGGGTGGGCGGAGGGGTCTGTCAGACTCTTACTGACTAAAACCACCCCGGTGTTCCGTCCCACACCTACGTCGGGGACCACGGGAACCAATATGTCTTCCGCGATCCCCGGCTGGTGCCGGCCCGCCTTCGCGGGCCTCCTCACGTTGGGGGAATAGTCGAAGGCCTGCCTCAAGATAGAGTTGAACATTATCCTATAAAAATTGAAAAACAGATACGATGTGTCCTTCGTCATTCAAGAGTGCGCTGGCAATGTAAAATTGCCTATAAACACTTTGTGTCGAAAAAGCTTGTTATGAAAATTTTCATACTTATGCGGTCAGTGTACTCAATTAAGTACACCCCTGTAACTTCATGAAAACTGTAATTTTGATTTTGTTTCTTGTGTTTTGTGTTTTTTTATTCTTATTTCAATACGAAAATAAAGAACATTTAAAAAATATTTTGGTACTTTTTGTTTGACCTCTAATGGGTTAAACGACCCGATTTCATTCAAACTTTGCACACCTCTCAAGGACTGCAATAATTTCATAAATTTGTGCCATTATCCTTACCAGGGTTACCAGGACAGCAAAAAAACTGTCATCGAAAACTACGCTGACATACGTCACAAACTAATTTGTGCCATTATCCTTGCCAGGGTTACCAGGACAGCAAAAAAAACTGTCTTCGAAAACTACGCTGACATACGTCATAAACTACGCTGACATAAATAATAGTTAAAAAAAACTAAAAAACACGCTTCCATTGAAAACCAAACTAAAAAGTACAAAATAATGGAAAAAAAGCGTGGGGTGCCTGATATCAATAATACCTAAAAAGCACCCGCAGCTATTACCCGTATGAAGCCTGGCGAAAATAATAATCATCCCATTTTTTCAGTGGGTTTCGTAAAAGGTGACTAAGAGACTTACTATGGAATGGGCAGCAGCGTTCTCTATACATATTACCAACACAGTGCAATTGCCAACCCACCTGACAAGCGTGGTAGTAAACATTGTTGGTAAATATTTGTATAGTGTCACTTGAAATCTGTTAGTCACGCGCCAAATTAACAATAGCGCTATAGGTTCATCATCATCGTTTCAGCCGAAAGACGCCCACTGCTGGACATAGGCCTCCCCCAAGCTCCGCTACTTTGACCAGTTTTGTGCTTCCCGCATCCAGCAGATTCCTGCGGCCTTCACAAGGTCATAGGTCCACCTTGTTGGAGGCCTTCCTACTCTACGTCTACCGGTATGCGGTCGCCACTCCAGAACCTTTCGCCCCCATCGGTCATCTGTTCTGCGAGTATTGTGCCCTGGCCACTGCCACTTCAGTTTAGCAATTCTTCGGGCTATGTCGGTTACCTTGGTAACCGACATAACCCTACGGATCTCTTCATTTCTGATTTGATCGCGTAGGGAAACTCCAAGCATAGCCCTCTCAATCGCCCTTTGGGTGACTTTCAGCCTTCTAATAAGGCCCATTGTGAGCGACCACGTTTCGGTTCATCACTGGCAACACACACTGGCCAAAGACTTTCGTCTTGACACACAAGATATTGCGTAGCTTCCCGAACGCTGCCCAGCCGAGTGGGATTCGACGATTGACCTCTTTCTCGAAGTTGGACCTACCTAACTGAACAGTCTGCCCTAGGTACACTACCTACACAAAGTACACCGTGGAAGGAAGGAAAGTAAGGGTACAATAAAAATGTTGTGAATTACAAAGGAAAGTAAGGGTACAATAAAAATGTTGTGAATTTGCTGAACTATTCCTTTCCTTGATTGTTGTAGGTACAGTCTATACTTCGACTTTTAATTATATTCAGTAACTTGAAAGTTGAAAGATTTTGACAGAAAAAAGATAGTGTAAGAATGAACGAAATTAAATGAACTTAAAATAATGTACTTACATGAAAATTTAATAACTTATAAACACGATGTTATACATAAATATATCGTCTATGGTTATATAATCATATATACATGATGATATATAATCATATGATTATATAATCAGCCTATATTATTCCCACTGCTGAGACACAGGCCTCCTGTCGGTGAGAGGAAGTGGGCCGTAATCCACCACACGGGCCCAGTGCGGGTTGGTAGATGTCACATGTCTTCGAATTTCTGGTTCTAGGACATGCCGGTTTCCTCACGATGTTGTCCTTCACCGTTTTGAAAGCAGTGTTGATGAAAATAATTACACAAAGGAAAGCGCCTGCCTGGGTTCAAACCCACGACAATTCGTGAATCGGGGCTGATACCACTGAACAACCACTGCTCTCTGCCGTCTATCGTTGCCAGAAGAAATTAAATGACAAAAGTACAAAAAAGAAAAATGACATGATTTTTATATTTTGTTTGTTTCTATTAGAAGAAAAAAAGCCCTCCTACCCTTATCCCAATTTATTTGGGGTCGGAGCAACATGTATTTTTCTTCCACACTTCTCTATTAGTCGTCATCTCAGTATTCACCCCGTTTCTATCCATATCATAATTCACACAGTCCATCCATCGTTTCTTTGGTCTCCCTCTACTCTTATAGCCATCGACATTCATACTAAATACTTTCCTCATGACATTTTCCTCATTCCTCCGTAACACGTGACCATACCATGACAACCGATTCCCACACAACTTTTCAGTTATTGGTGCCACTTTCAGAACTCCTTTTGTGTACTCATTTCTTATTCTATCCATTCGTGTAACACCGCACATCCTTCTTAACAAAGGAAGAAAAAGAAACCTTTTATTAATAATTATTCATTATTCTTATATTCCACATCATAAAAACGATTTTTTTATGTTTTTATTTCAATTAAATCATTTTATCATTCGTTTTTTCCGCGAAACGGATCACTACCCCAACACTACTAGTTTTAGTATGGTAACATTGTTTTCTTTGAACTGTCATGTTACTTAATACAATTAAAAGGCGAAGTATAACTGGGGACTGGATGAGCTTGAGTCGCCATTGCGTCTGTTCTTAAAAATAAATCCAACAAGTACTTACTGTGTACGTTTGCTGAAAAGGGAATCTCAACGACCTCAGTTTTTAAATTCTTTGTCCAATGTTTCGATTTCTGAATACTATAAATATAAGTAGTGAGGTCAAAGATTTGATATTCCATTTCAAATTTTGTTTTTTTTCCTGTCACCCGTGGTATAATCCCAATGGGTGAATCTGTAATTTTAAATTCATAGCTATAGTTTGTAACAGTTGTGAAAAAAATTAAAGTCAAATATTAAAATAAAGTATTCAAATATTTCAAAACGATACGAAAAAACTGTAAAGAAAGTGTCGCTAACACGGTCAAACGGTAATTTGAATATAGTCGTCCAGACCGTAATTCGGATACGGCGGCCAATCTCAACGGAGACTAGCCATCGGCGCGGGAGATATTATAGTGCTCAAGTGTGTGCATAGGAGCACTCACTCTTCCCTCACTCTCATAGTCCGATGGGACGGCAATCCGACAGGACCGGAGAGAGATGAGGCGCAGGACCAACGGCTTAACGTCCTTTCCGAGGCATGGGGATATCACACCGCCAACTTCCAAACTCCGGGCTGTTACTAAGAAATCCCTAATGGAAAAACCCAGAACACGCTCAGCAGTCGAGACCAACGGGGCAGTTGGGGGGGGGGGGGGGGTAATTTGAATACTTTGGTAGGCGCGTGTCAACGGCTTTTATTATTTTCACATGTGGCACAGACTATAGTTTATAACTCTACGTACAGGCGTTTAGATATTATGGAAAAAATCTGATATATTACACAGAATAAATAAACCGAGCAGAATTACATAACAGAGTTTAAAATTGTTACTTTAAAATATTATTTAAAATATAAAAGTATGTAATTAATTATACTGTTAGTAATAGATGTTAAAGTTTGAAATAAATAGCCGTTTTATAGTCATAGATACTTTGAATTAACATTAAACCTCCATGGTGGGTGATAATATAATAGGAATCTACCAATTGGAACCGTGGTGCACCTACTCGTAGCTTCTGACGTTTCATAAGTGCCCATGTAGGTTTATGTGAAATAAAAAATATCTTGATTTTGATTGTTTTTTGCTAACGACGACGTCTCAAATTTATTCGCAATTTATGGTGTTGTTTTTCTTTCTGAAAGTCGGCTGTATTGTTTTTGTAATAAGTTTTTTAACGATGGCGACATATAACTGGATTCATTCTAAAGTAAGGGCGTATATTTTTGAAGGTTTTGGGAGGAAAATGAGGTGTAAATTATGTACTCATTTTCGTTATGCATATCGCACCCCTAGATCTAAAGGGAACTAACTCAAAATTCTTAATTTTTGAATTATTCACACATTCGAGTCTATCATTTCAATACCTATCGACCAATAAACCAGATTCAAAAGTATTTCCAATATTCGACTCCAAATATTGGAAATAGTTTTGAATCTGGTTTTTAGGATAGATCCAGGGGTGCGATATCGTCTTCATAGTTTTTGAGGGCGCTGCCGCCGGTGACGAAAATCAAGATATTTATATCAAAAATGGCGGCCATAACTACTGGTGGATCTCAGTTAATGGGTTGCTTGCTTTTCACGTAGCCAACTGTACGGCGCGCGGCGGTGCTCTTCCGAGCAATATCGCTAACAGAAAAGAGTCGCTAACATGAGATGCCCGGGCGTCGGAGGTCCATAGCGGACTCCCAGCTACCGTAGGCGCGGACTTGTAGACGATGATCAATGGGTAGCTCGCCGCCCAATAAGGACCAGGCCTGTGTCGGCGGCGTGTTGTGTTCCACGCGCGTATCAATGAAATGACAGCAGTAATGGAAGGGGTCCGCTAGGGCCGCTGCCACGATCGCATCGATTTGTTTGAAAGAGTTACCGTGCTCCTGGCACAGGCAACTGAAGGACCAAGAGTAAGAAGAAGAAGGTATTTGATGATTTCCAAACCAAAAAAAGGCGTTACTACACCTGTTGAGGCCTATCGGGATCCTATTCGGCCTTGTTTTGCGTGAGCTGGCCTGTGAGAAAGCGGGCCGTGGAAACTCTGCATAACGCTTCAGCACACTCCGCCAGACGATAGAATTATTTAGTCAGGTGAACAGATATACCGTGGCCCGGGCACATGGGCAACTGAAGGAATACGGGTGGGTTTTAGTCAGTAAAAGTCTGAAACGCCCTTCCGCTCCACCCAGAGCGGGAGACGTCATTTGATGATTTCCCAACCACAAAAAAAAGGTGAACAGATATTAGATAATGTGCCTCGACCAAGCGCCTTGATTTTTATTTATTCTTAAATATCTGAGTGACACTACGACGCATTAAAATTATAAGCCCTGAACACACAGTGACTGTATTCAAAAGCCGCTAACGCTGTGCTAGGGAACCTCAGGTAATCCATTGAAAAGGAAGATATTTCCTTTTCATAGAAGGAGTGGTACCAAACAAATAGGTACCATCTAAGGGAAACATTATTATTTTCCAACATGCACGTGAACGAACTCCCGAGCACAGCTAGTTGAATAATACAAAGACATCCTACTATATCTTACTTGTCTTTCTTACTATCTCAGTTTCGTCTGACAGAACCATGTATTTTGACATAGATTTTTTTAAATTTTGATTTTTATTATTTTTGTTTATTGTTGACATTCATCATTTGTTACAGTTTGCTAAATTCAAGGTAAATTAATTATATTGACTGGACTACCTAAATTATTAACAATCTGATTGCAACTAATATTTGCACGCCATAATACGTGGCAAACATGTCTGAACTTATATTTTCTTTTATGTTATCCTGCATGCACGTTGTAATTTCTGTATGTGTACACATGTTTGGGCAAATAAATTTACTTTGACTTTGACTATTAAAAAAATTTTATTTTATTTTATTTTATAAAAAAATTAATTATACACTAATGGTAAAAATTAAGGGATCAAAAACAACATCCAAAATTTTAACGGATTTCATCTGGCTGTAACTTCGTCAAAAATGGTCGTATCGGGTTGAAAAATAAAGCGATTCGAAGCTTCAATCGATTTAAATCCATTAAAAAAACCGCATTTTTTTTCTTAATATCTTAATTTTTTCCGTTATTGTATTTAGAAATGTGATAGTCTTTGTGTTTGTGGCTCTATAGCGCCTAAACGTATTACGCTTACCACGTATTAGTTCGTAGGATACCAATTTTTCATCCCGGTAGTACGTTCCTTCGGAACCATAGAATACGGAACATTGAAATGATTACATAAAGATTAGACATGGGCAGTGGATAAATACTCGGAGGATAAATACTTTTTATCGAGTATTTACCCAAAATGATGGATAAATATATTTTTTATGCATTTGATGATTCTTTTGTAATGTTTATTACTTGTACTGTTATTTAAACTTTCCGAAATACTATCTTTTGACATTATTTAGTTCTGTCATCAATTGCCAGGGCTATAATTGTGTCAGGAGTCCCTCTGTCTCTAATAGAACATGCTCGTAGATATTTTTTTAGAACCTTTCTTTAATGAGAGTGTACAAAATCGCCACACAGGTGAATTCCTCCATGAAGAAGTTCTAATAGACTTTATAAACACGGCGAAGACAAGTTTGGTGTTGGTAGTGACCACGCTAGAAACGCAATCAGTAAAAGATGTTCACCCCCTTTAAACTGCGAAGCACGCACTATTAATTTGCTGACTCATGGGTCTGAAATATGAAGATTTCAACAATTTTATAAACTACGCAGATATAATAAAATCTTTAAAAAATCAAAAGAACTGGTATTAATGCAGGCATTGTGAAACAAAGGAAATTGGGAGCGAAGTTAAAGCTGCCATGATGCACAAGATGGGGCACCTGATAAATACAAAAGCCACTCTCTTAGTGTTAACAATACAAGATACTGTCATGTCAAATGACACAAGCAGCTTTTCTTTTTGTGGGATTGCATAGATCAATGCTTCTCTCTTTCAAATAGAGCCCAACATCCTAGAAGATGATATACACTAGGTGGGCGCTTACCTAGTGTATATCATCTTCTAGGATAAGAAATCTAAAATGAGGTTTATTTTGTCTAATTAATTTTCTTGATAATAAAACCAAGAACCAAATTCTCTCAGCAGTGGCAAAAAGGGTAACGATTGCCTTTAAATTTTTCCGACTATCTACTTGACTCAAAAGCTTGCTGCTTGGCACGTGGTTCGGAGGAATGAGGTAAATGTCGTGAGGAAAGTTTTGAGTATGAATGTCGATGACTAAAAGAGTAGGGAGAGACCAAAGAACCGATGGCTGAACTGTGTGAATAATATGGATAGGAAAATTGTGAAGATGGCGACTAATAGCGAAGTGTGGAAGAAAAAGACAAGTTGCGCCTACCCCAAATAAATTGGGATAAGGGCAGAAGAACGATGATAATGATGATGATCTGCTTCACCCAAACACGATCGAGTTAAATCAAGACAAAGAACTGGATGCCAAAGATTTTATAAACGGAATGTCGAAATGGTTTGTTGAATTTGGAAGTACATACAACAACATTCGCTGCATAAAGCCAGGAAAGGTTGTTGGTGAAAACCTTTTATTTGGAAGAACACCAACGAAATAAGCCCCTTAGCCGAGCGCGAGGGAGAGGCAATCTCTTCGCTCCCACGCCCCTAGCCACCGCAGGAGACTCCCCGGGCGTCAGGAGTCAATTGCGGACTCCCGTCCACCGCAGGCACGGGCTTGCGGGCGGCGACAATGGGTAGCTCGCCGCCGGGTAAGGACCAGGCTTGTGACGACGGCGCGTTGTGTTCCGCGCGTGCCTCAAAGAGCTGTCAGCATTTTTGATGGGGTCCGCTTGGACCGATGCCTACCAGGGTCACGCATTTGTTCGATAGTTACCGTGGCCCTGGCATAGGCAACTGAAGGAACACGGGTGGGTTTCAGTCAGTAAAAGTCTGACCCGCCCTTCTCCTCCACCCAGAGCGGAGACGTCATTTGATGATTCCGACCCAAAAAAAAAGCCTGATGGAAAGAGCTATGTTTTGTGACAAAGTTAACTAAACTTGTATTGAGTATTCTTTCAACACCGTATACTTCTCTCGCAACAGAAAGGCTTTTTAAACCACATATAAATATTGACAGAAAAAAAATATGTGACGATAGAAAAAGCAGCAAAACTTACATTTATTAAATATAATTGGTTTATTTTGGATGATTGAAGTGATTAATTTCTGACGAACTCTATTCATGATTGAGCGAAATTATTAGAAATATAGACTTTTTAACTGTTAAAGTACGGTACGGTACACAACCTTCTTTTTTACATTTTAATTAATTTCAATCTTTTTCTTTGTAAAATGACAATATTTTCGTTAATGAAACTTAAAATAGTATTTATCCGCTGTTTTGGATAAATACTCAGTAAAAACGGATATTTATCGAGTTTTTATCCATTATGAGTATTTATCCGGATAAAATCCCAACACTAATAAAGATACATACTCGTAGGGTCTCTGTAGTGGTGATACCATTGATGAACTGTATCTTCAGGTAAATCCTTGTTTGTAGATTCACACGTTAGATTCCTAAAAGATTGTTTGCAATCCATCATTGTATCTGTAACAGATGAAATTAAATTACAACGTAACAAAATGTGTGTAAGTATCTAATAATTAAGTCGAAGTGTAACAGAATGGAATTCCTAGTCTCTGTTCTCTAATTCTATTTATTTAACCATGAATGTACACACATGATTATGTACAAGATAAGTATTATAGACAAGAGGAAAAGAACAAAAATATTTATACAAAGGTGATGTTTAATTCTACAGATTTTTTTTTCTAACATACCTGCGATAGGAGAGAAGTTAAGAGATGTAGACAACGATTGTGAGATATATAGGGAAAACAAAATACAATTAAATAAAAACAATGAGCCTATCTTTCAAGTCTACAGTAAAAAATAATACGGCACAACTGTGTTTCGGAAAACTGTCCATATTTATGCAAAATGGAACCAGACGACAAATTTAGTTTTTTAATTGTTTTGAAGAATACTAATTTAAAAGTGGTCTAAATTCTTATACAAAAAAAAAACCCATGATTTTTCCCTTGGAAACAAGGTATACTAAAAGCAGAATGGAACCAACAGCAACAATAAATATTACATATAAAGCAAAACCGAACCACAGCACGACCGCGACGGGACTCGATTGTTCAAACAAATAAACGATATTACTACAAATACATCACAATATCATCATTTTATACAAAACAGATCCACACATATTTTGTACCATTATACATTACACATATTTCTATTATTAACAATTATTTTGAATACAGCAAATGAAACCAAGTTACATAGTTTCATTAATATCAGTAAATCCCTGGCTTGTGGTTCTTTTTTTTGTATGAGAAAACCTATCAATTATTAAATGTTAAAAGGAACCACATGCACATTTTCTTAATTATCTAGTACGTTTAAGAGTATTCAGAGCAAATTTATATACGCATACTTAAATAAGTATCTAATCTATCAATAAACTTAAATAAAATAATTATACTTCATCTAACAGAGCTGCATATGTTTTTGTTAATCCTTTGATTTCTCAGAAGTGCGTTTTTGCTGGGTGGTTCCTTTTTGCATAAATACGGACAACTTTTGATCCGATGAGTTTGAATGTCCTGAAAGGCCGCCCACAAGTGGCGTGCATTTCAGGTTGCCACTAGGCCGTCTGTTCTAGTCTAGACACAAAAACGTGGGTTTCTTTTAGGTATAATAATTTAGTTCGTTTCCTAATAATTTCGTGACACACATTAAAATGTAATTGACAGACTTATGGTGATTTTTCGAGGTAGGCACTGCATATATGCCTATATGCACCGCACACCACTTCATAAGTTGTGTCGACCAGAGATGTTGCGAATATTCGAATCCGCATCCGCAAATGCGGAGCTTCCGCATTGATTTTGACATCTGCATCCGCATCCGCGTCCGTAATAATCATTGTGGATGTTCATGCGGATGCAGATGTTGCACAGGTTGCGACAAGAAAGAAAATAGACGTAGTTTATAACGACACCACCAGCCAGTGTTCCTAGCGAACAATTGTTTAGTAGTGCGGGTTTAATTTATGAATCTCTGCGTATGGAGTGACCCCGGAAAAGCGGCAATTTTACATTTGATAAATATAATGCTCTCATTTTCAACTTTAATTACTGAATATTTGATTAAAATATTAATAATTACTCTCTTATTATTTTATTTCTCCACTCACATAGTTTCTTATAATAAATCTTAAGATCCGCATCCGCGGATGTGGGCCTCCAAATATCCGCATCCGCATCCGCGGATGTGAAAAAATCAGTATCCGCAACATCCCTGGTGTCGACGACCCGGTACGGACACGTCCCAAGCTATTGGATAAGGCTGGACACAGACAGAAGTGTTTAGAAAGTTTGAACTTGCAGAGTCTCTAGCACTCATACAATTATGACAGTTCTCTTTGTGTCGATGTGCTATATTCACGTCCAGGAGCGTGCGTACGACTAATTGGACTGTAATACCGTCCATAATACTTAGATAAAGAATAAAATAATTATACCTTCACATTTACTCTCGAAGTCAACAAACATTTTACATGGTTTGTCACGATTATTTAAACAGCCTTCGCTAAATGCCTTCCCTGAAACATAAACATTCATTAAATGGATTTACTATTGTAGGTACAACACATGTTCCTCTTGGATCGCATCCTTTGATGAATGACACCATAAATTATATGTGAGGGCGAATGTGAAGATCACCTGTCTACAGGGCTTGGGGCAGGTAAAAAATGTATTTTATAAAGTATTTATGTACAACTATGGACTAAAAATGATGTCTAATATAAAATAAATTTAAAAAAAAATGTAATCAAGAATACGATACAGAGAACCCTACTCTCTAAATCCCGCATTGAAGATACGGGACCGACCGAAAATAGTTCAATACTTCGCAGTGAACCCGCCTCTCGATTAGTTATTTTTTCGGGTTGGCAAAAACTCATAGGGACGTAAGGCCGACTGTGAAATTGTGTTGTCATTCGTTTTAAGTTCCAGCCCCTAATTAATATTTTGTCTGTAGGTCATACGGGGTAAATTAGGCCAAAGTTACTGCTAATTTGGGCCGGAATTACGGATTTTGTGCTTAAGGAATAGACCTCCACATCGACAATGAGAGTCATGTATGGACCTTTTATTATACCTAGTGAAGTCAAAGCCAGTTGTTAACAATGTTAAATCCTGCTTGTGCATCAAAAACCTCGCCCCATGTACTGGCGGAAAAGAAGAGAGAAGTGTCGTCAGCATATTATGATATTTATTACAGCATATTATTTCACCTTTGGGAAAGATGATACTAGTGAGATCATTGTTATATATGAAAAGACAGTTGGGCTCAAAATGCTTCCCTGAGGAATGCCGAGTGAGACCAGAAGATTAGAGCTTACGTGACTGCTTATTCGAACACTCTGTTTCCACCGGCTGAGATAGCTTTGAAAAGTTGTAGCTGAGTTCCTCGAACTACAAGATTTTCAAGTTGGGAAATAAGATGGGGATAGAAATTGTATCAAATGCTATTTTTAGATCTAATAATATAGACAGCATTTGTGCCCATTATACAGACTAGCGGCAATAAAGTGTGTTAACGTAGAAACTGTAACGTCCGTAGATTTACCAGCTCTGGTACAAAACTGATTATTATTATTATCAGTTTCAGGATTTCAATCTATTATTTACATTTTTTTCGAAAAATTTCGATATAGAGGGGGAAATTGAGATCCGGCGATAATTTAAAAATTTAAATTTAAGATCTCATCTTATCGCCACCCTTAAAAATAGGACGTACTCAGCACACTTTAATTGGGATGGGAAAACGCCAATCTGCAGGCACTGATTGGGAATATGCGTATGAGCAGGGACAAGAAAGCTAATATGTTTATACGATATTTTTTGATATTTTGGTGCCTACCGAGTATTCTCACACAAGACGCGAAATCTCATCCGCACTTTTGTCCTCTATCAAAAAAGAGTCCAATGTTTGACCGGAGCTATTAATATTCATCATCAGAGCCAAGTCAGAACTGTCATTAATTTAACATTTTTCAGCCAAAGTATTACCCACGTGTAATATTTATTCTGTATAATCCACACAAGTTAGTTTACATAATTGATGAGAATAACTTTCATAGCGTAATTTTTTTTTTTTTCTGGATGGAAAATCTTCAAATGACTTCTCCCGCTCTGGGCGAAGCGGGAGGGCGTGTCAGACTTTTACTGACTAAAACCCACCCGTGTTCCTTCCGTTGCCCATGTGCCAGGGTCACGGTATCTCTTTCGAACAATCACGCGACCCCGGCAGGCATCGGTCCTAGCAGACCCCTTCAGTGTTGCTGACATCTCTTTGAGGCACGCGTGGAACACTACGCGCCGTCGACCCGAGCTTGGTCCTTACCGGGCGGCGAGCTACCCATTGCTCGCCACCCGCAAGCTCGCGTCTACGGTGGCCGGGAGTCCGCAATCGACTCCCGGCGCCCGGGGCGTCTCCTCCTGCGGCGGCTAGGGACGTGAGGGCGCAGAGACTGCCACTCCCTCACGCGCCCCGCCTCCTCCTTCGCGAGCATTACTGCTTCGCAGAAGGAGGTGACGGCTTCCCATGCCCTCTCGCTCCGTACCATGGCTCGCACCAGGGCCGGACGCGAGAGGTCGCCGCCGCCGATAGCGTAATGGTGGCCAGTAAAATTAAAAAGAGAAATAACGATATTTATCGGTGTGTCTACATTACACGTACCGTGTGGTGCCGGACGTAAAGTACCGTGTGGTACCGGACGTAAAGTACCGTGTGGTGCCGGAAGTAAAGAATAACACCACCCCATTTCTTCTTGTGGGTCTCGTAAAAGGCGACTAAGGGACTTATTAGAGAATGGGCAGCAGCGTTCTCTATGCATTTTACCACCATACTGCGATCGCCAACCCGCCTGCCAAGCGTGGCGATTATTGCAAAGCCCCCCAGATTGGGGGAGGCCTAAGTCCAGCAGTGGACGTCTTACGGCTGAAATGATGTGTCTACATTAAAAGCAATTCAGGTGATGCGATTGGCTGTTGATAATTCAACCAATTATCAAAAGGTTACACGCGTATAACCATTTGTTAAAAACTTTTGTGTTGATTTCCGTTTCGGGAACTTCTCCGTCTAACGTCAACGAAAATGCATCTGTCCGAAAATAGGAGATACTTACTCATCGGGAGCGGGGACAGCTTCGTGCTGGGAGAGTAGACCCTCACAAACCAGAGGGCCTAGCCAAATGGCCATCGCTACCAAACGATAAACGTTAACGCTCAGTAGTCTTCAATACATTTTCAAGTTTATGTTCTAGAGTATAAAGTTGGAAATCTATTAAAGATTACAGAGCAGTTTCGCTCGTACCGGTGGTTAACGCTCCGCAATCTGTAATAGATTTTCAACTTTATGATCTAGGGTTTAAAGTTGAAAATCTATTAACGACTACTGAGCGTTAACGTTTATCGTTTGGTAGCGATGACCATTTGGCTAGGCCCTCAGGTGTAAGTGTTTTCTTTTCGAAGGAAGCTGGGTAGCAAAGCAATGATGCGTTTTATGTCATGATGCAGCGTTACTTTGCAGATTGACTCACATTTATGTGAGAACGTCACGTGAAACTAAAATAACAAGTTTCTTACCTACTGTATATTGCTTATCCCTTATGCCATATATGATTTTTTTCCTGGAACAGATCTTATTACTGTTACCTAAATATATGTAAAGTATCACACTTGGTTCGGTTAATTCCCGCGTAATATAAATTTGTTCATTTGCTTGTACCGTGCCTTTCTTCGCTGGTACTGTAATTAGAAAGAAATTATATACTCTTTGTTTTTTTTTTTCAAATCAATAATTGTAGGTACTAATGTTAGGGTAAATTTATTGTTACAAACACCTATGGATATTTTTAATTCGAAATAAATTTGATCTGTCCGGTCTGCTTATAAAATAACACTCTCTTTTCATGTACCTACGATTGTAGTCAAAATCTAAGTTATAACATTTATTTCAAAATAGCTTTTGCCCGCGGCTTCGCCTGCGTGGATGTCGGAAATTAACGCAGGAGGACGTACTACCGCGGTAAGATGTGTTAATTCAGGTTATATTATAGGTAATAGCTGTTGCTCGCGACTTCGTCCGCGTGGTATTTAACAAAAAGTTTTTCATATAAACTGTCTTTGAAAACTACGCTGACATGCGTCACAAACTACGCTGACATACGTCTCAAAATTCAGCGTGTTTTTAGTTTTTTAAACTATTATTTATTTTTTCTAAAATAAAAGTAGCCTAAGTTACTCCTTGTTACATTAGTTATCTGCCAGTGAAAGTTTCGTCAAAATCGGTCCAGCCATTTCAGAGATTGGCCGGAACAAACAGACAGACAGACAGACAAAAATTGTAAAAAATGTTGTTTTGTTATATGTACCGTGTAAACATCCATATACACTTAGTTAAAAGTGGTTAACCCAAAGACTAGGTTATATTCTCTTTGGGTTAACCTAATATAAAAACAGACACTCCAATTTTATTTATTTGTATAGATAGGCACAAAAAGGCAAGGCATTTTGAATGTCAACATTAAATTAAAATAGAATTGATTCTAGTTGCCCCTTCCAAAAGGTAGATTCGTATGGAGAAGAATGGGCAAGAAACTCCACCGTTAAACTTTTAAAAAGTTTTCTATAATACAATTTGCATAGTATTATGTGAAGGTTGAATGCAGATGGTTTTGCAACTAGTTACGTTATTTTCAATACTACAATTTTTATATAAATATACCGGATGACATTTTTTACCGTCTCGACCTTCATATGGTGTGTTGTGTAACTAGAATAGAAGACAGGAAGGCCTTCAGATTCATCGTAGGTGACTAAAGGAGCGCGGGACGCGGGCGGACGGGGATGCGTGTGCGGCTCGTGCGCCTGCGAAAGATCAATGAGGTCGCCTATTGGCCGGCTTCAAAGGGTAGGACCGAGCTACGAAATCATTGATACATGCAGCCCATTAAGTAGGGTGCGCATGATTTGAGTTTCGATAGATTTTAATTGTTTTTTTGTTGGTTTTTTTTTTCCAAATTTCTGTTTTTGTTGTTCTAGTACGAAAATGTTACTTTAAATGTGTAGTATTTATTACTAGATCAATTTAATTACATGTTATTCAAAAATAAAAATTTCTATGCCAAAAGATTCTATTCCGTTCACCTATTACCCCCATTTTTTTTCAAGACGCTAAAAGATGTCACCCAGTATATGCAGCTGTAGTATATGCATATGATAAGCTGAGTCACACTAGAGAGAACTTGTCCCAACCCTCACTAACTGAGGGTAGAGTTTGACCGAATTTCAATTTTGATTCCGACAATTTTCGTTTTTGGCCGAAAATGAAAACAAAATGTCTGCCTCGAATGTATCTGTCGCAGCGGCCCCAAATTAACACGATGAACGCTTAAATTTTTCAGGCTTTTTGATTGGGCCATGGGGACGACATACATTAGTTCCGTTGGGCCCGCGGGGGACAACATATGACCGCGAGTCAGAGGCGATTTTAAGCATCTATATTGAACCGTCGTCGGGCACAGATATGCAGCTAATATGTATTCGACGCGACCCCCACGGCATTGCAGACAAATAGATTGTATTTGGTTCTAAAAATGATGACTTAGGAAAATATGACATTTGATGTCGGGACAAGACTTTTTAACTTGGCTTCTTTTACTAAACAAGTGAGGTCCATATCTGGTCCCCCATGGCGTTTAACCTGTTAAGTCCAAGCAATTTCAAACTTTCAATAAAAATACAAAATTGATATTACAAACTAAAAGCACAATAGTTGTGAAAATGTAAAAAATTTCGCTACATCTCGCATAGACAATTATTATTAGTAAGTAATCAAAAAACGTTGATGTTAACGTTTTTTATTACTTACCAATAGTTGTCATAGCGAAAGATGTACAGTTAAACTAGAATAATTAAAAGATTGACACTGTATTTGTTTGACTTTTATCTAAGAAAAACCTATCAAAAACAAAAAAAAAAACTTATTTTTGTTCTCTGGCCAATATGCAAACACAGGCCGAATTTCATTTTCTTTTTCCGATTTCCCAGTCCTGTCCGGCCGGAAATTATTATTAACCGACTTCAAAAAGGAGGAGGTTCTCAATTCGGATGTTTATATATATATATATTTTTTTTTAATGTATGTTCGGCCATAACTCCGTCATATGTAGACGGATTTACAAAATTCTTTTTTTGTTCGAAAGGGGTTTATTCCGAAATGGTCCCATATAAATTTCACATAGATCTGATGATGAGTTCCAGAGATAGACACCGGAACTCTTTAAAAAATGACAGCAAATCAACCGCGATTTCTGCTATCGCATAAATATGCATTGTTTGTTTGGAATTAGTGCGGGGTGGATACCACAACTAAAAATTTAAAAATAAAAACTTTTTTACAAAAAAAAAAACAACCGACTTCCTTAAAAACACTACAAAGTGAAAAATAACTTTAATTTCGGAAGTCGGTGGCAAAAAAACCATAAATACAGATCCTAAGACACCGACTTCCGAAATTAAAGTTATTTTTCACTTTGTAGTGTTTTTAAGGAAGTCGGTTGTTTTTTTTTTTGTAAAAAAGTTTTTATTTTTAAATAAATTTCCGGCCAGTCATGATTATAGGCTAGTACCTATAATCATGACTGGCCGGAAATTTATTTAAAAATAATAATTTCCGCTAAACTTACCGCTTCGCAGATCATGGTCAATTGCATGACCGTCATAATTATGAAATGTGATTTGGCATGATGCCAAAATATTAGTTCGCGGTCTTCACTCCACCACAACAGTTAAAGGTAACTGACGTTAATGATTGTCTTTATTTCAAACTATTCTGCCCGCGATTTTGTCCGCGTAAATGTTGGTTATCGCGGACGCATTCAGCGAGCAATGTTAATGCCAATACCGGTTGCCAATATCGGTTGTTGTGGAATAAAAAGTAGGTAGCATATGTCCTTTCTTGGGGTTCAAACTTGCTCCGTACCAAATATCATCAAATTCCGTTCAGTGGTTTAGTCAGGAAAGCGTAACAGAGAGACCGAGTTACTTTCACATTAATAATAATTAAATCCTAATAATAAATACGAAAGTTTGTGAGTATGGATGTATGGGTGGATGTTTGTTACTCTTTCACGCAAAAATTACTGATTGGATTTAGCTGTTTAGCACACAGATAGTTTATAACCTGGATTAACACATAGGGAACTTTTTATACCGATATTACGTTCCCGCGGAATAATTTCTGACCTCCACGCGGACGAAGCCGTTGGCAAAAGCCTATATTAGTATAAAGTATAAATTAGTATGAAAGTATAGACTAAAAATAAATAATAGTTAAAAAAACTAAAAAACACGCTTCCATGGAAAACCAAACTAAAAAGTACAAAATAATGGAAAAAAAGCGTGGGGTGCTTTTAAGGTATTTTTTTATTGATATCAGGCACCCCACGCTTTTTTTCCATTATTTTGTACTTTTTAGTTTGGTTTTCCATGGAAGCGTGTTTTTTTAGTTTTTTTAACTATTATTTATTTTCTATTTTTTAGGGTATTTCGAATTTTGAGACGTATCTCAGCGTAATTTTTGACAGTTTTATTGCTGTTCTGGTAACCCTGGCAAGGATAATGGCACAACTTCATGAATTTATTGCATTGTCATCAGTCCTTGACAGGTGTGCAAAGTTTGAATGAAATCTGGTCGTTTAAAGTGGGTCAAAATCGCACTATAAGGAGTCGGTTACAAACAAACATACAAATATACAAACATACAAATATACAAACATACAAGTGAAGCTAATATAAAGCGTGTAATAACGTTAACATTCTTACCTTCACATAAAGATCCCGGTTGCATATATTTTTCAGTATTATTAGAATCGCAACTGTCTGAAATCGTATACCTTGTCAGTAATTGATTAAAAAAATAATGTACAGAACAAGTGGAAACACTGGAAGGAGAGCAAAACCATACGAGCCTATTTATGTAGATTTTTATTTTGTGGGTGGGAAATCAAATGACCGCTCTGCGTGTCAGCCTTTTACTGACTAAAACCCACCCGTGTTCGTTCTGTTGCCCATATGCCAGGGTCACAGTAACTCTATCGAACAAATCTCGCGACCCTGGCAGGCATCAGTCCTAGCGGACTACGTATTGGCTCTTTAAGTTTAATAAGAAATTGTAGGTAATATTTTAATCATAAGATGCGCATGTCGAAACGACTGAACCGATCTTGATCAAACTTGTCTGAGAACCACCGCTAGAAAGCCTTCTTTTGAATAAAACCACACCCAAATCGGTTTAGCCGTTTGAGAGTTATGGTGCAACAGACAGACACACATAGCCGTCAAACTTATAACACCCCTCTTTTTGAATTGAGGGTAAAATGCAAGAAAGAAAAACGAACGAAAGAAGAAAGAAAAGAAAGAAAAAAATAACACTCTCTCACTCTCTTTAAAAAATTACTTGTTTCGATTGAGTAGAAAAATCTTACCAAGTTGAATAAATATCATGTAGTCTTTCGCCTCCGGCGCCAGCGGTACGTTACGTAAAGTTATATTTAGTTTTAATACATCCTTATCCTTGTAATGAAAATTCATGGGGCTGTTCCACGGGAGATCATTTGGAACTAGAACAAACAAAGTAGTTAAAGTATCATCAACATCATCATCAGCCGGCCTGTTAGTGGTGGTTAATGACCCTGACTGCAAAGACTGAGGTCGTGGCTTCGATTCCCACCCAGGACAAATCTTTGTGTGATGAGCACAATCATTTTGTTCTGTGTCTGGGTGTAATTTATCTATGTATAATATGTATGTATTTAGAAATATATAAGTATATTTATCAGTTGTCTGATTGCCATAGTACAGGCTCTGCCTAGTTTGGGATCAGATAACGGTGTGTTGGTTGTCCTAAGATATTTATTTATTATTTATAGCAGTCCACTGCTGAACATAGGCCAATTGTATGCCATTCAGCTCGATTCTCGGCCGATTCGGTTGCCGAGAATCGAAAGTATACCAACACACTATCAACTCAGCCTATCGAAGTCTACAGCTGGACAGAGGTCTTTTTCATGATGCGCCACAACACCCTGTCTTCTACCTTCCGCGTCTAGTCTGTCCCAGCCATCTTTCCAAAGTGGCAGCAAACTATATACCATGACATTTTAATCGTCTAACAACGGCAGCCCACTTCATGGATCCAATGACTACTACACATCCATAAGAAAAAAATGAACATTTAAATAACTAAAAAATAAAAATATTATTCATTATGATGACGCATGACGTAGTTTGTTTGATATTTTGTCTCATGGAAAATGGAGATGGAATGATCTAGTCGACTCGTGCGCTGGGTAGGTATGTTCTCTACCGTATGATACGTAAACATTATTAATAGGATGTTTCATAATTCTAATGCATTACCGTGAAATATGCCAACTTTGCCTCCAAGGGAAACTTTGCCCGAAGAGCAATTTATAAACATATCTTTGATTTGAAAAAACATCTTAATATTATGGCAGCATTGATTGACTTTGTTAGAAAATAGGTTATATGTACTGACTATCGTGTTTGTTGCTAATTCCGCTTAGTAACTTGTTATAACTCGTCAAATGAGGAGCGTGTTTTATGGGTAGTATGGAAAAATGGTTAGTATGGAATTCATTGAAGAGGAGACCTTTTTCCAGGATCGGAAATCATCAAATGACGTCTTCCGCTCTGCGTGGAGCGGAAGGGCGTGTCAGACTTTTACTGACTAAAACCCACCCATGTTCCTTCAGTTACCTATGCCAGGGCCACAGTAACGCGTTCGAACAATTCCGCGACATTGGCAGGCACCGATCCCAGCGGACCATGATGAGGAGACCTGAGAATCATACGACAGATCCTCGTGATTGTTGAGAGTAGAATGAGTCGGTCACATTTTTTTTTTCGTGTGGAAATCCTCATGGATGTCCTCCACCCTGGGGTGGGTGGAGGGGTCTGTCAGACTTCTACTGACTAAAACCACACGGTGTTCTGCTGCTACCTTTAGCTGGGGTACCCACCCCCGATTGTTCCGCGTGCTACGTCTTCAAAGCACTTCTTAGAACGAAATTAATTCGCTCAACCACAGAGGGAGCGCACCTTTTTTTTTTTTTTTTTTTATCGTGGAGAAATGCTCATGCATACTGCGCTACAAAGGGGAAATAGCGCAGTTATGTGGGACTTCAACCCACTAAAACTCCACGGTGTCCTCCTACACCGCTTATGGCGGGAACACGGGAACGAAAAAACTCTTCCGCGAACCCGCCGCGGCTGTCCGTCGCCGGACCCACCTCTGGGGGATACCCCCATTCACGGCGCGCATGAACACATAACACGCCGTGACCACCCCGGGGACCAATTAGTCACATGGGCGCCAGACGACCCCTTGAATGGCACCCTTGGTCCCCCTGCGACGGGTCAGGACTGTGGCCCCGCCGCCTACCACTTTTCGGCCGCAGGGGATAGGGAGAGTGGCTAACAGAGGGAGCGCACCTAGTCCAGCCCTTGCGAAAGACTAGGACGGACGCTCCCAGTATTTAGTTATGTTTGGCTCGGTTAGAACTTTGGTCGAATGCTTTAGACCAGCCTTTCCGAAAGTGGGCGATAACGCCCCGCGTTCTCTACACAACGCCCCTATTTTTTTTCTGGGCTCTTACCACCCCCTTGTAGGCCTGCAGCGCCCACAAGGGGGCGTTATCGCCCACTTTGGGAAAGGCTGCTTTAGACGATGCAGGGCACTACAGCGTTCACTTCATTGTTAGGGACACGTAGATTGAGTACCTGGCCAACCTACAGAGGCTTGACAAAGATAACGGCGGCCCGTTCTTAGGGAAAATAAAATAAAATAAAACTTACCACAATCTAGCCCCCTCACTACCAGGGTTACAAAGAGGAGCACTCGTAGAATGGTCATAGTATTATTTATACTGACTTATCAGTCAGTTATCCAACCTAAGTCATTTCAGGGACTTTTCTGTAGTCGAAGCATAGTCTTTTCAATGTTTGATCTGTGAAAAGTGAACAATTGGACTTGCACATGGTGTTCATTGATCTGGAGAAAGCGTATAATAGGGTACCTCGGGATGTGTTGTGGGAAGTATGTTGAGTTAATTCGTGCTATATACAGTCAATCTATGAGATTGACTGTATATAGCACGAATTAACTGCCTACGTCTGGTCGGCTGCTGGCAATACCTACGAGTTCAATGTGACTATAGGCCTGCTGCAGGGAACGGCTTTAAGTCCTAACCTTTTCCTGTTGCTCATGGACGCTCTGACGTCGGTTATACAGGAAAAGGCTCCCTGGTGCATGTTGTTCGCCAATGTCATTGTTCTTGTCCGTGAAGATATATCTGAGATCCAGAGCAGATTGGAAAAGTAGCAACAGAAGCTGGAGAATGTTGGCTTGAAAATCAGCAGAACCAAAACTGAACCTATGTTCTGCGATTTCGGTAGTCTTTCCAGTACTGGAGCCATAGCGCTTGATGGCACGCTTCTCCCAGTAAGCTCCGACTTTCGGTATCTCGGTTCACTCGTGCGAAGTAGGTCGGACGGTCAAGCACAGAATAAACACTGGATGGATGAAATAGTGGCAGGTCACGGGAACAATCTGCGACTCCCACGTTCCCTTTAAACTTAAGGAGAAGATATATAAAACCATAGTAAGACCTGTTGTCTTGTATGAGTCAGAATGTTGGGCCACAAAAGGAATTAATGAAAGGTGCTATACTAATGGATAGAATAAGAAATGAGTATATGAGAGGTAGTCTGAAAGTGGCACAAATAACGGAAAAGTTGTGTGGGAATCTGTTGTCATGGTATGGTTACGTGATACGGAGGAATGAGGTAAATAATAATATCAAGAGGAAAGTATTGAGTATGAATGTCGATGGCTATAAGAGTAGAGGAAGACCAAAGAAAGGATGGATGCACTGTGTGAATTATGATATGAATAGAAAGGGAGTGACTACTGAAATAACGACTAACAGAGAAGTGTGGATCCAAAACATATTATGTTGCGCCGACCCCAAATAAATGGGTATAAGGGCAGGAGAATGGTGATGAGTAATTAAAAAAAAAAATGTTTAAGTTGCAATGCAAACTAAACCATAGATCTAGTAAATAAAGTTATTTTTCCAAATACACCTGTTTGTTTTCATTTTTGTAAATTAAGTAGTGAATGCAGAATAGGTAGCTAACTCAGAGAGATAAAAGCAACATCTATTAGATACTATAAATATTATAAAGCTGAAGAGTTTGTTTGGTTGAACGCGGTAATCTCAGGAACGATTGGTTCGAATTGAAAAAATATATTTTTGTTTTGGGTAGCCTATTTATTGAGAAAGGCTATAGGCTATATAAAATCACGCTACGACTAATAGGAGTGGAGCAGCAACGAAAAATAGACGAAAACTGACAGGCAATTCGATACGACGGGAAGGGTCAGGGGAGCAAAAATTTGACACGGACGAAGTCTCGGGTCGAAGTTAGTAATAAATAGGTATTCTGTTATGCACCCCTACAATCTTTAACGCTAGTCGAAAACGAATCAAATGTATGGGAATGCAATCATCTCAACGTGAAGTCACGTGGTTAGAACAAACGAATAGAAAATTCGTAGCCAAGTTCACATCGTTCAAAATGATAGAATGAATTGTTATCGCTTCTACAATGTTCAACGCTACATCCTTTGTTGTAAAGGTCGTTTTTCTAAAGATATTGTAGAACGAGCGGCCGACTCAGGCGCGTCAACATGGCTACCAACTTATCGTTTTCTACAACTGCTGACACCGAGGCGTTACCGATTGGAGAACGGAATTCGACAAGAAACGGTTGTAACTTGGCTAGGGGGGCTGTTTATTTAATCATTATAATACCAGTATCAAGTATGATTTTTAAATCCCTATTTTTAATAAAAGCGTCGTAAATACTTACGTATAATATTCCTGTAACTGTAACTTCCAATTCAACACAGGGCCGCGCTTCGACTACTTGAAAACTCAGGTATCAAATTAGTCAGGCACTTTCGATAGATTTAGAAAGTACTTAAAAAGAATTATAACTTTTGATTAATCTCTAGCAAACACAACAATTAAGTTTGACAATGGCGGTGGCATGAATATTTATGTATTTGAGTTACTAATAATGTTTATCTTTGTCCTCTTGCGTCAGGGCATCGGTGGTTGTGGTCGCGGTACTGTAACGTCATTAACGATTGGCTGTAAATAAGTTCCTAAATAAAGCTATCGCGAGAGTGGCTCGTGGGTAGTAGTCTGGACAGCCGTGAAGAGTCGGTCCATGGATGGGAGACCATTAACTAGGTACATACCGAGACTTCTCAGTCCATTAAAAAGCAGGTAAATTTGTCGGTCCCGGATAACATTCGTAGATAATTACGTAAGTTAATACTTGCTTCGGTGTTATTCATTATAAATGTTATTCATTCAAATTCAAAATGTTTATTTTCAAGAAAATACATAGTTTACAAGGGAAGATCTTACAGCCTTAATGTTATTGTATTCTGCTTGCAAGCAAGCGTGCAAATTATTAATGTTTAAATTTCATACCTAATTATCATGCAGAATAAATTATTAGTAGGTACATTTTTATTACAATATTTTGGTACAAATAACAATATTGCAGCCCACTGCATTATCCACATATTAAAAAAACTGGCCAAGTGCGAGTCGGACTCGCGCACCGAGGATTCCGTACAAACCTGCAGGAATTCACGGTTTATGCATAAGGTTTATGTTTAGGAAATTAAATGTTTTTATTTTTTTATATTTGAGTTGACTGAATGAAAGGTAAATTGTGGTTTACGATTTATGACGTATTAAAAAAAAAACTACTTACTAGATCTCGTTCAAACCAATTTTCGGTGGAAGTTTATATGGTAATGTACATCATATATACAGGGTGTCCAAGAACCTGGCGTCCAACTGGATTCCCACGATGCCCCAAGTTCTAACAGTACTCAGAAAAATATTTTAAAAAATCCACCCCATGTACTTACAGAATTATACTGATTTCAAAAAAAAAGGGGAAATGAGCACCCTGTGACATACTTTTGAATGCTGTGACTGCTAATGCTGATAATTTCGATATTTCTTGGAGGTTTTGTAATCTAGGGTATTGCTATGTCTAAATAGAATGTAAAAATAATGTACTTATTGTACCATTTTAAAATAAAATATTATTTTAACTAAAGGTGATATGGAAAACTATTGAATTTCGCAACTTTGACCGACTGTAGTGTAAAAAAAATGTACCAAAATAGTATGGCAAGTGACGTCAAATTTTGACGCGTTTATTCCTCTTTTTAAAAAGGTATAATACTTACACATTAATTTGAAAAAAAAAATTTTGATAATATTTTTACTCAACAACCCAATTTTTACGAAGTGCCTACCTACTAACGGTAACTGTCGGACCCTTTCTTATCTTAGAAACTGTTATGTTACTACTATTATTTACTTCGGTTCCAAGAGTGAGCAAGAAGGAAATACACACAGGTAGATGGGTTCCCAGTAGAATAAAAGCAAAGAATGTTAGTTTAAAGATATTTTATTACAATAAATGTTCAAAATGTTGACCACCCGCGGCAATACAAGCTCTCACTCTCCTTAAAAAGGACCGCTTTATGTTTCGCGAGTAACTTTTTTGACGTATCACCTGCACTGCTTGTGTTATCTTCTCACGAAGGTCAGCGATGTCATTAATGGGCTTCGCATAAACGAGCTCCTTCATAGTTCCCCAGAAAAAAAAAACCAGCGGATTTAAGTCAGGTGAGCGGGCTGGCCACGGGATTGTTCCTGATCGCCCAATCCACCTGTTCGGGTATTGCTCGTCCAAAAACTCTCTAACGGATACGCGAAAATGTGCTGGACAGCCGTCGTGTTGGAACCACATATCTGGTGGGGTCTCTTCTAGTAAGTTTGGCAAATCATTTTGAAGAAAATTTAAATATGATTCGCCAGTCAAATTCTCGGGCATCTCAAATGGACCAATAATATTCCCACAGAGAATACCGGTCCACATGTTCACTTTGAACCGGTACTGGGATCTATCTTCTCGCATCAAGTGCGGATTTTCCACATGCCACTCGTGCAAGTTGTGTAGGTTCATGTAGCCATCCTTCTTAAATGTTGATTCATCTGACCACAAAATTTTGTCGATAAAGTTTTCGTCTTCTCGATGTTTTTGCAGGATTGTTTCACAAAACGCGACTCGGCTCGGATAGTCTCGAGGTAAAAGACTTTGCACTCGCTGTACGTGGTACGGATGATATTCTTCTTTTTGGAGAATACTGTGTGCTGTGCTCTTCGGTATCCCCGTATCAGCTTCTATTCCTCGCACAGAGATGCTTGGATTTGCCGACACCGCCTCTAAAACTTCATCGCGTATGAAGTCATTTACGGGTCGTCCTTCACCAGCTACTTGATTGGGGAACCGCCCGTCACATAGTGATCTGTGCACATTAATGAAAACTCGATGGTCGGGATATCGCGTAGCCCTCGGATACCTTTCTCTGTAAAGTCTCGCTGCAGCTCGTCCATTACCTCTACATTCTCCATAAATGTAGTGCATATTTGCGTATTCTTGCGGAGTGTAGGTCGCCATGGTAGCACACACAAAACACAGACTGTCCAAACACAGGCAAAGGTCGTCGTAAAGAGTTCGTTTCAAAGTCCAGAGCACAAAGAGTAATCGAGTCCAATAAACAAAGCTTCAAATCGTAGTACGTGATCAATGGTAACAATAAGAGAGAGGTGCGTAGTAACGGCAGGAGGCAGTGACGCGTACTGACCGTACTGTTATCCTAAATAGCACGATCCCAGATAGCGTCACTATCTATCTCTCTCGCACCTCTAACCTTTTTCTCCCTCACTCTTACCTGAATAATGGGGTACCATAAAGAAGAACCAGCAAATCGCAAAGATAGTTTCTGTCTTGCTCCCTCCTGTTGTAATAACGAATCATTATGGTGAGATGCATGCACATACCGTCCCTTACGGTCTAACCTGTTTTTTGAGAGGCCTGTTGTTATTTTTATGAGCATACAATAGTAATTCTTTAGAGGTTAGATTCAATTCGTCGTAAATTTTTCTTTCTAAGAATTCTGTAAGACATCGTAAAAATTGGGTTGTTGAGTAAAAATATTATCAAAAATTTTTTTTTTTCAAATTAATGTGTAAGTATTATACCTTTTTAAAAAGAGGAATAAACGCGTCAAAATTTGACGTCACTTGCCATACTATTTTGGTACATTTTTTTTACACTACAGTCGGTCAAAGTTGCGAAATTCAATAGTTTTCCATATCACCTTTAGTTAAAATAATATTTTATTTTAAAATGGTACAATAAGTACTTTATTTTTACATTCTATTTAGACACAGCAATACCCTAGATTACAAAACCTCCAAGAAATATCGAAATTATCAGCATTAGCAGTCACAGCATTCAAAAGTATGTCACAGGGTGCTCATTTCCCCTTTTTTTTTGAAATCAGTATAATTCTGTAAGTACATGGGGTGGATTTTTTAAAATATTTTTCTGAGTACTGTTAGAACTTGGGGCATCGTGGGAATCCAGTTGGACGCCAGGTTCTTGGACACCCTGTACATATATTTTTAGTTTTATCATTCCCTTATTTTAGAAGTTACGGGGGGGGGGGACACTCATGTTACCACTTTGGAAGTGTCTGTCGCGCAAATTATTCAGTTTAGAAAAAAATGATTTTAGAAACCTCAATATCATTTTTAAGACCTATCCATAGATATCCCAAACGTATGGGTTTGATGAAAAATTTTTTTTTGAGTTTCAGTTCCATGTATGGGGAACCCCAAATATTATTGTTTTTTTTCTATTTTTGTGTAAAAATCTTAATGCGGTTCACAGAATACATCTACTTACCAAGTTTCAATAGCATAACTCTTATAGTTTCGGAAAAAAGTGGCTGTGACATACTCGGACAGACAGACAGACAGACAGACAGACGGACAGACAGACATGACGAATCTATAAGGGTTCCATTTTTTGCCATTTGGCAACGGAACCCTAAAAACAGAATATAAGTAGGTAATGAGTGCCACCAAAAGGCATTATTAAACATTTATAGTGCAAATTAAAATTATTATTACATTATTATCACAAATTATTATTACATACAAATTACTTCAAATTATTACTGCTGTAGGTATCTATTTAGGAAATAATTACTTGATTTCGAGATTTCATGACTTTCCTCAACTGTTTGTCCTTGTATTAAAAATATTCTTAAATTGATTCATAATATGATTTCATTTCGTTAAATGCTTACGAATGTTACGAATATTTTGCATTTTATGATCTGTATAATATTGCCTAGCTTCTGCCCGCGACTTCGTCCGCGTTAAATTTCTTGCTCCCCCGACCCTTCCCGTCGCGTCGAATCGCCTACCCGTGCGATTTTCCCCGTTTTTGCAACATTTTTCATTACTGCTCCGCTTCTCTTGGTTGTAGCGTGATGTAGCAGGTGGCGTTCCGTGGTTTCTGCCTACCCCCATGGGAAAAAGGCGTGATTGTATGTATGTATGAGGTCGGCGTTTCCTATCTGACTACTCTGAGAAGAAAGGCCGATACAAACTCAGAGGTCACAATCTCTTTAAAAGTCCAGACATAATCTTGGTCAGATCATGTGGGTTGGTGTCTGAAATAGTCTTTTATGAGAGAACCACACACATTGAGTGGACCTGTCCAGTCAGTGCACGCATTTGTCAGTAATCATACAGCTCAACTCAGAAGTCAGAACTTAAGGAGACTCCGTGGCGACGGAATACCGTCGAGTCGCTAGTTAGGTTAGATTGAAACTGTAACCACCTCTGCAAAAATCTATTACCATCGTCGCGTCGTACGATAATTTGTAGTATGGTATCGGTATGTAGGAGACTGGTACAGTCAAGGAAGGGAGCTAAATAAATAGGTACTTTTACTTTATTTTCGATCTCCGAGAGTTCATAGACGGACTTTAGCGCCACAAGGCATTCTCTGCATCAGTTGAAGTCTAACCGAAAGTCGTTTTTGCATTCAAATGACATCAAATTAGATTGTGATTGATTTTGAGATTTGAGACGCAGCTTGAAGAACTGCCATACTTAAGTAGCTATGGGTAGGGTGCATGCTTGCAGAATAGGAGACCGATTGCTCTGAAAGGTTTTACGGTGGTGACCGTGTACCGAAAGACGCAGCATATGTAGCCCTCCCACATGGTAGACCGATGACCCAATCGACATCTTCCGGCTGCAACGATGGCGAAAATTAACCAAAATTAAGTCATCAAGCTGGAGTCGAGTCTGATCTGTCTCCTGACACACCAACCCTGCTCTCCCTGCGGCCTGCACAAGTGAGAACGACTGAGCCTGTGAGTCTGTGGGGTCAACAATGAATAAACCATTTCGTGTAGGTGCACCTACCTTGCACAACGTACACATACCCCTGATTGCCTACCACTTATATCCGTTACCTTGGGTTTATGGAAACAGGCTGTCCGCACTTATACTAACGACATACATTTACAATAGTTATGATTTGTATAGTCAGGTGTGTGTAGATCCCCCCGCAATTCCGTCAAAGTTACCCCTAAAATTTAAATTCTCTTACATTTTTGCAAATGGCAACGCTGATGAATAGTAATCTAATAAAAACTTTCTAACTTATATTTACTGGGAAAACGCCCTTGAAAATATGTCATTTTCTGCAAATATGATTTTCAAATAAACATGTTTTGTGATTTAGATTACAAATAGTTTTTGTATGAAAAACGTAAACATAGTCTGTGGCTCAGAGTTGATTTCGTGAAACAGGGTGATATGCTAAAAGACATGTATTACAACGCGTACATTAATTAAAAAAACAAATTGTCGTGTTGTCAAAAGAGTTCAATACAAGCAAAATTGAATGTCGAAACAATACTATGAAATTATCAGTAAACGAAGATATTAATCAACCGGACCATGTAAATTAAACATGCGATAGTAAAGAAGTACAGCTTTCAAGTCATACGTTCCGTGCTAACCGTACATTTACGTTGTCAGTCTAAAATAAATATTCGTAAGGATGGATGGAACTTGGGTCCTCATTTTACTTGCTCTGGTGATGCTAGTGGGGTCCTATGTTGCTGGAAGCATACCCTTGAACGTGAGCATGTCCGAGGTAAGTGATATATTAGAAATCCAAGCTCCTACATAGAAAAAATAATGACCATCTGTGAAATACGTTTTGGTCTACTTAGCATTACCGATTCAAGGAAAAACTTTAATGCTGATCACAATAAATTAGATACGTTGCAAAATATTGAGTGAATGTGCAGTTCACTAGGTTCTAATAATTACGATATGTAAAAATTTGGAGTAAATTACGCAAAACAGAGAAAGTGTAGTCTTACATTTTTTGCAATGTCTTTACAAATAAAGTTTTTATTTGATTTGAAATAAGTTAAGAAAAATAAGTGAAGTAAATATATTTAAGATTTTCAAATATTATATTAAAGTAGATTATAACAAAAAAAAGCATTCAACCAAAAGAGGACAAACCATTTATAACCTGGATAAATTTTTCATTTGCAAACATTTTTGTCTTATTGTCCGTAGACCAATTTAATGTATCACTGCGCTGTTGGCCTAGTATAGTGGCTACTAATTATGGGGTCCTGGGTTCAAAACTCAGGTTGACAAAGTGTTATTAAGTTATTATGCTCAGAAACCGCTTGGAGTTGGATTTATGCCTGGTTAGGGCCAATAAGCTCATCATTTCATACGATTAGGAACACATATGTTCCTAATCCATATGGCATGAACATATGGCTGAGTGTCAGTGTACATTATGCCGCAGTCTCATCCATTACGCCAATACAACAGCTTACGTATTTATTATAAAATAAAAAATGAAATAAAATAGTTTATTTGCACATTCAAGTAAAACAAAATATAGTTAACAATATAAATAGGCTTAAGGTTATTGAAGTTGAATGTTCGAGTTGCAGCCAATACTTAAGCTAAGATAATATCTTGTAATTATAGGTACCAGCGCCCACCCTCATTATTATTATAGCCGATGATCAGGTGTAAAATGTGAAAACTGAAAGATAAAAGATTGAATATTTTATTGGTTTTAGGACAAGCTCCAAAAAGTTACAGTATTTGGTGCGGGGCTCCTCGTTGGCACGGCTCTAGCGGTGATAATACCTGAGGGAGTCCGATCACTGTTTAGTGAACGTTCTCATCCCACGGTGGTGACGAAAGACTTCACAGCAGAACCACCGTCACATGATGATGACCTTCATTCAGTTATTGGCATATCTCTTGTCCTAGGTAAGTTATTATATCCTTTTAGGTTGATCAAGTATTTGTTGCTCACTGTGCGCTAACACATAGCGTTCCATAGTAGTTTTCAGTTACGATCACACAGTGCTGTTTTGTACAATATTTAAAAAAATTTGAGATTTCACATAACATTTTATATAGTACTAGTTTTTACCCGCGGCTTTGCCTGCGTGGATGTCGGAAATGTTGTTGCGTTTAATACTAAATTTGAAAAATCTAGCTTTAAACCTGTCATAATTTCATACAAATTTCCACCACCTATTTCCCTTTATGAGGCAAGTTTCCTAAAATCCTTTCTTAGCTGACGTCTACTACACATATTCTATTTCTGTGCGAAATTTCATCTTCGTAGGTCCAATGTTTGAATAAGTGACCTTTCAGTTTTATATATACAGAAGAACATCAACACTGAAAAAAAATATTGTACAGACTTTGATATACAATGAAAATGACATGTTGTTTATTGATATTAATAACAATTGAATACGTTATGTAAACTTATGTATTAACAGAATGAAAAACGAATTTGTCATTTAATCAATACATTATGTTTACATTTGGCTTAACTAAACAAAATAATATAAGGCACACATACTGCCGGGGTCGCGTGATTGTTCGAAAGAGATACCGTGACCCTGGCACATGGGCAACTGAGGGAACACGGGTGGGTTTTAGTCTGTAAAAGTCTGACACGCCCTCCCGCTCCGCCCAGAGCGGGAGAAGACATTTAGATTTTGAAAAAAAAAAAAGGCACACATACTGGTTTTACTCATACATGAATTAATTTTTTGTTATAATGTCTGTGACTACATAGTCTACATTATATACAAATCTTGCACACCATGTTCTATCAACATAATCTCAATCTTTCAATTAACTCAGCCTATCTCAGTCCACTGCTGGACATATTCCTCTCCCATGCTGCGCCACAACACCCTGTCCTCCGCCTTCCGCATCCAGTCTGCCCCAGCCACTTTCTTTAGGTTGTTGGTCCACCTAGCTGGAGGGTGAACCACGCTACGCTTACCGATACGCGGTCTCCTCTCCAGGACTCGTCTGCTTCACCGGACATCGGTCCTTCGACAGACATGGCCAGACCACTTCCCCTTCAGCTTGCTTACTTCTGTTCTTTTCCAGATAATGTCATTTCTGATTTTATTCTTCAAAAAATCTCCGTAACATAATCTAGTATGATTGAACTGCCATAGCTTATATGGATGTAGTTAAGCAAAAACGATCCAATCCACAACTAAGTCAAAAAAACAAAAATACAGTTAAATTGATTACCTCCTCCTTTTTTTGAAGTCAGTTAAAAATGAGTTGAGTACACCAAACTGATCCAAATTATAGATACTACGGGTCAGTAAAAACGACCCAGTTAAAAATAGTATTTATTTTTCGTATACTTTAACGTTAGAACCAATGGTATGGCGCTTCTTTTTTTTTCAGCGGTAACAATTCAAAGTTTCTGGTTTTAAAATAGTATTTCTAACAGAATATGTTACTATACCATTACTATTTTTAGGGTTCCGCACCTCAAAAGGAAAAAGCGGAACCCTTATAAGATCACTTTGTTGTCCGTCCGTCCGTCCGGCCGTCCGTCTGTCAAGACCCTTTTTCTCAGCAACGCGTAGAGGTATCAAGCTGAAATTTATATCAAATACTCAAGTCTACTGCCCCTTGGAGCTGTGAAAAAATCAAACTTCTAAGCTAACGCAATCAAAAGATATAGCCGTTTATACCGCAAATTTCCACAAATTTTCGAAACTCGCAAGGGAATCAAAACCTAAGGGGTACTTCCAGTCGATCTAGAATTTTGAAATTTGGTACGAAGCAACGTCTTATAGCACAGATAAAGGAAAAATTGCGAAAAATTCGTTTTAGTTACATCTTATAATAAACAGAACAAAATACAGACAGAAATAAAACCAAGCCAAGAAACAGAACAGAACTACGACTCGATTGTCGTGACGGGTGAACTTTTACTTATATACCTACAGGTTTGTAGGGAACCCTCGGTGCGCGAGTCCGACTCGCACTTGGCCGGTTTTTTTTAACTACGTCTCATTTGTAGTAGGTTTTTTACTTACTGTAATTCTTAGTTATACTTCCCAATTTAACATCGAAACGGCTAATTGACACTTCTCGTGACCCAAGGGCTGGTTTTTATTTTAGCCAGGCGGCTAAATATTGCTATACAACGTGGTAATAAAGCCGCCAGTCTCTTAGGCACAATACCAGTCGACAGCGATGAGGATGAATTTTTCGACACTTTATTTTAGTCTGTATATCGGGTTGATCATTCAGGTTAAGCTAATACGCTTGTCGCGGTTGGTCCGTGGATGGGTGACCATCTTTACATACCAAGACCCTTCCGTGCCTCGGAAAGCACGCTAAGCCGTAGATCTTAGACAGTCGTTACGGGTCGGCAGAAGCCCGAAAGTCTGACAAACCAAGGGGTATCGTATTACCCAGTAACTGGGTTGTGGAGGTCAGATAGGAAGTCGCTCCATGTAAAATACTGGTACTCAGCTGCATCCGGTTAGACTGGAAGCCGACCCTGAGATAGTTGAGAAAAGGCTATGACTTCCTAATTTATAAATGTAGGTACTTCAAGTGTTGTAATACGTTGATGTTATATTGAAAGAATAACCATGGCAAGGCCATTGCCACTTCAGCTTGCTAACAACAGAGTAAAATGTGGTTGGAAGGGACTGGAGCGCGAGGCTGGAGTGACAGGTTTTTAGAGGACTCTGTCTAGCTATGAAATATGATGGGCCGTTTTCATTGATATCTAATAATATTGACATATCACACAAGGTGGCCCGATGACTTTGTGAAGGCCGCAGAAATCCGCTGGATGCGGGAAGCACAAAACGGATCGAAGTGGCGGAGCTTGGGAGAGGCCTAAGTCCAGCAGTGGACGTCTTTCGGCTGAAATGATGTGCTGACCAGCCTGTGAGTCCCTATTTGACACAGAGTAAATTTTCAGGTTTTGTGTTCATGCTGTTGGTGGACCAGATGTCTTCACGATATAACGACCAGAGCAATCCTGTGGAGAAGAATGTTACCGCCACCGTTGGACTTGTCGTGCATGCTGCAGGTCAGTTTATCTTGCTATAAGCCTTTTTTTTTTTGTGGGTGGGAAAATCATCAGATGACGTCTCCCGCACGGGACGGAGCAGGAGTGTGTCAGATTTTTCCTGACCAAAACCCACCCGTGTTCCTTCAGTTGCCTGTGCCAGGGCCACGGTAACTGTTTCGAAAAAATCTCTCTACCCTGGCAGATCTTACCTTCTGTATGCCTGTCACCACAAAACTTGAGAATGGTGCTGTTGATTTTTTAAATACTTTTACTATTGTGTACTTCTTCTCAGTCATGTTAGTAGGTGAGGTAGTAAACAAGGACCGACGGCTCGATCATTTAATGATTTCCCACAAAAAAAAAGTGAGAGACATGTTTTTATTGAGAATAAAGTTTCTCTATACCTAAAAATAAGCAGCACGCGTAGAATGACCACCGTTGAAATGGGTTTTGTCTATTCTTGGTAGAATAGAGATAGAATTATCATGCTACGCCCGCATAAAACGGTACAAATTTTTCTACAATCTTTAATTCTGTCTTTAATCTTTCTTCAATCTGTAATTTTGTCTATTCTTCCGTCGACAAAACCTGTTTCTACGGTCATGCTACGCGTGCAGCATGAAAAAGTTAGTAAAGTATATTTGGAAATAATTCGTGCCGATAGTAAGTTTTTGGTAAGATAAGCTTGTTATCGTGGAGTACGCCATAGATATAACTCTAGACTCATAACATGTCGCTACTTATGAAGTAATTTAGCTTATTTGAGTTCCGGTATGATGCAAATTATATTATATTGTGGGGTAATAAGTGTGCTTTTCGATTATAAACGTTAAACCAGGACCACAGGGCTTATTTTAAATTGCAATTAAATTGGCATATTTATTTTTAAACTGGTAATTTCTTATCTACCAGCTGTACCCGTGGCTATGTAGGCTTGGAACCGGAAAGTCCAAAAACAATATTGAATTGAGAGAACCGATATTGTTTACAGTTTCCAATCCCACGAGAGATTTTAACTAAACAACCTGACGCATATTTCCGTTCTGTACATGGCCAAAACGCAACCATAGGAATCTGCTCGCGTATAATTTGTAATGCAATTTTTAAATTTGTACAATGTAAACACGAATTATGCGTACTACTTATATATAGTTTGTAACGTAGACGCGCACGTGCATCTTTCCAATTTATACAAGGCCATAATGCCACCATAGGAATTTGGTAGGACTTCTGATTGCCGTGCTTTGATTTAAGGGGTGGTAGGGGGGGAGAGAGGGGTGAGGTGTAGAGCCCCTCCTGTGAAGGAAAAGTTTCGAACCCCCCCCCCCCTTTTTGAGAGATATTTTTTTAAATATTCTAACCTAACTTTCGTATTTTCGGGTATCGATATCGATTTAAAGGCCGGAAGAGGTGTGGGGTTGACGAATAAAATGAAGGGGAAATAGTAAAGCTCGACAGAACACTTCGCTGACAGGGCTCGTCAACAGAATCAAGGCGTTTCCATAGGAGGGTGCAGTTTTAACCTAACCTAACCTCCTCAAACTGTCGTTTCTAGCACTCGCCGGCCGCTCGTCTATACAGGATTAGTTTGCATGCGGACTAGCACTGTATATTATGGAACCATTGAGTTACTTTGGCCAAAACACGAGTATTTGCGTACTACTCTTGTATAGATTGGAAGACCTTGATTAAAAAGTGATTTCCAATCTATACGCCACTAGTTTCACACCCTTGCGTTCTAGCCTTGTACAGAATGGAAGTACGCCAACCTGACTATTCAGTTTATGTTCAAATTCCTGTACTTACTATTACCGAATTTACTACCTCACCTTTTTTTTGTGGGTGGGAAATCATCAAATGACTTCAAATCTTTATTGCATTCCATAATGTATACAGGTTGTGGGTTAATTTTATTTTATTATTTTAGTTAAAAAAAAAACATGTTAATATTGTATTATTTAATTATAACATATTATTACTATTAATTTATTTATTATTGACATTATTTTGTTAATTATATAATACCTAATTATTATATGTTATGTATGTGTGTCTATTCGTCTATACGTCTCCCGCTCTAAAGTGGAGCGGGAGCGCGTGTCAGACTTTTATTGAGTAAAACCCACCCGTGTTCCTTCAGTTGCCCATGTGACAGGGCTACGGTAACTCTTTCGAACAAATCTCGCGACCCTGGCAAGCCTGTAGGTACAATAATTAAATTTCTAAGTTTTCTTGATTATGAAACTGAAATGATTGTTAAACGGCATACCTTTAAAGCAGTGTGCGCACGCTCACTTATCAGTTCTAAGATTTATCACTTGACGCGTGGAAAATTGAAACATGATTACCTATATGGCACGTACAGATGACACAAAGCTACTAGAATGTCTCAAATTTCTGTAATAGGTTTTTAACTTTATCGCTAAAGTATTAGGTTTAAGATTGATTTGGATTTGACAGTTTCGGGTACCTTGATGTGCTTACCTATGAGATAATACCTAAACAAATAGGTACCTACTGAGAGTGAAAAGTCATCTAAACCGTTACATAATACCTTATAAAACTCAACAATAATCGATCCAGCTGCAGTAAAAAGGGTAGGAAAACAACTGAAAGAATCCCACTTCCAAAAACAAAAACCATCTTCGCGGCCCGGCTTTCGTCGTCTTTACCCATTCGGGTCTTCAACGCTATAAGCAAAAATTTCACCATACCAAAAAACTACACTGAGGCCAAAACTAAACTTAAACCTTGGTTGCTGAGCCGGACATATGACGAAACTGAGAATTTACTTTGTATCTTACGCTAATTCTCACCACACTCCCAACACTCACAAATACACACACATTTCACTCACCTAACTGTTTTTTTGTATTGCCTATTCTATGTAGTTTCTTTTTACTCAGGCTTTTATTTTATTTTTTATGAGTTTAATTTAATTTAATTTTATTATGAATGTTACTACGAAATTATCAATTACCATCTTGCGCTAGCAGAACTTCTTAAATTATTAACTCGGTGTATTGTTTGGGTCACCAAGATACAGGTTGTGCCTTGTTTGGGGCCCGCTGTTAAATCTAAATTAAGTCTTCTGCTGCTTAGAATCTCATCTTGCATGCTACTTGTAAACTGTAAACTATGTGAAAGTTTAATAAAAATGAATTTGAATTTGAATAATTACGAAGAAAACTATAACACTTGCACTACGAAAATAACCCTTACTGCTACTACACAGGCGCTGCCAGATGGCGCGGTGAGATGTCCAGAGATTTGATTACCCCCCCTCCTCTAATGTCACGTGAGATTTTTCAAAACGCTCAATTTAGTGTAAATGCTTCAATTTGTGCTGCGTTGAATTTATGCCTCGCGTGTGGCTAGTTTAGTTGGCCGGTGGCGACATAAACCGGTTTAATTGCAATTTTAACGTTGTTTCTTGTTTTGCCAAGAACCCCCTTCTCCCCCACGTGAGTTAGAGTAAGATTCAGCTTCACCCCCTCCCCCCCTAAACGCCTTACGTAATTAATGGACGGAGCGGTAATTTTTATAATTCTTCAGAAAGTCTTCAGTCTGATTTAAGTACTACTTAAGTCCAAATCCAAATGTAAGTGATAAAAATAATAGTTTTAAAAAAAACACGCTTCCATAGAAAACCAAACTAAAAAGTAGAAAATAGTGGAAAAAACGTGGGGTGCTTCATATCAGTTTAAAAATGCCTCAAAAAGCACCCCACGCTTCTTCGCTTGGTTTTCTATGGAAGCGTGCTTTTTTTGTTTTTTAAACTATTATTTATTTTCTATTGTTTAGAGAGTTTTGAATTTTGTGACGTATGTCAGCATAATTTTCGAAGACAGTATCTATGCTATCCTGGTAACCCCAGCAAGGATAATGGCACAAATTTATAAAATTATTGTATTGTCATCAGTCCTTGATAAGTATGCCAAAGGAGATGTTTCATTTTTATATGGGCCTCCGGCCATAACGTGTACCGTTTAGCGAAGCTAGGTAAATTACTCATGAATAGAATAAAGTAACATTTTTTTCATAATATCAAATGGTTTTTATGTACAAAATAAAAATGTTTGACGTTTGTCCTAAGAGTTAGCAAGTGGTTATTTTGATTTCGTTTAGAAACACAAAAATATTTACAAGAGAATAATAGTAATTTATTTTTAACACTACAAGAATACACACATTTTTTAATTATTTTCTACTTAACATTGATTTGATGAGACATGATTTCAGAACGAATGAAGTCTGCAAGCAAACGAGACGCCATGTTGAATAAAACATGGTAATAATTGAAAAACTATTATTTTTTGTACACAACAAATGAGGCGCAAATTAACCAGAGACTATTTTTCCCTAATTTGTGGTATTTTTTCCTCTTTTTTGATAAATGTACATCTGATGGCCGAAAATGAAACATCTCCTTTCGAGTTAATCCGACGTTTTGAAGGGGGTCAAAATCATGTTCAAAGTTTCCGTTACATACTAACATACTAACATACGTATGAAGCTAATAAAAACGTGTTAAAAATGGTGTCCTTGCACTTGCAGCGGACGGCATCGCTCTTGGAGCGGCGGCGACCACTTCGCACGCCGACGTGGAACTGATAGTGTTCCTCGCCATCATGCTGCACAAGGCGCCCGCGGCTTTCGGCCTGGTCACCTTCCTGCTGCATGCTGGTCTCGAAAGGTATGCTATGAGTCTAGGTGGGTACCATACCCTTGGGATCCACGAAGAGAGAAAAATAGAAGATATACCTTCTATCTATATAAGGTGTAACAGTATAAATGCAAGTTCTGAAAGTAACAAAAAAATAATAGAAAAGGCATTGCAACGCATAAACGGGTGTAAACACGGGGTTAAATTATAGTGTCTATGATATTTTCTAACCCATTTCCTCCCGTGGGTGTTATAAGAGGCGACTAAGGGACTTACTAGAGAATGGGCAGCAGCGTTCTCTATGCGTTTTACCACCATACTGCGCTCGCCAACCCACCTACCAAACGTGGCGATTATGACAACCCTTCCCACTTTTTTGGGGGAATCCTACATCCAGCAATGGACGTGTTTCGGTTGAAATGATGATGATGATATTTGAGAATATATTTTCTATATGTTTCCACAGGAATCGGATAAGAAAACATCTGTTAATATTCTCGTGCGCTGCCCCGCTGCTTGCCCTACTCACGTACTTCGGAATAGGAAATGAAAGCAAGCAGACTCTGAGTGACTTCAATGCTACAGGTAACTTTTTAGAACATTAATTCAACTCACAATTAAATATCATCACGCCAGGCAATGGCAATTATATAATAATGTATTGTAACTATACATGACGCTTTCTATTTCTACGAAGAATAGACACAGCTCTTTCTATACAAAGTGACATTTAGTTTCTCGACTTTTGACATCGCACCGTAGAAATCCTTGTATAATATACCAATTTGGTCTTTTGTTTCTAAAGATCGTTCTCTGTGCCCTTTTTTTGTAGACTATTTCAGAAGAAAGTTTACTGTCAAAATGACACTGACAGCTGTCAGTTATCAAAGATAGTGAATACAATTTGATTTAATAATCGCCATGCTAAAGACAGTTGAAAACTTTCTACTCGTAGAAAGGTACGGTTATCTACAAAATCACGATTTTATAGGAGAGCGTTTTGTACGAAAAAGTGTGACAATTAATAGAAGAACAAAGCTACCGTCTCCTATTTTACATCATTGAGTTAATAGGGCATTACCAAGGAAGGTTAAGGCCAATACTATCTATTGTTTGTTCCAAATACGGTACTTCGACACTTTGAGATATTTTTTGTAGTTGTCTTTATATGTTTTTCGCAGTTTTTTTTTAACATATTTTTCGAGTTATTCTCATCTCTCTCTCTCTTCATTTGATACCCATATTGTAGGAGTGCATTAAAAATAACTAGTCCGCCATCTTAGGTGTTCCGCCATCTTGGATTTAGAATGACGTCACACAGCTAACCATGCATTGTCATCCAAACTAAACGTGTACACAAAATTACAGCTCAATCGGTTGAATTTGTCTGCTTCAAATTTGAGTAGCAAGATTCCACCCAAACAAACATAGTTACATAATATACATTGCAAGTTAAATAAAAACTTGTAAAAAAATAAAAATCTGTTCCAGGCATAGCCATGTTGTTCTCAGCGGGCACGTTCCTTTACGTGGCGACCGTGCACGTGTTACCCGAACTCACACACCCGGCCTCGCACACCCACGTGCTTCTACCGCTACAGGATGGAGTGGCTCCCAAGAAGGGCTTCGGGGGCCTTCTCCTCTCAGAGGTCGTCATCCTCACGTTAGGAGCGCTCATGCCCCTCCTACTCACCATGGGACACAAGCACTGATCTCTGCAACTCCTCGACCGACTGCAATGTGATCCGCGAAAATCTTAGGTGAGTTTCGGGAAGTCGGTTTTAAGCCCCGTGAACGTAGGTTTTGTGTTGCTCGAAATATGTATCACAGATATTCTGTATGCAATGTTGCTGGGAACTAGTGATGAGCCGGATATCCGGATCCGTATCCGCGGATACTCGAGGGAGAAGAAAGATCCGTACCCGTTACTTTTTTGCGGATCTTTTGCCTTATTAATTTTCAAAGATGTAATCTGAATGAATTCTTTTGTTTATCAAAATAAAAGAAAAACCCACACAATGCTAGTCGAAACATCTTGTCAAGCAAATCGTCAAGTAGCATCGATGTCGATTGAGTAAAAAAGTTAAGATCCGAATCCGCATCCGCGGATCTTGACGCCAAATATCCGTATTCGGATCCGTATCCGCGGATATACAGTTTTTAAAATCGGGCACATCACTATTGGGAACATGTTTCGAGATACAAAATATAGGTTTAATAACTTGTTTACCATGAAAACGAGGGTTTGTTGATACATTTTGAATCAAAGTAGAATAGTTTGTGAAATTTCTGTTGACGCTTTTGTGATAAAAATGGATACTTGTGTAAAGTTGCGATGTATATTATGTATAGTGACTATTTGAATTTAATGTTACGAATTGTTGAATTGAAATTATAACTGTTTGCCGATTTTTATCGATGCCAAATTATATTCGAGTCTGTAATCGACTCGAAATATTTCAAACGAATATTATGAAACTCCATTTTCTTCTTTTTTTTAGTAATAATGTTAAATTAAAATCGACTAACAGTTATAAATCAATATATAAAAGACATAAGCAATGTTATAAATAATTATATAATAATGTATCAAACGTTATAGCAATAATAATACAACCTTTACTATTAAAATAATAATACTATATTATTAAGATTGCAATAGCTTACTCTACACTCTACAGGCAACGTCATAGAGTAAGCATGTTCCAGATCTAATTTTGAAAAGTAGGTATTTAAATGATGGTACAGAAATGAATTATAAAATGCCAGAACACAATGATCGAACTAAACTCCGTTATGTTTAGGATTGTTTCGACTATTCAGATTAGTGGTGTGCCGGATATCCGAATCCGTATCCGCGGATTCCGAGGGACAAGAAAGATCCGTATCCGTTACTTTTTTGACGGACCTTTTACCTTATTAATTTTTAATACATAGATAGAATTCTATGTATAAGTGATTCAGTAGCAATGAAAAACTATTAAATTCATTCGGATTATTTTTTATTTCTTAAAATCAAATATTTATTGATTAAACTGTAAACAAAACAAAAGAAAAACCCGCGCAATGCAAGTCAAAACATGTCTTGTCAAGCAAAGCGTAAAGTGGTGTCAACTATCGGTCACGCGCTTCGACACAGATTGAGGAAGAAAGTTAAGATCCGTATCCGTATCCGCGGATCAGGACACCAAATATCCGAATTTAGATCCGTATTCGCGGATGTACATTTTTAACGATCCCGCACACTACTAATTCAGATTTATCGACTGCAGCAAGGCACTGGGTGACGGTCGATGACCACAAAATGGATTAAAACTGAACAATTAATTCATTAGTGAACCGATCCAACAATGTTGGTATTCGGCACTCGGCATCTTGCACTCGACGGCCGAATAGTTGAAAAATTAAATGAAAGGATTGATGTTGATGACATTCCTCTAAGAATAATTTCCTCGTGAACTTAGAATGAAACAAAAATGAACATTTTCGCCTTCGTAGCCCCAATTAATTACTACAAAGAACCAGATCTTATGAAACGGACAAAATCGTTGTGCGCTAAATATTAGTAGTAAATAGTAATAAATATCTCGACGATTTCTTTAGTGTGTCATTTGGCATTGACAGGGAACTTATTTAAAATCGATTTTATATTTTTACTAAATAAATACTTGTTTTATTACTGAACCCCATTTAAACAAAATTATCTAAACAATTTCGAAAATCGCAATTTTATGGTACAGTCAGCGTTATAAATATTAGTGAGAGGCCGAATACGAATAGTCGGCCGAATATTAGGCTAAATACTTACCTAGCCGAATATTCGGCAAGATTTGGCACGCCTACGCATCATCATGCATGTCAAAAATTCCCGAGCTGTTACTGCATTATATAGTCTAGTAAGTTCTGGATTTTGCCCTTGTGTTAGCAATACAAAAAAAAATCCGTAGAATGTTCGTCATTTCTTACGAATACGAATGCTCGGTAAACTAGCCGAATACCGAACATAAAATGAATATTCGGCCTTGGCCTATGGTGTCGAACAAAATGATCTTAATAAATAATTATTATTTAACTGGATCACAATATCACAAGGGCTACATCCAGAATACACACAATAAACAACTGCCATACTCACTCGAATATATAATTAATCCCGATAAAGCTTTTTTTGGAGTTAACTCCTTAAGAATCGGTTTTCATATATTAGCCCGGGTTATGAAAATGTATGGGGGTAAAATCAAACTTTCTGCATTACGTTACGTTATGCGGTATGTTTTGTTTACTTATTTATACATGATCAATTTTTATCCAGTGCGCAAACTGTAACCATGAATTCAAAATACCATTCTAGACCCCCCAGCGTAGAAAATTTACGTCGGTTATACAAAAAAAAAATCAGCTGTTCCATACATTTTGACCCCGTAGGTATTGAATTTTTCTATGAAACAGCAGATTTTTTTTGTAAAACTGACGAAAAATTTCTATGCAAGGGGGTCTAGAATGATATGCTGAATTCATGGTTACAATTTACGCACGGGATAAAAACTTATCCTGTATATTTTTTATCGTTAGTCAGGAGTAAACTCCAGTTATGCGTCGGAGCTGACACACACAATATTTTTTTGCTTAGTGCATTTTGATTTAGTTGTTCGTCCATATAATTTTTACGCTGACTGTACATACAATGTGCCAACATTATTTTGTATTCATTTACATACACGTCACATGTTGTAGTTGCATTTATTCGCCTCTCTCTCGCACTCAGTGTGTGTGAACGAGAGACAAATATTGAGACTCTCCATTGTAATTTTTATGTAATAATGTTAGTTTTTGCAGCTGACAAATATATCTATTACTGAATGATGCAGCTGAAATTTAACTTAGATAGATTAGTAAAAATGACCACGTTTGAATTACTGTACTTCGGCTTTTAATCCTATTCAGTAAGTTGTCAGTTCAAAGAAAATAATGATACCACGCTAAAACAAATAGTGTTGGGTTAGTGAACGATTTCGCGTAAAGAACGAATGATAAAAACGGTTTAATTTAAATTAAACTTTAAAAAATAGTTTTTAAGATGTGGAGTATAAGAGTAATTAATAATTTTTAATAACAGTTATTTCCTTTATTTAGTTTCTTCTAATAGAAAAAAGACTAAATACCTATGTATATAAAAAATCATATCATTTTACTTTTTTATTTTTTTCATTCTTACACCACCTCACTAAGTTTTTTTTTTTAAATCAAAATCTGGTCCCAATCAACTGTCAAATTACTGAATACGATTAAAAGTCGAAGTAGGTATAACTACTTGGCTATATCTCACTTTGAATTTATGTTAATTGTTCTAAAAAGAATTTACGAACAGATTTTTAAACACGTTTTCTTTTAAAATAAATATGTATGTGAGGTTGATGTTAAATCGATTGTTAGCAATATTTTAATAATTCGGCCTCAAACTAGATAATAATAAATACTGCACTTTTTATTTTTACTATATTATCCCCTAATTCAAAAATATATAATATTTTAAACGTCTTAGAAACTAAAATGATTTGATACGAATTAAATTATCGTTTCATTGTTACAAAATTAATAAATATGCATAAAACGTTTATTAATATTATGTTTTTACGAATAAGGGAATAAATATAAGAGTTAAGACATTTTCAAAAGTAAAAATAATAAAAATGTCGTATTTTTCTGGTTATCTTTATTAAAAATGATGAAACTACATTGCATGGTCAACATTTGAATGAAATAATCTTAAAAAATAAATGTAAAGAATGGTTCATTTGTATGATTGCAAAGATTACCCGATAAAATTGTTTTTTTTTTTTTACTTTTGAAAAAGGTACCTCTGAATGAATCACCCATTACTTTACATTAAGTTAGTGAGATTGGAATAAAATTATTTTATTGTCATTATTTTATTAGAAAATTTTACTGTAGTTTAATGAGCGTGGCACACGTTAGTTAAATTTGGTGATAGTGTAACTCTTCGACACCTCTCCCTCATCCATCGTAGATGTCCTAAAAGCAGTGGTGGCCCAGTGGTAAATACCGCGATATACAAGTTGTATGTCGTAGGTTTGAACCCACACAGGCGCTTTACTTTGTGTAAATTATTTCATCACACTGCTCTCAAAACGGTGAAGAAAAAACATCGTGAGGAAACCGGCAGGTCGTAGAACCGAAAATTCGAAGACATGTGACATCTACCAACCCGCACTAGGCCCGCGTGGTGGATTACGGCCCACTTCCTCTCACCGAGAGGAGGCCGGTGTCCTAGCAGTGGGGACGTTACAGTCTAATTGATTGAGGTGTCCTCGTTTCATAAACTGTCTAGAAATAGAAACTATTAGGATAAAGTTGAAATTTGCACTATGTTAATATAATAATAATATTTATAAGTATCGTCTAAAAGATTATTTAAGGCTGTGTTCAAGATTTTATTTTTAAAACAAATACGTGTACGTATTTTTTTTCTGCTCTTTTATCTAGATTTATTGAACCGAGTTGTAGGAAAATATACCGCCCACATCAAATTTTCTAAAGAAATTCCAAGGATTTTGAATGATCGAAAACTTAGCAATTTTTAATCGGTTCTAAATACAGTTTTTGCTCGGAAGAAAAAAATCATTACAAGATAAATTTGACGTTATTAATTAAATTATTGAAAGAATGTGGGTAGATATGTTTTGGTACAACTGGAAACCGTTGTGAGAGAACAAAAACACTGCCCGAAGAAAATGCGATGTAACTTCCAACTTGATCAATAAGATTAAATTATAATTTTTGTGACCTTAAAATATAAAATATTTTAAAAATAATTTTCTGATTACTTGGCTAAACATTTAAACTGTTTTTTTTTTACCGAACTAGTCTTACCCGTTTCGGACGAAAATGGCACTGTTAGTACCGCTCTTTAGCGGCTCATAACCAATTCAATTCGTGTCTGAAAAATTCGAGACACATTTTTTTATAGTTAAAATGGTCTTTCTGATAGTATCAATGTTTCTTTTTTTTGTCGTGACATCATTTTTTTATCTCGTAAAGTGTGCGCATTGGTCACAGCCTTCTTGTGATCAGTTAGTATACACAAGAGCAGTGATGGGCAAATACGGCCCGCGGGCCACTTCCGGCCCGCGAAAGTATTTAATCCGGCCCGCCAAGGGTCCATCGACATGGATAGTATATGGCCCGCTATAATTACGTTTTGACGGTCAAGAAGTATACAGTAGATTTTACTTAGTAGAATAATAGATGCATAACCTGTAAAATTTGTGTGTGCACTGCAATGTTTTTAATATATTATGATTGAAAGCTTTAACACAAAATGCATTTTTTCTATAATTCTGGCCCTCCTCTAGAATTTTTTTAAACTTTGTGGCCCCCCATTAAAAAAGTTTACCCACCACTGCACTAGTGAACGCAGCTGAATGCAATCCTTGGCATCCAGATTTTTATTCTTTCGACGAACTGCTTGTCCTCCAAGTCATGTGCCAATGTGACATTTTAAGACAAACAAAAAATCTTTACATAGTATAAAACAAAGTCGCTTCCCGCGTCTCTACGTTTAGGTCTTTTAAACTACGCAACGGATTTTAATGCGGTTTTCATTCATGGACAGAGTTATTGTAGAAAAAGGTTAATATGTATAATACGCGGGCGTAGCCGCTGACAAAAGCTAGTAATAAATACTATGACTTGTATGTTATTTACTGGATGCGCTGTTTTTAAATTTTAGACAGCAGAAGGACTCTGAAGAGTTCGTTCGTGAAAGTACTGCGACCATACCAAGTTTTGCCGCCAACTCGAGCTATGGGGTACCGTTGCGGTGTTGTAATAACACTAGAGACATTCAGGTGTCAATCAATTCAGACATCTCAATGTCTCGAATTACAGATGTCGTCACTCTATGGCGGTGGCGACCACTTTCCATGACGTCAGCCTCCATTAATTACGTGATACAATATTGGCGATTTGTCGGAACCCCCACCATCCTTGGTGCGATGTCGTGACATTTGACCCGTCCCCGCCTCCCTCCATGTCACGTGAGATTTTTCAATAAAATATTTTAATTATTTCATTAAACCCGGTTTTGTCGAAATTTTACATGATTTTTTACAATAATTACGTGATATTTCCAAGACGTTTTATATTGCTAAAACCCCTTTCTCCCCCACTTGAGATTCGGCTTGACTCCCCCCCCCCCCCCTAAATGTCTCACGTAATTAATGGACGCCCCCTTTACTGTCCATTGCCAAAAAAATGGTTCAAATTTATGTGAAGGTTCGAAACAGCGCGTCTAGTAAAATGAACAAGTCCTTACGTATTTTAAAAAATGTACAACACATACTGTTGTCTTTATGTAAATAATATTTTTTATTTGTATATCTGTGGTGTCTGTTTACTTTGTAAATATGAATAAAACGCTTGTATTATAATTGTGTTGTTTTATTGTTTGTTCCTGAAACGGTAAATATAACTAACGACTACAAAATAAAACAATTTAATTTCATGGTCATATCACTCATTGTAATCTCAAATTAATACTACAGTTTCCATGCGTTTTCAAAATCTGAATCAATAGGTATGTACAGACGCCAGCACATCAAGGTACCCGAAACTGTCAAATTCTCCCAATCAACTTTGAACCTAATGCTCTAGCGATAAAGTTGAAAATCTATTAAAGAAATTTGACAGATTGTAGTCGCTCGATGTGCTGGTGTCTTACTTTAAGTCAGTGTCAAAAATATCACGACGAAGACACTTCTCTAAGAATAATCTAAGTAGTGGTGTGCCGGATATCCGTAACCGTATCGGCGGATATCCGAAGGATAAGAAGGATCCGTATCCGTAACTTTTTGGCGGATCTTTTACCTTATAAATTTTCAATACACAGATGAAATACTATATAAAGTTGATTAGCATTAAAAAACATCCATTCTATTTCTTTTAAATCAAACATTTAGTGACTAAACTAAAAACAAAAGACCCGCGCAATGCAAGTCGAAACCTGTCCTATCAAGCAAAGCGTTTAGTGGCGTCAACTATCGTTTCAAGGCCACGCACGTATCGCCACCGATTATGTAAGAAAGTTAAGATCCGTATCCGTATCCGCGGATCTTTACACCAAATATCCGTATTAGGATCGATTACATTTTTAACGATCACATCTATAAATCTTAGTAATTATTTTTTATGTTCAGGTCTTTTCGAACAGTTAATTCGCCCCGACATTTTTGGCACTGACAGTACCTACTGAAGTTTTCATAATATTTTACATGGACTATGTGTGGAAAAAAATATCAAAATAAAGTCTTACAATTGTTTTATACTGTATACTTAAATCTACCTAAGTACCAACGTTTGAATTAAAAAAATCTCAATTTTCCAATTTCACCCTAGGACGGAATAATATCTTAAATAGGCATCTAGATCTAGAATTACTAACGATAAATCCCCTATCAAGAGATCTGGTAAAAGATTCACTTACAATATTTACTAGAAAATTTATCTATATGCAAAAGTTTGAATCGGCCTATATTTTCTTTCTTTTTGAGTACATTAAAACCTAATAAACCTATAATACATCAGTGCTATTTATAATTTTTACATCTTAATTCTAATAAGATTCCCTATTCCAAAAGATTTGAGCAAAATGCAAAAAGATTTGTTTTCAGCTTAGCTCTTCAATCTAGTTATCATAAATAAAATACCTTGGGGTCCAATTCTGACGTACGTTACAAACGTTACGTTGCGTACGGCACAAACGTTGCGCTACATACGTTACAAACATTACGTTACAAAAAAACGATACCCACCTCGCTTGACATTGCTAAATGTTTGTTTAAAAATTATGCAAAATATGTACGGTATTTTTGTCTGAGAATTTCTAGGTAGGCTTTTCTGTAATTAAAATTACTAAAACTAAGCTGAAACCTCTCATGCATCATTAAATTATATTAATTTATCTACATTTTAGATGAAGAGTAGGTAATTTATTTATCTTCACGAATCTCGGTGGCAGTCAAGTAGTAAGCGGGAACACAGCTTTCAGCACAAAATATGCTAAGTTTAATACTAATACTAAAGTAATAGCCTTCAGCGCCTGATGTAGGTAATACAACCTGAAACAAATAAACTTTTTACTAACAAATATAGGTTCACATTTCTAGATTTTTTAATCAACTTGAAATGCTGTAAAGCTGTGGACAATATTATCTTGTAAAAGTTAGGTAAAGTTAGAAAAAGGTAAAGGGGCGCCCATTAATTACGTGAGATTATGGGGGGGGAGGATGGTCGAGCCAAATCTCACCCAATGTCACATAGGGGAGAGAGGGGTGTCGGTATTGGTAAATATCACGTAATAAATGTTTAATTTTTTAATATTGAAATTATGAGAAATTCTCCCGTGAGATTATTCGATTGATCGAGCCAAACCTCGTGACATCTCACCAGGGAGGAAGTGGGACTCTAGAAATCGCCAAAATTGCCTCACGTGGACTCCCCCTAACCAGTCACCAACTGTCGTTGCTGACTCTACAAGTAGTCAGGAATTACAAGTAGATAAATGTTTGACTGGCCTGTTAGTCTAGTGGTTAGCGACCCTGACTGCAAAGACTGAGGTCTTGGGTTTGATTCCCACCCAGGACAAATATTTGTGTGATGAGCACAATCATTTGTTCTGTGTCTGGGTGTAATTTATCTATAATATGTATGCATTTAGAAATAGTATATTTATCAGTTGTCTGGTTACCATAGTACAGGCTCTGCCTAGTTTGGGATCAGTTATCAGTGTGTTGGTTTTCCTAAGATATTTATTTTATTTATTTATTTATTAAATGTTTGAATCTCTATTACTTACTTGTTCCATTTCTTCCTAGCTTCAGGTAAAGTAGAAAGGTCATCCTTGATGAGGTACACTCTGAGACCTGAAAAAAAGAGTGAATAAGAAAGCGGTTCTGCCTGATCGCTAAAAGAGAACGTGATCTCTCTCCGGTAGTGTCAGATTGCCGTTCCTTCGGACTGTGAGAGTGAGAGACAGTTTGCGCGCACACGTGTCTTCATTTGACTCATCTCTCCCAACCATTTTGGTTCAGCTTGCATTTTATCCGTATGCATCTAAATACCAGTATTAGGGTTCCTTATCGAAATGGGAAAAAGGAACCCATATGGTGAGGCTGCCTGTCTGTCTGTCACAGCTGGATATCTCAAGAACTACTAATGCTATCTATTTTAAATTTGAAATCGTTTTAGAAGACGTCTGCCCAACTATTTTGCAAACAAGAAAGAAATAAAAACATGATTTTTTTTTTGCAACAGGGACAGAACGGGGGGCCTTATAAATCCGAAATGGGGCTACAAGAGCATGTGAAAGAGCGGTATTCGCACATTCTCAAATATTTTTCTTTTTTTTGGTATAGTTTTTGACTTCTGATGAAAAATGTAAAAAAAAAAATACCATCGGTTTAAATTTTAACTAACTTAATTGAGAAAGGTAAAACTCTCTTTTGCTAGCGTGTTGACCCCAATACTTACCAACTAAGAATTTTTCACACATGTATTCCCAGGACATTTCTCCTATGCTGAAGGGAAACACGACGCGGTCTTGAACTGATAGAGAGTTCCACATGCTTCTGACGTTTTTGTCCGAGAACTTCCAGTCTTGGGTCGAGAAGTAGAACAGGATGTTGGCAAGTTTCATTACTTTGGAGTACAGGTTCAGCATCCTGGAATGAAGAACAAATTTGATTTTAACGCCATCTATACTTCGACTTTTAATATTATTCAGTAACTTGACAGTTCAAAAAAAAAAAATGTTACCATACTAAAATTAATAGTGTTGGGGTAGTTAACGATTTTGCGTAAAGAACGATTGATAAAAATGGTTTAATTTAAATAAAACTTAAAAAAAATCGTTTTTAGGATGTGGATAATAATACAGTCGAGGTATAGAGAATAGCGTGCGTCCATTCTGTACAAGGCTAGAACGCAAGGGTGTCTATACAAGAGTAGTACACAAATACTCGTGTATACTTTGTAGTGGACAAAGTAACTAAAAGGGGGGGGGGGGGTTTCGAAACTTTTCTTTCACAGGAGGGGCTCTACACCTCAACTACCACCCCTTAAATCGAAGCCAGGCAATCAGAAGTCCTACCAAATTCCTATGGTGGCATTATGGCCTTGTATTATTGTATAAATTGGTAAGATGTGTGTGCGTCTACGTTACAAACTATATACAATTAGTACTAGGATTATGAATTTTGAATTTAATTTATTTAGTTTGTGTATTGATATTTTATTTTTTCGTTTGTATTTATTTGTGCGAAACTGTATTTATAATTTGATCATTTTTAATTTTGTTCTGTAATATGGGTTATGTTACCTGAATTAAACCAATTTTATTTTTTTATTTTTTATTTTTATTTAAAAGTACGCAATTTTCGTGTATACATTGTAATCACAAATTTAAAAATTGCATTACAAAGTATACGTGAGCAGATTCCTATGATTGCGTTTTGGCCTTGTACAGAATGAAAATACGAGTACGCGAATAGTGTAGTGAACATTTTTTTGTGCAGTTTACAGAAATAAACGGTACGGATGTTGGTCAGATCTAAAGGTCCCAGGACCTATGGCGGCCTGATACTGTTACAATTTAGCTAACTTACACGCGTCTCTTCCCCGTGATGGTGCAGTATGTGTCGACGAATAACGCGGGCAGGTAGTGCAGGAAGAAATTGTAGAATAAGAACATGTAGTAATTGTTCGTTGGATTCAGACCGTAGTACCTGGAAATATAAATTTAGGTTTAAAATATATGGATTGAAGAATACAAAGATTAGTTTCTATATTCTTTGGAGCTGATTTGGTCTAGTCTAACCACGTGTACTAATTTACCCAAGCGTTTTTCGCGTGAATATCACGCTGGCCCAGTGCGGGTTGGTAGGTGTCTAATGTCTTCGAATTTTTGGTTGTAGGACATTTCGGTTTCCTCACGATGTTTTCCTTCACCGCTATTCGGGTTCGAATGCACGATCTACAACTGCTATCAGTATAGTGGATAATAATTCAAAAAGATGGACATACCAAACAGCCTTTGTGGTTGGTATACTGAGACCATATTTCCGGTTGCGTTCGATGAAGTCCCCCCACGTGAGGGGGTTCTGAGCTCCGGACACGAAATTGTAGATCGGAATGTCTGATGTTTGGCTGAAAAATATTGTAATTTTTAACCTACATTTACAAATAAATGTGATTTGATTTGATTTGATTTGAAAAAATATTAAGATTTATGTCAGCAAATACAAACATTGTAACTAACTCAATACTCTATCATACTCTTTCTATTTATTGTATTCCACATTGTGAATTTAAGAGATAAGTAGGTTCTGCCAGGTTCACGAATTTGTTCGATAGAGTTACCGTGGTCCTGGCACAGGCAGCTGAAAGAACACGGGTGGGTTTTAGTCAGTACAAGTCTGACACGCCCTTCCGCTCCACCCAGAGCGGGAGAAGTTGTTTGATGATCTCCCACCCAGAGAAAAAAAAGAGTTAAGTAGGTTTGCAAAAACGTCATTGTAGACCCTGCATGAAATATACAACGTGGTAATTAATTTTAATAATAATTTATTGGTCCAATGTTACAATTATTACCTTATTATTAACTTAATGGTGGTCTGTAACTATTAACGTTTACGTTGATCTTTACGGCGGACCCCAAACTAGGCGGCGCCTGTATCTTGGGGACCACAGTTGTGACACATATAGTAGTACAATTTTCCACTGGGGTTTAAGTCTCAGTTTAAGTGGTGAAAAGGTTGCTGATTCCATTAACATCTAGGAATGATCTACAGGCTGAGAATCACCACTTTGTGAAGGTCATTTGAACAACTTCAAAATTCAAAAAGTCCTGAATCTCAGACTTATTTCAAAAACTTTAATAGGACAACGGTGTGGTTTAAAAGATGTAGTGACAAAAATTTAAGAGTATGCTTAATAGGTTTGGTCATGATTGTTGTACCGTGTGGTGTCGGACGTAAAGAAATTAAAGAATAACACCACCCCATTTCTTCCCGTGGGTGTCGTAAAAGGCGACTAAGGGACTTACTAGAGAATGGGCAGCAGCGTTCTCTGTGCATTTTACCACCATACTGGGATCGCCAACCCGCCTGCCAAGCGTGGCGATTATGGCAAAGCCCCCCAAATTGGGGGAGGCCTAAGTCCAATAGTGGACGTCTTACGGCTGAAATGATGATGTTGAGAGGATGAATGAAGGGCGGCTAACAAAAGCTATTTACAACACAGATGTGAGTGGAAACGCCGAGAAGGACCGCCCTAGGAGGACATATAGTGACCTTATTGGTGATGTTCTTCAGAAAGGTCGGGTGCGTAGTACTCGCAACCGGCGTGTGTGTATGACCAGATTGTATGAACCTAAACGAGGCAAAAGGAGTATGTAAGGATCGTAGCAGATGGCGTTCCGTAGTTTCTGCCTACCCCCCATGAGAAAAATGCGTGAGTTCATGTATGTATGTTTAATTTAGTAAATAGTTTGACTTACTTCTCTTTATAGTTCTTGGCAGTGAACCAGGCGGAGGCAAGGATGGCGTTGACGCATAGATCCACGGGGACCATGTCCGCTACCTTCTCTTGGTCCATGTACATGGTGCGCAGAACCTGAAGAAAGAAAGATTTTAAATAACATCTGAAAGAAGTGTGAAATTAATATCGCAAGGGGTGGTCCGAAATCTATACCTACTTATAATATTATAAAGCTGAAGAGTTTGTTTGGTTGAACGCGGTAATCTCAGGAACTACTTGCCCGAATTGTTTTTTTTTTTTGTTGGGTAGCCTATTTATATGTAGAGGAAGGCTATAGGCTATATAGCATCAAGCTACAATCAAAAAGAGCAGAGCAGCAACGAAAAATGAACGAAAACTGGCAGGTAATTTGATGCGACGGGAAGGGTCGCGGGCAGAAGCTAGTATCGAATAAACTAATTGGAGAGAACCAAGTTCGTCGTCTGCCGTCTTCGTCGATGGAAGTTATTGCGTAAAACAGTACATTTCCTATCGTTTTTCATTTCTTGCCGTGTAGGTGTCGTCTAAGGGACTTACAACAGAATGGGCAGCAGCGTTCTTTATGAATTTTAGCATCGTACTGCGATCGCCAATCCGCCTACCAAGCGTGGCGATTATGAAAAATCCCCCCAAATTCGGGGAGGCCTAGTCTAGCAGTGGACATCTTACGGCTTAAATGATTCCGTATCTTTGCTCATTGCGACCGTGTGAGAGCAAAAAAGAGACAAATAGTAAAAAGGCAATTATTTAGGTCAATGTACCAAATATTTCGTGTTCTTCAAGTAGTACTTACCCCGGTACCAATGCCGACCACCAGGCCTGTAGGTCCGTACACGCTGTCAGTCCAACCTCTCACAGGCTCTTCGTAAGTGGATACAACTGTAAACAATATTTTAAAGATAAGATGGAGGATTCTCAAAAAAGAAACATCATAGTCCTCATCTGTCGCTTTTCATCAGGCGCGAACGAGATCCAGAGCGGATCCATTCAATCAATCAACTCAGCCTATCGCAGTCCACTGCTGGGAATAGGGCATTCCCACGTTGCACCACAACACCCTGTCCTCTACCTTCCGCATTCCGTCTACCCCAGCCAATTTCTTTAGGTTGTTGGTCCACCTAGCTGAGGGGCGTCCCACGCTAGGCTTGTCGAAACGTGGTCTACACTCCAGGACTCGTCTGCTCCACCGACCATCGGTCCTTCGACAGGCATAGCCAGCCGACTGCCACTTCTGTTTGCTTTCTCTGCATTTCTGATTTTATTCTATACCGGTCTATATCACGCTAACAGACTTGACGAAGTTTTCCAAATGCTACCCAACCCAACTTGATCTGTCGGCTCCCTTCTCAAAGTTGTGTCTACCGAACCGTTTAGCTATACCTATATATTCGACACAGCCTGTGTCGAAATGATTTGCAAGATGTAATAGTTGACAAACAAAGCGAAGGTCTGACTTACCTATAGAGGGTCTGACGATGCATATTGGTAGTCCTTCTCCATATTTCCTGACAGCCTCCTCCGCTATCGCCTTTGTGAAGCAATATGTGTTGGGGCGATCTCCTAGAAGCCTGTAAATTATACGATTTTTTGTTGGTATTCTCAACTACCCACATTGCATTTTCTAACATAACTACAATATAAATGTTTTGGGGTCATTCGAACAAACAACACACTGACTGAAATAAAAAAAAACATCATCATCATTTCAGCCGAAAGACGTCCATTGTTGGACATAGGCCTCCCCAAAACTCCGTCACCTCGACCAGTTTTGTGCTTCCCGCATCCAGCGGATTTCTACGGCTTTCACAGGGTCTTCGGTCCACCTTGTGGGAGGTCTTCCAACTCTAGGTTATCCGGTACGCGGTCACTACTCCAGAACCTTTCGGCCCCATCGTCCATCTGTTCTGCGAGCATGTGCCCTGCCCACTGCCACTTCAGTTTCGTAATTCTTCGGGCTATGTTGGTTACCTTGGTTCGTCTGTGCTTCTCTACATTTCTGATTCAATTAAGAAGGGAAACTCCAAACATAGCTCTCTTTTGCCCTTTAGGTGACTTTTAGCCTTCTAACAAGGTGCACGGTGAGCGAACACGTTTAAAAGAAAATACTGTTATATTTTGATAAAAAGCCATTGCCTAATTGAATCGCACTTATGGAAGAGCACATTTGTTTTTTCGATATATCAGAGGTTAAGTTTTAAAGTAGGTTACTCACGTTGGCAGTATAGTTTCAATAAGTTTCTCATCTAGGTCTGATATGGCTTCCAGTGCCTCCACAGATATAGGGGGCTCGTAGAACCTAAAACCATAAATAGAAATTAATTATTGACGAAAACACACGGCTACAAATTACACTATCATCATCATCATTTCAGCCCAAAGACGTCCACCGCTGGACATAAGCCTCCCCCAGTGGAGGGGGGGGGGGGGGGGGGCGATTTGCAATAATCGCCACGCTTGGCAGGCGGGTTGCCGATCACAGTATGGTGGTAAAATGCATAGAGAACGCCCCTACCCATTCTCTAGTAAGTCCCTTAGTCGCCTCTTACGACACTCACGGGAGGGAAGTGGGATGGTGATATTCTTTACGACCGGCATCACACGAGCTTAAGACCAGAGGGGTAATTAAGGAACTTTTTATCGGTAGGAATTGGTTTAATATTCATAGTTAAACAACATTCATTGCGTTATTTACGTTGCTGAGCCGACAATTTATTCGAACAAATGACGCAATGGTTTAGAAATAAACTTCAGTCCCATTCAGATTCTGATAAATTGTGCGTTTCGCAATTAGGGTGCAGACCTCACATTGTATGGGCTTTCCGTACAATGAGAAATCAGCTTATATTATTTAAGATTTAGTATTTGTACTTCTTTTTTACTAATTACGTATATTTGCTGTACTGTTCGACGTCACACGTCGGCGTCGGCTGTCGGTGAAAACCAGTGCTGGGGCTCTGTCTCGCATAGGGTCACAGCATTATGCTGAGCGATGGCCGTATTGCGTGCATGTGACGCATATTTTTCCCACCTAATTTCATATTTTTGTTGTGTTTCATTTTTCTTTGCGTCATATTTACCGCAAAAAAACGTATTTTCCTTCTTTTCTTTTCTTTTACTGGCAATGTATATTGTGTGCTTGATTTGTCGCCGTGCGTACCCTAAATATTATGACATGTCCAGTTTTAGAAAACGTTTGAATTTGTAGAGCGCCGTCCCTATCACTCATACCCAGGTGACATGTCTCTTTCTATAGCTTAAATTGCTGTAAAAAATACAAACTTACTTTTCCTCAATATTTTTAACATGTGTGTTAGAAAAAGCGGTCGACACGTGAGTGATTGCCTTCAAATTCCTGCACTCTTTAGCCAGTTTTAAAACTTCCTTAGTTCCCTTTACGTTGATGGCGGTCGAAACTGACAGTTTCTCGTCAAACTTGACTGTGGCCGCTGCGTTGATTATTATTGTAACCTGTAACGACATCTAGTAATTGATACTTGGAAATATTGAATAAGCGCCATCTAGTGTTGGTCAAAGTAAGATATTTATATTCCGTGCCAGAAAATTTACGACATCAAGTAGTGAGACTTGGAAAAATTGAATAACCGCCATCTAGTGGTAGTCAAGGTAAGTTTTTATATTCCGTTCTGTTCCAGAATACTCATTGACTGACCTTGCTTGTAAGCATTTTCCGATCTTCGTCACTGATGCCTAACCCAGGCAGTTCCATATCTCCTAGGACTGGTACCACCTTGTGTATACCTTTAGGATTCTCTTCATGGGCTCTGTGGAACAACTGAAAAAAAAAGAAAATGTATTTATACTAAAAAATTAAAAGTCAAAGACATGTGACGTCAAGTAAGACGCACTGGACCCGCGTAGTGGATCATGGCCCATTCCCTTACAGAAGGAAGCCTATGTCCCAGCAGTTGGGCTGATTTTGTGAAGCATATGTTACCGGCCAAACCCGATTTTAGGATGAACTAGTTTCGCCTATGCCAAACAAATTCTTCCTACACGCGATAAAACAAACCCTATTCAGAAAAGACTAAACAGCATGTACAGCCTACTACAGTACTGCCAGGGTCGCGAGATTAGTTCAAAAGAGTTACCGTGGCCCTGGCATACAGTATCTGAAGGAACATGGGTGGGTTTTAGTCAGTAAAAGTTAGACACGGGGGACGACATTTGATGATTTCCCACCCACAAAAAAAAGCCTACTACAGTGAAGATAGTAGCAATATATGTAGTGTCACGGACCACGGTATCATTCCAATGTGAAACTTTAACCGTTTGTAAACTGTTACACATTGAGAGTCATTATGTTGATGAGAAGGGAGAACTGCACCCTAATAAGAATCAAAAGAAAGAAAGAAGATAGGTTGTTAAGAATTTGCATCATTTTGGAGATTATTTCCAATCCATTGCAAAATCTGCTTTAACAACGTAAATGAGGCAATGAATATTGTTGAACTCACACAGTGAAAGCGATTCCTATTGATAGTACGTTACGTAGGCGAAATTAGTTCATACTAAAATCGTGTTTGGGGGGTAACATATTTTGTATACAGGATTTTTTTTTAACCAGCAGTGCGCAAATTTTTTGGCGGTTCAGTATCAGTAATAGACACATTTCAACAATGTTTTCAATACTTTTTTTTGAATTTTTATCCGATCTTAAATCAGTGAACTGTGACAGTGGCGGACAACCTACATATGTCTTAATATGATATCGACGGTAGGAATAGGTCAGTAACCACGCGCCAGCGTAGTTACTTCGAATTTGTTAGAATTTTGACCGATCGAACAGCTGGTAGGTACTTGTAGCTACGCTCGGTCGTTTACCTTCACCACCGCGCCGGCGCCGCGCGCATGTTACCATAAAAACCAGTTTTAAAATAAACATCTTTCGTTAACGATAACTTAATTTTTTTTGTACTAAGATATATCAAAATAAAAATTTCATGGTTATTATAACTCGTTTAAATTTAATTTGTTAAAATTTGCGCACTGGCTAAAAACTTATCTTGTATTATCAACTAGCTTCTGCCCGCGACTTCGTTCGCGTTAAATATCTTACTTCCCAGACCGTCCCCGTCGCATCGAATTGCCTGCCCGTGCGAGGTTTTCGTATTCGTGACTTTTTTGCTCGGCTCCTGTTAGTTGTAGCGTAATGTTATATAGCTTATAGCCTTCCACGATAAATAGGCTATCCAACACAAAAAGATTTTTTCAATTCAGACCAGTAGTTCCTGAGATTAGCGCGTTCAATCAAACATACAAACAAACTCTTCAGCTTTATAATATTAGAATAGATAATAATGTTTATTTCACATTTACATATTAGTAAATTAGTATAGATAGATAGTATAGATACTTACGAATTCATCCAACAATTCATGCAGACGCGCTGTCGCCTCTTTACCCTTCTTGCTTCTTGCCAACACGTATATAGTGTTAATGTCTCCACAGGAACGGATCAACTTTTCAATGAGCACTAAAATTAAACGGAATTATTTACGTTAAAGTTCATGGTCAATAAATGTTTATTTCTTTGCTTTAGTCGACATATACACGGACGTAATAAAATCCCGCCGAGGTTTCGGCATTGAGAATTCAAAAGAATGCATCTCAGAGCGTCGAAAACCGAACAGTATTTTTTATTGTTCGATTTATTGACTTTGTATAATTATTGAATATTTCCTATGAGAGAAAAAGAGAAAGAAAACGTGCGCGCGCACTGATTTCTCTTGCTCCTACAGTGTGATACAGACAATAGACCTGCACTGTGTCAGATTCACGACACGTAATTGGCTATGAGAGAAAGAGAGAAAGAAAATGTGTGCTCGCACCTCACTCTCTTGCCCCTAAAGTTATATACGAAACGTAACTCTCTCTCTCTCTTTCTATCTTCAATAACTTATATCTTCCTCTCATCTTCGCCTCGCCCGATCACACTTTTCGTAACGCGTTCGTCACGCATTCACCAGCTTACTCCTCAAGTCAAGCGTGCGTAAATAAGTTTTACTTCAAAAATCCCTCTGTGATTTTATTACGTCCATGGGTACGTCGGTATATGTGTGTGCTGTTTTGCTTATTATGTTACAAACAGGGGTACAAACAGGTGCAACGCGACCCTCATAGATAAACTTCATGGAAGTTGTTCTATAAGACTCGCGTTGCGGCTTCCTGAAAAAACCTCTATGCTGTGTTATATATGAGAGCAGTGGTGGTCTAGTGGTAAAGGCCGCAACTTATGAGTAGTAGCCCGTGAGTTCGAACCCAAGCAGGCGCTTTACTTTGTGTAAATTATTTCATCAACACTGCTCTCAAAACGGTGAAGGAAAACATCGTGAGGAAATCGGCATGTCAGAACCAAAAATTCGAAGACATGTGACATTTACATGAAAATGCATAGTACAAAACCGAGCGTAGCGAATTTAAAAAACGTTTGTACCATATGATAGGATCTAGATGAGATTTTCTTTTGACCATTCATACAGAAATAGGAGACTTTATTTATCGCGTCAAGCAAGAATGCTCAAGAATAGTCATAATAAAAATAAATAAATATCTTAGGACAACCAACACACCGCTATCTGATCCCAAACTAGACAGAGCCTGTACTATGGCAACTAGACAACTGATAAACATACTTATATATTTCTAAATATATACATATTATAGATAAATTACACCCAGACACAGAACAAATGATCGTGCTCATCACACAAAGATTTGTCCTGGGTGGGAATCGAACCCACGACCTCAGTCTTAGCAGTCAGGGTCACTAACCACTAGACTAACAGGCCAGTCAATCTTTACATAGTACCTATAAAACAAACTCGTTTCCCGCGTCTGTACGCTTAGATCTTTTAAACTTTGTATAATACGCGGGCGAAGCCGTGTAGAATAAAACAGAGAAAATGTTTGCACCCTTTCGAGTGGTTAAGATTGCCTTTTTATCAGTCAAACATAAAAACTTAAAAAAAAAAAAAAACCGACTTCCTTAAAAACACTTCAAAGTGAAAAATAACTTTAATTTCGCAAGTCGGTATCTTAGGATTTGTATTTAAGGTTTTTGCCACCGACTTTTTTGTTTGTAAAAAAGTTTTTATTTTTAAATTTTTAGTTATGGTATCTACTCCGCAGTCATTCCAAACAAACAATGCATATTTATGCGATAGCAGAAATCGCGGTTGATTTGCTGTCATTTTTTAGAGTTCCGGTGTCTGTCTCCGGAACTTATCATCAGATCTATATGAAATTTATATGGTACCATTTCGGCATAAACCCCGTTCAAACAAAAAAAAATTTTGCAAATCCGTCTATATATGACGGAGTTATGGTCGAACATACATAATTTATTTTTTTTTGTTTATGTAAGTTTGCATGTATGTATATTTTTATTTTGTATGTTTATATTTAAATTATAGTTAAATTTTCTTCTACTATTACACACGTTGTCTACATCTCTTTGTATATTCTCTCCTATTGCAGGTATGCTGGAAGAAATTTCTATAGAAATAAGCATTACCTTTGTACATAATTCTGTTCCTTTCTTCTTGTCTATTTATATGTGTGCATAAATGGTTAAATAAATAAATAAAAATTTAAAAAATAAATATAAACATCCAAATTAAGAACCTCCTCCTTTTTGAAGTCGGTTAAAAATAGGCAATTTTAACGAGTTACGTATAGAAAAACTTAAGCGTTGTGTTGTGACAACGGAAAATGCAAGAGCGAGGTAAGCGTGCTACAAAATCGTATTATTGCACTAATTGGTTCGGTTTTCTTTTGGCCATTCTTACAGAAATGGGGCTAGACTGCGGTTCTGCAAAGTGCCCCACTCGTCCCCCCTAAAGATTGAGCCTCTGGCAGCCGTCCGCCTCGCCAGCCCGTAACTACGACACGGTCGATAGATGGTCTATTTTTACACGCTTTATATTAGCTTCACTTGTATGTTTGTTTGTAACCGACTCCTTATAGCGCGTTTTGACGCACTTTAAACGACCAGATTTCATTCAAACTTTGCACACCTGTCAAGGACAATGACAATGCAATAATTTCATAAATTTGTGCCATTATCCTTGCCAGGGTTACCAGGACAGCAAAGAAACTGTCTTCGAAAACTACGCTGACATACGTCATAAACTACGCTGACATACGACACCAACTACGCTGACATACGTCACAAACTACGCTGACGTACGTCACAAACTACGCTGACATACGTCACAAACTACGCTGACATACGTCTCAAAATTCGAAACAAAATAATGCTTTTTAAGGTATTTTTTATTGATATCAGGCACCCCACGCTTTTTTTCCATTATTTTGTACTTTTTAGTTTGGTTCTCAATGGAAGCGTGTTTTTTAGTTTTTTAAACTATTATTTTCTTCAGTAATAGCCGCACTCAGGAGTATCGTATTCTATGTATAGGAACTTTCAAATGTCTTTTATATTCGTCGAATCATTGATTTCCTTAACTTCTGAGTAGAGCTGAATGATTACTGATAAATGACACTGACTGGTATTTATATACTCAAATTATGTTTATTTGTTAAAAACAATATGCAATACTTTGATTTCAAATCAAATTCTAAAAGAAACATTCGGAAACAATATAAATATGACATAAATTTACCTGTTATTAATAATATGATGTATTATAAAAGTACCTATGTTACTGCCATTCGTGTGTACAACCAGTTTATAAATTTAAATTTTCCAGTTTTTAAATTGAAAAAAATGTTAATTGATAATGTATTTTATAATCTGCATGAGCTTTTTGATAAAAAATAATATTTGTAAATTAAATTCTTAACATACTATTGCATATCCGACTTGGGTAGACTGTTGAAACCAAAAATGTAATGTTTATTAATAAGACCTTAATGTACACAGTTACGCAATAAATATATCTTTATCTTTATCTTTATCTTTATGACTGCACTGATTGGACTAAATCTGTGGGGTTCTTTCCTTAAAAGCCCATTTCAGATGCCTACCAATCCACATAGTCTTCACGTGATCTGACCAAGATTATGTCTGGACTTTAAAAGAGACTGTGACCTCTGAATTTGTTTCGGCCTTTCTTCTCAGAGAAGTCAGATAGGAAATGCCGACCACATCTATTTAAAAAAATATGATTGACGTGTAAAAATATTTGTACAAACCTACTTGCAAAAATACAGTCACTTAGCAACTTATTAAGGTATTTATCCATATAATTTAAAAGCTATTGTAGGTAAATGGTTGCTTTAAGTCTTCGTACAATTATTTATGTATATACGTTTTGCGTCATTCATATGGAAAACTATTAAATTAATAGCCGTCAAAGGTTATTCGATCATTTTATACAGATATAATACATAAGACACTTGTCTGCATATTACATAAAAGTATCTACCTATTTTCTATAGATATAGGTTATTCGAATGAGGTCGCCTGTGCCTAGTGGTCTTGAGAAACTGTTTTAAATCTGTACTAAAAAATAATATTATAAAGCTGAAGAGTTTGTTTGGTTGAACGCGATAAGCAATCCTCAAACCTCAGGAATAACTGGTCCGAATTGAAAAAATCTTTTATGTTGGGTAGCCTATTTATTGAGGAAGGCTATAGGCTATATAACCTCACGCTACAATCAAAAGGAGCGGAGCAACAACGAAAAATTGACGAAAACTGGCAGGCAATTCGATGCGACGGGAAGGGTCAGGGGAGCAAAAATTTGTCGCGGACGAAGTCGCGGGCAGAAGCTAGTTTTCCATAATAACACGTAGTTGAGAGCAGTGGTGACCCAGTGGTAACGGCTGCGACTTTCGAGGTGGTGGGTTCGAACCCAAGCAGGCACTTACTTTGCGTAAATTATTTCATCACCACTGCTCCAAAAACGGTGAAATAAAACATCGTGAGGAAACCGGCATAGTTTAGAACCGAAATTCGAAGACATGTGACATCTACCCAGGCGCGGTCGCAGCCTAAAATTTTGGGGGGGGTCACCATGAGTACTGAAGAATATTTTTAGGAAGGTAAATCCTCTTTGGTCTAGTAGTCGCAAGCGCTGCTGATCAGAATGATGTCCCGGGTTATAATCTTTTTGCAAATGTCCATCAGAGTCTCCGTGGCTCAAGTAAGACAGGCAAATCGTTCAGGGTTTCGACAGCATGACTGTCTTTGGGGGGGGTCATGACCCCTAGGACCCCCCCCCCCCCTCGGACCGCGCCTGCATCTACCCACACGCACTGGGCCCGCGTGAAGGATAATGCCCTACTCCCTCTCACCGTAAGGAGGCCTGTGTCCCAGCAGTGGGAACATTATACGCAATTACCCTTCCAGAGGGGTAATTTCGTAATATCTTTAAGTAGGAATCGCTTCCATTTTGTCAGCTCCACAACATTCATGGCATTGTTTACGTTGCTAAGCAGATAATTTTTTCGAACATATGAAATAATAGCTATTGCCCGCGGCTTCGCTCGCATTAAATTCGGGGTAACACGGTTCCCTTTTCCTGATTTAGAACACAGAAGAGAACTCGGAACAGAATATTATTTCAATACGCTAGTGTAGACGATTTTACAGTCTTTCCATTTGGGGATATAATGTAAAGATTCTGGGCATTGGCTGCATACAAACTTCCACCCCCCATTTTGGGGAAGTGGGGGGGGGTTAGAAAGAGACAAAACGTAGCCTATGTCATTCTCCATCCCTTCAACTAACTCCACTTAAAAAATCACGTCAATTCGTCGCTCCGTTTTGCCGTAAAAGACGGACAAACAGACACACACACACTTTCCCATTTATAATATTAAATATGGATTGGTTTGGCAATAAACTTCAAAATGATTCAATTTCTGATTAATAGAGTGTATTACGCAATTAGGGTGCGGGTAGTTACCGCTCCAAATGGACAGAAGCAAATGGATATTTGACAAAAAAAAACTAAAAAGCAAAAAATAAGAAACCTAAGTAATTTTGAGTCGGCGCCAAACAAGCAAATTAATTAACTTGATTTGGTTATTTCTATAAATTTAAGGTAAATTTATTGATCTTTGTTCATTGATTGTTTGGCGCCGACTCAAAATAACTTATGCTTTTTATTTTTTGCTTTCCAGTTTTTTCGGCGGTTTAATTTTTTTGTTAAAAAGTTTTTATTTTATCATTTTATGTGGCTATAATCTATTTACTACTTGCTTGAAAAATCGGACTATTCTGTAAGAAGTTATGCGTGGTCATACATTACAATAAATGAGTGAACAACCAATCATCCCCTATGTTCCTACCCTTAGGTTTGTTTTCCCAATTTATATAGGACCAATTTCGGGGTATACCTATACTATCCAATAAAAAAAGAATTATTAAAATCGGATTACTCTGTAAAAAGTTATACATAAAAGAATTCAAATAAAATATACGCGTCGACTTGAGAACCTCTTCCGTTTTTTTTCGTCGGTTAAAAATGTATATTTAAATTACAGTCGGTTAGTGGTTACAGGTTTTTGTCAGTAGTCGTACAAAATGCCAGCGATTGCATGTATTCCCTCCAAAATAATTACAAAAAGATATGATTCCGGCCAGGATCGAACTGGCGGCCTTCTGCGTGTAAAGCAGATGTGATAACCACTACACCACGGAACCAGATGAACAACTACTCAAAATTAGTGTACGAATAGTAAAAGTAACATTTTTTCAAAGATTTTATTAATATACACACGGCTATTTATCAAGCTATGCCGATCCAGTATAAACTGATCTCACATTGTATGGGATTTCCGTATATTGAGAGGTCAGCTTAAACTGGAAATGTATAGCTTGATGTGTACAATCAGAGAAATTAATTATTAATCAGTTTCGCACAGAAAAACATCTTTTATATTAGACTGTTGACCCATAGAGCTAGTCAATAGCGTAGCTACCTAGTTTCAGTGGGGCGACTGCCTATCTGACCTCCACAACCCAGTTACTGGGTTACGACACCCCTTGGTAAGACTGGTTGTCAGACTTTCGGGCTTCTGTAACCTATGTCTGTACCACTGTCTAAGATCGACGAAAGACAGCCAGGACCAACGCGGCTTAACGTGCTTGCTGAGACACGGAAGGGTCTTGGTATGGTCACCCATCCACGGATCAACCGCGGCAAGTGTAGCTTAACCTGAACGATCAACCCGTGCGGCTATTATTACTTAGATTTAAATAGTGGTTTCAAATAAAATTAGGTTAATAAAACAATGTAAAAAAAAGCATATAATTTAATTAAATACGTTACACACACCATTAAACAATGCTTTCATAAATAATTATGCTTTTATTTAAACAGAATAAATTAATTAATACACAGATAATGGCAACATCACAACACGACTTTTTCCACGACACGACTCGCTTTCAAACTTATTCGGCCATCTGTGAACACACAAAAGAAAATCAAATTAAATATGTTTTTTTTTTATCATGACACAGGTTTACCTACCTATGTAACTACATATTACTAAAATTATCTATAGAATCACCTTTTTTTTTACTTCTCAAACGTTGTGACTGATTCAATAATAATAAATAGACACACATACATGACATATAATAATTCGGTATTATATAATTAACACAATAATAAATTATTTAATAGTAATAATATATTATAATTAAATAATATTAACATGATTAAAATTAAATTTAAAAAAATTCTTAATAAAATATAGAAACTAAATATACGAATTACAATACGAAATTTGTAAATAAATACATAATAAACAATAATAATATACAATTTATTATATTATTGTTAAAAATACAGAGCATTTATAGGAAAATAATTAAAGCGCTCTTCCTCTATTCTAACTAGAATTTATAATGTTGCTGTGGCCTACGGGGTCCATAATTGTTTCTACATATGAATAGAAAGAAAGAAAAAGAAAAAGTATTTATTGGGACACGCACAGAAACTATACAAAAAACAATACTTAATAAAATAAAAAATCAATTATAAACAAAAGAAACAAATAAAAAACAAAATTTAAAAGAAAAAAAAAAAGAAAGTCCTGTGCGAGGCCAAAGGGCCCCTATCTCAGCATGATGCTGCGACATCCTCAATACCCACCACATCAATACCCACCACCTGTATACATTATGGAATACAATAAAGATTTGAGATCTAGAGAATTAATCGTCTGTTAATTTTATGAACTTTCTTGAAGTTCTCATGAAATATATCCGTGTTCCAACAAAAGAGGTTTTTTTTTTTTTTCAATAGACAGTCTATGGGCTACTTAACTATGTACAGTAACTGGCAAAAATGCTTTACCATAATTTTTAATTTCAGTTTTCTTTTGGTCTTATAACATTAAAAGCCCTACTTGTTTGTTGATTAAGTATATGCATAGTAGTCAAATTAATTTATCTGTTCATACCTTACCCACGTGTTGAGTATCGATATAGAAAATTAATGGAACTAAATAATAAAAAAATTCATCATGCGGTGAGTTTCATCTTTCATTCATCATTATGGTGGCCCGTAGTCAGCTGTTTTTGTAATTTTTCGGGGAACAAATATTTTTTTTACGAATTTCAAAAAATCTAAATCTAACAGTCGTTTGATAAATAAATAAATTAAAAAAATATTTTATTTTCAGGCATCAAGGGTGTTATCATAGGGTGCAATCATAGGGTGTTAGATAAAACAACTGATGTTTTAATCTTTTTTTTTCTTTTGTATTCTTCTTTCTTTTTTGATCTTTAAGTTTTTTTCTTTTTTTAATGTCTATCGCCATTATTTATGTATCATTTAAAGATTAGAACTAAGCTGTAATGACGAAAATTTTTATTATGTTTATTTAAATAAATTTAAAATAAAAAGCTTTCGATATTGATACCTAACAAATGGGTAAAGCATTGCCAGCTAATTTCCAATGACCCTGTATTTACTGACTGGCCTGTTAGTCTAGTGATTAGTGACCCTGACTGCAAATACTGAGGTCGTGGGTTCGATTCCCACTCAGGACAATTTTTTGTGTGATGAGCTCAATCATTTGTTCTGTGTTTGGGTGTAAATTATCTATAATATGTATGTATTTAGAAATATATAAGTATGTTTATCAGTTGTTGCCATAGTACAGGCTCTGCCTAGTTTGGGATCAAATAAAGTTGTGTTGGTTGTCCTCAGATATTTGTCCTCAGATATTTATGCAATGACAACAACAAACGAACATCTTTTTTTAACACATTTTTTTTTTTGTAATTCTAAAAAAAACAAAATTACTCACCTCATTTGGAATAATCCCCGTGAACCCACATGCCATTTTATTCTCTACTCGCACACAACAACACACACAAAAGCAAAAAACAAAACACACAAAAAACCGATAGGTCAGTTATGTAAAAAACAAAAAAAATCATGCATTGAGAAAGAATTGTAAACAGGTTTGCCTCACACCATGCTGACACCTTTTCATGACGTCATGGCATACTTCTATAATAAAATATAGCCGCCCAGAAGGTACTAGAGTACCCACTTAGGTATGCTAAGTCCTCCTGCCAGGGTCGCGGTTTTCTTAGGAAGAGTAACCGTGGCCCTGGCACAGGCAACTGAAGGAACACGGGTGGGTTTTAGTCAGTAAAAGTCTGACACGCCCTCCCGCTCCACCCAGAGTGACAGAGACGTCATTTGATGATTTCCCACCCACAAAAAAAAAAGGTATGCTAACCCCTGAAAGCCAGGATAAAAAATGGCGACAGCCAAAAAACACACCATGCTTAACGAAAATCGCCGAAAAGCTACGGTAGCTACGCCATTATGGATTTTTCGTGTTTGTACACACGGCTACAAGTCAAGCTATACATTTCCAGTTTTAGCTGACTTCGCATTGTATAGGCTTATCGTACCGTGCGATGTCAGCTTATACTGGAAATGTATAGCTTGATTTTGGACCGTGCGTAGCGCCTCCAAAAGAATTCACACAGAAAAAAGGCATGCAAAAATTCAATATTCAAATAAGTAAAAGAAAATAATCCAGCCCATAATGTCCCCCACAGCTGGGCAACTGACTTCCTCTCTTTGAGAGGTTGGTAGATGTCATATATCTTCGAATTTTTGGTTCTAGGATATTCCGGTTTAATCAAGATAAATATTTTCTCAAATCAACTCCCTAAACTGAAGAGTAAAACCCTTCTTTTTTTTGGGAGCAGCGGTGACTAAATAATTTACCTACGACCGAACAAACTCGTAAGATGCAGTCATTAGCACTGGGGCCCACTGTTCGAAATAGAAGAACGCAAAAGAAATATTATAGTCATTCGAAACTGTAAAATAAAATAAAAACACTATCAATTTCTGAACAAAATAGGTATTCCGTATTTGAGTTCTAAAATAAAGATATGTTCTTGCATAAACACTACCTGCTAACTTTAGCTTTGACCGTTACGTGACGTTACGTTACTGAAAAAGGTACGTATAATAGTTAGTTATAGTACACGCGGCAACAAATTATGATATAATTTTCCAGTATAAGCTGACTTCTCACTGTACGAAAAATGTATACAATGCGAGCTCAGCTAAAACTGGAAAAATATAGCTTGATAAGTAGCCGTGTGTAGAATAGATATTCATTTAAATTTAATACAAATGTAGGTACCTGTTGAACTATGTATATTGGTGAGAGTCTATGGTAGGTACATAAATTGACGTACCTGCTGAACTTTGTATATTTGTGACCTGTAGGGTCACAAATATACAAAATTCAGCAGGTAAGGTACCAAGGTGAGGTACCTACATTTGTAATTAATTTAAATGAATATAATTATTACGTTATAATAACCTAATATAATGCAATAGTACTCATAGCTAATTTTAGAATATTCAGCATCATAACTAGTTAAAGGTGTAAAATATTCAGGAATTTTAAAATGAATAGGTATCAACGGAAGCTGAAATTCTCTGGTCTGATTCTTTTAACGAAATTCATATAATTTCTATTTCATAACGAAATGACATTGGTATTTCCAAGACTATCTAGATACTTGGGAGAACATTTGACATACCAAAAAAAAACAGCACACACCCAAAAGCATCATTTGACACGTAATACAGTCAAGTCCAAAAGTTTCTGTTTTTGCTATAATAAAATGATTTTTTAAATGGAAATAGACGTGGTACCGGGACAAAAAGTAATCTATGTTACTCCTTATTACATTAGATATCTACGAGTGAAAGTCACGTCAAAATAGGTACAGCCGTTTCAGAGATAAGCCGAAACAATCAGACAGACAAAAATATTAAAAAAAAGAATTTTTGATGTAAGTACCGTTTTATATACTTACTTTCATATGCATTCAGTGGAAAGTTTTTAATTTTAAATTACAAACAGACACTTCAATTTTATTTCTTTGTTTGTATTAATGAACGGTACATATCTTTTTTTTTTAAATTGATATGCAGGAATCTAAACTTGCCGGTCTACCTACATCCTGCATGCATTAAAGGTTAATCAAACCATTATTTGTTTTAAATACTGTTCTTTGTTTTAAAAATGCATTATTCAAATATTAAATAAAAAACAGCACACACCCACAAGCTTCATTTGACGCGTCATAATTACAGTCAAGTCCAAAAGTTTCTGGTTTTGTAATAAAGTAAGTTTTTTTTAAATGTAATGAATGATTGTGGAATCTATACGTGGCCTTTGTCTAGAATGAGTAACATAATCTGTATTTACGTTATAAAAAAAAATCACTAGTGAAACTACCTACTACACTATCTTTATGTAGTCATTTCGGAATTTGGGCTTTGGTTTTATTAATTATTGGTTGGTTTTTGGTGTTAGTCTAGTGGTTAGTGACCCTGACTGCAAAGACTGAGGTCGTGGGTTCGATTCCCACCCAGGACAAATCTTTGTGTGATGAGCACAATCATTTGTTCTGTGTCTGGGTGTAATTTATCTATAATGTGTATGTATTTAGAAATATATAAGTATATTTATCAGTTGTCTGGTTACCATAGTACAGGCTCTGCCTAGTTTGGGATCAGATAACAGTGTGTTGGTTGTCCTAAGATATTTATTTATTTATATAATTATATTTCTGGCATAGTCCATACAATACATAATAATTAAAATCCAATAAAACACATTACATTAAAATAATAATAAATAAAAAAATAAAAAACAATTACACATAAAAATGACATAAAATTGGTTATTGGTTTTGTGGTGTCGCCACCAACGAAATTGAATAAATTTTTTACTTGTATTTTTTTAGGTTACTTTTTTTTTGTAAGCAATTTTTTAGTTGTTGGACCTACCTCACACAAAATCGTATAAGTATTTTTACTAGCTATGTAAATTAACAGTGACAGGAAATTATTATAACATCATCAAAATATACTACGTAAGTGGAAAAATACGTATTTTCATTATAACCAAACATTTACCGAAGTTCCAGAGTGGTCTGAGTGACCTTTACTCCGAGGTGGTTAAAAATTAGAGTACCTACGCCCGGCGACAAATCAAGTAATACATTTCCAGTTTAGGCTGACTTCTCACTATACGAAAAGCCTATACAGTGCGACGTCAGCTAAAACTGGAAATATAACTCAAGCGACTATTTACGAGCAGATTCTACTTTTTGCCTATTAAACGATAAAATTAGCACATTCATGTGAAAAAATTGAGATTTTTTACACATAGATACGGAATGCCTAATAGCAAATAAGTATTTTATGTACACAGTGTGCGTATTTTTATCAGCATACAAAAGTCAAACCATCTGTCAGGTGTGCGATGGTCTGCAAGGGTCGCGAGATTTAGTCGAAATAGTTACCGTGGCCCTGGCACAGGCAACAGAAGGAACACGGGTGGGTTTTAGTCAGTAAAAGTCTGACACGCCCTCCCGCTCCGCCCAGAGCGGGAGACGTTATTTGATGATTTCCTACCCACAAAAAAAAAAGTGTGCGATGGTGCATGGTCACCGTCGCTTATGAATATTTGGGCCTTGGGGCACCAGGGACATAACAAATGATTTTCCTAGCCCTATTTCCGAGGACTCTTCTTAAATAGACGCTGAAGACTGTGGCGGCAGACACTTCCTCTGCCCATAACAAGGCAATTTGTGAGAGGACTTTTACCCTATTCGCCATTTGTCATTTGTCATGTCTAATTGCTGGGTTGTCTTCTTATTCATCTGTCTCAGATTAAGTTACTAACAATAGTGTTTTAAGGAAGTCTGTTACTAATAATTTATGGATTTTAGTTGTCCGAATTAAAAATGATTTCATTTTTTAAACGCGGGTGATAATCTCTATGCAAACTACTAAAAATTCTAAGCGTTAGCCCAGAATTCGGTTTCGAAAAATTCTGGGCTACCTCAATTTAGATTGCTATCGATACGCTAAACAGAAGATTAATCGCGTACGTTCTTTTGTAATCCCACATCTTGCAGGAACGTGAGTAAAACAACCATTACTACTACACCCTCGTATCTTGGACCTTTCTCGATAGAAACCGAAATTAAATCATCTTTAAAGACTCCAGAAACTTTTGGACCATCAAAAAACCCATGCAACACTCACCTTTACCCAGAAACCCAGTTCCACCAGTCAGAAACACACACTGGTCCTTATAAAACTCCTGAATGTCAGTCTTTGGTCCTTTACCCTTGGTGAGCTTCTGTTTCTCCTCCTCCTTGGCGTCCATCTTGTCCTCCTCGGCGTAGTACGTGTCCTTATTGTCCGGGACGAACTCATGGTCTTCGGAGTAGTCCAGGATGGAGGCTGTGGGGTTCATTGCTTGGTTCTCTACTTCAGCTATGCGGACTGAGTTTTCTAGATCCTGTTGGGGAGTTAGGTTATTTAGAATATTGTGGTAATTATAAAAGAGAAAAAACCGGTCAAGAGCGAGTCGGTATCGCGCACCAAGGGTTCCGTATCATCATAATATAAATATTGTATAGTATGTATTATATTCGTGAAATAGTATTTTTTTAGGTCTGCGTCAACTCTTGATCGATAATAGAACTAATGTAATTTTTGTTGATGTTCTGAAAAGTGTGCTATTTAGAGACGTCGTTTTATTTTTCCTGTAATCTATACATCTATACAAATAAATAAAATTGGAGTGTCTGTTTTTAATATTAAGATAACCACTTTTTACTAAGTGTATATGGATGTATACATGGTACATATACCAAAACAACGTATTTTACAATTTTTATCTGTCTGTCTGTCTGTTTGTTCCGGCTAATCTCTGAAATGGCTGGACCGATTTTGACGGGACTTTCACTGGCAGATAGCTGATGTAACACGGAGTAACTTAGGCTACTTTTATTTTAGAAAGACTCTTTTATTTTAGAAAAAAATAACTGTCTTCGAAAACTACGCTGACATACGTCATAAACTACGCTGATATACGTCTCAAAATTCGAAAAACCCTGGCTGAATCCTACGAAATAGATCAAAATAATGTACTACAGTATTGTACACCTTAAAAAGGCCTACAAAAATGTCGCAATGGTATATGTCTATCTCTTAGGGATAACCCACAATAACCATTTTTTTTCTTTTACTTTTTACGAGAGATAAGGGCTTATTTACGAAGCGATTTTAAGCAATACAGCATTAATACTTATCCAATTTAGTACCTTAAATACATTGTGCATTCAATATAGATCAATATGGTCCTTTACAGCATGTAATTTAAATGAATATCTTAGAAGATATTAGAGATTTAAAAAGCGGGCGCAGAGCAGCTGGCGGGTCGTACGTCCGTCCCGTCCATCCGTTGGCAGCGGCCGGGTAGTACAGGATTAGTAGGATTGTAATTCGGTAGTACAGGATTAATAGGATTGTAATTCATATTACTTTGGCTTTTAGTAATTGCGAATATCATGTGTGTTCATTATACTCAAAATAAACCTAATAGTATTATTCCAAGTAAGAGACCACAAAATGGCTTAGATGTTTAGATTTTTGGATGTTTGTTTCTCAATGATTTAGATCGAATTTGGCACAAAGACATATTACATCATGGATACGTAACAGAGATAGGATACCTACTTTATCCCGGTAGTAGGTTCCCGGGTGATATTTTCCGACAGCTATACGGGCCAAGCCACTGGCAAAAGTACTATTCCTATAATTATGTTCGGTGTCTGGTAAATGATTGAGTGTCTGTATAGGTAAAATAGGAGCGTTAAGAAAAACCAGGAAGACTTATATTCAACTTAACCAAGCCCTATGTCGCAGTCTTCTTACTCTGAATACTATTACTCTTATTTTAAAAACACCAACACACGTGATGTTCTCATAAACTACGAATCCTAAGTAATATGAATTATAATCCTACTACTACTAATATTGTAAATGTGAAAATATGTATAATTGGGTGTTTGTTTCTCAATCACGCAAAAATGGCTGAAAGGATCTGGATCGAAAATAGCACACAGAGTCTTTATTACCTATATAACCTGCACCCTAATTGCGAAACGCACAATTTATCAGAATCTGAATGGGATTGAAGATTATTTCCAAACCATTGCGTCATTTGTTCGAATAAATTGTGGCTCAGCAACGTAAATAACGCAATGAAAGTTGTTTAACTATGAATATTAAACCAATTCCTACCGATAAAAAGTTCCGCAATTACCCCTCTGGAATAACACATTCTTATCGCGGTAGTACGTTCTCTTGCATTAATTCCGACATCCACGCGGGCGAAGCCGCGGGCAAAAGCTAGTCTTTACATAAACTTCTATCACTTAGAATAATTTTAGATTTTTCTCTATCCAAACATCAGAGATAAGGGGGGAATTTATATTTTTCGTCAAAAGTCGAAAACTTTGCGGCCTTAAAAAAAAAAATGTTTGGGAATGTGCACATATGGGACATATCGCACCCCTAGCTCTAATTTGGAGTCGAATATTGGAAACAGTTTTGAATCTGGTTTATTGGTCGATAGGTATTGAAATGACAGACTCGAAGGTGTGCATAACTGAAAAATTAAGAATTTTGAGTTAGTTCCTTTTAGATCTAGGGGTGCGATATGTCCCTCCCCACATACTCTAGTAGCCTAATAGTAGTTTTAAGAACCCCGTTCAGTTCCTTTTTCAAAAAAATAAACATATTTTAACTCTTCCTTATTTGCAAAATAATTGGGCAGACGTCATCTAAAACTATTTCAAATTTCAAGTTGATAGCATTAGTAGTTCTTAAGATGTCCAGCTGTGACAGACACACGGACAGACAGACTGAGTCTCATTATAAGGGTTTCTTTTTACCATTTTGGTACGGAACCCTAAAAAGCAGAAAATATCAGATTAACTTACGTGCAGATTGTCCTGTAGCTCTTTGCTGAGATTCCTGACATTCTCCAGCTCCTTGACCATCTGTTCCGAGGGCTTCCCATACACGTCTATGTCTATCTTCTCGCCTTTGATCTGGGCTTCAACCCACTTCTCCATCTTGTCACGAGTTAGGGGGGTAAGCGTCAGTGGGGACCCTTCCAAAGTGTGGTTCATTCTGGGGAAGAAGAGGGGAGATTTGATTAGTATGATAAAATGATTTTATTTCAGTAAGTAGGTTTGTACGAACATGTCAATGATATGAAACTTCGGTAAACAAACTCAGATGTCACAGGCTCTTTTAAAGTCCAGACATAATCTTGGTCACAACATGTGAAGTCCATTTAGATTGGTGAATGAAATGGTCCTTTGAGTAAAGAACCACACAGTTACAAATAACAAAATAAAAAAACTTTTTTACAAAAAAAAACAACCGACTTCCTTAAAAACACTACAAAGTGAAAAATAACTTTAATTTCGGAAGTCGGTGTCTTAGGATCTGTATTTATGGTTTTTTGCCACCGACTTCCGAAATTAAAGTTATTTTTCACTTTGTAGTGTTTTTAAGGAAGTCGGTTGTTTTTTTTTGTAAAAAAGTTTTTATTTTTAAATTTTTGGTTGTGGTATTCACCCTGCACTAATTCCAAACAAACAATGCATATTTATGCGATAGCAGAAATCACGGTTGATTTCCTGTCATTTTTTAAAGAGTTCCGGTGTCTGTCTCCCGAACTCATCATCAGATCTATATGAAAATTATATGGGTAGAGTGGGTAAGAGCCCACTCTAGTGTCTGCTGAGGAATCAATTCTCGATGTCAACGAGTATGTCTATCTAGGACAAGATATCTTCTAACTCCTGATCGATAAGGAGTTGTACCTTCCATCATCAGCTCAACGGAATATAAGAATACAAGTAACGGTCTAAACGTGCCTATAATATTCAAAGAATTATCCCCTAACCTTCTAACCTTTCACTGTAAGCTCCTATATGTACTGTTCACCGATGAGGAGTTCCATGCGGTATCTTCGAAGACTATAATTTGTTCACCACGGATGGATAGATAGAACCAGCAATTATTTTTGATCTTTAGTACAATATCCAAATCACATTACGTGTACTGTTTGTTTTTGAGGAGTTCCTTCGTTTATCTCCCAAAGTATACATCAAATCTTCACAAAATTAATATGGGACCACCTCAGGAGTATACCCTTACGAATAAAAAAAGAATTTTCAAAATCGGTTGACAATTGGCGGAGAAATCAGTGAACATACATAAAAAAAAAAAAAAAAATACATACAGTCGAACATATAACCTCCTCCTTTTTTTGAAGTCGGTTAAAAACTAAAATACTGTGATTTTAATAAAAAACAACTACCTCTGCGCTGGTATTCCGATAGATAAGTGCGTAAAATATTTATTGCAAAATTGCACGACATAATAGTGAAGTTAAATAATTCAATAATTCATAAAAATGTATATTCAGTTGCACTTTGCACCTTATGCCTATGGATTAAGTATAACTTTACACTGTAAGTAACAGTTCTATAAAGTTTACAGAACTGTTGAGTATCACAACCAACTTAAAGCAACAAAAAACCGGTCAAGAGCCAGTCGGACTCATGCACAGAGAGTTCCGTACCATCATATATAATATAAATATTACTTATATAGTATTTTATTACATATAGTATTACAGTTTTAGGTCAGTCGATGGTTTCTGAAAAAGTGTGCTATTTAGAGATATCGTATTATTGTGCTTGCATAAAATTCTATCACAAAGAATAATTTCAGATTTTCCTCTATACAAACTTCGGAGCGAAGAGCAAATAGCGTTATTATTTTTTTTAACAAAAGTTGAAAAGTATGTAGCAATAAAAATTAAAGAAAAATAACGCTATTTTATATCAAAATCAAAAAATCAAAATCAAAAGTCATTTATTCAAACTAGGCTGAGAGTCAGCACTTTTTGAACGTCAAAGTCACATAAGACAGTACCCCCAAAACGCCCGCCCTTCGACACTTCCTAGTGCTTTGGCTGGGAAGAAGAAGTGGCGGAACAAACTCCCCTATATATGATACCCCACATGTCCTAGTAGCCCCAATTCGACTTTTTAAGACCCGTACAATCATTTTTATTTATTTTTAACCGACTTCAAAAAGGAGGAGGTTCTCAATTCGGATGTTTATATGTTTTTTTTTATGTATGTTCGGCCATAACTCCGTCATATATAGACGGATTTGCAAAATTCTTTTTTGTTCGAAAGGGGTTTATTCCGAAATGGTCCCATATAATTTTCATATAGATCTGATGATGAGTTCGGGAGACAGACACCGGAACTCTTTAAAAAATGACAGCAAATCAACCACGATTTCTGCTATCGCATAAATATGCATTGTTTGTTTGGAATTAGTGCAGGGTGAATACCACAACTAAAAATTTAAAAATAAAAACTTTTTTACAAAAAAAATCAACCGACTTCCTTAAAATCACTACAAAGTGAAAAATAACTTTAATTTCGGAAGTCGGTGGCAAAAAAACCATAAAAATACAGATCCTAAGACACCGACTTCCGAAATTAAAGTTATTTTTCACTTTGTAGTGATTTTAAGGAAGTCGGTTGTTTTTTTTTTGTAAAAAAGCTTTTATTACTTGCAATATTGTTGGGCAAAAGTCATCTTTCCAAATATCAAGTTGAAAGAATTAATAGTTCAAGAGATATGACAAACAGACTGAGTCTCGCCATAAGGGTTAGTTTTTACCATTTTGATCATAACCAGCCTATATTGTTCCTACTGCTGGGACACAAGCCTCCTCTCGGTGTGAGGGAGTGGGCCATAAACCACCACGCGGGCCCAGTGCGGGTTGGTAGATGACACATGTCTTTGAATTTTTGGTTCTAGAACATGCCGGTTTCCTTACGATGCTTTTCTTCACCATTTCGAGAGCAGTGGTGATGAAATTATTTACACACAGTATTACACATTCCTAGGTTGGAACTCACGACCAATAACTCGTAAGGCCGCTATCACACCGGCGTTTTACGAGCGTTGGCGCTTCTCCAACGTCTGTGCAGCGCCAACATTGCGCAGGCGAGACGTTCAAAGTCAAAGTCAAAGCATTTATTTCAATTAGGCCCAAAAAAGGCACTTTTGAACGTCAATTGTTACATGAAAAAAAAAAAAGAATTGATTCTAGTCGCCCCTTCCAAAAGGTTGATTCGTATGGAGAAGAATGGGCAAGAAACTCCACCGTTACTCTTTTAAAATAGTTTTCAGTATTTGTATACAATATTTATACAATTATATGTGAAGACGATGCACCTACAATAAAAATTACCATACCACAACAGGTAAAAGAACTGAAAATGAAGCAATGAGAGATAAATGGATTATAAGTTAAGTTTACGTCGCGACTTTCTAGCGTTTTTTGGCAACAGGTACAACCACCAACCACGCTGCGTTTTGTGTCAATTAGTTTGTTTAGTGTCTTTATTTGTAACAACTTGGTACTTTTCATTATAATTGTCCTACTTTGCTATTATAATTGTTCTACTTCATAATAATTGTCCTGCAAGGCTTCTTCATCACAGGAAAAACAGGCAATATCCATGCTTGCTCAGTGTGGGTTAGCGATAACAGATCATTGTAACTCCACAAAACAGTAATATTCACTTTCTTGTAATCGATAGGACCATAAAGGATTTTTTTTGAGACTTTCTTTTTCTTTTAAGTAATTTTCGTCGAAGTAGCAAAGCCAACAGCAGTGTTTGCTCGTCGGAATCCATTTTGTCTGTGATTGTACACCTCAAATCGCAGTATGTGTGCGACGCTAACGTTGCGTTCAACGGATGTAACGCTTGCCACTAGAAACTCGCGATGTTAACGTCGCGTCAGCGCAACGTTGGGGCTGCGTAGCCGTTGGAGAAGCGCCAATGCTCGTAAAACGCCAGTGTGATAGCGGCCTAAACTGTGGCTGATACCACTGAGCCACTATTGTTCAACTATTTTGATACGCAACCTAAAAAGACAACTACATAATATGGGCAAAACAAGAAACTGCCGAACTTTATTCACCGATGTCAAAATATTCCAATATTTACAAATAACTGACCATTTAAACCTACTAAACCTGAACCGAGGACCTAGTAACCTTGAGGACCTACTTTCAAATTAAAATATTCCGACGAAGGTTGTTTAAATAACTATAGTACTTTTGTGCATTCTCTACAAGATGTGCGTAATTGTAAATCTGAAACCAGAAACAGAGGGGTAATTGCGGAACTTTTTATCGGTAGGAATTGGTTTAATATTCATAGTTAAACAACATTCATTGCGTTATTTACGTTGCTGAGCCGACAATTTATTCCAACAAATGACGCAATGGTTTAGAAATAATCTTCAATCCCATTCAGATTCTAATAAATTGTGCGTTTCGCAATTAGGGCGCAGGTTATTGCACTTCTGGACAACTTTTACTGGCAAAATTATGAAGTACTAGCTTTTGCCAGCGGCTTCGCCCGCGTGGAGGTCGGAAATTATCCCGCGAGAACATACTACCGGGATAAAAAGTACCCTATGTGTTATTCCAGGCTATAAACTATCTGTGTGCCAAATTTCATCCAAATCCGTTCAGTAGTTTTTTCGTGAAAGGGTAACAAACATACACATACACATACATCCATCCTCACAAACTTTCGCATTTATAATATTAGTAGGAAGTAACTTCATATAATATGAGAATTTATTGATTAATAAAATTAACAAAATAATATACTAACTTAATTAAAACTATACAATATCTGCCTTGTCTTTTCCCAACTATGTTGAGGTCAGCTTCCAGTCTAACCGGATGCAGCTGAGTACCAGTATTTTACATGGAGCGACTGCCTACCTGACCTCCACAACCCAGTTACTGGGTAATACGATAGCCCTTGGGAAGCCTGGTTGTCAGACTTTCGGGCTTCTGACGACCCGTAACGACTGTCTAAGATCTACGAAAGACAGCCGGGACCAACGGCTTAACGTGCTTTCCGAGGCGCCGAAGGGTCTTGGTATGTACAGATGGTCACCCATCCACGGACCAACCGCGACAAGCGTATTAGCTAAACCTGAATGATCAACCCGATATACAGACTAAAATAAAGTGTCGAAAAATTCACCCTCATCGCTGTCGACTGGTATTGTGCCTAAGAGACTGGCGGCATTATTACTACGTTGTATAGCAATATTTAGCCGCTGGCTAAAATAATAACCAGCCCTTGGGTCACGAGAAGTGTCAACTAGCCGTTTCGATATCTCTTTAAAGAGGCCCTGCCTGCCAGGGCCGCGAAATCAGTTAGAAAGAGGTACCGTGGCCCTGGCGTATAGGCAACTGAACGGACACGGGTGGGGTTTAGTCAGTAAAAGTCTGACACGCCCTTCCGCTCCGCCCAGAGCGGGAGACATCATTTGATGATTTCCCACAAAAAAAAACCGGCCAAGTGCGAGTCGGACTCGCGCACGGAGGGTTCCGTACAAACCTGCAGGTATTCACGGTTTATGCATAAGGTTTATGTTTATGAAATTAAATGTTTTTTTTTTAATTTTTATATTTGAGTTGACTGAATGAAAGGTAAATTGTGGTTTACGATTTATGACGTATTAAAAAAAAAAAACCTACTTACTAGATCTCGTTCAAACCAATTTTCGGTGGAAGTTTACATGGTAATGTACATCATATATTTTTTTTAGTTTTATCATTCCCTTATTTTAGAAGTTACGTTAACACCCCCCCCGTGTTCACACATTTTACCACTTTGGAAGTGTCTCTCGCGCAAACTATTCAGTTTAGACAAAAATGATATTAGAAACCTCAACATCATAGATACCCCACACGTATGGGTTTGAAAAAAAAATTTTTGAGTTTCAGTTCTATGTATGGGGAACCCCAAATATTATTGTTTTTTCTTTCAATTTTTGTGTGAAAATCGTAATGCGGTTCACAGAATACATCTACTTACCAAGTTTCAATAGCATAGTTCTTATAGTTTCGGAAAAAAGTGGCTGAGACATACTCGGACAGACAGACATGACGAATGTATAAGGGTTCCGTTTTTTGCCATTTGGCAACGGAACCCTAAAAAGCGGTCATAAGCACTCGGACCCCACGGCCCGAGGGTTTCAACGCCAAACGGCTCGAAAATATACGTATAATTACCAATAAGGTTGCTATACTTTACTACTTACATATACAGTGAGTATTCGTTTTTTATTCACTCTATTGTGCCCATGTTTAGCTTTTCCTGTTAGCTCTCAAAACAACCTTTGATATTTTACCTGAGAACGAATGCTCAAGTCAGTTCTAAATATAGGGAAGTACAAAATCAAAAGTCATTTAACCAAATTAGGCTGAGAATCAACAGTTTTTGAACATCAAAAATATATAAGACAGTCCCCCGGCACGCCCGCCCTTCACAACTTCATTGTGTTTTCATCATCATCATCAACATCAGTTCAGCCGTAAGACGTCCACTGCTGGACTTAGGCCTCCCCCAATTTGGGGGGCTTTGCCATAATCGCCACGCTTGGCAGGCGGGTTGGCGATCGCAGTATGGTGGTAAAATGCATAGAGAACGCTGCTGCCCATTCTCTAGTAAGTCCCTTAGTCGCCTTTTACGACACCCACAGGAAGAAATGGGGTGGTGTTATTCTTTATGTCCGGCACCGCACGGTACGTGCTTTAGCTGGAATGAAGTGGCGCAACAAACTGCCCAGCAGCAAAAAACTTAGAATCTCTCTATCTCTACACTTACGATTGTGTACTCGAATTTTTACCCATAGGGGTTTTTTTCTCGCTGGGAAATCATCAAATAACTTCTCCCGCTCTGAGTGGAGCGGACGGACGTGTCAGAATTTTATTGACTAAAACCCACCCGTGTTCCTTCAGTTCCGTGTGCCAGGGCCACGGTAACTCTTTCGAACGAATCCAAAACCTTGGCAGGCATCGGTCCTAGCGGACCCCTTCAGATTTGCTGACATCTCTTTGAGGCGCGCGTGGAACACAACGTGCTGTCGACCCGAGCCTTGTTCTCACCGGGCGGCGAGCTACCCATTGCTTGCCGCCCGCAAGTTCGTGCCAACGGTGGCCAGAAGTCCACAATGGACTCCCGACGCCCCGGGCGTGTCCTCCTGCGGCGGCTACGGGCGTGATGGCGCTGGCGCAAAGATTGCCTCTCCCTCACGCGCTCCGCCTCTTCCTTTGCGAGCATTACTGCTTCGCAGAAGGAGGTGACGGCTTCTTAAGCCCTCTCACTCATCGTGTGTTACCTAGCAAACTGAATTGAGGAGGCAGTCGCTCCGTGTCAAGATTAATTGTACATGGGTGCTGCATATTTAAATTCGAAAGCCTTTAAGGAAAGGTAGGCATTTCTGCCGGGAATTCACTCCAAAACGTTAATAAATCAGTCATTATCAAATTGTAAAATCAAACAAACCAAGGTATGAAGCTATAGTGTTTGCCATGATATAATTATGATCGTATTTACACAGTAATCATCTATTTAGTTTCACACGTACATGCTAAACAATCCGCCATGATTATGAAGTACTTTGACACAAGTTATGGTGAATGATATCACTTTTAGGTATGGTATTATTGCCACGGTCGCGAGATTTGTACGAAAGAGATACCGCGGTGCTGGCATATGGGGAACTGAAAGAACACGGGTGTGTTTTAGTCAGTAAAAGTCTTACACGCCCTGCCGCTCCACCCAGAGCGGCAGACGTCATTTGATGATTTCCCACCCACAAAAAAAGTATTGTATTAAAAACACACATTTACGTAATATAAAAGGGAGGGCTTTGCCATAATCGCCACACTTGGCAGGCGGGTTGGAGATCGCAGTATAGTGGTGAAGTGCATAGAGAACGCTGCTGCCGATTCTCTAGTAAGTCCCTTAGTCGCCTGTTACGACACTCACGGGATAAAATGGGATGGTGTTATTCTTTATGTTCCGGAACACACGGAACGCGTACTATTGTCCCAGTCTAAGTTAGCGAGCAGTGGTGACCCAGTGGTATAGTTGTGGGTTCGAACTAGGGTTGCCACCCGTACTTTATAATAAAGTATTGTACGTTATTTCACATAAATGTACTCTATACTTTATGAGAAAAATAAAGTACACGAAATACTTTATTTTGCAAGATTTGATTTCTTTGGGATTTTGAAAAGATTAATCATAAATACTTTTTCCAACTTGAAATTTATTTGATGCAAACTGCAAAAAAAAAAAATGTTTTGAAATATAATAACGAAGAAAAATAAATCGTACTTTATTTTTATACCATGTACTTTTTTCTTACCTATAATAACCAAAGTACTTTAATTGCATGAAAAAAAGGTGGCAACCCTAGTTCGAACCCAAGCAGGCGCTTTACTTTGTGTAAATCATTTCATCACCACTGCTCTCAAAACGGTGAAGGGAAAACATCGTGAGGAAACCGGCATGTCATAGAACCTAAAATTCGAAGACATGTGACATCTACCAACCCGCACTGGGCCCGCGTGGTGGATTATGGCCCACTCTCTCCCGCCGAGAGGAGGCCTGTGTCCCAGCTGTGGGAACAATATAGGCTGATTATAAAGTTAGCTAGATAGTAGGTAGCATTATTTCCCGGACGAACTATTAAACCATCAGATCTAATACTCAATGACCTTTGTGCCTACTGCGGCACGGTAAACCGTGATAATATAATTAGTTTACCAACCTCTACGGAATATTTACTTCCTACTAAGAAAAATGACATTCCTATACAAATCTACGTGATTCATGCAAGTCTATAATTTTACTACGTAATCATTGTAAATTGACGAGTCAGACTAATTGAGTAGGTAGGTAATTATCTTATAATTATTGTAGCATAGGTTACAGCTAGTTCCTGCCAGGGTCGTGAAATTGATCGATAGAGTTACCGTGGCCACGGCACAGGCAACTCAAGGAATACGGGTGGGTTTTAGTCAGTAAAAGTCTGACACGCCCTCCCGCTCCACCCAGAGCGGGAGACGTCATCAATTCAAGATATTTTAAGTTATACCTACAGCATCGGTTTTAATTGGTAAGTAAGGTAATCCCTAATGAAGGAATAGATTAGAATTAGCCCCACGAGGTTACGGGTTCGAAACTGGAATATACAACTTTTTTGTATTTCATGTTATTTAAATACCGCTAGGGTTGCCCACCATACTTTATAATAACAGATCCTACTTTATTTTCGATATATATACCTACTTTATACCTTTGGATAGAAATAAAGTATGCGAAAATATTGTACTTTATTTCTAGTTTTTACTGTTTTGCGTTAAACGGAACACTGAAATTAATTATTGAAGTATTTGTCGATACTGATCACGAAAAAATAAAATCTGTTATGTAATCAATATTACATAATAGATTTTCTTTTTCTTTATTAATATAAAGAATTTTCAAAGAAAACTGCTGTGGACAAATGACAATATATATCTGATACTTAGCTTACCAAATAATTAAAAAAAAAACATGTTTTACTTACTTCTCACCACTTCATCTCACTTTCGCACTGACAGTTTTTAGTAGGTAACAAAGCTGAAGTGAGAAGACGAAAGAAACAGATCGTCTCTTTTAATAAAAAACTGGCCAAGTGCGAGTCGGACTCGCGCACTGAGGGTTCCGTACAAACCTGCTGGTATTCACGGTTTATGCATAAGGTTTATGTTTATGAAATTAAATGTTTTTTTTTTTTAATTTTTTGTATTTGAGTTGACTGAATGAAAGGTAAATTATGGTTTACGATTAATGACGTATTAAAAAAAAACTACTTAGGTACTAGATCTCGTTCAAACCAATTTTCGGTGGAAGTTTACATGGAAATGTACATCATATTTTTGAAGTGAAAACTTCTTTACCGGCGTTGAGCACTTTTTCTGTAATGGGTATAAAATCTTAAACTCGCGTCAGGACACGTGACCTGATCGAAAAAGCGTAGGGCGGATGGAGAGTAGACAGCTATCCCCTCTCTACGGCGCGGCGAAAATGTATGCCTGGGCCTACTGTTTCGTTTAGGCGGCGCAGGGCGCTTGCGCGAATGTTCGTCTATGTTACAGCGTGCCACGCGCATCCATGGATGGTGACAGCTGATGGCTCGACCGTCTGTGTAGTGATCACATTGTTGTGTATTCGTAAAATTCGTGAATATAAAGTGCTTAAAATATGGAAATTGAACAACAAATTATTCCCTAACCATTCCAAAATATCAAACATGCTCAACGTTAATAATCAAGTTTTCACTTCTGCCGGCACTCCCGGAGTGCAATTTTTTTTTTTTAGTTTTATCATTCCCTTATTTTAGAAGTTACGGAGGGGGGGGGGACACATTTTACCACTTTGGAAGTGTCTCTCGCGCAAACTATTCAGTTTAGAAAAAAATGAAATTAGAAACCTCAATATCATTTTTGAAGACCTATCTATAAATACCCCACACGTATGGGTTTCATGAAAAAAAATTTTTTGAGTTTCAGTTCTATGTATGGGGAACCCCAAATATTATTGTTTTTTTTTTCAATTTTTGTGTGAAAATCTTAATGCGGTTCACAGAATACATCTACTTACCAAGTTTCAACAGCATAGCTCTTATAGTTTCGGAAAAAAATGGCTGTGACATACTCGGACAGACAGACAGACATGATGAATCTATAAGGGTTCCGTTTTTTGCCATTTGGCAACGAACTACTCATTTATTTATTTAAATCTAAATTTTGAGTAAGACATTAAACAATTATTGTTAGCGTTAGCTATAAGCACCCACAAATTCGAAAAATACATTTTATATTTCGAAATACTTTTGGCTTCCCATTTAAAGAATTTAGTACGTTATTTTTCGCAAAACAAGTGGCAACCCTACCGCACCGAATTACGGAATGTACTCTGGACATTTTTCAAGGTCGACATTCGCCTATAAGACAATAAAAAAGATTTAAGAAAAAACAAACACTTGATGCTTCCGGCGGCGGGTCAAAACTTCGAGCAAAAATAAATACAATTCGTTCCGAAATATTAAATTAACCATAGATTCGTTTTGTTTTAAAGGTTATTACATTATCTATCCAAATAACAGCGGAAGGTCACTCATTCATACATTCATTCATTCATTCACTGATTAATCACGAAATCTCAAAACTACTTGACCTAAGAAGATGAAATTTGGCAAAGCGGTAGATTATGGGTAGGAGACGTCAACTAAGAAAGGATTTTAGGAAACTCCCCCCTTCCCCCAAAAGGGGTGAAATATGTGGTGGAAATGTATACGAAAGTCCGTCAGTTTTGAAAATAGGTTCTTCAAATTTTGTGTTTAGGCTATCGCAAAAAAAAATATACGTCTCAAATCAAGCTCCTTTTTCATTTTATATACGTTTCGTTCTTTCAATTGTTGGGACTTCAGTGTCTATAATGTTTATAGAACTGTTCAAGACCATATGAACGTATATTTAGTTAAATATTTTTAAATGCAGTTTAGTAGGCATCTTTATCTTTACATAGTATAAAACGGACAACTTCAACTACGCAACGGATTTTAATGCAGTTTTCATCAATCATCATCATCATCATCATTTCAGCCGTAAGACGTCCACTGCTGGACTTAGGCCTCCCCCAATTTGGGGGGCTTTGCCATAATCGCCACGCTTGGCAGGCGGGTTGGCGATCGCAGTATGGTGGTAATTTGCATAGAGAACGCTGCTGCTAAGTAAGTAAGTAAGTAAGTAAGTATATTTATTTGTTTAAACATGGTATACATACATTGCATGCAAGATATTACAGTAGAAAAGAAAGTTCAAACATGTTCAGCCGCGTGACGTGGCGTACAAATTGTTGAGTGGCGTACAGTTGCTGGGTTTTAAACCGGGACTACACTTATTAAATTCAAAATGATAAAATTACTATAACAATCGTACTACATTATCAATACAATTCAATTATCAATTCTATTCAATGTCAGTTCAATTATCAATTCAATTCAATGTCAAGTTAATTATTAATTCAATTATGTCAAGTTAATTATTAATTCAATTCAATGTCAATTCAATTTAATTATCAACACATTATACAATAAAATAAATTAAAATACATAATCATCAAGAAAAATTATCCTCTTTCATAAATTCCGAAATACTATAATAAGATCTCTCTATTAATAATTTTCTCAATTTCAATTTAAGGCCGGATACATCCAATAATCTCCATGACTTGGGCAATTTATTAAATATGGTCGGAGCCATGTAATAAATGCTCTTATGCAAAAGAGCAGTTTTACCGCCGCGAACACAGAGTAGAGTATTGTCACGTCTATTCCTTGGCACAGCATCAGACAAACGTTGGAATAAGTTAGAATGACTTACAGTGAACATTACCGTTTCCAAAATGTATAATGAGGGTAATGTCAATATTCTATGCTCTTTAAAATAGGGTTTGCAGCTGTCTGTTGTTTGAAGTCGAAACATCGATCTGATGCATCTTTTCTGGGCCCGAAACGCTACTTCATTGTCCGCACTATTTCCCCAGAAAATAACTCCGTATCTAAGAATGGATTCAGCCAATCCATAGTACGCAGTAATTAATGCATCTTTATTGAGAACCGCTGCTATTTGTTTCAAAGCGTAGGCTGCACTACTTATTTTCTTACTCAGAGCTTCTATTTGGGGCTTCCAACACAACTTATCATCAATTATAAGTCCCAGAAATTTTGTTGTGTCAGTTGCATTTATATTAATATTATTATACTGGACATTAATATTGTTAGCTGTATGTGTACGTTGTCCGAAATGAATTACATTAGTCTTTTTTAAATTAATGATTAAATTATTATTATTAAGCCAATTTATGATAGATATAAGCGAATTATTAATGTCATGTTCATACGTACTTTTGTCATTACAAGCTATAGTCACAGTGCAATCGTCAGCAAAAAGTGTCATTGGGTGGTCAACAGCTTTAGGCAAGTCATTTATATATAAAGTGAACATCGGAGGGCCCACCACACTGCCTTGCGGTACTCCGTATATTACTTCTCGTTCCTCGGATCTTACAGTTATCTCACGTTTGTTGCAAATTTGACTTATTTCGGTAACCTGCTTACGTTTGTGAAGATAAGTTTCAATTAGTTTTAAGACGTTACCCCTAATACCATACGCTTCAAGTTTCGCTGCTAGGGAATTGTAATGCACACAATCAAAAGCCTGTGTCATGTCGCAGAAAATGGCGCACACAGGTGTCCTCTTATCTACGTTTAACATGACATTATGTAGAAATTCATAAATAGCCAGATTTATACTTTTGTTTTTGCGAAATCCCTTTTGTTCGTCAGCTAAAATGTGATATTTTTCTAAATAATTGTTGATTTCCCCCGATATATACTTTTCGAAGACTTTGGATAACACTGGTATAATCGCAATCGGTCTGTAGTTTGACATCAATTCGTGATTTTCCTTCTTATAAAGCGGTTTTACTATAGACTTTTTTAAAGAATCAGGAAAGGTGCCTGCGCTTATACAAAGATTGATAATGAAACATAAGTGTGTAGATATTATCAATGCAACTGCTTTTAATATTTTTGTGGCAATACCATCATAGCCAACGCTGTTCGTGTTTCTAAGTTTCATTATAATATAGAGTATGTCATGTGGTGTACACGGAGCCAAAAACATAGACTGTGCTCTGCTATCGATCAGTGACGTTGAGTTCGTTCCTGCGTTACTCATTCTCTAATAAGTCCCGTCGCCTTTTACGACACCCACAGGAAGAAATGGGGTGGTGTTATTCTTTACGTCCGGCACTACACGGTTTTCATCAATAGACAGAGTGATTCAAGAGGATTGGTAATATGTATAATACGCGGGTGAAGCCTCTGGCGAAAGGTAGTAAGTAGCCTATATTCATGTTTTTATGTTACATCTCTAGTTTCATAAACCGGCAAAATTATTTTGAGATTTTCTGTATCCTTCGTTTACTTACAATTAGAAAATTGTCCGGGCAGAAATCCAGCCTCCGGGCAATTTCAATATTCCTGGTTTTTCCATGTGGATTTTTTCAGTACTCTGCTAAAAACTGAGAAATTCCAAATGGAAAAACCCAATACAACTTTGATGTGATACCAGTTTACTGTGATATCACGTCAAACTTGCCAGTCGAGTCAAAGGATTTGAAAACACATCGGACTCGGATTTCTTCAATACTCAATATCTTCTTTGCTTTACCAAATGTATCATCATCATCATTTCCCCTCATCATTTGACCACAGAACCATAACTTGTGCGTAAAAAGGTCTCATACAGCATTGATGCAAAAAAGTGTTTTATGTATGGCACCAATCATTTACAACCACATACCTACTTCAATTAAAGAATTAAATATAAACTTATTTAAGAAAAAGCTTAAATCATTACTGATTAGTAAAGCATATTACAGCATTTCGGAATTTTTGACAGACAAAATGCCTTGACTTTAGTTTTCTGACTTTAGTTGGTACTCAATGGCATGATATATTATTGAAGTTCAAGTTCAATGATATTTTACCTATTTGCATTGACTTTCATTATTTATAGGTATTACTGTATCCTTGACGACCGTAGACATTTTTGTAATTTTTATTATTGTAAAATAATTGACTTTTGAATTTTTTCGTTTTTACTGTGACATTTTTACCTATTTTAATTTAATTTATATTTTGGATTATTTTATTTTTCTTATGTTCGTATATGTAAATTCAATAATAATAAATAAAATATGATTTGCATGCCCATGTGTTGGTAGAACATGGAGGACTCATAAACTTTAACAACTATTTATTGTACCCATGTTTGCAAACTAATAAATGATTTGAATTGATTTGATTTCAGCCGTAAGACGTCCACTGCTGGACTTAGGCCTCCTCCAATTTGGGGGGCTTTGCCATAATCGCCACGCTTAGCAGGCGGGTTGGCGATCGCAGTATGGTGGTAAAATGTATAGAGAACGCTGCTGCCCATTCTCTAGTAAGTCCCTTAGTCGCCTTCTATGACACCCACGGGAAGAAATGGGGTGGATTCTGTACGTCCGGCACCACACGGTACCAATCGATACCATAATGTATACTTAGGTGGTAACTACAATATAATTTGAAGGGCTACGGGAAGGATGGGCTAAGTCACATTTTATTCAAATTGACTTTTATTGTCTATGGTCACAAAAATCCAAATTTTACCATACGCGTATTCTAAAACAAGGCAAGAACTCGCTGGGTCACTTAAAAAATTGGGCATATTATTAGCATTTTGGATTTAATAGGGAATAACTAGCTTAGTCCATCCATGACTAAGCAACAGAAGAATGTATGACAGAAGAATGTGAAACGGGTAATTTTTATTGAGATGACGAACCCAATATCGATAACTTACCATATTTCCTTTTAAAATCAATTATTTATGTATGAGAAATATTTTTAATTTAGCTATGTTATCAAAACTTTAAATGTCAATACTAACAAATTTGGTGAATGTGACTAAGCCAGTTTTTCTCATTAGCCCTTAATAATATACCCTGTAGGGCACAGCAAAAGAATAGATAGAAGAGAGGAAGCTCTGTTTTATCAATAATATCTTTTACACAAACCTATAAATTGCGTGATTATCATTAAAATATTTTGTTATCAACTATCATTATTATATTATATTTTATAACATGATAAATATAAGTAAATAATATTTATTATTTATATATATATTTTTTATCACATAAATGAGTTCATTTATTTATTAGTAATTTAGAAAGGTTTTTAATTTAATTTATTTTCTATATGAGTATAATTAATCTCCTCACGACTAACACAGTTTTTAAGATAATGTAGGTAATACTAACGAAATATGGACATTTTAATAGTCTGAATTAAAAGAATTTTATTTTATATTTTTTATTTATTTTATTTAATAAATATATTTAACTTTTCTTCTTTATTATGCTATATAGTTCGTTGTATATTTTATAGACATTACATAGGGACTAGTTCTTCGTTTCCGATAGGAATATTGATGACTACAATTACCGATTCAAGGCAACTGACTGACTTCGACCTAGTCACTTCAGTCTCATTGATATGGCACACATGTCAAGTTCATCGACCTTGTGATGGCTTATTATGGTTTTAATATTATATAACTTCACGCTTGTGGTCCTCAAGCGGGTCTGCAGAAGTGTTATGTATGTTGTGGTATGTTCGGCGCCATTTTATTCTGCTTCGACAAGATAAATGGCGCAGATAATTTGATTTGTACGTTCATATAAAAATCAGCCGCACGGGTTGATCGTTAAGGTTAAGCTACGCTTGCTACGGTTGGTCCGTGGATGGGCGACCATCTTTACATACCAAGACCCTTCCGTGTCTCGGAAAGCACGTTAAGCCGTTGGTCCCGACTGTCTTTCGTAGATCTTAGACAGTCGTCAGAAGGCCGAAAGTCTGACAACCAGTCTTGCCACGGGGTATCGTATTACCCAGTAACTGGATTGTGGAGGTCAGATAGGCAGTCGCTCCATGAAAAATACTGGTACTCAGCTGCATCCGGTTAGACTGGAAGCCGACTCTCAATAAGTTGGGAAAAGGCTAGGCAGATGATATAAGTACCTACCTCGAAATTACAACTTGGTTAACATCAAAATCTATAGTCATTTATAGACGGCTGAGAGTACCTAACCTCTTTTTGAAATCCCACCCTTCTTTCCATCAGGTAACCCCAATATACCATTTTACATTTATTTCATCCTACGATTGTCACCAACCAGTTGAAGCCCGAAACGGCTCGGCTGGCTGTTCACAATGGTGTGCTGGTGCCCACGCTTATGTACGGAAGTGAATGTTGGGTACGGCAAAAGAAGCGTAAAAGTAGAATAAATGCGTTCCTTGCGAAGCTGTGTGGTGTGACTATGAATGATAGGCTGAGGAATGATGTGATAAGAGAACGGTGTGGTTTAAAAGAAGATGTAGTGACAAAAATTGAAAAAAGTATGCTTCGATGGTTTGGTCATGTTGAGAAGATGAATGATGGGCGGCTAAGAAAAGGTATTTACAAGGCAGATGTGCCTGGACTCGCCGGAAGGGGTCGCCCTAGGAGAATATATAGTGACCTTATTGGTTATGTTCTTCAGATTGTTCCGGTGCCTTGTACCGGCGTGCTTATATGACCAGAGGGGTAATTGCGTAACTTTTTATCGGTAGGAATTGGTTTCATATTGATAGTTAAACAACATTCATTGCGTTATTTACGTTGCTGAGCCGACAATTTATCCGAACAAATGATGCAATGGTTTAGAAATAATCTTCAATCTCATTCAGATTCTGATGAATAGTGCGTTTCGCAATTAGGGTGCAGATGTATGAACCTAAACGACGCAAAAAGAGTATGTAAGGATAGAAGCAGGTGACGTTCTGTAGTTTTTGCCTACCCCCGTGGGAAAAAGGCGTGAATTTATGTATGCATTTGTGTGTTCTTCGAAATTTTGCCTATTTTTTGAGTCTCATGTTAATAGGGGGCGAGCTCATACACGAGCCTATTGCCATCAATCGAGCACAAAACAAAACAACGGATTGATTCGTCCTAGAAATGAGTTTAATTCTTTCAAGAAGAGATCAATTTTCCTGTACAATCTGTTGAGTTCTTTACCTGTTTTTGCGTTCTTGAATAACGTGCGTAGGTTTTTTCTGGTGGGAAATCAACAAATGACGTCACCCACTCAGGGTGGAGCGGAAGGGCGTGTCAGACTTGCCCATATGCCAGGGCCACGGTAACTCTTTAGAACAAATCTCGCAACCCTGGCAGGCAGGCAAGGTAAGTAGGTATGGTTAGTTAATTCGCTTTGTCAATAATACAGTCAATTAAATAGTCTAGTCTTGTCGCGCTTCTGATATTTTCCATTGCATTTATGTCTAGAGCTAAACAAAGGTTTACGTAATTATGACAGATGTGAAGTAATTTTGCAGTTTTTTCCTGGGTGTAATTTATCTATAATTTGTATTTATTTAGAAATATACAGGAAGATTTTTTAGCCACCGTCCAAATTTTTTCTAGGCATTAGGTATCATTCAATAAATCCATTTTTGAAAAAAAAAAACGATACATAAATTTTTATTTTAAATCATTTTCTCGAAAGAATTATCCGCTCTGCGTGGTCACTAAGTTAAACGTTAATGATACTACACTTGCCGCCCGTGAGAGTATGAAGGGAAAATTAGCAAGTTTGTTTATTATTGTTTTCAATTAATTTCGGCGGCGCGCGAGGTGGGCCGCCGAAATTAATACCTAGCGTGGTGCATACGCACTAGGTAATTACCCGCACTATTACCTAGCACGCGGCGGTGTCCAGAATCAACTTTTTATAGATAACTTTGTGATGTGATATCTCAATATTTTTGTATTGAGTGATACTAAAAGAAAAAACACGTATTAAATGATTTTCGCAAAATTTTAATATATCATAATTTGGACGGTGACTAAAAAATCTTCCTGTATAAGTATATTTATCAGTTATCTGGTTGCCATATCTACAGGCTCTGCCTAGTTTGGGATCAGATAACAGTGTGTTGGTTGTAAGATATTAAGATATTCCTCATATCCTCATCATCTGTCTAGCCTTTTCACAACTATGTTGGGGTCAGCTTCCAGTCTAACCGGATGCAGCTGAGAACCAGTATTTTACATGGAGCGACTGCCTATCTGACCTCCACAACCCAGTTATTGGGTAATACGATACCCCTTGATAAGAATGGTGGTCAGACTTTCGGGCTTCTGACGACCCGTAACGACTGTCTAAGATCTAAGAGCCGGGACCAACGGATGAACGTGCTTTCCGAAGCACGGAAGGGTCTTGGTATGTTGAGAAGATGCAGTTTTTTTCTTCACATTGAATACAAATGAATTAAATGAAGAAAGAAACAGTTGGCAGGTCATCCAATTCATTTTGGGTCGGTACAGCATATTGGTTATCTTCTCCTATACGTCTCTACAACTAGAAAGAAGTGGTGGCCTAGTGGTAAGGGGCCATCCATAAATTACGTCACACGTTAAGGGAGGGGGGGACATTGTGTGACAAGGGGGTGGGAGGGGCCCTAAATTTTGTGACGTTACATTTCAAAATTAAATATACATATTAAAAGTACTATTAAAACACGAAATATTAACTATGAAAGATTTTTTTTAAAAATTTCAATATCAGATGTAAAATTGCAAAATATGGGAAGTCACACTACGGAGGGGCGGGGGGGGGTAAAAAAATCATGAAATTTGTGTGACGTAATTTATGGATGGCCCCTAACGGCCGCGACTTACGAGTTTTTAGGTCGTGTTTTTGAACCCAAGCAGGCGCTTTACTTTGTGTAAATTATTTCATCACCACTGCTCTCAAAACGGTGAAGGAAAACATCGTGAGGAAACCGGCATGTCTTAGAACGAAAAATTCGAAGACATGTGACATCTACCAACCCGCACTGGGCCCGCGTGGTGCTCTCAGCGAGACGAGGCCTGTGTCCCAGCAGTGGGAACATTATAGGCTGATTCAGATGACACCGACGTCTGTGAAGTTTCACGAAATAATCTATACTAAAATTATAAACCTGAAGAGTTTGTTTATTTGGTTGAACGCGGTAATCTCAATAACTACTGGTCCGAATTGAAAAAATCTTTTTGTGTTGATTAGCCTGATAACTGAGGATATAACATCACTCAACAATCAAAAAAAGCGGAGCAGCAATGAAAAACGGTCGAAAACTGGCAGGCAATTCGATGCGACGGCGACGGCAAATGTCAGTGGAGCAAAAATTTGATGCGGACGAAGTCGTGGGCAGAAGCTAGTTCCTCCATAAATAGACAACAGCACGCGTAGCATGACCACCATAGAAAGAACTTTGTCTATTCTTGGTAGAATAGAGATAGAATTGACATGCTACGCCAGCATAAAACGGTACAAATCTTTCTACAATCTTTAATCCTGTCATTAATCTTTCTACAATCTGTAATTTTGTCTACTCTTCCGTCAACAAAATCCATTTCTATGGTGGTCATGCTACGCGTGCAGAAACTATAATACTATAGTGTTCGTGTTAGAATCGATTGGATAATGGTTCTGTTAAGCGCTCAGTTCTGACACCATAATAGTAGTTTCCTTTTGTGGAAGCTTAGGTATGTATCAATAACCTTGTGCGCGGTCTATAATGATGTAGGCACCTTCTGAGATAAACCACGTGAGTAGGTACTCTATTATGTACCAACAACGTCCTTGGTCATACAAGAAACATATTTAATTGCATCGAGCAAAAACATGTTTTTCGACAGACGCACTCGACACAATATATTGTTTAGGTAAATGAGAGTCGTATTGGTCGCCTAGAACCTATGCCGATTTGTGCGAAAGAGATACCGTGGCCCTGGCTTATGGGCAACTGAAGGAACACGGGTGGGTTTTAGTCAGTAAATGTCTGACACGCTCCGCCCAAGAGCGGGAGACGTCATTTGACGATTTCCCACCAAAAATAAAGCCGTTGGTCCTACGCCTGATCTCTCTCTGGTCGTGTCGGATTGCCGTCCCATCGGACTATGAGAGTGAGTGCTCCTGTGTCTGCGCACACACTTCTGCACTATAATATCTCCCGCGCCGATGGCTAGTCTGCGTTGAGATTGACCGCCGGTTGTTCGTCGGTTTTACAAAAAAAAAATCTGCTGTATCATAGAAAAATGCTATACTTACCTCAGAATGTATGGAACAGCTGATTTTTTTTTTTTGTATAACCGATGAAAATTTTCTACGCTGGGGGGTCTACAATGATATGCTGAATTCATGGTTACAGTTTGCGCACTGGATAAAAATTGATCCTGTATAACAGGGCTGTCCAGACAACGGCCCGCGGCTTGTTTTCATGCGGCCCGCGACGGATGTTTTAAAGTGTAAATTAATCAGAAAATTGTTTTACTTCTTCAGTTAAAGTCTAGTATCACTTATTTATGTGAAAGTACGTATTCAAGAGTGAACTTTATAAAATCTAAGTATAGATCTTCATTGTTCAGATAAGTCACTTCTTCATGCAATGCGTCTGGCAACAACGAATGTTGACGTTGATATCGATATGATTGTTAAAGATAAATTAACGAAGAACCAATAATCGTATAAAGAAATGGTTACCTTGTATTTTTTTTACTTGAAAACTGAAAATATTTGTTTCTGCGGCCCTCCCGCTTTTGTAGTAAATTTAATTAGCCCGCGAAGGTATGTAGTTTGGACAGCCCTGGTGTATAATATTGTTTAGGTAGATGAGAGGCGTAGTGGTAACCACTGGGGCCACCACTATTTTCCGAATCGAAACTGCATCATGAATTAATTATTAAACAGAAAAGATCTGCACCCTAATTGTGAAACGCACAATTTATCAGAATCTGAATGGGCTTGAAGATTATTTCTAAACCATTGCGTCATTTGTTCGAATAAATTTTCGGCTCCGCAACGTTAATAACGCAATGAATGTTGTTTAACTATGAATATTAAACCAATTCCTACCGATAAAAAGTTCCGCAATTACCCCTCTGGTTTTTAATACGCTTTTATTAGCTTCAAACGTATGTTAGTATGTGCCTATGTAACGGAAACTTTGAACATGATTTTGACCCCCTTCATAACGTCGCATTAACTCGAAATATGGCATACTTATCAAGGACTGATGACAATACAATAATAACTTTATAAAGTTGTGCCATTATCCTTGTCGGGCTTACCAGGATAGCAAAAAAAACTGTCTTCGAAAACTACGCTGACATACGTCACATAATTCGAAACACCCTAAAAAATAAAGAATAGTTTAAAAAACACGTTTTTTTTTTGAGTTATTTTTAATTGATGTCAAGCACCCCACACTTTTTCCATTATTTTCTACTTTTTAGTTTAAGATGACCCACTGAGCGTTTGGTTTTCTATGGAAGCGTGTTTTTTAGTTTTTTTTTCAAACTATTATTTATTTTCTATTTTTTGGGTGTTTATTTATTTATTTAAACTTCTCGCTCATAAAAAAGGTACAAAGGCGGACTTAATGCCTTAGGCATTCTCTACCAGTCAACCAAGGGTGGTGAAGAGATTAGATGGCAGGTGCTTTCATTGTGAGGAACAGTTATTGAAAAAAAAAAACTATTAAAATACATCCTATATCAAATTATAAATAAGATGGGGAATGTAAATAGATTATAAACTTATAATACACACATACATATATATATTTATATACAGGGTTATTTGTAAAACACCGGCAACCTCTCAGGACTCTATTACTAACATCATAATCAACAACTTTTCTTCTGTGACTTTTAAAAATTCATCATATTTTAGTGCATCAGATTTTCAAACAAAAATAAAAATATTTAAATTGAACGCTCTAAATGTTACGGAGTCTATGCGAAGCAAAAGAAAGCGATAGTATATTAGCAAGGGGAGCGGGGTTAGGGCGGTGGGGGCGCTTGAACTTGACCTATTTACAGGCAGCCGATTTTTGTATGAAAATCTGATGCACTAAAATATGATGAATTTTTAAAAGTCATAGAACAAAAGTTGTTGATTATGATGTTAGTAACATAGACCTGAGAGGTTGCCGGTGTTTTACAAATAACCCTGTATATACACAGATTAAACCGAGAGATGTTGAGATGACTCTACGCTATTTGTTTTGAAAATAACTCCGCAATTTCCGCTGTGTTTCCAATTTTGTAACGTAGTCAGCATAGTTTTCTAACCGTGGTTTTGGTTTTTTTTTAGTCATCATTCATCACCACTATATAGGTACCATTGTAAAACTCCAGAGGACACTGAATCTGCTGTTGTCGTCCGCTGGTCGGCCTCTTTCATATTAATTAAATGGTTCAAATACTATTGTTGTAGACGCTGATAGAATACGTAATGAATAGATCTACTTTTATAGTTTCTGTTTCATTGTCTATAGTTTGCGCTGATATGAGACCACCCAGGATAATTGTATACAGGGACAACTTTTTTTTGTTTAAGATTAACCATGAGGTTTCTTGCCGGCTCTTCTCCATAGGAATCAACAATTTGGAACCGTGCACCTAGCTTCTGACGTTTCATAAGTGCCCGTGTAGGTTTATGTGAAATAGAAATATTTTGATTTTGAGTAGCTGGCAATATTTGACCCACGTGTACCTAAAAATCAATATCGAAAACGAATGGAACAAAAAAATCACGAAAAAATATTATTTTTTTCTTTATACGATTGTCGTCGGAAATCGGACAGCTGCTGTTTTTGTAATTTTTCGTGGAACAGATAATTTTCTACGAATTTTCAAAAACCATAACGAAACAGTCGTTTGGTTGCCTTCATGTACTTGTGTCAGTGTCATTTAAATACTTTAACAAAATTAGAATGCAAAAAAATGTTTTTATTTTTAATTTAATTAGTTTGAGATACTGATACCCAACACGTATGTAAAATATTGCCAGCTAATTTAATTTGACCCTTTCTTTCCGTGGGTGTCGTTAAAGGCGAATAAGGGACTTACTAGAGAACAACCGAAATAAATTATAAGTCGAAATAACTCAGCGATCTTGACAGCTGTCACTCGACTGTCAAGAAGAGTTATGTTATATTTGTAGGTCAACCAAATGGTTGATGAACACATAAATAAATAAAATGAAATAAAAATATTTTACTTTGAGTGGCCTGTTAATCAAGTAATAAGTAAACCTGACTGCTAAGACTGAGGTCGTGGGTTCGATTCCCACCCAGGACAAATCTTTGTGTGACGAGCACAATCATTTGTTATGTGTCTGGGTGTAATTTATTTATAATATGTAGGTATGTATTTAGAAAAATATACGTATATTTATCAGTTGTCTGTTTGCCATAGTACATACAGGCTCTGCCTATTTTGGGATCAGATAATGGTGTGTTGGTTGTCCTAAGATATTATTATTATATTTTACTTTCAGGCATCAACATAGCTAGACATAGAGCAATGACCTCTGGTCAAATAATTTGAGGAAACTGCACAATATAAATTTATGTCTTGAATTCTTGATAGTGTTTGTCTTATATGCAAATTTATACATAAAGATATAATGCATAAAATCTAAACTAGTTTGACAGCTCTAACTTGGCTCTAATCTATCACCGTCCCAGTTTCGCACTGTATATTGTAAGAGATAGCAATACTGTCATTTGAATTTCACTAATAGCGAATTGAATCGAGAAACGATACATTACTTAAAATAAACTAAAAACCCAGGTTTTATTAATCTAACAAATATTTTGAAATAAAAACCCCAAGACTTTAAAAAAAATCAAAACAAAAAAGTAAAAAAGTAGTTTAGTAAAGTGGTATTTTCCCGACTTATTCCGTATAATCTTCTCATTACTGTTGAATCATTATATCAAAGTGAATCTATCTATAAGTACTAATATTATAAAACTGAAGAGTATGTTTGTTTGTTTGTTTGTTTGATTGAACGCGGTAATCTCAGGAACTAGTAGTCCGAATTGAAAAATTCTTTTTGTGTTGGGTAGCGTATTTATCGAGAAAGGCTATAAGCTATATAACATCACGTTACAACCAAGAGGAGCGGAGCAGTAGTGAAAAATGTTGCAAAAACGGGTAAAATCGCACGAGTAGGCGATTCGACGCGAAGGAAAGGGTCGGGGAATAAGAAATTTAACGCGGACGAATTCGCGGGCAGAACTTAGTAATTAATATAACACTATTATTAAATAATAATATGTGTTTGTATTGTTAAAAAAAACTGGTAACGGAATCAAACTGATTGAGAGATCTTTATACAGTTGGCGTTTGAAATCCTTGACCATTTTTTTTGTGGCTGGGAAATCATCTAATGACGTCTCTCGCTCTTGGGTGGAGCGGGAGGGCGTGTCAGACTTTTACTGACTAAAACCCACCCGTGTTCCTTCAGTTGCCCATATGCCAGGGCCACGATATCTCTTTCGAACAAATCTCGCGACACTGGCAGGAAACCTTGACCACGTGCCCGTGACCACCACGAAACCATGCCCAAGGGGCCATCCATAAATTACGTCACACAAGTTTCATGACTTTTTGACCACCCCCCCACCCCCCCCCCCCCCGTCCTTGTCATAGCTGGTCACATTTGTGAGACCCCCCACCCTAGTGTGATGTATGTGACGTTTTGCAATTTTACATCTAGACATTGATTTTTTTTTTTAATTTTTCTTTCATTGTTCATATTTCGTGTTTTAATAGTACTTGAAATATGTAGGTATATTAAATTTTGAAATGTGGCGTCACTAAATTTAGGGCCCCTCCCACCCCCTTGTCACACAATGTCACAATTCGTCGAGCCTTTCCTTCCCTTAACGTGTGACGTAATTTAAAAAAAATGTAACGTCAACCACATAATTTAATGTGACTATCGTTTCTGCAGATTTATCTTTGACAGTTGTTACAGGTAGTCAGAAGTATGACAACTAGTCTTACAAAGGGGTATATTTACCCAGTAACTGGGTTATAGAGGCCAGATAGCAATCGCCCCATGAAAAAACTTTTTACAAAAAATAACAACCGACTTCCTTAAAAAAAACAACATTTTAAGGAAGTCGGTAGTTATTGTTTTGTAAAAATATTTATATTTTTTAACATTTTAGTTATGGTATAAGTATACCCTGCACTAATCTAATCGCGTTATCCGTTCATTTGTCGCGCAAATACTTAATGCAAATTTAAGACTTATATGGTTTTCACATGGACCCCAATGTCAGAATAGAACCAAATTAAAATGGGACTACACGGGAAGCACCAGCTTTCAAATAAAAGGGGGGGGGGGGGGGTTCCGTACAAACCTGCAGGTATTCACGGTTTATGCATAAGGTTTATGTTTGTGTTTTTTTTTTATAATTTTTATATCTGAGTTGACTGAATGAAAGGTAAATTGTGGTTTACGATTTATAACGTATTAAAAAAAAACTACTTACTAGATCTCGCTCAAAGTAATTTTCGGTGGAAGTTTACATGGTAATGCACATCATATTTTTTTTTAGTTTTATCATTCCCTTATTTTAAAAGTTATGGGGGGGGGACACATTTTACCACTTTAGAAAGTGTCTGTCGCGCAAACTATTGGGTTTAGAAAAAAATAAACCTCAATGTCATTTTTGAAGACCTATCCATAGATACCCCACACGTATGGGACTGATGAAAAAATGTTTTTTTGAGTTTCAGTTCTATGAATGGGGAACCCCAAATATTATTGTTTTTTTTTCTATTTTTGTGTGAAAATCTTAATGCGGTTCACAGAATACATCTACTTACCAAGTTTCAACAGCATAGCTCTTATAGTTTCGGAAAAAAGTGGCTGTGACATACTCGGACGGACAGACAGACAGACAGATATGACGAATCTATAAGGGTTCCATTTTTTGCCATTTGGCAACGGAACCCGAAAAAAATCATCAAAATCGGTTCACCCAGTCTGACGTAACAAACATTTAAAAAAACCAGTTGAATGGAAAACCTCCTCCTTTTTACACGCTTTATATTAGCTTCACTTGTATGTTTGTATATTTGTATGTTTCTTTGTAACCGACTCCTTACAGCGCGATTTTGACCCACTTTAAACGACCAGATTTCATTCAAACTTTGCACACCTGTCAAAGACCGATGACAATGCAATAATTTCATAAATTTGTGCCATTATCCTTGCCAGGGTTACCAGGACAGCAAAAAAACTGTCTTCGAAAACTACGCTGACATACGTCACAAACTACGTTGACATACGTCTCAAAATTCGAAAAACCCTAAAAAATAGAAAATAAATAATAGTTTAAAAAAACTAAAAAACACGCTTCCATTGAAAACCAAACTAAAAAGTACAAAATAATGGAAAATAAGCGTGGGGTGCTTTTTAAGGTATTTTTTTATTGATAAGTATTAACTATTATTTTTATTTTGAAGTCGGTTAAAAACAGAAAATCCGGTATGACACCAAAAGGCTCAAGGTTAGACAGGAAGGCGACCCCAACATTGTTGAGAAAGGGCTTGGCAGATTTACTGTCAAAAATTATCAACGTTTACGCAAGGAACTCGAAATGTCCCTTGCATTCAGAAACGAAGTATTTACTTTCTCTTTCCCCCCTATATTTCTCAACTTCAAAAGTTGTCCATTTACAATCGAAATTACATAAGTAGGTTATACCTCTGGTTTGCCAGGGTTGCCGATTTGTTCCAAAGAGTTACCGTGGTCCTGGCATAGGCAACTGAAGGAACACGGGTGGGTTTTAGTCAGTAAAAGTCTGACACGACCTCCCGCTTCACACAGAACGGGAGACGTCATTTTTGATGATTTCACACTCATTTTTTTTTTAAACTTGTTCCTAGCGTACAAATAGTATTGAACTTAAGTCATTGCCATGGCAGATTGCTAAGATTTAAATATTATGACCGTGCCAGTAACTCGAAAATCGAATGCAGTATAGGAACCTTCCGTTTTAAATTAGAAGAGATTTGCGGCGTTCCGCGAATAAAGGTACCAAATGTCAGCATTTAGTTTCCGAGTTATTTGCGTTTCTGTAAAATCGGGAGAAAATATGGCGTTTTGTGATTTTTACTGATTATTGTTCTACAACAAATTTGATATAATTAACATCTACAGACAACATTTCTAAGCACATTTTTCTAGAAAGGAAATGTTTAGTAAAAATGTACTAGATGTCGGTAGGTCTTATAAAATGTCGATATTTTCATAATTATTATGTTGAGTTTTTGAATTTTAATACTGTTTTTATATTGGCAGTACCTATCGGTTATGTTTGTGATACATTGATGCTTATAATGTGTTGGGCGAAACAACATTCATTGCGTTATTTACGTTGCTGAGCCGACAATTTATTGGAACAAATGACGCAATGGTTTAGAAATAATCTTCAATCCCATTCAGATTCTGATAAATTGTGCGTTTCGCAATTATGGTGCAGACTACCGGTTTTGCATAAAATATAACATGTATTTTTAAGCACCTATTTTTATTTATTTTTATTCGTCAATTCATGGTCACCTTTACTTTGACAGTATTATTTATGAGTAAACCTGTTTACTAAAAATAACTCAGAAAAAAAAACTAAACAAATAACTAAAAATTACAGAGTCTATTTTTAATGTCAAGCTTTTTTAATAATTGCATATGAAAGCACACAATACGGGACTTATGACGAAAAACCCATTTTCAAAATTTTAGCCCGTCTAGTCTGTCTGTTTGTTCCGGCTAATCTCCGAAACGGCTGGACTAGGCTATTTTATTTATCCTGGGAACCCATGACATAATTTCCGACTTCTACTGGGGGAAGGCGCGGGCACAGCTATTTATTTATTTATTTATTTAACCATTTATGCACACATATAAATAGACAAGAAGAAAGGAACAGAAAAATATGTACAAAGGTAATGCTTATTTCTATAGAAATCTCTTCCAGCATACCTGCAATAGGAGAGAATATACAAAGAGATGTAGACAACGTGTGTAATAGTAGAAGAAAAATAATACTATAATTTAAATATAAACATACAAAATAAAAATATACATACATACAAACATACATAAATACTCACAAACTTTCCGTATTTTTATTTTTGCCATTCTAGTGTATTATTTAAACTTAACCCACTTGCGGGCGGCGAGCAATGGGTAGCTATCAGCAGTACTGAAGGGGTCTGCTAGGACCGATGCCTGCCAGGGTCGCGAGATTTGTTCGAAAGAGACACCGTGGCCCTGGCACATGGGCAACTGAAGGAACACGGGTGGGTTTTAGTCAGTAAAAGTCTGACACGCCCTCCCGCTCCGCGCAAGAGCGGGAGCCGTCATTTGATGATTTGCCACCCACAAAAAAACACCCCACACATAGCTTTACAAATAAATTATTGTGAATGTGAAGACTATGTGGGTCTTTTTTACACGCTTTATATTAGCTTCACTTGTATGTTTGTATGTTTGTTTGTAACCGACTCCTTATAGCGCGATTTTAACCAACTTTAAACGACCAGATTTCATTCAAACTTTGCACACCTGTCAAGGACCAATGACAATGCAATAATTTCATAAATTTGTGCCATCATCCTTGCCAGGGTTACCAGGACAGCAAAAAAACTGTCTTCGAAAACTACGGTGACATACGTCACAAACTAATTTGCGCTATTATCCTTGCCAGGGTTACCAGGACAGCAAAAAAAACTGTCTTCGAAAACTACGCTGACATACATCACAAACTACGCTGACATACGTCACAAACTACGCTGACATACGTATACATAGTTTGTGACAGTTTTTTTGCTGTCCTGGTAACCCTGGCAAGGATAATGGCACAAATTTATGAAATTATTGCATTGTCATCAGTCCTTGACAGGTGTGCAAAGTTTGAATGAAATCTGGTCGTTTAAAGTGGGTCAAAATCGCACTATAAGGAGTCGGTTACAAACAAACATACAAACATACAAGTGAAGCTAATATAAAGCGTGTAAAAACTAAGAAACACGCTTCCATTGAAAACCAAACAAAAAAGTACAAAATAATGGAAAAAAAGCGTGGGGTGCCTGATATCAATAAAAAAATACCGTAAAAAGCACCCCACGCTTTTTTTCCATTATTTTGTACTTTTTAGTTTGGTTTTCAATGGAAGCGTGTTTCTTAGTTTTTTAAACTATTATTATTTTTGTTTTCTTTCTTTCTCAGTAAGTTTTAATCATGATCACTGGCAGTTTGAGTAATTTAATGTGGCCTACCCAAATGTCCTTTCTTTGGTATTGTTCGTCAAATCGTTGTGGTTCTTAAGTACCGAGTTGAGCTGCACGATTCATATCAATGACGTGTAAAAGTGTTTGTACAAAGCGACTTTCAGAAATAAAATCATTTATAATTTAAAATTCAGCGATTACAATAGACAAACATTTAAACCGTACTTAAGTAGTTTGTTATTGAAAACTAACGATTAAAATAAACGTTTTGCGTAAGTAATTTGAGCATTTATTCCTTTACGTAAATTAAACGTCACAATGAATAAAGAAAACAATAGTTTATTTATTGTAATTTAAACCCCTTTTAATTCATTATTGTAATGTATTAAAATGTAATCAATTTAATGTGACTTGCCACTGTCTTTAATACAAAAACTGAACCAAAATGGCGTCAGATAATGTCATGATATATATCAATTATATCAGGGTTTCCCATAAAACAGCGAAGGTCGAAACAAGACGGCGTTTGGTAAAACCCAATAACGACCTATTTCAAAGACACAACATGGGATTAAAAAATAAATTATGCAGTTTTAAACAGAGGGGCAAGTTCTCGTAATTTTAAGAACGCTCAGTCTGAATTCAACACAATTTGTCAAAACTTTTTTGACAAGTTTTTGACATTTAAGTGTCGTCGAGATGAGACGAGCCATTTCATAGACACAACATAGGATTAAAAAATAATTAATGCAGTTTTAATCAGAGGGGCCAATTGTCGTAGTTTCAAAAAAAAATGACAAGTTTTTAAACATTTAATATTGTCGTCGAGATGAGATTTTGAACGTTTTTTTAATTACGAGAATTGTACTTCTGGTGCTTTTCCATTATTATTACTTTTAAACGTATGACTTGCTGGTTTTATTGACCGCAGAAAAAATAAAACGGAGGAGGTTCTCAAGTCGACGCGTATATTATTTTTTTTAATGTATGACCACGCATTACTTTTTACAGAGTAGTCTGATTTTGATCATTCTTTTTTTATTAGAAAGGGTATACCCCGAGAGTGGTCACATATAAATTTGGAAATAAAAATCGAACCTTAAGGGTAGGAATATAAGGGTTTATTGATTGTGCATTCACTGATTGTAATATAACACCGCGCATTACTTTTTACAGAGTAGTCCGAATTTGAACATTCTTATTTTATTGGATAGGGTATGCCTCGCCAAGTTGATCTCATATAAATTTGGAAAAAATCCTACCCTAAACCCTAGTAATTAGTAGATTATGGCCACAAAAAAAAACTTTTTAACAAAAAAATTAAACCGCCCAAAAAAACTAAAAAGCAAAAAATTATAAAACCTTAATCATTAAATAAAAACTAAAAGCTATCGTTAAAATTAAATTAAATGCCTATAATATTATGTACACATTGATTTTATGTTGTCTGTTCCCTGCGTATCATTGCAGTGAACTTGTGAGTGTCAGTATGTTGATCCCAGGTTCTACGGAGTCATCTTGAGAAACTAGTTTCAAACCAGTTATTATGTAGAAACATGCGTATAAGTGGATCATGGGGAACAGTGTATTTATAGCATAAGCATCGTCATCATTTGCCTTTTTGCAACTTGGGTCGTTCGTTTGGTCGTTCCTTCGACGAGTTGGCAATACCTTACTATAAGCTTATCAATTTGTAGGTCTCACTGTAGGATACTCCAGCCAGGGTCGCGAGATTTGTTCGAAAGAGTTACCCTGGCCCTAACACAGGCAACCGAATGAACACGGGTGGGTTTTAGTCAGCATAATTCTGACACTCTCTTCCGCTCCACCCAGAGCAGGAGACGTCAATTGATGACGATTCCGCCCACAACAAAAAAAAAACGTAAGATAATGACTTCTCATACATACAAAAATGGGCACAGATCACCACGATTAAATCATTTTCAAGTTTCACCGTAACATAGAACTATCCACTACGTACCGCTACCAAGGGACTTACTAGAGAATGGGCAGCATCGGTCTCTATGCATTTTACCACCATACTGCGATCGCGAACCCGCCTGTCAAGCGTGGCGATTAAAGCAAACCCTCCCAGATTGGGGGAGACCTTTGTCCAATAGTGGACATGGTTCGGCTGAAATGATGATGATGATGAGAACTGATCAAGTCACTTTGGTTCATAACATGCCTTTGATAAGAGCAGTCGTGGCCTAGTGAACAGCAGTCGTGGCCTAGTGAACAGCAGTAGTGGCCTAGTGAACAACAGTAGTGGCCTAGTGGTAAATGTCATTTATAAAAAAAAAAATGTTTTGTATTATATTGCGAACATCGTCATCATAATTTCAGTCGTATGACGTCCACAGCTTGACATAAGACTCCAAGGGAGGATTTGCCATTATCACCGCGCTTGGCAAGCGGGTTGGCGATCGTAGTATGATGGTAAGACACATAAAGAACGCTCTTAGTCGATTCTTACGACACCCACGGAAAGAAATGGGATGATGTTATTCTTTAGGTCCGGCACCACACGTAACCTTTAATTTAGTACAGACATAAAATATTCCATAAATGCAGAAATGAGTCTGATTATTGTTTAAAACAATTATTAAAAATTGCAACGATACCAGTTTCGCCACTTACTACCAGTAAGTTTTATTTTGATGCTTAATGTGGTCGATATTTGATGCTCTCTATTTTAAAAACATATTCAAGAAGTTCAAGGAAAAAAGATCTATTGTCACTGTCACAATATGCGTAACAATAACAACAAAATATATCTTCGTGTTGTTTTAACAACGCTTAATTTTTTTTTTAAAGTAACACTTTTCCGAACAATAATTTGAAATACCATTATTTATAAATTCATTTTGAGACACCATTATTTATAATTCATTTTGAGATACTTACTATTATTTATAAATTGATTTTGAGATACCAATATTTATACATTTATTTTGAGATACCATTATTTATATATTCATTCTTTTTATTTATAAATAATGGTATCTCAATGATTTTTCGGAAAATAAAATAAATAATGTTAATAATCTTTTTTAAATTAATGTAACGTTAATAATAATAATGAATGTATTGTAAAATTAATTAATCCTTTAAAACATGCCATTGGACATAAATATTATACTCTAGCATTAAACACATTGTAAAGTTTTGCATGTCAAATGTCTGTTTTTGTACAATATTAGGAACTTATGACGGACTATAAGACAATACTTATTGCACACTAGCTTTTGCCAGCGGCTTTACCCGCGTATCATACATATAAACCTGCCTCTTGAATCACTCTATCTATTAATGAAAACCGCATTAAAATCCGTTGCGTAGTTTAAACGATCTAAGCGTACAGACGCGGGAAGTGACTTTATTTATATTATGTAAAGATTAAAAAAAAATGATTAGCTTACCTTAAGAATTTTCTTTCACGCCTTTCGATAAGTACCTAATAATGTTGCTTATCAGTTATCACTGTACTTTGTATGAATAATGATGAATATTATTAATAATGAAGTGGCACACACCTCTTTGCCATGGAGGATGGCAAACGACTGTGCTTCAAGTGCAGTTAAAACTGTTGAATAAGGATTAAAGAATAAAAGCCAGGGGCGCGTAAGCGTAGGCGAGTAAGTTAATTTTTTTTTTTTTATCGATCATCATGTGCCATGCCTTTTCTCAACCATATTGGGGTCGGCTTCCAGTCTTACCGGATGCAGCTGAGTACCAGTATTATACATGGAGCGACTGCCTATCTGACCTCCACAAACCAGTTACTGGGTAATACGATACACCTTGGTAAGACTGGTTGTCAGACTTTCAGGCTTCTGACGACCCGTAACGACTGTCTAAGGTCTACGAAAGACAGCTGGGACCAACGGCTTAATGTGCTTTCCGAGGCACGGAAGAGTCTTGGTATGTATAGATGGTCACCCATCCACGGACCAACCGCGGCAAGCGTAGCTTAACCTGAACGATCAATCCGTGTGGCTGTTATTACTTATCCACAAGCCCTAATTTTTTTTTTTATTGATAAATGATTTTTTTTTTGGAACGAAGTTCCTTACCGCGCGTTGTGAAAGACGGAAAAAATTCTTACGAAAAGTAGTCACGACATGCTTTAACCGACTTCAAAAAACTTTTTTACAAAAAAATACAACAGACTTCCTTAAAAACACTACAAAATGAAAAATAACTTAAATTTCGGAAGTTAGGATCTGTATTTATGGTTTTTTTGCCACCGACTTCCGAAATTAAAGTTATTTTTCACTTTGTAGTGTTTTTAAGGAAGTCGGTTGTTTTTTTTTTTTTAAAAACGTTTTTATTTTTAAATTTTTAGTTGTGGTATTTACCCCGCACTAATTCCAAACAAACAATGCATATTTATGCGATAGCAGAAATTGCGGTTGATTTGCTGTCATTTTTTAAAGAGTTCCGGACTTCCGGTGTCTGTCTCCCGAACTCATCATCAGATCTATATGAAATTTACATGGAACCATTTCGAAATAAACCCCTTTCGAACAAAAAAAGAAAGAATTTTGCAAATCCGTCTATATATGACGGAGTTATGGCTGAACATACATAAAAAAAAAACAGATAAACATCCGAATTGAGAACCTCCTCCTTTTTGAAGTCGGTTAAAAAAGGACGAGGTTTCTCAATTCGACCGTATATATTTTATATGTTGTTGTTTTTTTTTGTTGTGAGTAGAGAGGGAGAGAGGGAGAGAGGGGGAGAGGGGGAGAGGGAGAGAGGGGGAGACGGGAGAGGGGGAGAGGGGAGAGGGGGAGAGGGGAGAGGGGTGGGGGAGAGATAGGGAGAGAGAGAGAGGGAGAGAGGGAGAGAAAGAGGGAGAGAGAGAGAGAGAGGGAGAGAGAGAGAGAAGGAGGTAGGGAGAGAGAGAATATTTTTGTTGAGTGTATACAGGTTTTTTGTACATAATATATAATTAAAAAATTATAACTATTATGAATCCTGGAAAGGAACTTCGTTCCATCCGGGTGTCTCTTGACACCTCTAAAGTTTTTTTTTTGTGGGTGCGAAATCATCAATTGACGTCTCCCGCTCTGGGTGGAGCGGAAGGGCGTGTCAGACGTTTAGTGACTAAAACCCACCCGTGTTTCTTCAGTTGCCTGTGCCAAGGCCACGGTAAACAAATCTGCGACCGGTAGGAAATGATCTTATTTTTACAAATAGGTTTGTACAAACACTTTTACACGTTAAATCATATTTATTTTAAACTAGATAGAGTTGGCGTTTCCTGTCTGACTACTCTGAGAAGAAAGGCCGAAACATACTCAGAGGTCTCAGTCTCTTTAAAAGTCCAGACTTAATCATGGTCAGATCATGTGGCTTCCGGTCTAAAATGGTATTTTGAGGAAAGAATCACACACATCGAGTGGACCTGTCCAGTCAGTACACGCGTGCGTGTTTTACTTTCAGCAAAAACATATTTTTGAAAGAAATTTTTAGTTCTTAAGTATTTTTACACGCTTTATATTAGCTTCACTTGTATGTTTGTATATTTGTATGTTTGTTTGTAACCGACTCCTTATAGTGCGATTTTGACCTACCTTAAACGACCAGATTTCATTCAAACTTTGCACACCTGTCAAGGACTGATGACAATGCAATAATTTCATAAATTTGTGCCATTATCCTTGCCAGGGTTACCAGGACAGCAAAAAAACTGTCACAAACTACGCTGACATACGTCTCAAAATTCTAAATACCCTAAAAAATAGAAAATAAATAATAGTTAAAAAAAACTAAAAAACACGCTTCCATGGAAAACCAAACTAAAATAATGGAAAAAAAGCGTGGGGTGCCTGATATCAATAAAAAAATACCTTAAAAGCACCCCACGCTTTTTTTCCATTATTTTGTACTTTTTAGTTTGGTTTTCCATGGAAGCGTGTTTTTTAGTTTTTTTAAACTATTATTTTTACATATACATACATACATACAATCACGCCTTTTTCCCATAGGGGTACGTAGAAAAAAAATTAAGTATTTTTATTGGCGATCAATCGAAAGCTGCACCATCCCTACTAATTTAATTAATATGCAAGATTAGCTAATTATTTAATCCTAAATTAATAGATGTAGTTAGCAAATACCTAATATGCATTTAAGAGGCTTCATTTACCAATGAATAACCCAATAATAATGATTTAACAAATGACCTAATAATTAACTCACTTTTAATCGATTTAAGTACTTATACCCATTTAATTGGGTTTCTTATACATAATACCGGGTCATGATGTGTCATTCAAAACTTCATAAAGTGTTGTTTTGTTTTTTTCCTTCGTTGCCGTTTTCAAGGATAAAACATGATTAGTTGATAATATTCCCACTGCTGGTACACTAACCGCATCTCTGCAAGAGGCAGTGGACTATAAACTACCCCGCAGGCCCAGTGCGGTTTAGTAGATTTCACATGTCTTCTTTTTAAAGTGAAAGTTTTATTACATCATCTCACACTTTTTCGTCTGTGTGTTGCATGTCGCGCGACGGTCGGTCGCGGACTAGGAATAAAGTGTAAGGCGCTCGCTGGTGCATGTTGTTGTTTATGGATTTCTTTCAATTTTGAGTGCTTTTATTTATTATTTAACTTATTTCGTATGAATATAAAATTAAGTCTTTTTATTAAGCTATTGCATATATGTATTCCGAAAATTTTTAGTTAAATGTCTAAAATGTGAAAAAACGTTTCACTTTTAGCGTGGTTTCATAAAAACCACACAATCCTTTTTGGTTCTAGGAGACGCCGCCGCCAGTTTCCACATGATGATTTCCCTCAATTAGTTTTCCCTCGTTTTGAGAGAAGTGGTGATGAAATATAAAAATAATGAATGAATATGACTATGAATTATATAAAGTAAAGCGTTTAGGACTGGGTAAGGACCTACGATCAAGAACTCATAAGTAGCACCATTGGGCTACCGCTATTCTACGGAATTCTTGAAGAACATGCGAAGTTTAAACGTTACTTTGAAATTTTTTGTAAATCTATTTAAAAAAAAACGACTATGTGCTATAACTATGTAATATAATATAGAATTTTATAAATAGAATCACCTAGCCTGCCCTTTCAAAAATAAAAAACGAGAACTGATAATTGTAATCGTTATTTACAAATACTTATCTGTATACAAAATGTGTGCCGCCCCTGCCTCGCACGTAATCGCTACCTTCTTTGTGACGTTACCGCTCTAGATCAACATACGCTACAAACATGTACGACGTATGTAGCAGTACAGAATTAAATAAGTATTACTGGGAAACAACTAATGATTAGTGGTGGCTCCTATCAGGGTCGCGAGATTAGTTCGAAAGCGACACCGTAGCCCTGGCACATGGGCAACTGAAGGAACACGGGTGGGTTTTAGTCAGTAAAAATCTGACACGCCCACCCACAAAAAAAAAGGACAATATACTGTGGAAATAAGCAAACTACACTAATCTAGCTGTGGCTAAATCAGTCAACTGTCTTATTTTTCTTATACTGCATTGCAACTGAACTTAATCTACCTGATAGAGCTCTAATGTCGGCACACCATTGCAATTTTAAATCTAATAAATAATAGTTTAAAAAAAAAACTAAAAAACACGCTTCCATTGCTTTTTAATGTATTTTTTAAATGATATCAGGCACCCCACGCTTTTTTACACGCTTTATATTAGCTTCACTTGTATGTTTGTATATTTGTATGTTTGTATATTTGTATGTTTGTTTGTAACCGACTCCTTATAGTGCGATTTTGACCCACTTTAAACGACCAGATTTAATTCAAACTTTGCACACCTGTCAAGGACTGAGGACAATGCAATAATTTCATAAATTTGTGCCATTATCCTTGCCAGGGTTACCAGGACAGCAAAAAAACTGTCACAAACTATGTATACGTATGTCAGCGTAGTTTGTGACGTATGTCAGCGTAGTTTGTGATGTATGTCAGCGTAGTTTTCGAAGACAGTTTTTTTTGCTGTCCTGGTAACCCTGGCAAGGATAATGGCGCAAATTAGTTTGTGACGTATGTCACCGTAATTTTCGAAGACAGTTTTTTTGCTGTCCTGGTAACCCTGGCAAGGATGATGGCACAAATTTATGAAATTATTGCATTGTCATCGGTCCTTGACAGGTGTGCAAAGTTTGAATGAAATCTGGTCGTTTAAAGTGGGTCAAAATCGCGCTATAAGGAGTCGGTTACAAACAAACATACAAATATACAAACATACAAATATACAAACATACAAATATACAAACATACAAACATACAAGTGAAGCTAATATAAAGCGTGTAAAAAAAAGGCTTGTTGACAGGCCTACAATTACAGCGTTAATAATGAGGTGTAATTTGAAATCACTGTAAAAGCCAAACATTTTTAAAAGAGTAACTGTGGAGTTTCTTGCCGGCTCTTCTTCATAGGAATCAACAAATTGGAGCCGTGCACCTAGCTTCTGACGTTTTTAGGCTCATGTGAAATAAAATATGTTGGTTTTGAAACAGAAAGGAGGAGATCAATGGTTCATGTAATATTTTCTCTCTTACAGACAGCGGTCATACACACATCTATTCTGTGGGTGCGTATGTCTAAATCTATGCCTTATTTTGGCAAATTTTGACTGATTTTATTTCTGTATAAGTAGTTTTATACACACTTTTACTCGTTATCATATTATGCTACTAGAAGAAAGGACGAAACAAATTCGGAGCCAGGGCCGGATTTAGAGGTCTGGAGGCCCTGGGGCAACAAAGGAGTGGAGGCCCCTAATCATTTTCCAATTTGATGAATCAATCTTTTGAATTGTAGTGTTTCAATAATTTATTACAAGACAAATTTTATTTTATTAAAAAACATTTGTGGGTATAGTAAAGTACAAGAATTATATGAAACTAAATTATCGCGTTAAGGAATGGAACGTTGCGAGCCTTTTTAGGGTTCCGTTGCCAAATGGCAAAAAACGGCACCCTTATAGATTCGTCATGTCTGTCTGTCTGTCCGAGTATGTCACAGCCACTTTTTTCCGAAACTATAAGAGCTATGCTGTTGAAACTTGGTAAGTAGATGTATTCTGTAAACCGCATTAAGATTTTTGCACAAAAATAGAAAAAAAAACAATAAAATTTGGGGTTCTCCATACATTGAACTGAAACTCAAAAAAAAAATTTTCATCAAGCCCATACGTGTGGGGTATCTATGGATAGGTCTTCAAAAATGACATAGAAGTTTCTAATATAATTTTTTTCTAAACCGCATTGTTTGCGCGAGAGACACTTCCAAAGTCATAAAATGTTCGTCCCCCCCCACCCCGTAAATTCTAAAATAAGGGAATGATAAAACTAAAAAAAATATATGATGTACATTGCCATGTAAACTTCCACCGAAAATTGGTTTGAACGAGATCTAGTAAGTAGTTTTTTTTTTAATACGTCATAAATCGTAAACCACAATTAACCTTTCATTCAGTCAACTCAAATATAAAAATTAAAAAAAAAACATTTAATTTCATAAACATAAACCTTATGCATAAACCGTGAATACCTGCAGGTTTTTACGGAACCCTCGGTGCGCGAGTCCGACTCGCACTTGGCCGGTTTTTTTGACGAAAAATCGTCGATGATTTCGCTGAAATCCAGCTCCCGAAGTAAATCACTTTCAATGCTTAGTAAGGCTGGCTTTGATAGGCGGTTATGTGGCATCGTAGTTAGAAGTCTATTTTTTGTAATTTTAATTTTTGAAAATGAGCTCTCTCTCGTGCAATTTGACACCATCAAAATCAAATACATCCGCAGTGTGATTTCAATGTTCGGGAATGTAGCTCTGAAATTTTCGTTCTGGAGTCTCTGATAATAAAACAGTTCTTTAGATTGGTCTTTTTGATAGTCCGTTTTATACAAATCTATCAACGATACAAATTGCACCAACTCGTTACCAAGACTAGGTTCTAAATCATGTTTGTATTTTTTTTTATTCTCATTGTGGGGGCCCCTCACTTGTGGAGGCCCCGGGGCTGTAGCCCCGGTTGCCCTCCCCCAAATCCGGCCCTGCTCGGAGCTCTCTATAAAGTCCAGACATAATCTTGGACAGATCTTATGAAGAACATGTAGACTGGTGTCTGAAATGGTCTTTTTGAGGAAAGAACCCTACAGATTGAGTGGGCCTGCCTAGTCTAGGACGCATTTGTCACTAATCATGACTTATAAAGTAATGGTTCAACCCTTATTACATGATCCATGGGGTGCTCCGTGGAGTTCAAGCATGCCGTACAGTTAGTCTAGTGATTAATGACCCTGACTGCTGAGAGACTGAGGTCGTGGGTACGATTCCCACCCAGGACAAATCTATGTGTAATGAACACAATTATTTGTTTTGTGTCAGGGTGGTTTACACTAATATTATAAAGAGGAAAAATTTGTATTTTTGTTTGTAATGGATAAACTCAAAAACTACTGGACCGATTTTAAAAATTCTTTCACCATTAAAAAGCTACATTATCTGAAAGTAACATAAGCTATATAACATCAGGCTACAACTAAGAGGAGCGGAGCAGTTATGAAAAATGTTGCAAAAACGGGGAAAATCGCACGGGTAGGCGATTCGACGCGACGGGAAGGATCGGGGGAACAAGAAATTTAACGCGGACGAAGTCGCGGGCAGAAGCTAGTTTACCTATAACTAGTACTTCGCCCGCGACTTCGTAGGCGTGACTCACAGGAACTGTAAATTTTTCCGGGAAAAAGTGTAGCCTATGTTACTTTGTGATAATGTAGCTTTCTATAATTGAAAGAATTTTTGAAATCGGTTCAGTAGTTTTCGAGTTTATCCATAACAAACATACAGACAAAAATCAAATGTTTCCTCTTTATAATATTACTAGCTTCTGCCCACGACTTCGTCCGCGTTAAGTTTCTTGTTTCCCCGACCCTTCCCGTCGCGTTGAATCGCATACCTCTGCGATTTTCCCCGTTTTAGCAACATTTTTCATTACTGCTCCGCTCCTCTTGGTTGTAGCGTGATGTTATATAGTCTATAGCCTTCCTCGATAAATAGGCTACCCAACACAAAAAGAATTTTTCAATTCGGACCAGTAGTTCCGGAGATTACCCCCTACATACAAACTTACAAACAAATGTTACCTCTTTATAATATTAGTATAGATTTTCAATTCGGACCAGTAGTTCTGGAGATTACCCCCTACATACAAACTTACAAACATACAAACTTACAAACAAATGTTACCTCTTTATAATATTAGTATAGATATATTCATTTCTTCCTGTGGGTGTCGTAAAAGGCGACTAAGGGACTTACTAGAGAATGGGCAGCAGCGTTCTCTATGCATTTTACCACCATACTGCGATCGCCAACCCGCCTGCCAAGCGTGGCGATTATGGCAAAGCCCCCCAAATTGAGGGAGGCCTAAGTCCAGCAGTGGACGTCTTACGGCTGAAATGATGATGATGATGATAGATATACTATTAGTACAGTAAAGTAATGGGTCAACCCTTATTACATGGTCCATGGGGTGCTTCGTGGAGTACAAGCGTAACGTACAGTTAGTCTAGTGGTTAGTGACCCTGACTGCTAAGACTGAGGTCGTGGGTACGATTCCCACCCAGGACAAATCTTTGTGTATTGAGCACAGTTATTTGTTCTGTGTCTGGGTGTAATTTATCTATAATATGTATGTATTTAGAAATATATAAGTATATTTATCAGTTGTCTAGTTGCCATAGTACAGGCTCTGCCTAGTTTGGGATCAGATAACGGTGTGTTGGATATCGTAAGATATTATTTATTATTATTTACAACATAAGACTGTTTTGTGATGAACGGCCTTCAAACCACCAGGCCGGAATTATAGCCCACGGAAAGTGTCTAGCAATAATGATGGCTGATTTTTCTTGTTGGTGTTTTTTTAGCTCTATAAAACCAGTAATCATGCTTTAACTAAGGTTAGTAAGGTTTTTCTTACCATTAAATTATACGTACCTAACTAGGTACATAAGGTAAATTCGGATAATAAGGCCTGTCGGGTAATAAGGCCTAAGCAATAAACTTTGTTTGTGGTTTTTCAAGGCTGCATGCTTAATAAATGCATATCTTTGATTATTGACCTCAATACCAATTAATATAGGAATTAATATTTTGTTTGTTTATGTATATTATAATTTAATATATAGTTTAAAAAGGCTCTGTAGCTTTCAAGAGCTTGTGCCAATAGTGGCAAAATTTAAAATTATGTGTTTTGTTTATGTTTACGGCAAAAGTTGCCATTTTTTTGTTAAAATTTTATAGTAATGGTTCTATAGGTTTACTTAACACTGAAATTGGTTGACTCCATGTTTATTTTGTATTATATTTCAAATCTCCCTTAGTTGGGCCTTATTAATAAATAAATAAAATATTACTACCCGAACCTACTTTAGACAGTGCTCCAACTTTCAAACTCAAATTATTTAATTCAAATAAACCAATTACAGGCACTTTTGAATTGTCACGTGGTGGTGAGTCAGAAAAATAAAGCTAGTTGCCCATCTCAAAGCGTAGGTACCTAAGGAGAAGAACGAGCAAGAAACTCCATGCACACTCTTTTCAATCAATAATCTTGTTACAAAAACTTGGTTACATCATTAGTTGAAAATATTAAAGTGAGAACAATGTAAAAATACATTACTTTAAAGTGTTTACAGTTAAACAAAAATAAAATAACAATTCAGAAATTAAAATAAGCAGTCCCTTGGCTACTGATGACAGGCGCGGTCCGAGAGGGGGGGGGGTTCTAGGGGTCATGACCCCCCCCCCCCCCCCCCAAAGACAGTCATGCTGTCGAAACCCTGAACGATTTGCCTGTCTTACTATCTTAAAATTGTTCTCACTTGAGCCACGGAGACTCCGATGGACATTTGCTAAAAGATTATAACCCGGGACATCATGCTGATCAGTAGCGCTTGCGACTACTAGACCAAAGAGGATGTACCTTCCTAAAAATATTCTTCAGTACTCTAGTGACCCCCCCCAAAATGTTAGGCTGCGACCGCGCCTCTGATGGCGCCCGTTCACGAACATGACGTACGGATCAGTAACATTTAGCTCAACCATTTTACCTTTGGTAAATTAACCTAGGTCTGGCTCTGGATCTCAGACCATTACTAACAACTTAGTAGCCCTGAATAGTGCTCTGTAGCTTTCAAGAGCTTGTAAGCAACTAGAACTACTCAGAAAAGTACGATTTGAACAATATTACTGCAGCAACTTAACAAAACGCAAAAACATAATTTGAATTGTAGAAAAAAATAATTATAGCAAATATTTTTGCAAGTTCCAATCACGGATGTTATGCTAGGCGACTAAATTCAGAAGGTCTAAGACTATATTATTAATATGTTAGATACAAGAAGAAAAAATCATAAAGATTAAATAGCTCCTACAAAATGGTCGAAACTGAGAGACGGACAACGCAATCGGGATCTCATTTAGGCCTTAAGACGTCTGTTACTGGACAAACGCTTCCCCATAATTTGGGGGCTTTGCCATAATCGCCACGCTTGGCAGGCGGGTTGGCGATCGCAGTATGGTGGTAAAATGCATAGAGAACGCTGCTGTCCATTCTCTAGTAAGTCCCTTAGTCGCCTCTTACGACAACCACGGGAAGAAGTGGGGTTGTACTATTCTTCACGTCAGGCCACACGGGCCTTAATTATAAAATCTGATGGTCTTTACTCGAGTGGTCTCATACCTTTCTTCACAAGGTAGTCTGTAGTGCTAACAGAAAGAAGTAGATAGAACCTAATAGGTAATAGGTAGAAAGGGCTGGTGTCCGCAACTCCACGTCTGAGCGCGTATTTTGTATACGGGTGGGAAATCGGTTATTCGATCCACCCCAGCTCCTCGAGAAAGGCCAGCAACGCTTTGATGTTGCTGACTATCTCACGTAGGGTACCTGGGTTACCGAAGTACTTGGCCCTGTATGTGGCGATCGCCGGGCAGTTTAGAAGCACGTGCGCTGCTGTCTCGTCGTCCTCAATGCAGGCCCTGCACAGCGAACTGTCTGTAACTCCTATGACAAATAGATGTTTATTAAACGACCCATGGCCAGTTGTTGCTGCTGTAACCATACGCAGCTGTCATCTATCTAACCGGAGGACCTGTTTTGTGAGGCGGGCATCGATGGTAGGAAGTGCTTCCTTGGCCTGCCTGCACTCACTATGGTCCACCCATAGCTTACAGTGTAGATCCCTGGTACGTTTTCTTACCAGAGAGCGTAGGAACCCAAAGGGGAGTGGCGCGATTGGTTCTGGTCCCACCGGTGTCTTGCTCGACCCATTCTGGCAAGTTCATCGGTGGTATCGTTACCTAGCGAACCGCTGTGTCCTTTTATCCATTGAATGGTTATATTATTGACACTACCCACCTAGAGATAGAACCTAAAACTTATACTGAAGGTATTCGAGATAGTATACAGGAAGATTTTTTAGTCACCGTCCAAATTATGATATATTAATATTTTGCGAAAATCATTTAATACGTGTTTTTTCTTTTAGTATCACTCAATACAAAAGTATTGAGATATCACATCACAAAGTTATCTATAAAAAGTTGATGATTCTGGACACCGCCGCGCGCTAGGTAATAGTGCGGGCTATTACCTAATGCGTATGCACCCGCTAGGTATTAATTTCGGCGGCCCACCCCGGGCGCCGCCGAAATTAATTGAAAACAATAATAAACAAAGTTGCAAATTTTCCCTTCATAGTCTTACGGGCGGCAAGTGTAGTATTATTAACGTTTAACTTAGTGACCACGCAGAGCGGATAATTCTTACGAGAAAATGATTTAAAATGAAAATTTTATGTATCGTTTTTTTTTTCAAAAATGGATTTATTGAATGATACCTAATGCCTAGAAAAAATTTGGACGGTGACTAAAAAATCTTCCTGTATATGATGTATGATAGAATTATGATCTACTACCTTACTTATTTCTGTTGGCAAACCGGTTTTCTTTTTCTTTGGGGGTGGGAAATCATCAAATGACGTCTCCTGCTCTGAGTTGTGCGGAAGGGCTTGTCAGATATTTATTGACTAAAATCCACCCGTGTTCCTTCAGTTGCCTATATGCCAGGGCCACGGTAACTCTTTCGAACAAATCTCGCGACCATGGCAGGCATCGGTCCTAGCGGATTCCTTCAAAAGTTTCTGACATCTCTTTTACCGGGCGGCGAACTACCTACCCATTGCTCGCCAGCTATGGCCAGGAGTGGCAAAACGGCTGTGATCCGGTTTGAAGGGACCACAGCAGGTAGGGACCATTTGAGACAGAAATGTTGGGTACCCATTTATAATAATATCATCATCATCTACCTAGCCTTTACCCAACTGTTGGGTCAGCTTCCAGTCTAACCTAATGCAGCTGAATACCAATACTTTACATGGAGCGACTGCCTATCTGACCTCCCAACCCAGTTACTGGGTAAAACGATACCCCTTGGTAAGACTGGTTGTCACACTTTCAGGCTTCTAATGACCTGTAACGACTGTCTAGAATTCACAATTAACAGTCGAGACCAACGGCTTAACGTGCTTTCCGAGGCACGGAGAGGTAAAGGTATGTAAATATGGTCACCCATCCACATATCAACCGCGGCAACCGTTGCATAACCTGATCAATCCATTTCTATTTAACATTCTTTCAAACAACGACATTAACGATTTTGATTTAAACACGTTGAAAAGTAATTTTTTTCCTTTGATCAACCAAAGTATTTAATTTAAAGTTTATAATACGAAAAGGTCACTTCAACGGACAGACGTACATGCATAATTTAAATGAAATGAATCTAAAATTTAAATATATGTAACGTTTAATGAAGTTCACGGGTCATATAGGTACGGGTAACAGTAACGCCAAACATTATAGTCTTTATAATAATATACGAGAAGTGAAATAATAGCTTTAAAATTACGTTTTAAGACTCTTTGCTTTGCCAGGGTCGCGAGATCTGTTCGAAAGAGTTACCATGGCCCTGGCATATAGGCAACTGAAGGAACACGAGTGGGTTTTAGTCAGAAAGAGTCTGACGATTTCCGACACAAAAAAAACTTTTTACAAAAAAATAACAACCGACTTCCTAAAAACAAAAACACAACACAACCACAAACTGAAAAATAACATCAATTTTGAAAGTCGGTGGCAAAAAAAAAAAATACATAAAAACAGATCCTAAGATCTGTTGTTATTTTTTTGTAAAAAGTTTTTTTTTTTGTAACTTTTTAGTTATAGTAGATACCTACCCTGCACTAATCTAATCGCGTTATTTGTTCATTTGTCGCGCAAAT